>OY723408.1:21412687-22612687 GCA_963210345.1 Inga oerstediana | reverse complement strand
CTGCAAGCAACCTCTTACGAATAATCCGAATCTGTGCTGAGGTTTGATCAACCAAATCTGGCCCATAAAGCTTCCTTTCGGATAACTCGTTCCAGCACAAAGGTGATTGACACCGTCTTCCATACAACACTTCTTACGGAGCCATTTGGATGCTCGCATGATAGCTATTGTTGTAGGCGAACTCAGCCAGTGGAAGGAAACGATCCCAACTTCCTTTAAAGTCGAGAACACAAGCTCACAACATATCTTCCATCGTCTGAATTGTTCTCTCAGATTGTCCATCCGTTTGAGGATGATAAGCCGTACTGAACCTCAGTTGAGTACCTAAGGCTTCATGCAATGCTTTCCAAAATCTCGAAGTGAATCGGGGATCTCGATCGGAAATGATATTCTTCGGTACACCATAGAGTTTCACAATTTCTCGAATATAAATCTCTGCTAGCTTATCCGGAGAGTAACCAGCATCGATTGGTATGAAATGGGCTGACTTTGTTAATCGGTCCACAATTACCCAGATCGTATCAAAAGTCTTGATCCTGGGCAATCCCACAACCAGATCCATGGTCACACTTTCCCATTTCCATTCCGGAATCTCAGGACTCTGAAGTAAACCAGGAGGTCTCTGGTGCTCGATTTTCACTTTCTGACAAGTGAGACACCTTGCAACATATTTGGTCACGTCACTCTTCAAACCCGGCCACTAATACACCGATTTCAGATTCTGATACATCTTGGTCATACCAGGATGAAGAGTATATCGGCTCTTGTGTGCCTCATCCAGAATCTTCTGTCTCAACTCTGCCTTAAGTGGAACGCAGACTCTTTTCTGGTAACGAACCAATCCACGAGGCGATATGTCGTAGCCTGAAACTTCTCCCTGTTTGATTCGAGTCAGATTGTGCTGTATCCAGTCATCTTGACTCTGAGCTTCTTCAATTTCCGCCCTTAGATCACTCTCCTCTTGAGAAACAGTGTAATTCGCACAGATGATCTGGTTTGTCAAATTTAAATCACGGAAATATTCAATCAATTTCCTTTCTTGTATCATCATAGCTGCAACGAGCACAGTCTTTCTGCTAAGAGCATCAGCGACTACATTTGCCTTACCCGGATGATATTTTATTTCCAGGTCGTAGTCCTTAAGCAATTCCATCCAACGGCGCTGTCTCATATTCAGTTCTTTTTTATCATGCAGATATTTGAGACTCTTGTGGTCGCAGTACAATTCTACAGTCACACCATACAGGTAATGACGCCAAATCTTCAAAGCAAATACAATGGCCGCAAGCTCCAGATCATGAGTGGGATAGTTCAATTCATGAGGTCTGAGCTGTCGAGAGGCGTAGGCCACCACACGTCCCTGCTGCATAAGGACACACCCTAATCCCTGCCCGCTGGCATCAGAATACACAACATATGTCAAACTCGGATCGGGTAAAATCAACACAGGTGCCGTAGTCAACCTCTCCTTCAGCTCCACAAAACAGTTTTCATATTTCTCATCCCACACAAACGGCTGATCCTTTCTCGTGAGCTTGGTCATCGGCAATGCCATACAGGAGAAATTTTGGATAAATCTCCGATAATAACCAGCAAGACCCAGAAAACTGCGTATTTCCGCTACAGATTCTGGCCTCTTCCAATCCAGTACTGCTTCCACTTTACTGGGATCCACAGAGACCCCTTCTTGCGAGATAACATGGCCTAAGAATTTCACTTCTGATAGCCAGAACTCGCACTTGTTCAATTTAGCATATAGTTGTTTCTCACGCAATGTAGTCAATACAACTCTCAAATGATGCTCATGCTCCTCCATACTCTTGGAATATATCAGAATGTCATCGATAAACACAACAACAAACTGATCCAAATATTGTCGAAAGATACAGTTCATGTAATCCATGAAAACTGCAGGCGCATTGGTTAGCTCAAATGGCATCACCAAGAACTCATAGTGACCGTATCTGGTCCGAAAAGCAGTCTTCGGAATATCTTCTGCTTTCACTCGCAGCTGATGATACCCTGACCTTAGATCAATCTTTGAAAATACACACGAACCGGATAGTTGGTCTAAAAGGTCATCGATTCGGGGAAGAGGGTACTTGTTCTTAATAGTAACCTTGTTTAATTCTCTATAATCGATACACAACTGAAGGCTTCCATCTTTCTTCTTTACAAACAACACTGGAGCTCCCCAAGGTGACACACTAGGTCTAATGAACCCTTTTTTCAAGCAAGTCTTCTATTTGTTTCTTTAACTCTGCCATTTCATTTGGGGCCATTCGATATGGGGCCTTAGATATAGAGCCAGCTCCAGGCACAATATCAATTGGAAATTGAACTTCCCTTTCTGGAGGTAATCCGCACAAATCATCCGAAAAAACCTCAGGAAATTCATTTACCATGGGTATATTATTCAAGGTTTCGCCAGTTTCCCCTTGCACAGAGAAAAACACCACATACCCCTGGCAACCCTTTTCAAGATACTTTTCAGCTTTGGCTGCAGCAAGGAAATTCATACTAGAATCCACAACTTCAGCCCTCTGAGAAACAGGATATACTATCTTCTTGTTTCCACAATCAAGCAATATATTATTTGCCATTAACCAATCAAAACCCAAAATGACTTCTAATTGACTAAGAGGCAAACATATCAAATCTACAATAGATTGATGCCCTTCCACAGTTATGACACAACTCAAACAAGCTTCTGTGGTCAAGGCCTTAATACCCATTGGAGTTGACACTACTAATTCAAATGGCAGTTTGTGCACATGCAATCCCAGGCGCTTCACGCAATCATAGGCAATGAAGGAGTGACTTGCACCCGAGTCAAATAAAACTTGCAACAGATGGCCATGAAGTAGAAGTTTACCTTGTATTAGCTCAGGAGATTTGCGGGCCTCCTCATGGATCATAGTGAATACTCGGCCCTGTGTCCTCGGTCTCTGGTCTGGTCGTGGCTCTTTTCATTCAGCAGAAGTATGCCCCACACGCTTACAATTGAAGCATATTATTTTGCCATCACAAGTTTTGCCTTGATGTGGTTGGTTACACCGACGACAAATCCATGGTCCAGAATATGTTCTTTGCTAGTCACGGCTCCCAGACTGGTAGGGCTTCTTACCACTTCCAGACGAAGATCCTTGCCCCTTTCGCTTTTGTGAGGTAGCACCCTTATTAGGTTCATTGCGGTGGCTAGTAGCTCTGGCAGGATACAAATCTCTCAAGTTGTTCTCTGTAATCCTGCACTGTTCAACCGCCTTGTTGAACTTGGTAAATTGATGAGTAGCTAAGCGCTTCCTCAACTCTCGCCTCAGACCGTGAATGGGTATATCAGAACTCCATTCTTCATCATCCTTGAACCGGAGATAGGAGGAGTATCGAGCCAATCGGATAAAACGGGACAAGTAATCATCGAAGCTTTCCGCGTCCCCTTGCCTGATATTCAGGAATTCTGTCTCCTTCTCGAGCCTCACTGATTTGGGAAAATACTTCTCATTGAATTCTTGTTGAAACAATTCCCAAGTCAATGGCATCTTATTGCTCTTCAAGGTTAGGGCGATATTCCGCCACCAACGGTCTGCATCCCCTTCGAGTTTGTAAATGGCCAGTCGTGGCTTCACCTCATCCGGACAATTAAGCACCTCAAATATTTTCTCCAGTCTGTTCATCCAATCTTCGGCTGCTTGAGGGTCAAACCTCCCTCTGAACGCAGGAGGCAGATGCTTGCAGAACCTGGTGACCCAAAACTGAAGGTCTCTTTCCTCTCTAAGCGGCATCCCATGTGATTCTTGATTTGGGACAATGTGAGGTAGGGACTCCAGGGGTCGTGCTGACCCTTCAGTAGTGTCCTCATGACGGGTTTCTCCTTGAGTTTCCTCCGGAGTAGACTGAACTGGACCTTCCTTGTTCTTCGCCTTCTCTGCTCTGAGCTCTTCTCTCAACTCAGTTATCATATCTCTTTGATCCCGGATTAGACCCATCAGCTCTTGCATAGGATCTGGTGGATTATCATTGACGACCTCCACCTCTGGGACTACACGCGGAATATTGGGGCGTCCTCTAGTTTTCTTCATTCTACAAACAACTTGCCCCATTAATTTAGCAGAGATAGTATGCACATATAGTCACAAAACTCATATATATATCCATGTCAATAAAACATACATGTGCATACACAACAATCATTCACAGATAATCTTCTATCCCTACTACTATCTAAGGGATCTATCATAGCAACCTCTACCCTTGCCAGGAACTACAGCTCTGATACCAAAATGTAACACCCTGCCTTTAATCATGTAATTATAATTCGATATTAAATAATTAAAGTAGATTAGAGACCTTCGGATAACTTAAACTCGTTTCAATCTCCTACTTTGTGGTAGGGTTTTCACAAAATCATTCAAAATCTCTTTCCTGTTCTTGGTCTCCATTTCAAAATTCGAATATAATCACCTGTGCAGTTTATCTACATTCACGTATGACAGAGTGTAAAACCAATTCCCCGGCAACTTCCGGATTCTATACATATATAACCTGAGGTTTAAGTATCCACTAGGGGATTACATCCAAAATTGAATATACTATTCATATTTCAGATTATACAGTAATCCCGAATTCAAAAGATATAACCAACATTCCAAAATCAACTATACCCCTAAGGGTCCTAAGTGCTCCGGGTCGGCCTCTTCTCCTTTGAGCCACATGCCCTGTCTGAAAGGTTAGTCATAGGAAGGAATGAGATTCGAGAGAATCTCAGTAGTAACAAACCACTCATACAATGTATAAATACCAAGCATGTATATAAATCACAACCAGCAACAACAGCAACATCAATCTCAAAGATACATGGTTTTCACCACAAACGACAGCACTCACGGCTGTATACACAATACGATAGCTTACGCTGTAATCACCATCACGACAACTTACGCTGTAATCACAATAACGACAGCTTGCGCTGTAAACGACAGCTTGCGCTGTAAACAACAGCTATCACCAGCTGTAACCGCAGCAGCATTAAAGATTCATCACAGAACAGTGATAACACACACATACAGAGCATTACACATAGTATAAGAGAGAGAGTCACTACCTGATCCTTTTCTGACGTCCTTCAGCGCAGTTGGCTCACGAGGGCGGCAAATATCGAATCCTACAATTCCAAATGCACCATTTAGACATTTCCATAGTGTTACTTGGGGTTATATGAGTCTATAATGAAAATTTACAAAACTACCCCGGGGACCCGGCCCGGGCCCGCCGTACCCGGTCCGGCTGTACTTTTCTTGAAATTTTGACATGGGCTATCCTGACATATTTTCGCCCAAGGAATCCATTTCCGGACTCGGAATTATCAAATTCAATGTTAAATTACGAAATTGCCCTTGCAGCCCTACTTTTAGGGTTTTAGGGGTGTTTCCGTAATTATGCTTTCTCGGCCTTTTTTGAAAAAGTGCCCAACTGTAACCCCACCTATTTTCGCCCACTGAATCCAATGGAATCATCAAATCATTGAAAATCCAACTCTAAGACCCATTTACAGCCTTGGCCGAAATATACATGTTCTCCGGGAAAAATTGGGGTTTTACGATTTCGGCTCCGTAAACACGTTCCTTTCTACTCCTAACCACTTTATTCACTATTACATTAGGTTATAACTACCATTTGAACCAAAATTGGGCAGCATAACCCTTAGGAAACTCAATTTCCAAAATTTAAAACCAATGGCAATCCGGCGAAATTTCACCGATTAAATTGAGGTGATTCCAAAGCCAAATGAAATATATTTAAGTCCTCTTCATAGGAAAAATATTGGCCATTACTAAAAATCACCACACAATTCCAGAATTACATAAAACTCATCACTGCCCCAAAACAGAGTTTAGTTTCTATCCCAAACTTTGGACAGTTATATCTCCTAGTTCACAAAACGAAATGGAACAAATTATATGTCTATTTTGAAGCTTGAGATGTGAACTATAAGATTGGAAAATTTCAGAATTTGTAGATACCATTTGGTCATTAAAAACTTTCACACAAACGGACTGCCCAGAATAGAATTTCACTGGACAGAATTTTAGATTTTGCATCTTTGCTTCCATTGGTTCCATTTTCATACCAAACATCATTCCCACATAAATTTTCACAAGGAATCCATTGGAATCATTAAAATATCCAAATTCCCATCACACATTCTTCAAAAGTGTTTATTCAACAATAATTACATCCACTTTTGAAGTCATTAGCCCTTAATCACTTTTTGGGATATTACACTGTGGAAACAGGATTTATACTCCAAGCGACTCGCCACTCCATAATTTATGCACCAACTTCTTATCAACTACTCGATCAACTACAAACCTATGAACCTAAACTAGATCCACCCGTCAAGCAAATATGTGGGCAATCTTCATATAGCAGTCAAAAGCAGAACCCAGATACCACTCTTCGATCGTAACTTTCCTTAAATCTCTTGGTTTTACTTTATTGTGTGTTTAAGTAAAAAAAACTTTCTCTAAGCTCTAGAAGACATTGGGGATAATGTCTGATTTAGGTTAGGGGAGGAGAAAAAAATTTTTCTTAGTTAGTTAGTAAAACCATTAGATGCATGGGGTGTGGAAAAAATGGCCGAGTAAGGAGTTATTCTTAACTCCTGAGACGCATTTTAGTAGTTGCATGTTTTTGTTCATTCTTAAAAAAAAGAGTAAAAGTAAAAAAAATTCATCTTATTTAAGTGCTTTGTAATGATTTTAAGAAGTATATAAGTTTTGAGTATGGATCAATTGAATTTAGAGATTTCATAGCATGAATGAACAACTGATTGTTACAATTGGTGATGAATTTTCAGATTGAATGAGCTGAGTTTGAAAGCCCCTAACCGTGAGCTTTTGAGCCTATAATGATTATTTCCCTTATGTGTGATATTCACCTATTAAGTTGTCACTCTAGAACTTGCTTTAAATCTGGTTGAGATTACATTTCACATGCACATTCAAAGATGATAAAGGCATTCATTTTGTTTAGCCAGAGCCAAATAGCCAACCTTGTAATTAATTATACCGTTGATAAGCCCCTTTGGGCCTCATTTACTGTTTCTTTGTTCTCAACCCATTGACATATGCTTTAATGATATATCAAGTGCTTTTACCTAATTCGGAAGATTAGTAGAGCATTTGAAATTTTTGTGAAATGGCCTTTTGACAAGTGTGGGGGTGTATATATCATCAACTTTAAAGTTGCAAGCAAAAAAAAAAAAGAAAATAAAATAAAATAAAATGAGAGAAAAAAATGAAAAAATATTGAGTATTCGAATTGTGGGTTGGGTTGTTGTGATGAAATAGATTTATTCAGAAGCTGGCCCATTTTTTTAATTGTTCTATTAATTTTTATATTTAGTTCTTCACATGACGTTTTACATTCCTTTTACCTTAACTCCATTACAACCCTTAATAAGTCCTTTTGATTTGAATTATGCATGTGAATTAGATAGTGGAGATTGAGATTTTTAGCAAGCCTATAATAGTGCAATTTTTTCAGTTGAATTCGAGTGAAATACTTACCCTTAAACACTTGAGAGATTGGGAGAATGAGTCACAACTACGAACTCGGTTTATTCATTTTCAAATGAAATTACCAGTTTATATTTTCGTTGATTCAGGAATACTATGATTTCTTTATTTTTTTCAATTGTGTTCTTGCTTATGACTTGACACTTCTGATATTGTTGGAAGCACTTAATAGTCACTCCTTGTCCGAGAACGTCCAAGAGCTAAGTGTGGGGGAATTTGATAAGTAAAATATTTGTATATTTATTTTCCCTTATATGATGATTTTATGGATGATATTTGAGCTCAATTTAATAAATTTGGGTGTAATTAATAAATAAATAATGATTTTGGCATAAAATAGAATTTCTTGGAAAATACTAAATTAGACCCTCTTTCAGTTTTCAAGAAATATCTGGAGCTCTAGATGTCAGATTGGGACATTCTTTATATGGATAAAATGCTAAGAAAGAGCTCTACAACTTTGATGTAGAGACCAAAATCCAATTCTATCTCCAAGGGTTTCGAATTTTGCTTGGAAGTTGAAAGCGGGAATCATCTACCATTCCACCAACCATTTCATCTACCTCTTCATCTTCCTTTTAACCTACTACTTCATCTACCACATTTCATCTTCCTTTTCACCAACTACTTTATCTACCACATTTCATCTACAACTTCATCTCCTTTTCACCAACTATTTCATCTACCATATTCTATCTACTACTTTACCTATCACATTTCATCTACCACTTCATCTACCTACTCCATTCTTCCCTATATATAGCCACCCTCTCCTTCACATTTCACTTACACCAATTCATATCCATTACTCTCATCTCTTCTCCACACACAAAAATTCATATCTATTACTCTCATCTCTTCTCCACACATACCATTTCATTTCCATTACTCTCCTTTCTTCTCTACTTACACACCATTTCATTACTGTCATCTCTTCTCTACTTACTACATCATCTTAGAATTAATTTTATGCATTGTATTACTTTTTGCATTCCTCCATCTTGGAAGGCTTAGGATTGTATTACTTTTTATATGCCACCTACATGGAAGATTTTACCTCCTAAAGGGGCAGCTAGATTTTTACATTTTTCATGCATCTTTTGGTTGTATATTTATGTTTGAGAATTTAATATTCAAGTTTATGCAGTATTTATGAGGATTTCATTCTAGCTTTATATAATGTCAATTTATTTTGGTTTTGCTTTTAATTTTATCATGAGCTAAATTTTCATTTTCCTAGGGTGATGACGTAGCTTACTAATGACAGATTTAATCTTAACTTATTAAATCTAGTTTTAATTTCTCCTTCATGATTGAGTTTTAATTATTGTTCTTAATGCTTTTATTTGATTGGCCACCTTTTGAATGATTTTAATATGCATGTTGAGACCGGAAGTAAATGCACGTGTGTAGATCCTATAATTAAAACTATGACTTGCATATGAAATAGGAATATATTCATATGAATTGTGTAGTCTTACTGGGTTCCATAAATCTTAATGCATAATTAATTGCTTAAATTCATATAAGAATATTTGGATTAGCAATTAATTATAGAATTGTTTGACGTTGGAAGAGGCTAGTAATTAAATTAGGGAAACTCGATAATCAATCATGTGGAATAAATTGGGCTAGAATAGATAAGTAATTCAATCCGAAATTTGTTAAGTGAAATCTAATCCCTAGGGCTTTATCTCATATTTACTTTCATATCATCTACACTCATATTTAATTATTTTTCTTTTATTTGTACTCTCAGTCACCAATGAATCGATGGACTAAATAGAATTAAAATTACCTATTTTGGTACTTAGTGATCAATCCTCGTGGGAACGATACTCTACTCACTTCTATACTACTTGATTATGACAGTGTATACTTGTACTATTTAATTGATCATCTACACTCGTAACAATGGCCCTTTGGAGGCTTAAAATGGTGTCTTCAAGAAGCTCCCCCCACCTCCTTAAAATAATATTAATTTATTCCAATTTTGTCACATGATTTTGCATATTTTATTTCTTCTTTTCCATTTGGTTCCATGAGCTTCCACTAGATTCTATAAGCTTTCACATGGCATATTTTATGTCCAAATATTCATTTTCCTTCTTCTTTTCATCTCTTGGGGAATTTGACCATTAATAATGGAAAAATCAAAAGCCTTCTTGATTATTCTACAAATGACCATTTTGCCCTTACATTTTTCCAATTTTTGAATCATACTTGTCTTTCTTCTTTTCTTTTTGTTTCTTGGCCGAAAATTCATAATAAATTGAGCAAAAAATTGTGCTCTTCCTTTCTTCAATTTGGGCTACAAGAATAAGCTTGTAAGAAGATAAAAATTAGACCTTTATGTCTTATTTTGCCCAAAATTTCATGTAGTCACTACTTCTAGTATTTTGTCATTCCAAGTGCACCACAATTCATCATTTTATTCCATTTATTGTAGCAAATACACAAGAAATTTTGGTGATCAAAATTTGGGATGTTACAACCTGTTATACCAGCTATGTTGTATTGAATTGTGTGTGCTGTGATTGATCTTGTGTTGTATCTTGATTGCTGAATGCTTAGTCATATGATGGGTTGTTTAACATGCTTTGTGAACTTGCATATGTTTTAATTGACTGGTGTTACTATTGAGATTCTCACGAATCTAACTCTTTCCCTTAAATGATATATAGCAAAAGCAAGCAGCTTAACAGGCATGCAGGTAGTGATTTCAGAGATATAAGAAGTTGGAGAAGAAGAAATAATTTATGTTGGACATATGTTTACTAATTTTGATTAGACTTAGGTATTTTTGGTAGCCTCATGTGTTTAAGTGGTTTGTATATATATGTATATTCATAATCATAGTAAAGTTAGTATCTACAATTGTAGAAGTAGAGGTAGCATATATGGCATGCGTAGTATGGGGTAGTCTTAGTTTATCAATTTTACATAACAAAATGGTAATTACATCAAGCCCTATAATTGAACTAGGATTGGGTAATTGTATGTTAAGGGCCCATAGTTTAATCATCAATATTCTATTATATGAGCAGAGAAGTACTCTGATAATAATAAATGGAGATATGGATTGATGAGTCTTAATGAATTTGTGAACCATTGTATAACCATTTTTGAAAGTTTTAAATTTTTTAGAAAGGATTGAAGCCTAGCTTAGTGGTTCAAATTCATTATATAAAAGCTCATCTGATAACTATAGAATTAGGGTGTAACACATTTTCTCCATTTTACCTTTCATCTATGACATCTACAACTTCCTTCTTGTACGATGCATAATCAATTACTTCCTCACCATGCCATATCCATCTTGTGTACCAAAGATTTATTCCATTACAAAGTAGGTGATCTCTTATATCAACAATATCCTATTGACTTTCATTTAAACAATTGACCCAAGGACAAAAATACATCCCATTTTTTTAGGTGCATTCATTCTAGCAAATTCAATAAACTCTTCTACTCCATTCTCATATTCTTCACTAGTTCTTAAAGCATTCATCTAACTATGATCCATTTTATTACCACCTAAGGAAGGACAACTATCATGGAAGGACATGTGAATATGGGTCAATGAAGGGATTTCCTTTTACTCATTTTTTTTAAAATTCGGCCCCATTTCACCTTAAAAGTAAGACATTTCAAAATTTCAATAACAACTCAATTCATTAAACATTTCATAGATACGAAGTCAAGAGGTTATAGGACGAATCGAATCTGTGAGAGTATTTTAAATGGTCTTTGACATCTATTCCTTTAAAATGGATGCCAAATACCATGTTTTGGCATTCGTTAGAATAAACAGATGCTTAAACCCATGTTTTGGCGTCTCTTTTTTTGAACGGACATCAAAGCCATAGGATTTAGCGTCCGTTATTTATAGAGAGACGTCGAAGCCCATACTTTGGGTGCCTGTTTTGTATAAAGGGACACCGAAGTCCATTCTATTCTCATAGATAATTTCAAAAATGCCCCTGCTTATGTGTTTTATTTCCTTTTTTCAAATATCAATTTTTTTTTGGGTAGTAAAATCTATATGTTATAGTAGTGTCCACACATCCATTATGAGCTGTACCACATTATTACCTACAACCTCCCAATTTTTATGAAAGAAGATTGCAGGAAAGCCATCTTCACCTGGAGGTTTATATGCTCCAATATCAAACACCGCCCTTCTTACTTCCTCCTTCACCACTGGTCTATTCAAGCTCTCCACTAACCTACCATCCATTGAACCCCAACTTTGTTTAGTGCAAACCCAGTTCCGGGCCTCTTGTTCTTTGGTAAATAGCTTAGCAAAGTGTCCTTCACATTGCAAGCAACTTATCTTCCTCATCTACCCATCAATCTTCTGCATCTTTTAACATCAAAATCTTATTCCTCCTCCTCCTCACAATTGTTTTATGATGATAATACTTTATGTTCCAGTCACCATTTCTAATCCATATACTTCTTGATTTTTGGAGCCAATGTAGTTCCTCTTGAAGAAGGACTTCAAGAAATTTTTGTTGTAGATTTTGGCTGAGCTCCCCAAGGAATGGATTTCTTTCACGCCCAACTTCTTTTGTGTCCTACCTAAACGAGCCATCAAATGCTTCCTCCTTTGTTTTAGATCCCTAAACACTTCAAAATTCCTGTGTTCCAGTGAACCCTTCAGGAGCTCTAATGATTGACACACACTTTCCTTCAAAATTCTACTGAATGAATGCCTTCCATATTCACGCTTTTGTTCATTTCAAGGATTGTCTGATCACTGGTTCCCTTGTTGCCTTACTTACTCTTGTTCTGGGCAATGGAGTCTACTTATTTATAAGCTCTTAAAATGAGTATCTCACACTCTCTTCCACCTCGTTAACCTCTTATTCAAACACCGAGAATATCGACTGAGTAGAGAACCTCTCCTTTTTATTTTGAGTTTTCCTTCCCCATCTCACCTTTTGAACAACTTTCCATAGTCCCTCTAATATAGCTTCCTCCTTTTCCATCTCTTCCTCCTTCACAGCTATATCCTCACTACTCCTTTCTATATATATAGGGTTAACCCTTTCCTCCTTGCAATTATCCTTTAGATGACCAAACCTACCACATTTTAAACCTAAGAACCCCATACTTTCATATTCTATTTGCTTAGTCTGTCCATCAATAGCATAAAGTGGCAGCAGTGGTTGTTTCAGATCCACCTCAACACATATCCTGACATACATTCCTCTAGCTTTTAATGTCATACTCATATGCACCCTCAGCACTCCACCAATCGCACTACCAACATACCATAGAAACTTCTTATCATATAATTTCAATGAAATACCTAGTAGTCTCACCCATATAGCTATCTTCACAATTTCCTTCTTCTTCGGGTCAAAATCCGCTCTCCTCTGAGTGATACTCATATACAAGTCAAACAGAGTCTATGGACCTCCAGACAAGGCATTCATGTAGTCCTCCTGATCTTCGAAGCCCATGACATAGAAATCATTTTCAACATCTCAGACGGATATCTTCCTTCTTTTCCCCCACATCACCGGAATCCAGTGTTTCATTGTAGCCAGAGTAGTCATTTTACCAATCAGTTTCACCATAAGTGATTGTGCAAAAGGAATACAAAGTCTTCAGTGCTCCTCCTCCGATAGCACAAAATTATGTCTCCTTGGTTCAGATTGATCCACTATAATTCCATCAGATAGATTTACTACCGCTTCAAATCCAGTATCAATTTTCTCCTCTGATTCCTTACCAAAGAGGTTTCTTCCTTCCAACTTCGGTTTCTCCCTATTTGCCATTAGCGAGTCACAGTACGATCTATTCCTCATTTCCGCTCTCGATTTTTCTCCATCTCGAGCCAGCTATGAAAATCTTCATCACAAAAAGCTTCACTCGCCTTCCTTACCTTCTTCAGACTAGGGATCCTCAGATCCAACTTTTCCTCTGTTATCACCGCTTCCGAAAGCAATGGCCCTCCGATAGAACTTCCACTCATATCCTCATCAACTTCTTTTCGCAAAGCATGAAATAGGAACCACTCTTTCCTCTCTACCGCAGTGGGCGACGGAGGTCAAGCCTAACTCTGCCGCTGCAACCGTTCAAACCTCCCAATGTCAACCCTTACAGATCTCAGAGAAACCTTCTTAGGTATCTAATTGCAACATATTTTTTATTACAATTTATTGGTTTTATCAGTCAATATTGTTTTCACAACTGTTGGTCAACTTGATTCATGAATTCTAGGATATCACCTAAGAAAGATATGAAACATTTTGTTCAACAACCAAATAGTTGTTCACCAATCACCCTGGATGGAAAGAAAATTAGAGAGGAAAGATTATTATAAGGGAAAACTCCTAAAAATAATAAATTTTTTTAATCATTTTTTAAAGTTTTCCTTCCTACATTACCTCCTCACTATTTTCCCCTCACTTTTCTCTCTATTCAAATGTGGTGCCAATGTTTAGGAGTAGTTTTATATATTTTTAACCCTGAAAATAAGAAACCCCATAAAAAAAAAAACCAAACATGAACATTGACCAATATGAATTTTACTAGGTTAGACCAGGTTCTGGAGGATTGGGGCACAGTTGCCTCACCTCAGTTGTCTCCAGTTGCCCATCAATTTTTAGTCATTCTCAAATGTTTTTTTTCATGGTTTTTTTATCATCAGATTCTATATAAAATGAGTGTCATTTTGATATTTTATAAGTAAAACATGGTGTTATTTCCGTTAGAGTTTTAAATTTTTAAAAACCATAAATATTGAAAACAATAGCATTTTTTTATCCAAACATACTAAAATGTCATTCATTTAATATATAATCTAATGATAAAAAAAAAATCATATATAAAAAAATTGGGAGGGGCCCCCAAAATTATTGGGCAGTTGGAGGCGCAGCTAAGGTGAGACCACTGACATCCCCATCCCGGTTCTGAAGTGACCTTTTAACCTCCACACAATCAAGATTTCTTGCATTCTATGGCTTAAGTATTGGGTCACACGAGTCAACATACGTGGGACCCACCCCACACACATAGTTTGCTTAAGGAAGTCATAGCAATCCATCAAATTAGCGAGTAACCACAATGGAAGGACCGAACTGCAAACTGACGCGCATGAGAGTCAAGTTGTTACAAATTAAGGGAGCAATCAATGGCGGCGTTATTATTCAATTACATAAAAATGGCCTTATATAATAGCAAGGTCCCATGATTTGAAGAAATATGGAGGCCGACTACTGACTCACTGCAACAATACCGGTCCTTAATACAATATCTCATTTATAATGTAATTTACATTTAAAATAAGATTTTGTACTAAGAATTGGAGGTTGTATTAAAGATATTAAGCACTTCATACATCCTATATATCGTCATTACTTCCTATTCTTATAGGATTTTGAGAAAATGGATTACTTATGCCATATAATATGACTTAGTTATAATTTAGCTCTTGATGAAATTTAATTGACACATACAAATCCTTTTTATCAAATAATTAACACAATTCAGTCCCCCAAGTTTTCTATTTAATCAAATGATTCCTGTATGCTTCCTGAATATATATATTCAGAAAGTTTGAGAGTTTGATTAATAACTAGGTTAAACTTAGAGGGACTAAATTATTAATAATTTCTCTAGTAAATTTGTTTAAGTAAGCAATTCATCCAATTCTGTATCACCACAAACGAAAATAAGTTAATCTCTACCCCGGGCCCCTTACTTATATTTTCATTTTATTTTTTATTTGAAAAAGTTATAGTTAGTAAGTGGACATATTCTGTTCCGATCCACACAAGAGTGAAGACCTCTTTACTTTTATTACTGTTCAACTTCTATGTTATTTCCTTCTATTTGATTACGGATTTTTATTGAGCAAACATAATTGGATGGAGGCTTTACTATTTAGTTTCAATGTTAGTAGTCTGATCTCTTGGTTGCATAGTTTTACTCTTAAATGTATAAAAATTAAGGCATTGAAAACTGGATGGGTTATTCAACGTCCAGTTGAAATAGTGGTTTAAAGGCTAGTAGTCTAACTATGGATGAATCGGTGTTAGCCTTGTAAAGAGTAATATTTAAATTAAGAAAAGAATTAATTCACAAGTAAATAGAATATTCATACATAAATCACATATAACCAAGAAAATAGAATTACTAAAACACAAATTTAACATATTGCTATTTTCTTTTCTTCGGGAAAAAACTCAAAATGAATATAAAATTAAACTCGATCAATCCTGTCCAACAATCTTGATCGAACTTGCAGGTACGGAATTGATTCACCATTTCACTGGTATGACCGACCGACTCAAATTGAGTTTTAATATCGCAGTAAAAAAAAATACTTGATAATAAATCATGGATCATTATTACAATTATAACTTAAATAAATTTTAAATAATTCAGCGGCATCAGGCTGTCTAAAGTCAAGATCTTTAATGTAGTCCGAAAAAGTCAGTCATTATATAGGGCGTGATTTAAGTGGTAACATCGCTATTGCGTGTCAGACAATAATGCTTCCACAAATTGTACGTAATCAGAATTTTAAACCAATCAAACTAAAATCTATTGGTTAATGTTGAAAATTATTTGGCATACTCTGATAACATCCCAGCATGTTTTGACTCTAATGCTTTTCCGTATTAATTGGTTAAGAGAATTCTGGATCGTTTACGCGTAAAATTAATTAGTCTTCATGAATTTTATAAAGACTTAAAAATTAAGTTGGATTATTTGTACTTGTGAATAAATTTAACATATAAATTTTCTATTATATATTATATTGATATATTGATATAACAATATTGATGAATCAAAAATTTTCTCCAAAGAATTTTTATTCATAATATTTTGACGAAGATTATATCCGTTTCCACGGTAATGTTTTCTAGTCCTAAATGTAAGACGTAATTGACTATTTTTTGAGAGATTAAGAAAGTTAAATAAATCATTTAACCATATCAAGTGTTGTATATGACTAAGTTATATATAAGTTTATAAGTCAGATAAATTTTTTTGGAGAAAAAAATAATAAATTTACATATTTTTAAGTAATTTAATTAGCTTTGTTAATCCCAAAAAATCAAATGTGTCTTATATTATAGAACTGGAGGTAGTAATATTTTCATTTTTTTGAAAATCTATAGAAGTAGCAATAAAATTATTCCACAGAAAACCACAAATAATATATACATTATTAATTAAAAAAACCTCGGAACTGTGGGGTGGGAGAGGAGCACACAAGACGAAGAGGGCAAAAAGCTTTTAATTATGGGATTTTTTTAAAAAAAAAACAAATGATATTTTAGTGTAAACTTTTTAGGAGTTTGCTCTAGTTTGCTTCAAATTTTATGTTTTTTTGGGATTAGTTGAAATGTTAAATGTTGAAAAAAAAAAAAATCCCAACATATTTATGTTTTTTTTCTCTTAATTTACCCGTAACAAACATATTTTTGGTTGAATTGGGTAGTGGATCTGGGTTCAAAATTTACCGCTAATTGTAATGGAGAAAGATTTTAAAACTCAAGGTATTTATATGGAATATTATAGCATGATGGTTGGGGCATTTACCCATTGCCGGAAACTTAGCTCACTAACCCTAATTCTTTTAGTGCCCGTTTGGTTCACGGAATTGAAGGTAGTGTAATCTAATGTAATGTAATGATGATTACATAATTTGTTTGGTTCGTCATTAGAGAAAAATGATATATATACATAACAATGTTTGGTTGGATTACATTGAAAATGAAAAATAAATGGGAATAATATAGCAAGGGACAAAATTACCTCGTCTACATATATAATAATGCACACATTGGGTCGATGATAATTTTTTAATTCTATGCAATATACACATTGGGTTCACGGTAATTTTTTAATATTTAATGATGAAAATATTATTCAGTGTATAGGTTGGGTTCATGTTAATTTTTTTAATATGGAAATATTATTTAATGATATGTTTTAATATTTTTTTTAAGGTGCAATATAATTTTTTAATTTTTAATGGGGAATATTTCTTAAGTTCTATATTATTAATTATTTTTTAATATTTACTGGTAATAAATAAAATTATTTAATATTTAATAGCATTTATGGGTGGGCACTTTGGTCAATTTAAAAAATTATGATGGCAATAGTATCATTTTCACTTGATTACAAGATGTCTGCATCCCCATTCATTAGTCATAGCAGTGTAATCCTGATTACATCAAATGATGTAATCACGATTACAAAATGTAATCCTGTTTTCATTACATAAGTACAACCAAACACTGTAATCACTCTATTACATTAGGATTACGTGTAATCTTCTCTCATATAATCGAACCAAACGGGCTATTAGGATCTGTAAAAACTAACTTATTCAAATAAAATATAATTTTTTCGGTTTATTATTTTCAAAAATATCTTTACAACTGTAAACAATGTCAAAAACTAAATAGTAACGTACTGCAAGAAACAATTCAGAAAGTATTGAAAGTTAAAGGGATAGTGGTATAAATTATAAAAAAACAAAAGAATTGTAGGGACAGTTATAAATATAGAAATACCAAACTAAAAAAATTATTACAAATTGTAAGAGAGTCTAATAATTAATTTTCTCCATATTTAGATCGAGTTTTTCCTTTTTTGACCTGGATATGTAGACCGAGTTCAATCATAGACAAAGTCGTCATTCTATAGAATAATATGTATATATTTCTCACTAGTCACTCCTTCGCTGCTTATCAAAGCACAGGCAATCCTTTAAGCTACCCACTCCATTAACTCTCTCTTCCCCTTGTCCTATAAACACGAAAACATGAAGAACGCACCACTGTGGATGCTCGCTTTAGCTTTCAGTGTGCTCGTTTCGTTCACCAGCGACTCGGCACAGGTTGTTGCCAGCGGTGATAATTCAGGTATAATTAAGCATAATCTGACCTTCTTTCATTTTCATTTTTATATTTTGTCTGCTAGAAGGAAGTTCTATTCAAACTAAGGGATATACACGCACAAACACAGCAACAACGAGAACAACAATAAGCCTCATCCCAATATGTGGAGTCTGCTACATGGATATGCTATTGTGTTTTATCAACAATCAATTTTTTTAGATAAATTGTTAAACAAAAAGGTTTTGTTTCATATATTGCGTATTCTCAAACTTTATGCTCTTGTTGTCTCTTTAAAACCTAACATTTACTACCATATATAACATTGCTTGCTTGCCTTATAGTAGTTTGCTAAAAACTTCTCTTTAACATATTCGCTAAGTACTTTCTTTTTACCAATAATTCCGATAGCTTCTGTCCTTTTGAGCTACCCAACTACCTTGTATTTTATGTGAAACATCTCCGTCAATTTTACTTTTTTTTTTTTTTTTGGTAAACGATCATAAACATACATACATGTGTAGGTTTCATAAGCATTGACTGTGGAGCAAGCAGAGATTATGTGGACGAAGTAACTGGGATTAGGTACCAGACTGATGAAGGCTTCATTGAAAACGGAGTCAATCATGAAATATCCCCCAGAGATATTTTCACTAGTGAATTCAACATTTTACAGCAGTTAATGACACTGAGAAGTTTCCCGGAGGGAGAAAGAAATTGTTACACTCTGAAACCAAAACAAGAGAAGAAGCATGAAACGCCGAAGTATTTGATCAGAGCCACATTTGCTTACGGGAATTACGACTTTACAAACATGGTTCCAGTGTTCGACATTCATCTAGGGGTCAATTTTTGGGGCACAATTCAATTGCCTTCGGCAAATTGTTTCGAACACTTGGAGATAATATCGCAGCAGTATAGCAGCGCAGAGACGATACAAGTGTGTCTGGTGAACACAGGACAAGGCACACCTTTCATTAACACTTTGGAATTAAGGCCTTTGAACAACTCTCTCTATCCCGCTCCATTTCCCTTATCTAAGTTGAGAAGAGCCGATTGTGGTTCTGGGGTCATAACCACTTCCAACAGGTTGGGACTCCCATTCTACTTTAAATTATGCAATGTTCCTTTCATTGTACCTCAATTTCAATTAGGTCATTGTGGTTTTTTTCAATTATAAGTATTGGTTTCTATTATGCTCAGCATTCAATTGAATTAATTTTGCCACATGAATATTGAAACTATCCATATTACAAATTATATATAGATGCAAGGAGATGATTATGAGCACAATAAATTTTCCTTGTTGATTGTAAATAAATTTTATTCTGTCATTTTTTTAAAACGTCGTTTTTATTTTGTTTTTTGTCGCAACTTATGTGTCTACGTTAGAGTCTTAATTAACAGATTATAAGCATAGTGGTTCATGTCAATAATTAAGGAAAAGACAATACTTAGGTCAAGTTCCTTATACTCATTATGTCAAGCCATGTGTTCTATTTTTGAAATATGTGCATTTAATTATAAATCCTCATGAAAAAATATTACATGTGGCCATGTACATTGAAGAAGTTGACATAATGAACACAAGGAATTTGGCTTAAGTTTTGTCCTTAAAACTGTCAATAAAAAAGATAACTACAAGAACCTAATTAAAAATAAGGTAAACCTATATATAGACTAACGGAATTAATTTTCTCTTTTTTTTTATCTCATTCTACTTGAATCCGGTATAAATTAAAAACTAGGTTGATCCTGTACATGTTGTTTTTATATATAAATGTCACTCAAAGTATGAGTTAGTTACTACATATACCAAACATGGAAATGCACAAGAAGCAAAACTTGTATCAACAGGATTAGAGAGACGTTTATGAAATTTATGCATATGCATGTGATATAATTTGAATGTCGTCTATATAGAGGTTCAAAAATTAGATTTGCCTATTTTTGGTTTTGACTTTTGAGGATGGTTTTGCCTGATTGTTTTTAAAACTGCAGGTACAAGGACGATGTGTATGATCGTATATGGGCTAATGATCTTCATAGCATATGGGATGTCTTAAACACAAGTGAACAAGGAAAGATGGAAGGCTCTGCATATGAGTTACCATCGGAAATACTACGTACCGCCTCGCAGCCCCTGCATCATTCCAATCATACTTTAACTGCAAATTGGAGTTTCTATATATTTGGACAATATTATTTGTTTCTTCACTTCGCTGAAATTCAGAAGCTTCCTTCTGGTCACAAGAGG
The DNA here is from genome assembly GCA_963210345.1 of Inga oerstediana. Classification (NCBI taxonomy): domain Eukaryota; kingdom Viridiplantae; phylum Streptophyta; class Magnoliopsida; order Fabales; family Fabaceae; genus Inga; species Inga oerstediana. The sequence goes on along the minus strand of OY723408.1, from coordinate 22,591,979 downwards.
ATTATCAATGTCACTTTTTATGATGAAAATCCCCACTCTCAGGAACTTACTCTTGAATACTTGAAGCCTGTCACCCTAAGTTCCAATAAGTTCACTAAAGGTTTTGTTGGGTTCACAGTTACAACAGCAGCTCATTTGAATACTCCTCCTATCCTCAATGCCTACGAAATTTACGAAGCTGTCCTACAACCAAATTCCGCTACAGATCCTCAAGACGGTATTGATTTTTATTTCTCATTTGTTTCAGTAGTTATAATTTTGTTTGGTTTTGCGGTATTCGTAAAGACTACATTTTTCTTTCTCCTTTTTTGTGTATACTATTTCGCCCTTTTTTGTTGGATTCTATTACTTGGTACTTAATCAACTGATTAATTCGGTTCGGAGTATGTGACTGCATCTCTTAGAACATGTATCTCTGGTGAGATTCAAACTCGAGATCTAAAGGAATCTAATAAGGTCTTATACTACTAGATCAACTCTATGTTGGTAAAGATTATATTTTTCAACTGGGTAATTCTTTTTGTTATTGAAAATTATGTAGCTAGTGCCATCTTGGATATCAAACAAACTTACAGGGTCTCCAGAATCAGTTGGCAAGGGGATCCATGTGTTCCTTCTTGCTTTACATGGGATGGTCTGAATTGCAGCAATGGCAACAATATAAGGATAATTTCATTGTAAGATGTGCAAAAACTTTATTTGATTTGGTCATATTTCTTAGTCAAATACATCAAACTATTGCAAGCTATAGATTTCCTTTTGTCTTTCCTTTTGTTGTTAACGATGTTGGCAAAATTGCAAAAATATAAATTATAGGAATTTGAGCTCAAGCAACATCACTGGACAAATAACTACATTGTTTGCCAAATTGGAAAAATTGGAGTCCTTGTAAGTTGTTACAGAAGATAGGCTCTGAAAATTCAAATACTACTATTAATTATTGATCAAGTTGTTAGATATTATGAACACTTTGCTCTTTTTTTATAGGGACTTGTCGGACAATGAATTGACTGGACAACTACCAGAATTTCTCGCGACTCTTCCCAATTTGATGTTCATGTAACACATTATTATTCCATTATACCTTTCTTGCTTGTATTGTGATGTTATATGCATCTAAAAACTACTTTTATTTTCTTTTTACTATCTTGCAGTAATGTGGCAGGAAACATGCTCACAGGTTCAATTCCCAAGGCTTTAAGTGAAAAGGCTAATTTGCAGCTAAGGTTTACTTGTTTCCATTAGAAAATTCTATTTTATTTAGACCCCGAATAACTTTATTTTTTGGAAAAAGTTGAAAACTTGTATTCAGCTCAAAATCTATTTTACACCCGTAAAGGCTCCAAAACTATTAAATATAGCCCCTATGATTAACATTTGTATGTCTATTCCTATCACATACCTAGCACAACGGGGATTGTCATGCTTAAAGATAACATCATTCCTTCCTTACCAAATCACATATATAACTGCACAAAACGTAGCCACTTTTTACTTGAAGATAGGATATGATTTGTGGCGCGACTTCAAGAACATATGTTGCCATGTCATAAAGCAACAGGAACCAATATCATATGTTGCCCTTTTGGTTTAAACAGAAAATTTGCATTCTTATCATTAGAAACAAGAGCAGCACATTCATCTCTGATTTTCAACATAGTTAACACCACCAAGAATAAGTGAATTTAGGTGTTACCTACCATATTGAAATTCTCTTCAATTGGATATTTCTTCACTATAGGCACCAAGCAGACAAGAAGAATCTAATTAACCTAAATAATCCTGGAACACAAAAGGCTAGCTCTCTATCATTTTATACATGGTAGAAATGTAACGTGTATATGTCTAATTCTTTTCTATTTAAGAATTATGTATAATAGATATATTTTCACCGCTATTTCTTTAGTCTATCATTTATATTTTGCTCATTTAGGTTCATTAATTATCAACACTGGGGAGAAAATTTTCTTCATTTCATTTTCTTGATACTGATTTCATGCGAATTTCCATCAACTTAATAACATAAAGCAATATATTTTAATGTGTAAAATCAAGTTTGATAAATATTAGAATTATGGTATTATACCAAAACTGCTAATAAGCCAAACCATGCTCTATTTTACCAGTGTGGCCAACAATCCAGGTCTTTGCCAGACAAATTCCTGCAAAGAACACAAGTTTGTGATCCCAATTATCCCATCAATTGGAGTGCTCTTCATCGGTATTGTCATTGTTTCTTTGGTGATCTGGAGATTTAGAAAGAAAAAAGGTATTCATTCTTATGCATGCTGTCATTTCATTCAAAATGTGACACCCAAATTATTTTTATTTGTTTTCTTAGTTATAATTTATAAGTAGTGCAGACCATATAACAATTGTTGCATGCTTCCATGATGTTTTTTGCCTTGAATCTCACGGAACAGGATAATCTCATCCAATGGGCCTTGTTCTAAGCTCAACTTGCATTCACTCTTTTTTTAGGTACTCATACAGTCTCAAAAGATTTGATTTAATGTTGCAGTTTTGTCTACTGAATCTCAGAAGATGGAAGTACTAAAACAAAAGTATCAAGCTTATCCTTACACTGAGGTTCTTCGGATCACCAACGATTTTAAAACTGTTATTGGAGAAGGAGGGTTTGGTAAAGTTTACCTCGGCACTTTGAAAGATGAGACACGCGTTGCTGTTAAGTTACTTTCTTCATCCTCAAGGCAAGGATATAAGGAGTTTCAATCAGAGGTTTGGAATTCACAAAAGTCATATGATAGTTTTCAAAGTTTTTAATTACTCAATTTTAATGGGATATTCTTATTTATGATAGAGCTAACTTTCGACTTGTAGGCTCAATTCTTAACAGTCATTCAACATAGAAATTTAGTTTCCCTTGTTGGGTTTTGTGATGAGAACCGCGTCAAAGCATTGATTTATGAATATATGGATCTTGGAGACCTGAGCCAACTATTGTCAGGTTTGTGTTAATGCCATATTCAAACTTCTCTAATATTGTATTACAGTTCATCTAATAAAACCTTGTATAACTACGATCTTTTGAAGTGTGTTTGGCTTACCACGCCCAGATTTCCACCGCCCCTTCCTAAACAATTCCCAAATTTCAAAATATTACTCCACATTTCATTCTCATTACTTCAACAAATTCTTATAATTTATCCAACCTCGACACTTAGCTCTAATTTGCTTCTTAAATTCCCTTTACAACTACATATTTAAGACTTCATTGAATAATTACATCATCATATACATCTCCTTTTGCTCGCGAGTCACTTTATTGAGATAAGTTCATTTGTACAGAGAAAAACTCCAATATTTTGAACTGGAATGAGAGACTTCAGGTTGCTTTGGATGCAGCAAATGGTGAGGGAACTAGTGATGTTTTCTCTTTTTTTAGCAATCACTTTTTACCTTTCCCTTGTTTATAATAGGACGAAATTTCAGGATTGCTATATCTCCATAATGGTTGTGAGACTCCTATAATTCACAGAGACTTGAAGCCCTCCAACATTTTATTAAATAAATTTATGGTAGCCAAGATTTCTGATTTTGGGTTGTCCAGAGCATTTAAAAACGAAAGGGACTCTCATATAACTACTCAGCCGGCCGGTACCCCTGGTTACATTGATCCTGAGTAAGTGATTTAATTTTATTAAAGAAGAAACATTTGTCACTGGTTTTCATAATACAATATGGCATTATGTTTCTTTGTATAAACATATGTATATTAGTTATAAACTGATTGATTGTCTTCATTACAGATTTCAAAAGACAGGAAACTTAAATAAAAAAAGTGACATTTATAGCTTTGGGATGATTCTTCTTCAACTGATCACGAGCCATCCTCCAATAAGAAGAGAACTTGAGAATGATTGTTTTATTGTTGATTGGATTAATCCGAAAATTGATTGTGGGGATATCCAAGGCATTGTTGATCCCAGGTTGAGAGGTGAATTTCTTGTAGCTTCTGCATGGAAAGCTGTTGAAATAGCAATGTCATGCATATCACCAGAGTCAACCCAAAGGCCAGACATAAGCTGTGTGTTGCATCAGCTAAAACAATGTTTAGCAATGGAGATAAATCATGCCAAATCAAAAGGCATGCCTAGTTATCCAATCAATTATACTGGGCAGTTTGAACCAATCACTATCCTCTCAGCTAGGTAGTTGATATAATTGTCTAGGGGCTGCTTGGTACAATGGTAGAGGAGGGAAAGAAAAGTTTCTATGAGTTAAATTTTAAAAAAAAAAAAATTGGAGAAGTGGAGTTATAAAATTTTAATAAAGAAAAGATGTAAGATAAAAGGGTAAGAACAATTAATTAAAAAATTTTAACCCCACTTTTTTTTTTAATTTTCTAAAAAAATTCAACTCATAAAAATGTTCCATCCTTCCCCTTCTCTTCCAAATCCTTCATACCAAGCAACCCCTTAATGTACTAAAAAGCCTCAATTGATCATAAACTCTCAATTTGTTTATGGATTACTGTACTATATTAACATCCTTTTTTTCCCTATGAAAATGGATCTTGTTTGTGCACAAATTAACTATTACCCTTACTAAATACAAAAGTATTGTTATGTGTAATGATGTAAATTTTAACCTAAGAGTACTTGGTCTAGTCGAGAAGTAGCAAGACTAAAATGTGGGAGAACTAAGTTTGATTCCCACCTTGTACAAAAAGACCCATGGGGAGTATCCTAATCGCAAAGCCTCGATCTAGATTAGTAAGATCCTCAGATATATAATAATAAGGTCCAAGAAAAGTGTTGGACACCGAGTGGCCAAAAAAGATCAATGGTGTAAATTTTTTTGAACTTATTAGATAGAAAACGAACTATTTATTAATTGTGATGATCTCAACTGGCGCCTCTTGAAGTTAGATGTTATCCAAGATATTGTTACGTTAATACTAATAAACAAATAGTAACAAATTGTTATCCCAGCACCTCTGATGAATCCATATTTTATCATATATTTCTATACTTTATTTGGTGATTTTATCATGTTATTTGGGTAAAAAAAGCACTTATTGTGATTAATTGGGATTAATAATGATTGTATGAAAACAAAGCTTAAAAGGGTAAAAAATTGATTGCTCTTAATTAATTAATTTTTGGAATGAAGGTATTACAGTTATTGTTGATTTCTATTGTAGATGACTTGGGAGATATTATTTAAAAGCTGTAAAAAAAAATTGCAGAAATGACTGTTGAGGACCTCAAATTCGTAAATGATAAAAAGTACCCAAATTTTAAAAATGATAGATTAGTACCTTCAAAAATTGCTACATTTTTAGGCAATCTAAATCAGATTTTAAGGGCTTCTCTTCTCATTGTTCAATGAGCCGATACACCCACATCCATCTCCATCTCCATTCGTCTTCAACCACCTCCACCTCTATCACCAATCATCATCATCTCCCTCCCTCTCATCGCCGCACCACTCTTCTTCTCCACTCAATCCTCTTTGTTGCCCCTATGGCCGAGTGTTCCTCAAGCTTCGGTGAAGCTGTTAGCATAGTCATGAGTGGTTTATTTGCTAGTCCATGGTGATTGATGAAACTAGCTAGAGTTCTTCGTGCTTCTAGGTAGTTTCTTCTACTTTAATTTTAGTTTCACTTTGTATGATTATAGATTGTTAAACCTAGGTGTCTAGGAATTATGATTTGTGTCTAGAAAATTTTTCAAAAATTTTTGAAGAATGACTTACTTTGATGCATGTTAAAGTAATAAAGGGTCGCATTTACCACTTTGAAATGTGATTTGTAAGAAATTCTTTGAGCTTTTATGTGTTCTAGTGTTTTGGCAACTTTTTGAAACTACATTTTTGTTTTTTTCAAGTGAATGGGAAGAGAAATGAACCCACAATTAGATTTTTGGCTTACTCCTTGTTTTTAAGAAATTAAATCAAAAGTTTCTATATCATTAGTGCTTTTAAGAGTTGAGCATTCCTATAATTGATTGCAATGTTTTGATTGATTATGTTTGTAAGGTTAGCATTAATAATAGTGAAGTAAGTGCATTGTGGTTAGCTTCCTATGCAATTGATTGTATTGGAGTGAGCATTAGAAAGAAACCTTGTTGGAAGGTTAATTGAGCCTTGAATTCTTTATATGTGTACATGTTCACTTAGTTCTTCACCTTCTAAAACTTGTTTCCACTCTTTTTCAAAACTAAATTTGCATTAGTATGATGGAAATGAAAGAGGCATTCAATTTTAAACCCTTTCACCCAAACACAAACCTACATTCTTCACCATTTGCTTATCCCTTTGAGCCATTCATATGTTGTATGCATGCCATGTCATTTGATCATAGTTTCATAGTACTCTAAAATCAAAATGATTTTCCAATAGAAAGTGAACAATGTGTATATTTAAATGCCATGTACATAAAATTAAAAAAAAAAAGGAAAAGAAAAGAAAGGTATTAAAAAAAGAGAAGAAAAGAATTTAAGTGAAAAAAAAAGAGAATAGGTTTCAAAAAAAAAAAAATTGAATTGAAAAAGAAGGAAAACAAAGTAATGGTATTGAAAAAAAAAAGAGAAGAAAAGTAAAAGAAATACTAAAAAGGCATTTATTCATGAATTTCGAAAAGAATTGGCGAGAGATTTTCAAGTAATTTAGATGCTATGAACTTGATCATTATCTTTGACTAGCATATCAACTATTTCTTTTTCTCTAATTAATCCATTTCATCTTGCCTTCATTCAACATTATAAGCCTTTTAAGTCCTCTTGATTCATTACATTAAGTACTATTAATAGTGGAGATATTAGAGTTGTTACAAGTCTATGGTAAGGTGTTAACTAAGTGAGCTAGAGTGAAATTATCCTAATGAGGTAAGATGAGTTAAACACTAATACTTTGAGAGTCTCTTGTGTTTTACTCTAATATTTTGAGATTGTGTAGTTAGCTAATTTCTTTGCATCGCTTGACTATGATTAGTGATGGCTTGAAGGATTTGATTAATTGATCTGTGGCTTTCAAATTATGAAGTTGCTTACCTTTCAATTGTATTGATGATTGAAATTTAGAATTGTGCTTAATTGCCTTTGTTCAGGAGTACAAAGGTCTAAGTGTGGGGGAATTAATTAAACCATATTTTTATATGAATTTTCCAGGATTAATTTGGAATTTTAATGTATTTTCTGGAACATTATTGCATTATTAAGCATTAATTTTGGTTAGAGATAATTGTTTTGAATTAATGGCAATTAGGGGCAAAATAGTCAAAATTTATTAATTTTTATTTTTTTTTACAATTGTCCCTTGAACTTTTGATGCTACTTTGTGCTTAATTTTGCATTATAGGTATTAAAGAAGGAAATTAAGATTTAAGAATTTTGGAGATTCAAATTATTGGGCCAAGAAGTAAAGAAAGAAAACAAAAAAAAGAACAGGCCCAAGGAGCTCAAGCCCAAACCCAATACAGTTTAAAAAAACGAAACAGAAGCAAGGTGGGCCGAATGGAGGGAGGCCCAACAAGAAAAAAAGGGGCCCGACTGAGAAAGAGATCAGGGAATGCACAGATGCAGTGAAAAAAAAAGAGAACGAAAAAGGGAAGAGGGGGGAGCCGAGAGAAGGGGGGAGCCGAGAGAAGGGGGGAGCGCCGCTGGGAAAAGCAGACAGGAGAGCAGCCGTGAGATGAGACCTCTGCCTTCAACGCCTTCACCTTCTTCTTCCTCTCTCGTCGGCGAGTATCATCCACCACAGTTGCGGCCAGAACAGAGCTGAGAGGAGAGTTGCCACGAGAGAAACTCTGAACAGAGAGGAAGAGGATCGGAGGGAGCTGAGAACCTGAACCACCGCTGGTGACCTTACCTTTTACCATTATTGAAGGTGATAGCGGCGAGAGACTGGAACGAAGTGTAGCTGGCGACTTGGGAGAGATCGGCATACCAGAAAACCAGACTACCGGCGAACTTTCTCCTTCCTCCACTTTCACCGCCGTTCTGTAACCTCAGTGCCGCCAGGAACCGTCGCTGGCAGTTCATTCAACACCACGCCCGGTTACACATTACTACCATATCACTGTTCCTTCCTCTATTCTCTGCACTTCACCACTGTCATCAGTCCTTCTTCAACACCACCATCAGACTTTTCTTGCTAACGCCGGCTATTGAACCCAGATTCCGGCGAGGTTCTTCATGTCTGATGCAGCTTGGCAACTTGTGTTGGACTCTTTAATGAAAATGTGTAGCTAATTTTCTAGCTTCTTGGTGATGGAGATTTGTGGCTTGAGCAATTGTGTTTACATAGGGGAGTTCTTTGATTTAATCTTATGCTTAGACTACATATTTGATTTCCTTGTTTAGGTTAATCATTGTGTTGTTTTAAAATTTGGATTGCTGTTATGTATCCATGAGGATTGATCATTATAGTTTTAATTGGATGATGTATTTTGATGTTCATTTTGATATATATCTTTGATGTGCTTAATGAAATTATGCTTACTATCATGTTATTGATTGGTAATCATAATTGATTTTAGCTCTTGAATGGTTCGTTAGAACATTCTAATTGAGAAGAACAATTTGCATCACTCCAATTTTAATTGCACATTAAGTGAGTTTGAACAATATCTCAAGAGAGGTAGTAGTTAGTTATGTTTGTAGGAACTACTATTAATTGAGAATATTGAACTCAAGTGTTATCTTGAGGTTATTATTGAGACTTAATGAAATTTGAACTTCTATGATTTATTTAGCAAGAATTGCCACTTTCTTCATCACTAAGATTCATTTTATTATATTATCCCTTTTTAATCTAAATCATTTCTTTATTATTTTCCAAAATACAAAAAAAATTAGGAATAGTTTTAATTTCATAAATTTTAATTTCTAGAAAAACCAATTTCAGAAATCCCTTTTCTAACTATGTTTATAACACTTAGATTTTCTTAGGATAGTCAAAATAAATGACTCCTTAATAAGAGAACAATCCCAAGTTGTTTGCACTATATTGCATTTAATTCGTGGTAATTTGTGATTTGACCTTGAGGCGACTAAGGTTGTGTCAAATCATTTATTTCCCCTGACCTTTTATTTATTTTTATTATTAACGGCCTATCGTTAACTGATCGTTATCTTTTTAACAAAAAACGCCATGTCAAATTAACAGATGATGTAGTTACCCAAAAAAATGAAATAAGATAATTATGTTATTAATGTGAAAATGAGCTCAATGTGAAGTAAATAGGTTTCTTATTATGTTAGTTAAATATAACATTTTTGTTGGTAATGGAACAAATGGGAGCTTTAGGGCAAGTGTGATTTTTCTTTTCTTTTTTTGATACAAAGGAGAACAAGTGTAATTATATATGTTGATAAAAAAATCAGGTCTTGTGATCTAATCCTTATTGGGCCAAAGGAGTACCTTATTTTGTTTTACAATTATGAAATTTCCATACAGCCCTTCTTTAAAATGTAATAAATTACACCATCAGATTTCCCCCAGTTTTCTCTTCTTTACCGTTGAATGAACATGGCAAAGAAGGGGGAGTAGCTTATGGAGACTTCTCAATTCATCCGGTCTCCTTCCTTGGTTAGCATCACCACCGTTCTTCCTTCCCGTCATCGGTGCTTGCTTGCATAGCTATTGTTCATTGTTGTTTAAGGTGCAGAGATCATCCGATTGATTTAGAAGCTTTAGTCACATCAGGTTAAATCAAAATAAACCAAATTATATAGTGTAGAGCACAACTCAAGTCGTGTTCTTTTAAGGTGCATTTTATTTAATTCCTAGGCTAAACTAAGTGACAAATATTAAAAGGGGTTTTGAAATTGATTTTCTTTTTCTTTTTTTTAATGATGGAATACAACCTAAACTACTTTCTTTTTTTTTTTTGGATTTTTGATAAAATGATGAATGAGGAAATTAAATTGGATTTAGGGAATGATATAATGGAATGCTCCTTGGAAGTGAAGCTATGGCAATCCTAGCTTGCCTAAGGATATGAGAGTTAATTAATGCACCAAGTCTAATTAAAAAACCTCAAACACATGGTTTGAATCAAGTGATTCTTAACAAATAATTGTCCTAAATGCTAGATAACAACCACTTATCAAGGCACTTTTATCAAACCCTCTAATATTTCAACATTTATCAGAGTAACGACGCACAAGTCAAAGGGCAAACAGAAATAGCATATACATACTGATATATAGCACTTGATTATATTACAAGAATCCCCACATGGTTTAAAACAAAATATATACAATATCCAAAATATCAAAAAGATGCTATAGATTACCAACACTATAGCTTGCATAGTGTAATTTCCTGAATTTTGGGATTAGAGGCTTAAGAATAAACCTAAATCAAGTGGACTGCTAAGCCCCAGTTTAGTAAGAGTCCCAGGAATGCAAACTTTGTTGCTAGTGTATTTTTCCTGTGTGGCAGTCTAGTTTTGTGATGGTTTTGGATAATCAAATGATGCCTAATGCCTATGATATTTTTCAAAATGAAAGTAGACTTTTCAAACCTTAATTTGATAAGTATATAAGTCAATTGAAGTTGTACACAGAGTTATGGATTTTTGAAGTTAGCCCAGTGAAGCTGGTAAGCTTTTATGGCAGTGCCAAAAAATGGAAATTCTGGGAATTATGAGCTTCCAGTTGGCTAAAGGCTATATTTTTTCTTATAAATAGATTTAATAAAGATTACATAGCCTTTAGAACCACTGCAATTAGATATCTATAAATAAAGAAATGAATCTTCCAAGTTTAGTAAAAATTCTGGCAGATTGAGTATATGTGTGAAATTTCAAAAAAAAAATGTATGGGCAAAATGTCAAATTTGCCAATAAAGTAAGAAGTCATATATGTTTTTCCCTTTTCTTGAAGTATTTACGTCCAACAAGAGAAGCAAGAGGAAAATTTAATACTTGGACCACGTTAAGCAAAAGATAGAGAGATTGTAGCCAAGTGAAAGTGAGTTGGAAAGTCAAAGAAGAAACATGTTAATTTGCATTAAAATAGTATATTTTAAGGAGGTGGATTAGGATATTTTAAGAGATGATTTTCACTTTTCCAAGAGCCAATTACGTCCAAATCATAAGGGAACGAGAGAGGGAGAGTTTAACTAATATCATTCTTTACCTTTTCCTCAAGAAAAGTGGGTCAAAAGGGTCAAAAGCATATTAAGAGAAAGGAAGAGACTTGTTAACACAACTCCCTCTCCTCAAGTCAATTATTTCGGCTATGTTATAAGAAGAGAGAGGCGGTTTGTTTAATTGAATTCTCTCATCCTTTTATTCATCTAAAAAGTCGGTTAAGACACCAAATCAAAGAAAGAGAATTGGATTATAATATTTTATCACCTTTTTGGTTCATTAGGATGACCAAAGAGAAAGAGTAAGAGAGAGAATATTATATTAAATTATTTCCTCACTTTTCTAATAGGAAGGTCGGCCAAACATATAAGAGGAAGAGAGTGGGAGTAGATATTTAATTAAAACATTCTCTCACATTCTCACATAGCCACACAATCGGCCAAAGGAAGCAAGGAGAAAGTGAGTTTTAAAGAACAAAGAGTAAGGTAAGGTGATATTGTGTGATTTTCACCTTGTAAATCAGCTTTTTAGCCTAAAGTTCCTTCATGAATGTTGTTCCCCTTACTAAAAGCTTCATTTCTATGGTTTTACTGCTCTTGGACCCGCTACATATGGTTTGGATGTGCTTTTGGGCTTCGAATAGCAAACCATGCTCCAAACAACTTCGTGATTTGGTGGCTGAGTATTACCAGTAGAAGTGAGGCTTTGGCTGAACATGAACTATCTTTAATATGCCTAATCTTATGGAACATTTGGAAGCAGTGAAATAATCTAGTTTTCTCCATGATCACCCCATGCCCTTCCATTGTGATTGACTTGGCTAATGGTGCCAACAATGAATTCTGGGCTGTGAGTAATAAATCCAGAATGCAGTTAACCCCGGAGTATCATACTGAGAAAATCACCTCTTGGCAATTCCCTCCAATGGGATGGTTGAAAATTAATTGTGATGCTGCCTTTAATCATGATGATTCATCTGCTGCTTTGGGACTTGTTTGCAGGAATGACTATGGTGACTTCATATGGGGTTTTGCGGACAAGATTAAATCTCTCTCTGCATTCATGGTTGAAGCCCTAGCTCTAAAACGTGCCCTACTGTTAGCCCATGATATGGGGCATGATAAAGTTGTGTTTGAGGTCGATTGTAATTTCTTGTTGAAAAGTGTGGAGGCTAAACAACCTGATTTGTATGATTGGCAATGTAGAGGTGTTCTTCAGGAGATCATTAACCTCCTAGCAACTAAAGTTGGGTATTCCTTGTCTTTCACACCTCGTCAGGGGAATGTAACAGCTGATCATCTTGCAGCTAATGCTATTAAGGGGGTGAGCCCGGTGGGGTGGGTGTCAGAACCATCACTCTCTTTGAAATCTTTCCTGACCTCATATGCTAAGAAGGCTCAATGTGCTTCTGAGAATGCCTTTGATTCAGAATCACGAGTGGGTGTTGGTTAATGTTTTGATTTCTTTGTTTCTTTCGTTGGATTGTTGATGTTATCCTTTATTTTGATTTCTTTCCTTTGAAATTGCTAGTCTTATTTCATTAAGTCATGAGTGTGTATCCTGGTATTTGAATTAATAGAAGTTGTTTCCGATAAAAAAAAAAAAAAAAGTAGAGGTGTTTTGCTACTGCCAAGTTGAGCCAAAGTTGGAGAAACAAAGAATAAGCTTTGTTGGAAAAGTTTTCCATAAATATATTAAGTTTTTAGTAGCAGACAGCGGCTCAAGTGGCAAAGACGTACTTACCGACAACTGATGGTTCTGGTGTGGATCAAGCAAGACTGTTTGTTATCTGAAGATCTTTTAATTATTTTAAGGTATGTAATATTATGTTCAAGCCCCAATGGGGAATGCTATAATATAATCATACTATTCTTGTGTACCCACCAAACTACGCGCAAAACTCTGAAAAATGTGGAAAATAAGATAAGGGCATTACACATAGGACCATAACTCTCCATTACCGGTATCTACATCCTTGCCTTTTGAATCGCTTGTTCCAACTGAATAATTTAAATATGTGGAAAGGGGTGAGATTCATATGGATCTAAGTAGTAACACACAATCAATCATATAAAATACAAAAATAAACATGCAATGTGCCCTATAAAGTAACATAAATATAATATTGTAAATTTGTCTGTCTGTCTGTTCTGTGTTCTGGTGCAAATAACTATTTATCCCCTACTAGGCTCATTGTGTGCTCAATTTAGGATCATATGACTATATGGCCCCTACTTGCTATAATATTCTGGAACAGAAAACTACCTGTTCGTACCTATCTCACTACCTTAGTTGGGTCCTACTAGACCTGATAGTACTTGTGCTTTTCCCACACCTTAACTAAGTTATTGTAACATGTCATTCATATTACAGAACATGGCATTACAAAGCATATAAACAGTCAAATATTGTAAGGAAGATGGAGTTACTACTTGAAATCCCTTTCATTGCCTAACTAATCCGATAAAATAATCTTTTATCCGGCTCGGGCCACTGTTAAATCCTATAAATTCCAAATTTATAATAAATGAGTTAGTACTCATTCATATCTTAGTCCTAAACTCATTTGGTTGGTTATCTTGACTCAAAAACCGACAAATGACTAAGATGCCCTTAGGACCCAGTCTAAGTCCCTTTATACCCGGTATAATTGTATTTTCAAAAATTTTGACCAAGGCTATTCCTACATAATTTTATGTGTAGAATCCATTTTTGACATCAGATTTGAAAAATTCACCATCAAATGACCATAATACCCTTGCAGCCACAAAACTAGGGTTTTAGCGGCAAATTTGACATTTAACACCCTAAAGCCTTCATACTCCATATTTCACATGTTCCCTACAAAATTTTTCATTCTAAACATAATGAAAACATTAAAAAAATCAAAATCCAATCCAAACATGGTGAAACAGCCCCTGGACAAAAATCATGAAAAATTGTGAAAAATGGAATGTCTTGTTTCCATTCAATAAAACATCTTCTTTTCACTTCTAATCACTTGTTTAACAACTTAAACACCTCTTGAACGTGATTACTAATAAATTGGACAGCAACTCCCTTAGGGTTCATCCATCCCAAATCATAAATTCATGACAACTAAACCAAGAATTCAATCACAACATCAACAACAAGATTGATTGAATTTCTTGGTATATCATTTGATGAATTGGCATGATCCATCAACATATCTAAACAATCACTTAATTTATGTAATACAACTTATTTTTGGCGTTTCCTTGGACTCTGGAAAAATGCATGACATTGCTATCTCAACAGCTTTCCATGTAGAAGTATCATGAAATTCACCTTCCAATCTTGGATCAACAATTCCTTGGATATCCCCACTTTCAATTTTAGAACGAACCCAATCAAAAATAGTATTATCAGGCTCTCTTCTTATTGGAGGATGGCTTGTGATTAGCTGAAGAAGAATCATTCCAAAGCTATAGACATCACTTTTTTTATTTAGCCTTCCAAACTTCTTGAATCTGAAATGAAAACAATCAATTAGTCTTTAGTTACTCTTTCCTTCTTCTTTTTTTCTCCAATCGATTAATATGCATTTCAACAATTCTATAATTGGAGTTTCAAAACCGTAAGGAAACAAAATAGTACTCCTCCTGTCCTTAATGTACAACATACTTTGTAGCGCAAGCAACCTACTTATAGTGCAATTTGCACTTCAAAGTAGGTCGTATATCAAGGACAAGAGGGAGTATGTATTTGTCCTCTAAAAATCAGTAACAAAGATTTCTTGACTAATTTGATGAACTACAATCACTTACTCAGGATCAACGTAAGTTGATGTACCAACTGGTTGAGTTGATATATTAGATTCTCTCTCATTCGCAAATGCTCTAGACAACCCAAAATCTGCAATCTTGGCTACCAGGGATTTATTTAATAAAATGTTGGATGGCTTCAAGTTTCTATGGATTATGGGAGTCTTGCAACCATTATGAAGATATTCCAGTCCTGCAACTTTATAAATAAGAGGTAGTATATGAAGTGATTATTAAGAAGAAATAATGTCATTAGTTCTCTAACCTTTTGCTGCATCAACAGCAACTTGAAGTCTCTCTTTCCACTTCAAAACATTTGTGTTGTTCTCTGCAAACATCAATTTTTCGCAACAAAATGCGTCAGTAACCAAAACATGTAAATGATATATGTAGCTAATTCGATGAAGTCTGAAATACAGAGCAGTTGAGGGAACTTGGTCAGCATAGCTAATGTCAATTCTGGATAAATTATATGAATTTGTTGAAAGTATAAGAATAATGAAATTTGTAAGTCAAAATAAAATATCAGGGAACTAGCAAATTGGAGAATTGATTTCAAAACTGAGATAAAGTATTAGGATTGAAAGATAATTTTTTCAACTATACAATCATAGAGGCAAGAAATCCACACGATAAATTACACGCCAATAATATAAGACGAACCTGATAATAGTTGGCCGAGGTCTCCTAGATCCATATATTCATAGATCAATGCTTTGATGTTGTTTGAATCACAAAACCCAACAAGTGAAACCAGATTTCTATGATGAGTTACTGTCAAGAGTTGAGCCTACAAATTCAAAGTCAGCTCTATAATAATTAAAACCATCTCGTTGAATATATCCAAAATTGAGTGATTAAAAACTTTGTCAAACAATCATACTAATCTGATTTCTAACCTCTGATTCAAATTCCTTATATCCTTGACTTGACAATAGGGAAAATAACTTAACAGTAACTTGTGAACCATCTTTTAATGTGCCCAGGTAAACTTTCCCGAACCTTCCTTCTCCAATAGCAGCTTCAAAATTGTTTGTGATACGTAGAACCTCAGAGTAAGACAAAGCTGATTCTTTCGTTTCAGACCTTCAATCTTTCGAGATTCAGTGGATAAAACTGCAATGTTAAATCAAATGTTTTGACAACTCATGAATCCACAAAAGGGGTAAAAGAAGCTTGAGCTTAAAATAGGGCTTATTCGAATATACTACCCTATTTGGTGCAAGCTCTAAGAGCTAAGAACATTCGAGCGTGTAATATTTCTAATGAAAACGGACTTAAAATTAAATATCTCTTTTCTTTCTAAATCTCCATATCACCAAAGAAACGAGGAAAATAACAATGACCAAAGCCGAAAGTGACGCAATAAGTGGAATTACAAACTTGATTGGTTTTTTGCATGGATATGCCTGGCAAAGATCTGGATTGTTGGCCGTACTTCTACAACAAACACGGCAGGGTTAGAATTGATCGCATTGGTATAAAGATTCAGATCCTCTAAATCATTCTCCCTCGTTTTTTCTATCAGTTCTCACCTCTACTGTAAGATGAAAAAATGGATGGCTCATATGTAATATTTTATAAAATATTATTAAAAAATAATTAAATAAATTAAGATTGTAGAAATTTGATTCGAACCGTTCACACTTCACACCTGTAGAATTAAAAAAATTAATTTATCAAATATTTTGATAATAGTTTTATAAAATATTAAATATGAACCATTCTCTCTCTGGTTTTTTTATATGATGGTGGAGATGAATTTCTTAATTAAAGGAAAATGAAAAAGAGGATTATGAGAGAACTCGGATCCATTGGTAAAATACAATAATATCTAACACATTTTATAAATAATTAATTATTTTAATGTAGATTGTTTCGTGTTAAATAGCTGGACAAAATTTTATCAATATTAGTGTCTATCCAATTAAGAGAAGGAACATGTCTAAGTTTTCCTCATTGTGTGAGGGTGGATGTAGTGAATAAAAGGCAATTATAAACTGGTTGAGTGGCTTAATATAAAAATTTAGTAATTAAGATCTAACGATGGTAATTAAGAGAACACCTCTATATAATGTCCTAGTAAGATTTAGGTTCATCGTGGTTTGCTGACATCATAGATGTTAATTAATATAATTTTTGAACCAAACTTGAGGAGACTAGATAAAATAGCATTTGACAAGGGAAACAAGTAAACCTCAGCCGCAAATTAGCCTTTTCCCTGAAAGCCTTGGGAATTGAACCTGTGAGCTTGTTTCCTGTAACATTACTACAAGATTCAAGAGATAAATTAAATGAGGATATTTAGATAGACGACTCCACAATCTGATCAAAAAGCCCTGATGCAATTTTAAGATCTTACATGAATTTCAAATTCGGAAGAGTTGCGAGAAATTCTGGCAGTGGCCAAGTCAATTCATTGTTGGACAAATCCCAATGAGCAAGAAAGTAAGTGTTGTTCATGCCTATCAAAATTACCAATCATTTATTATTTGAATATTGAAGGTGAGAGAGGGAAGCTTCTTGCGGTGGAAATAGTGAAGGCTGAAGGCAATGGTGGTGCATCGGTGGTGGTGGTATGAGAGAAGACGGTGAAGGTAGTGATGTGGCTGAAGCCGACGGAGGTCGCCAATGATGAATCTAGAACAGAGCAAGTCACCGAAACCTCTCTCTCTCTCCACTGTACTCTCCGCTCTCCTTCGTCTCAGCTAGGATCTCTCAGCTCCCAGCTTAACTCTCTCTCTCCCTTCACTGGTGGTCTAAGTTTCTATCAAGAAGGTCCCGGAGCTGTAATCTCCAGATCCCCAATCTCAGCTCTCTGTGTTGCTTCCCCGGTGATCACTCTCTTGCCACCGATGAAAAGTGATGGAGGTTGAGGGAGCGCCGGCGATGGTGAAGAAGACGGTGGTGGTTGATCGAGGCACTCCCTCTCTCCTCTCAAGCTCTCTCTCTCCCCCCTCCGCGGCGCCCCCACGCTCGCGCTCTCAGCTTTGTTCCGGTCTCTGTCTTTCAGCTTGTCTCTGTTATTCATGAAGAAGGAAACCTAATGCGTTTTGACCAGGGACTTAAGTGCAAAGACAAAAACATTACTGGAGGGACTTTAGTGTAAATATTGAAACTTTGCAGGGAAACTGTAATTAGAAAAAATTGTGGGTACCTTTATGTAATTTACTCTGCCCTTTTCCATCACAAATTTACAATTTCCACAAATCCTAGGGCTGCTTTCTATGATTTTCCCCAATCCTCAAAATATTAATTGGACCTTCCAAAATCTCCAATTTCTTCTTTAACACTTACAATGCAAGATTAAGCATAAGTAACATCAAAAGTTTAAGAAAATATTTATATTAATAATTAACAAATTTATGATCATTTTACCCCCTAATTGTAATTAATTCAAAACAAATGTCCCTAACTCAAATTAGTGCTTAATCATACAATACTATCCCAGAAAATATATCAAAAATCCCAATTTAGTTATGAAAAATCCTATAAAAATATGGTTCAATCAAATATCCTAATGTAGCAACCATCCAGGATAGGTATTTGACATAAATTAGCGGTCAAACAGCCACTGCTATAAATCCCTCACTTCCTACACGAAGGCATAGAAGATGGGCGGCTCAGGCACAAGATATTCAGAGTACTAGACAGAGACACAGCAAGATGGAATGCTCCACCGGCGGGGTTTGCTCGGGTCGACGTGGATGCTGCAGTTGATGTGAACAGGAATTCTGCAGTTGGAGGAGTGATTCGTGATAGCTCAGGAGCTTGGATTTGCGGCTTTCAACAGAACCTAGGATTCACATTTGGTTCGACAGCTTCTGAGGTTCAACCAATTAGAATAGGTCTCCAGACATGTCAAACCATGAATCTCAGAAAGATTAAGTTACACACTGACTCGATCGAAGCCATTCAATTACTACTTCAGCCAGGGGGTCAATACCATCCCCTCCAGAACAAGTTAGAGGAAGTAAGGCAATTAATCTATAGGGATTGGGACTTAGAGATTGTTCATAGTCACCGAGAAGCAATTATGTGTGCTGATATTCTGGCAAGGAGGACCCTCGATTTGAACTATGATATGTCTCTTTTGGACCACCCGCCAGACTTTTGTTCGATTCAAATGTTAGCTGACCTTAGCTAATCATTAGATCTCGTTAATATCTTACTATACTTAGGACTACTGTAACGGCCGTTGTGGCTCCAAGAGTTTTTCCGCTCTTGTCATTGCAATTCTAAAAAAAAAATAAATCCCTCACTTCTAAATTGTAGTTCCTTAATTGTTTTTACTAGCACTTCCTTCGAGTAGAAAAATAAGAAATTGGAAAGCAGGTGATCATCAGAATATGCTTTGATTTCCTGAATGGTCACCGTTGGCAATACCCTGTGCTGAGTCGCTAACGGTGATGAACGATACAAACACATACAGAGCGAGCTTCTAGAGTGACGTGCTTTTCGTGTTTTCGAGTTTATGGGAAAGAGGAATAAGAAAGAAATGAAGTGGGTAGCTTTAAAAGATTGCCACTGCTTTCAGGAGCAATGAAGGAGCCAATATATATTTTTTTCATATAGCATGAAAACTTGTAACTTGGTTTAACTATATAGAAAAATTTATCATTTGATTATTTTATTTTTTTAATTTTAAATTATTTTTTTATTCTTTAATTCATGCCTTTACTTCCTTTATTTTTCTGTATTACATTTCACTGTTTTTGGAAGGGCTGCACAACAGACAAATTAGATCAGACCAAAGTCTAAATAGACTAGGCTAGATTATTTTTTAGATAAAATAAAATATCATTCCATGACTATATTCCTTAAAAATAGTACCAAACAAATATTTTGTAATTATCATTTCATTACATTGTATTTCTCACCTTTACATCCCATTGCATTCCCAATAATTTTTTAAAACAAATGAGCACTAAGATTTCTATGAATAATCTCTCCCATGATAATCATCATTCCTTAAAAATTGAAATATAAATTAATAAGATTAGACATGGAAATCCTTAATCCAACCTTTCTATTGCTCTATTGCATATGCTTGCAATTCATTGCAAAACTTTATATATATATATATATATATATATATGCATACACATATATTAATTCGTTACTCCTCTGGTTCCTAATATAATAACTAAATAGGAGGTTTATTTTAGTCGTAAATATAAAGAGCACAATCCATTTTATCTCCTAAAGTTATAATTTTTGCCCCAAATTAAAATATTTTTATTGATTTCACATATTAATAGGGTTTTTATCAAATAGCAGCTCTGATGCATATAATTAAATATGTTATTAGAGAAAAGCATTCGTTTATTATAAATAACTAATTTAATTAATTTTTTAAATATACATAAATAAGTTATTTAGTTTTTATATCAAAGAGCGATGTAATATCATTTTAGTTCATTTTATTCTATATCCTCCCCTTCCATTCCATTCCTTTATTCTGACAACCAAACGTGCCCCTAGTGTTTTTGCGGAAAGAAATCCCCTCAGAAGCACTTTTCTCATAAGCTCTCATAATCTCATCAAGACTGTTGGTTTCTTTCAATCCTGGCCGTTCATTTGTTTTCTTTTAAAACACAATCATTATTAGATTATTTGGACGGATCTGATTTGGACGTTGAGAGACCCTGAGGGATGTGCTTCTAAGAGGATCCAGACTCGTGTTTTTGCCGTGTGCTAAGAGTTGGCCTTCTTGTAACTTGTCAGCTGACATTGGGACCTTTGCTAGGGTAGCCACTGCATATAATACAAACAATCCCAAAATCACGCAATTTGTTTTCACATCTCGTCTTATCCTTGTGCTGTCTCTGATACGGAATTGATTTTTGCCACTGATGATAAGAAATTGTTTATTTATTTCTGACTGTGGAACAATGACCACACATTCATGCGCTCTCTTCACGCCGATATTGCAGACACTTTTGCTACATGACAAATGAAATGTTTTCATCAGCCCCAAAATCACACAATACTGTAATTATATGATTTTTGTCAAAAATAAGTGAATTTAAAGTTTCCTACATGCATGCCCTTTCTTTCTCCCCAAATCATACGGTATCTAAAGATATGTTTTAATAAACGCGTATACTCTCGCAGATCCCTTGCATTTCAATTTTTCATTATATTTATTTCAGATTAATTAAAGGTCAAATTGAGGAAAGTGTTTCATTATACCCACAGTGTTAGTGCTCAGATTTAGGTCATTCTCACTAATTAATTTTCTAATGGGGGATTTTTCCAAATTTTCCCTTAATTAATTAATTTAATGATTGACCATCATTTAATCAAATTCATAAGTGATTTTGATGAAACGGGTGGCATAGAGAGCCTAAATTTAAAGAAGCTGGCTCAAATAATTAGGCTACAGAAAATTGTGGAGATTTGTGGTGACTTTAGAGTTTTGTTTCATACTTTAATTAGTTTTTTGGGTTTTGTAGAATGAATTTGAAATTACCAAATGCGGTTGGATCTAGCATAAGGAGCTAGTCTCTTATAATGTGACGAGCCATTGTTCGAATCCCAGTTGAGAAAGGTGCTCCCATTATAATTTCTTAAATAGGATTTCCTTCAATAGGAAGATATCTATGCCTACAAAAAAAAGAATGAATTTCAACACCAATTAAGAAATTGACTAATAATTAGAATATTATAAAATTTTAGGAATAATTTATATTAAAATTGGTTAAAGAGTCAATCCAAAGAATAAAACTTAGTAACTTATCGGGAGAATTCTAAACCCCAACACTTATAGAGATTGTATTTTCTCAAATTAATTCTCATTCACTTTGTGTCTATTTTAATTAGAGCCGGGAAAACGGGCCGAGCCCGTCGGGCCGGCCCTGGCCCTTCAAGGGCCGGGCTTGTAAATTGTAGCCTTAAAAGGAAGTCGGGCCTAAAAGGGCCGGCCCTGGAGGGCCTCGGGCCGGCCCTTTAGGCCCATTTATTTTTTATTTTTTTTACTTGGAAAGGAACCATGTTACATTTTTGAATTACCTTATTGAATATATATGTCACTATGTCCTCATATTGTATAGAGTATGCTTTTTGAGTATATTGTTTTGTCTAATTGAATCATATTGTGATTTTTGAGTATGATTTTTGAGTATATTGTTCTGTCTATTTAAACTAAAATCATATTATATACTATTCTGCCTGATAGAGTATGATGTTTTATGGAGGTCGTGATTATTTGACTACTTAAACCTACTGTTCAAAGTGAAACACAATTAAATGTCCTTGAAATTGATGATAATGGCGAAGAAGGTGAAAATGATAGTCGTCACACTCATGTTGTTTAGAGGTTAGAGTATTTAGCTTCTTACCTTCTTATACTTTGGCCTTTGTGTGAGTTATTTATGGACATAATTTTACCTTTGATTATACATTAGTAACTGTGTTTGTTTGTTACAAGAGACGTGTTATTTATGTATTAAATTAGAACTTTAATCGTTGTTATTTACTAATTATATCTCTCTGGGGAAAATACGCAGGAAAAATAGTTAAATATTGTGAAAAAGATTTCTCGGCCCTGCGGGCCGGCCCTGACCCTGATGCACTCGGGCCGGGCCTTGAAAAACTGCAATTTTCCTGACCCCGAGCCCTTTAGGGCTGGCCCTGTTAGGCCCTGGCCCGTTAAGGGCCAGCTCTGTAAGGCCGGGCCGGCCCTGATTCCCAGCTCTAATTTTAATCAAATAATTGTTACTGTTTCCACTCATATTCTCAAACTATTAATTAATTATTTGGGTGAGTAAAAGCGCAACTTCCCCGAGGATTTCACCTTGAGAATACTGTGGATATTTTTATTAAGATGATATGCACACTTGTGGGACATGTAAACTGACTTTTGTCTGCAAACAATCATGTGGTCCTGCATATGTTGACTTACGTGAATCAAGACTACAGGCAATGGTTAATAAAACAAGAAATTTTGGTGTGCGGAGGTTAATTTCCTCTCTTCATAATCATTTTTTTACGTTTACCTTGAAAATACAAAAAGAAATCTGCAAACCCCATTTTTTCTTCATCGTTGCAAAAAATATGCAGACATGAAGACATGAAGTTAGGCTAGTTTGCAAGTTAAAATAAGAGTTATTCAAAAGAATGAATAAACTATATCATATGGCATGGGCTAAGTGCCTTTTAATATTTTTCTTATATAGAGGACTCGTTAAAATTTAAAATATAAGACAAGTATGCATGAGCTCAATATAATGCAATATTTTTAGAGGAACTTGTAAATGTTTTTTGTTAATGTGAAATTCTGAAAATACCAAATAAAGTAAATATGAGATTGAGCTTAAATTTTTTGTTTTATATTGTCTCTAAGGAGCTCTAAATTTATGTCGATACATCTTATTTTATGAACTTCATGCAATAAAATGTTGCACCACATCACTATAGACAGAATTCTCACTTGTTTATGTATTTAATTCATAGAGACAGAGCGTGGAGCTCCTTTTATATTATATGACTGTGCATGGAAGATCGTAGATATTTCAAGAGATCTAACCTATGAGGGAATTTTGTAGGAAGCATTTGAGGATTAAATTTGATTGATAAATACATTATAGAAATTAAAGATGAACTAACTGAGGCCAGAGCATGGTTAGAAGACATCATTTGAGGAAGAAAAGCTTATGTTTTTTTAGAGGCAAAATAAGCTGCAGCGCACTTTAAAGTAGAATCAAACCAGGCCACAGCTTAAAACTGTTTGGCTACAGCGCAGTCGCTCACAGCAAAACACAGCAGCACTAACGCAGAAAAATTGAGGGCTTCAAGCTATTTAAGGCCCCAACTCCTTTTTGGTTTCCATTCAAGAGTTTTTGGGAGTAATTTGGAGCTAGGGGCTGCTAGAGTTTGGTTCTTCAAGTGGAGATTGTGCTAGCAGTTTAAAAATTTGAAGGGTTTTGAGCTTCTCCTTTTGGGTTATCTTCTCTATATCTTACTTTCCTTCCTCATGTTCTCTGATTTTACCGGTTTATATATATATTTTTCCATGGGTTTTCTTAATATTTATAGTTAAATCTTTGATTCTAGGATTATTTTAAATATTGTATGGATTAAATACTCATTTCCCCTTTATATATATGTGACTAATTATATGATTGTACTGATTTTTCTCTATCCTTAACGTTTCTTGTTGATTGGCCACCAATAAGATTTTTCAGTTTACTTGATTGATGCTTGAGAGTTCTAGGTTGAGTATAGAACTCTGATTTAATCATGTGAAAACTTGACATTTGTGGATTAAACGGGTTTGTTAATGAGATATACTCCCTCTAGTCCTTAATATAGGACTTCATAAGAATTAATAAAAGTAGTTAAAAGTAATTTTATATACTTAAAATGGTGAAAAATTATTACTTCTTTCCAATATTATCCTCCAATTAAAATCAACCTATCTTAATTACCTTTAATGTTTTTCTTATACAATATATCTCCACATTACAATTGATAAGGGTATTTTTGGAAAAGAAAATTTTAATGCTATTAACTTTTTGCATAAGCTCTTATATTTAGGTTCACAAAAACTTCTAAAAGGGTTCCTATAATCAAGATACTGAAAACCAGACCAGACATTGAATCGGTCGAGGCACTGGGTTAAGGGTCAGTGGTTCAAACCGGGGTCAACCGGGGGGCAAATAAGGGGTTAGACCGGGATCAATTAAAAAAATATATATAATTTAAATGTTCATACATACCATTCAAAAAACTATGAGAGTTATTTTTTAACTAATAGTCCAATATAACTTCCTGAACCTAATACCTACAAAAATATCATTAAGTACATAAGTACATAAGGATTTTTCCCCCAATCAATGCCAAAAGTATTCCACTATCCTTTTAAAGCTCCTTATAAATAAAAAACTGTTAGGAAAATATTTTTTTTTTAAAAAAAAAAAGCCAAAATGAGTTCATTTGGAGTGTAAAAAATTTTTTTAAAAAAAGGTCAAACTGTGATTAGTCCGGGTTAGCCCGATTCACCCCGGTTTAGGCCGGTTCACACTGGGTCAGACCGAGTTGACCGGTTCACTAGTTTTTTCCCTCAACCGGACCAAACCAGCGACCTGTTAACCGGTTTCCGGTCTAAACCGGCCGGTCCAGTCTGATTTTCCATACATGGCCTATAATAAGGACTAGAAGGAGTACTCATTAGCCTCACATATCCATTTGGGTTTGCAACGAAAATTGGGGTTGAATTAATTAATTAGGGATTAATTAATCTAGAAACTTATTTGAAGACTTGAGAGAGCGCTTATAGGTCAACTAGTACCCTTGACTAGCATGATCTATAATTAAGATGCAAATATATATATATATATATATATATATAGTGGAGAATTGTTTGAGTGCTCTTGAAGTTTATGAATCATTCAAGTGAAAAAAAAAATAGTCCATGAATCACTTGTTTTTATATGTTTTTATAATTTTAAGAATAGTTTCCTAATATTTGTGACACTCAAATTGGGCAAAAGTATGATAATCAATATTTAACCAGATTTTGGAACCAAATCTTCATGGAAACAATACTTTTCTCATAACTTTATTACTTGTCAAAACCTGTGCAATTTACCTTGTAAAATGACAAGTTATGGAATCAACATATTTAAATCCATTGGTTTAAGAATGAATAATAATACTTTAGATACCTCGCAAACAAAGTGGCTCTTGTGGATATTAACATTTGCATAACAAATAATAATAAAAAAAAGCCTTGAACAGGGAAATGTGATTTATTTCATAGAAAAAAAGGCTTATTTGTTTCCCATTTTTAAAATAACTTTTTTTTTGTTTTTTAAAACAAAAATACTTGTTTGTCAATTTTATTTTAGGTGGTGTTTTTAAAAAAAAAAAGTAGTAACTTGTTTTAAAAAAACAAACACCAAAACAATTTTTAAATTTTTTTTGTTTTCTATTTTTTACTTTTATTTTTGAAAATTAGGAAACTCTTTCTTTCCTGTTAAAACTTACAAGGGATGAGGCCAACACCTATATACCATTGACACCACATCATTGGTGTCAATCACTGCCATGTCGTGTGATGGCCATTGCCATCTGCCCCCGCAATGGCCAATGTGGCGTCCTTGGCGTCTGATAGCCACTAGCTATCACTCCACCGCTGGTGTTAGCTGATGGTTGCCGTCATGTCACTACTACCAACGCCACATCACCTCTGGTGATGGAATCCGAATTTCAATTCATAGATAATTGCCTTTTCTTATAGTAAATATTGTTCAATTGCATCATATGATTTATATAGCCAATCTTAGATAGTAGAATGATGGTGATTGTTGTTGAATAAGTATAATCAAGTATTAATCTTCAAAACTAATGTGAATATCAATTATATAAAGTAAGTGAATCAGGCAATTCTATTCTTTTCTGTTATCTAAGTTGATGCTCTAAGAACAATTATTTCAAATAAATGTTTATGTTTTTTGTTTTCAAATGTGAATTTTTCAGAATAACTATTCAGACATTTTTTTTAATTCAAAACTTGTTTTAAAAAAACAATTTATAAAAATGTTTTAGGAAAAAATAGAAAATAGAAACAAATAGGCCCAAAGTTTTTTGTATTAGTGACATAAATACTTGTGTCTATTTTCACATGCAAACAAACAAAAGACAAACTAGATACATACTGATCCTCAAAAAAGTCAGACGAACTGTAACTTTTAACACAATAATCTATTCCAAAGGGACTACCTCGCTAAGAGGGTAATCATTGAATCAAACTGCTCAACATGATTGATTGGATAGCTTGGTGTTCCATTTGATTTAGCATGATCCATCTCCATATCTAAACATTCACTTAGTTCATGTAACACACAGCTTATGTCCCGCCTTTCTTTGGGCTATGGTAATGTGCATGACATTGCTATCTCAACAGCTTTCCATTCTGAAGTAACATTAAATTCACCTTCCAAACGTGGATCAACAATGCCTTGGATATCCCCACATTCAATCTTAGAACGAACCCAATCAGTAATGAAACAAATATTCCCATGTTCTTGTTGTCTGATCGGAGGATGGCTTGTGATTAGCTCAAGAAGGATCATTCCAAAGCTATAAACATCATTTTCTTTATTTAGTCTTCCAGACTTTTGAAATCTATAATGAAAACAATCAACTAGTCTATAGATTTTTCTTTGAGGGCTTATAACATATGCATATATTTATTCAAAACAAAGAGGAAACATAATGGTATATTGTATTCTAAAAGTCAATAACAAATATATAATTTCACTAGTTGATGAAATGCAATCACTTGCTCAGGATCAATGTAACCAGATGTACCAACTGGTTGAGTTGATAGATGAGAATCTGTCTCATTTGTAAATGCTCTTGACAATCCAAAATCAGCAATCTTGGCTACCATGGACTTATTTAATAAAATATTGGATGGCTTCAAGTTTCTATGGATTATAGGAGTCTTACAGCCATTATGAAGATATTCCAATCCTGCATTATTATCATATTATACAAGGGAAGGTAAAAAAATTGTTCTTGAGAAGGGAAAAGAACAAGTTTTCTGACCATTTGCTGCATCAACAGCAACTTGAAGTCTCTCTTTCCACTTCAAAACATTTGACCTTTTCTCTACAAACACCAATATATATCTCAACAAAATTCCTCAGAAGCCAAAACATGTCAATGATTTAGTTATTCCATGAAGCATAAAATATAAGGCCATTGAGAGAATCTGGGCAGCATATAGTAATGTCAAGGTTAATTAGTCATCACTGTTTTATAAACAAACAATCAGATGAAGAAATAACAAAAAATGAAACAGGTAGTAAGGATTTTCGATGGTTCATCATGGTTTTAACTCTTTCAGTTTAGTCCCTGGTTGACCAGGAACTAGGTCAGCTGTCTTGGAGCTGAAAACAGGACCCGTTATTGCAGACCCGAGAGGGAGCTGTGGGGAATAAAAGAACAGAGCTGAGAGCAGAGTGAGGGCGACGGATTCAGACCGAGAGAGAGAGCTTGAGAGGAAAGAGGGAGGGCCACCACCACCTTCTTCTTCTTCTTCGCCGGCCCTCCCTCAACCACCATCATCTCCGTTGGCAGCGAGATAGAGAGAGCTGAGATCTGGAGCGAGATGAGTGGGGCCCGACGGGCTTGATCGGGAAACAACGGAGGAAGAGCAACAGACCAGAAACACCACCACCTCCACTGCTGGATTGTCTTCTCTGTTCTTCACCACCATCAGTCACCACAGTCCGTCCTCCGTTGCACTGCCGTGTGCACCACCGTCCTCCTCCGACGAACTACGCCTGCCAGGAACAAGCGGAGCTCAGAACAGAGACCACCGGAATCAATTCCACACCACCACCGCGGTCCACCTCACACCGTCGGCAGTCCACCACTCCCATTGCTCACTGTAGTGACATCATCACCATCTCTTTCTTTCCTTCTGACCTCCGACTCTGTCTCCCCTGTTCAGACCGTGGCTCCCCTTTCTCCAACATCATTCCATCACATTATTCCAATTCCTTCTTCTAACAACACCCACTGCCCTCACTTCCTTCCCCACTGATTCATCATCATTTCACGTCCATGGATTCTCAAAGCTTGAACAATATCTGGAATTCTGTGATTGTTATTAATCAAATGAGTGGCTGAGCTTTTAAACTCTTGAGGATTAGGGGATTTGTCTTGAGTTCAGGAGCTTCAAAGGGAGTTTTTCTCATTTCCTTTATGAATTTCCTATTATTATTTGATAAGTAAAATATTTTTATATTTATTTTCCCTTATATAATGATTTTATAGATGATATTTGAGCTTAATATAATAAATTTGGATGTAATTAATAAATAAATAATGTTTTTGGAATAAATAGTATTTTAAAAAAAAAATGAAAGTTATTGTAGCAATGTCAGCACTATAGCGGTTCATTGTAGTAGCCGCCAGATACTATAGTTGTTGCCAACATTCACTATAGCACGCAGTTTTTCCCTTATAAATAGAGATCAAGGCTAAGCTCAAGAGGGGAGGAAGAAAATTAGAGGTTCTTCCCTGATCGGGAGAGATCTTTCTTTAATATTTATGAGTTCATTGTATTAATTTTAGATTTAATTTCATGCATTATATTACTTTTTGCATGCCTCCATCATGCAAGGTTTAGGAGTGTATTACATTTTGCATACCTCCATCTTAGAAGGCTTATGATTGTATTACATTTTGCATGCCGCATACATGGAAAGTTTTACTTCCTAAATGGACGGCTAGATTTCTCCATTTTTCATGCATCTTTTGGTTGTATATTTATGTTTGAGAATTTAATATTCAAGTCTATATAGTATTTTTAAGGTTTTCATTCAAGTTTCATGCAATGTTAATTTATTTTGTTTGTTTTTAATTTTATCATGAGCTAAATTTCCATTTTCCTAGGGTAATGAGGTAGCTTACTAATGACGGAATGAATCCTAACTTATTAAATCTAGTTTTAATTTCTCCTTCATGATTGAGTTTCAATTATTGTTCTTAATGCTTTTGATTGATTGGCTACCTTTTGAATGATTTCAATATGCATGTTGAGACCGGAAGGAGATGCATATGTGTAGATCCTATAATTAAAACCATGATTTGCATATGAAATAGGATTATATTCATATATGAGTTGTGTAGTCTTACTGAGTTCTATAAATTTTAATGCATAATTAATTGCTTAAATTCATATAGGAATATATTGGATTAACAATTAATTATAGAATTGCTTGACCTTGGAAGAGGCTAGTAATTAAATTAGGGAAACTCGACTATCAATAATGTGGAATAAATTGGGCTAGAATAGATAAGTGATTCAATCCAGAATTTTTTAAGTGAAATATAATCCCTAGGACTTTTTCTCATAATTGTTTCATATCATTTGCATTCATATTTAATCATCTTTTATTTTGTACTCTCAATCACAAATTAATTGATCAACTGAATAGAGTTAAAATTACTCATTTTGGTACTTAGTGATCAATCCTTGAGGGAATGATACTCTACTCACTTCTATATTACTTGATTATGATAGTGTACACTTGCACTATTTAATTGATCATCTGCACTTGTATCAAGTTTTTGGTGCCGTTGCCGGGGATTGTAGTCATTAATATCAATACCAAGTAATTTTAATACTAATTTGGTCTTTATATTTACTTGTTTTTCTTTTTGGTGTTTTGTGTTTCTTTTCAAGCTATTGCTTAGTGTATGACCAGATCGAAGGAAACTGAACTACAACCTCTTGATTCTAAGATCGAAAGAACTAGTTGAAGAAATCGAAGAGTTCGGAAGCAGTCTACTCCAATCCTAATCAATCCAATGGAAAATCCAAGGGGAGAAACACCATATACCAAAACACTCCGTGACTATGCAACACCAACAATCATGGGGACAAATTCTGGAATCAAAAGACCACCAGTAGTAGCTAACAACTTTGAAATCAAGCCTACAATTATCCAGATGATGCAAGCAAATCAGTTCGGTGGTTTACCAACAGAAGATCCTAATGCACATATAGCCAACTTCCTAGAAATATGTGACACATTCAAGCATAATGGTGTTACTAATGATGCCATTAGACATAGACTTTTCCCTTTCTCACTCAGGGATAAGGCTAAGAGTTGGCTACAATCACTACCTGTGGGAGGCATAACTATGTGGGAGATCATGGCATAGAAAGTTTTGGAGAAATACTTTCCTTCGGCAAAAACTGCTAAATTGAGGAATGAAATTGCCTCATTTACCCAGCATGAACAAGAAAGCCTCTATGAAGCATGGGAAAGATACAAGGAGTTGCTAAGGAGATGTCCTCATCATGGGTTACCAGATTGGTGACAACTGCAAACTTTCTATAGTGGGATGACGCACATCTCCAAAATTCTTGCAGATACTACAGCTGGAGGATCTTTAATGGGAAAAAATATAGATGATGCTTACAATCTACTTGAGGAGATGGTAGCCAATGCATATCAATGGCTTTCTAAATGTAGCAATTTAAAGAAAGTACTTGGAGTGCACAAGCTGGATGTCCTTACAACTTTGTCTTCTCAAGTTGCATCTATATCCAAGCAAGTAGGATCGTTGACAACCCAAGCAAATGTAATCAGCACTCCTACTAAAGCTTGTGATCAATATGGAGGACCTCATGTGAGCACACAATATCAAGAAGGACACTCATTCATGCCGGAGCAAGCTTATTTCATCGGAAATCAAAGGAATGGCCCATTTTCAAACACCTACAATCCAGGTTGGCGAAATCATTCAAACTTTAGTTGGAGGAATAATCAAAATGCATTCAAGCCACAAGGGAACTACCAACAACAAGCTCTTCAACAACCAAATCCACCACAGCAAAAAGTGAATGTGGAAGATGCACTGGCTCAATTTATGGCTAGGATTGATGCAACCCTCAAAAGCCAAGACGCCTCAATAAAGAACTTGGAGATCCAGATAGGCCAAATTGCAAATATGCTGAATTCCAGGCAACCAAGAACTCTACTAAGTGACACCAAAAGAAACCCAAGAGAGCATGTGAAGGCCGTTGCACTAAGAAGTGGAAAAGAATTGAAAGATCCTTTAATTAAAAAGAAGGATGACGGAGAAAAGAAAGAAAGTAGAGAAGAACAGAAGGAGGAAGTACAAGAACAGAAGGAGGATGATGTGATACTAGGAAGAATCAGCATTTCAGACAATCCTCCTCCATATATGCACCACAAATTCCATACCTTCAAAGACTCGCAAAGGCAAAGCTAGACAAGCAATTTGTAAAGTTTTTGGAGGTTTTCAAAAAGTTGCACATCAATATTTCTTTTGCAGATGCTCTTGCCCAAATGCCCAGTTATGCAAAATTCATAAAGGAAAATTTTTCAAATAAGTGCAAACTTGAGGAATTTGAAACAGTTGCACTTACTAAGGAGTGCAGTGCTATTCTCCAAAAGACATTACCTCCAAAGCTAAAAGATCTAGGAAGCTTTTGCATACCTTGCACTATAAGTCAATGTCACTTTGAAAGAGCACTTTATGACCTTGGAGCAAGTATAAACCTCATGCCTCTATTTGTTTACAACAAACTTGGTCTTGGAGATGTGAAGCCGACCACAGTTTCATTACTTCTGGCTGACCGATCAATAAAACATCCGAGGGGTGTCTTAGAAGATGTTCTGGTGAAGGTGGACAAACTCATATTCCCAGCCGATTTCATAATACTTGACATGGAAGAAGACCAAGAAATTCCTATTATTCTTGGGAGGCCAGTTCTAGCAACTGGGAGAACATTAATAGATGTGCAATAGGGGAAGTTAACCTTACGAGTTCAAGATAATCAAGTATCCTTCAACATCTTCAAGGCTTTGTCCTTTCCAAATGAAGGTAACACCTGTTACACAGTGGATACGTTGACCATCTTCATAAAAGACATGATGGACAAAATTTGCATGGATCAACCATTAGCAATAGGAATGGTAGATGTATCAAAATCTACTAATCCTGAAGTCTTGGAGCAGATTAAGTACCTGGAAGCAAATTCACCAATTTTTATCAAGAAACATTTAAAGATATGGGGGAAAGGCCAAGAAACTACCAGATTCAGTACTGCCATCCCACTTGAAGTATGCTTATCTGGGAGAAAATTCAATATTACCAGTAATCGTCTCAGCAGCTCCTACTCTTGATGTAGAAGAAATGTTATTAAGAGTCTTAAGGGAGTACAAAACAGCATTTGGATGGTCAATAGTTGATATAAGAGGGATTAGTCTTTCAATTTGTATGCATAAGATCTTAATGGAGGACAACTACAAGCCATCAGTCAAGCACTGGAGAAGACTTAATACGAACATGAAGGAGGTGGTGAGAAAGAAGGTAATAAAGTGGCTGGATGCTGGCATAATCTTCCAAATCTCCGATAATCAATGGGTAAGTCCAGTTCAAGTTGTTCCACAGAAAGGTGGAATGATAGTAGTGCCCAACAAGAAAAATGAACTATTTTCACAATGAACGGTGACTGGATGGAGAGTGTGTATTGTTCGCTACCGCAAGTGCATGGATCACGTCAAGTAATACAATGATAAGTAAAAATCGTTCCCTCAAGGATTTGAGTAACAAATTAGTCAAGCAATAGGTTTGGTGAATTCAATTAAGTTGAGCCAAAATAAGTTGATGTGTGTGGGACAGAAAGTTCAAAAGATATGTTTGTAAAATTGAGATTTACTGAACAAAACTCTGATCTATGTGACTTCAATCAGGTATAATAAGCCTAGGATTGTCCATCCCCTTAGTATTTCATAAAATTACTTCTTTTCCTCTCTACGAATCCTTTCCATGGGGTATATATATGTCAGTCTAAGAATTTCAAGTATATGATTAAGCTTTCTCAGGTCATAACCAAATTTATATCTTCTATTATCATGCACAATCTCTTGCTATAGCTAAGAGAAGATATTCATTACATACCAATCTTAATTTGACAATGCTAGGTTAATAAATATATCTCTATGTTACTAACAAACCCTCCGTTTAGTTGTAAACATCAAGTCTAGCATAATTTCACTTAAGTTCTATAATTAAATTAACTCTCTCAAGCTTAATTTAATTAAACACATCATCCACAGTGATGGCCAGTCACAAACAGCAGTAAAAACGAAGTAAAATCAACATATATATGCCATTAGATAATTAGAGAGGAAAAGAATCGAGTTTAATCAATACAAAAGTTCATAGACAATCCTAGAATGAAACTTTATCTATCCATGTTCAGAAATGAATCACAGACATAAACTCTCATTACATCCATAACAGAATTACAGAGGAGAAATGGAATGAATACAGAAAAACCAGAGAATCTGAGCTGAAA
The DNA here is from genome assembly GCA_963210345.1 of Inga oerstediana. NCBI lineage: Eukaryota > Viridiplantae > Streptophyta > Magnoliopsida > Fabales > Fabaceae > Inga > Inga oerstediana. The sequence continues at coordinate 22,558,267 of OY723408.1, read as the reverse complement.
TCTCTGTGAATCTTCAATCTCTCCTTGATTCTCCTGGATTTCAGGCACACCCAAGCTCAGAGAGCTGTCTCAGCTACTTCTCTAGGGTATTTTGGCTCTCCTCCCCCCGCTTTGGTCTTTTCATTTCCCTTTTATAGGTCCTGATTGACAAAACGCACAACAGCAATTTCGGGGGCTGGCCGTGGCCAGTGAGTTTTTGACCACTCTTGGGCTGTGGCCCAAAGATGATTAGCTGTGGCCAATGAGTTTCTGTCCTCTTGTGGTTTGCGGCCAGTGATTGTGTTGGTCGCGGCCAGCAACTCTACAGTGCCAATTTATGTCTTTCCAAGATCTGTTTGCATCCTTTCTTGCCTTTCCCTGGCACACTTGATGGCTTCACTCTATTTCACATTCTTTTCATTGGATTTGACTTTCTTCTGGCTCCAGCTATGACTACACCTATACCTTTTCAACACAAAGAACTCACAAGCGATCATAGTTGAGTAGTCATGACAGTTATTAACATACTTCCCCAATTTTTACACTCCTTTTGGTGCCAAGTATGTAAAGAGCACATTTTCTCTATTTTAGCACTCCTAAATACTCATTAGTACACCCGAATTGTGGAAGAAGTAGGAGGAAATATGCAGTTCTAACAAGAATTTCATGAGGTTAACATGCATCGAGTACAGAAAGCTCAATAAAGCCACCAGAAAAGATCACTTTCCTCTGTCATTTATAGATCAGATGCTTGTAAGACTTGCTAGAAAAGCCTATTATTGTTTCTTGGATGTGTACACAGGATATAATCAAATTACAATTGCATTGGAGGATCAAGAGAAAACAACTTTTACATGTCCATATGGTACCTTTGCCTTCAGAAAGATGCCATTTGGTCTATGTAATGCATCAGCAATATTTCAAAGGAGTATGATGGCTATCTCTCAGACATGGTGGAAAGGTTCATTGAGGTGTTCATGGATGATTTTTCAGTTTTTGGAGAATCATTTGATCATTGTCTTTCAAATTTGGCAAAAGTCTTGTAAAGTTGTATGGAGACAAATTTGGTTCTAAATTGGGGAAAATGTCATCTCATGGTGAAAAAAGGAATCGTGCTGGGTCATAAGGTATCTGATCGAGGCATTGAAGTGGACCGAGCTAAGATTGAAACAATTGAAAAGCTACCACCTCCTTCCTTAATCAAGGGTATTCGGAGTTTTTTGGGACATGTCGGCTTTTATAGAAGATTCATAAAGGACTTTTCAAAAATAAAAAAACCACTTTGCATGCTATTGGAGAAAAACACTTCCTTTGTGTTTAATGAGGAGTGCTTATCAGCCTTCTAAACTTTGAAAAGTGCCTTGACTTCTACACCAGTCATCATAGCTCCAGATTAGAACCTTCCATTGGAAATGATGTGTGATGCAAGTGATTATGCAGTTGGAGCTGTTTTAGGCCAAAGAAAAGACAAGGTCTTTCATGCCATCTACTATGCCAGCAGAACACTCTAGACACGCAGTTGAATTATGCAACAACAGAAAAGGAGCTATTATCAGTTGTGTTTGCATTCGAAAAATTCAGAGCCAACTTGATCGAGTTAAAGGTCATTGTCTGAACAGACCACTCAGTAATCAAATACTTGATTGAGAAGAACGATGTCAAGCCTAGACTAATCAGATGGGTGCTTCTGCTATAAGAATTTGACTTAGAAATCAAAGATAAAAAAGGGACCGAGAATCTCATTGCAGATCATCTTTCACAGTTAGAACCACCTGAATGAAATAGAGAATCACCAATCCAGGAGAATTTCCTAGATGAGCAACTTTTTATCATGCAGTCACAACCCACCCTATGGTATGCTGATTTTGTGAATTATTTGGCAAGCGGAGTAATGCCTTATGAACTTTCTAAAGTGTAAAAGAAGAAGTTTCTGGCTAATGTAAGACATTACTTTTGGGAGGATCTGCTCTTATACAAACACTTCCCAGATCAAATTATCAGGCGATGTGTTCCTGAAGAAGAAATGGATAACATCTTAAATCATTGCCATTCATCCCCATATGGTGGTCATTTTGGAGCAAATAGAACAACTACTAAAGTCCTTCAATCAGGGTTTTACTGGCCTACACTCTTTAAGGACGCTCACAAAATTGTGGCAACTTGTGACAGATGTCAAAGAACGGGAAATATTTCAAGGAGACATGAAGCCCCTTTAACCAACATCTTAGAAGCCCCTTTAACCAACATCTTAGAAGTTGACCTCTTAGAAATGGATTTTGACCATCTTAAAAGTCAACATCTTAGAAGTTAAGGGCTAATGACTTTGAGATTTATTGTAATTATGTAATTAAACACTTGTGGAATTAATGTGATGTGAATTTGGGATACATGTGTGTGGTATTTGAGATCAATGGTTAAGATTTGTTGCATATGGGTCAGAATTCGGTCTATGAAGTCTATGTGAACTCATAGAGGAGTGATTAAGATATTGACATGTGGCATAAGAGGACAAATAATCACTTTTCTCTCTTGTTTGGTTGAGGGAGGGAGTATGGACCAAAAGAAGCTGCATCATCATCATTCCTATCTCTCATTTTCTCTCTCTTTCTCCTCTATTTCCGGTGACTTTGAGCAAGGGAAGAGGAAGAAGAAAAGCTTGAATCTTGGTGAGTTATGATCCTCTTAAGCTCAAATCCTCTTCTCTAATGTTGTTCACCTCATTGAGAGCTTCATTGTGGTGATTTCAGAATTTTAAATAGCGGTGATTTGGGTGTTGATTCGAAATTAAAAGTTGAAGAATCAAGATTCTGGTTTTGGCAAAGTGAAGAGGTAGGCATTTAGTGCATTTTGATATATTATTTGTGATTTTTGGATAAGTTTGGGAAAATCTGAAAATTGCCCTAGTTATGCTAAATGTTGAATATATGAGTTTCATTGTGTTTGATATTGGAAATGGTCCATTGTGAAGATATTTGAGTACTGGATTTAGTTTGGAATGTTGGAAATGTGTTAAGAGAAATTGGGATATTGTGTGTCATAGAGACCCAAAGGCATAGATTTTGGTTAAAAGGGTTTTTGGGGGTGTGTGAGAGGTTACCAATGTGTTCCCTAGTCAGTGCTAAGTGTGTATGAGCTTTTGGTAGAGTTTGGGAACCATTGGGTATGAATTTGACCATCTGGTATTTTCTATTGTTTTCTGCGTTTCTGGTATCTGATGCACAACACTCGAGCAGGAGAAGATCATGCTCGAGTGCTGTGTACATTTTCCCTTTTCTGCGTTGTGTTTTGCCTGGGTTTGCTTGAGGTGGGCTCGAACACACTTCTTGTCCACGAGTGATGTTGGTGCTTGCTCGAGTGAGCAAAGGGCTACTCGAGTGTGGCTGTAAGTCCAGAGTTAGGGCTGCTCTCGGGTCCTCACTCGCTGGCCATTGTTCAAGAGTGTGCTCTGACACTCGCAAGCACGGCTGTCTCACTTGAGCACTGGAGGGTATACTCGAGTGAGCTTGTCCCTCTGATGGTTGTATGTGCTCTCGGGTTGTCACTCATTGTGTTGCACTTTCGGGGACTCGAGCATATTTGGAGTCATCACCCGAGTGCAAAGTTTCATGCTCGAGTGATGTGGGCACTTTCTGGTCGTGGTAATTGCTCACTGTCAAACAATCGTGAGTGAGAGTCATTCACAAGTCTCTTATCACTCGAGTGAGGTCGTTAGAAATCAATGTTGTGCCTTCAAAAAAGGGGTCTTCGGGGTAGTTTCTTCCAACCTTTTAGGCATATGTTTAGGCCTCTATTAGCCACCTAAAGAGTCCTAAATGATAACCAACTTAAAGTATTATGAAATCAAGAACTTGGAAAAGAGATTGATTGGTTATCCCTAATTTGGTATAGGATTTGACATCTGTCGCCCTCATGAGACCACGGTACCGGAGCCAGTCAGGAAAGATACATGTAGTGACTCTTTCTTTATACCTTATGTGATACATTGTATGTGTGCTATATCATTGTGATGTGATGATTTCATATGCTACAAGATATGTGGAATTATGTATGCACCGCTATACCAATAGTCTCTGAGTCGCTAACAACGGTTCGGGTAAGGCTGTGTGACTTCCCGACGGTAAAAGGAGATGAGGTTAGGGTGTGATATATGTGATTATGTGGGTTGAAAGGCTAATTGTGGGCCGAAAGGCTATATGTGAGCCGTAAGGCTATTCATATGCACTGCCATACCAATAGTCCCTGAGTCGCTAACAATGGTTCAGGTTAGGACGGTGTACCTTTCCGGTGGTAAAAGGGGCTGAGGGTGGAGTGTGATTTGTGTTGCTGATATGTGGTGATTTGTTCATATGCTATGTGATTACATGTGGTATAAATGATTTGTTACTACTGGGATTCTTTAGAATCTCACTCTTTCCAAATGACTAACTTTTTCAGACAGGGTGAGTGGCTCGAAAGGGAAGCGGACAACCAGGAGTAGTTAGGATTACTCTGAGACTTTAGTGGTTGTTGGTTATCTATTTTGGTTTGGGATTACCATTTGTACATAAGATGTAAATATTAAATTTTGGATATGTAATCCCCATTTTGGGAACTTTAAACCATGTTGTATATTTACAAGTAACCCGGGGTTTGCCAGGATTTTAATTATATACTCTGATGTTTATTAATGTGATTTGGTTTCTCAAGTAATTGTATTTGAATGTGAATGTGAGACCAGGATGAATTACGATTTTGAACCGTTTTTCAGGAAACCTTATCTCTCAGATGAGGGATTGTAAAGATGATTTTTGTCTTGTTGGTCTCTATTTCACTTAAATTTTATAATCCGAATATAATTACTGTGAAGGGGTTACATTTTCCATCTTCATTTAGCAACCAGTTCATTTTAGTAGCCGTTGACTATGTCTCCAAGTGGGTTGAAGCAGCTGACTTTCCTACAAATGATTCTCAAGTGGTTGTGAAGTTCTTGAGGAAGAATATTTTTATAAGATTTGGAGTGCCTAGAGCTATATCAGTGATGGAGGAAGGCATTTTTGCAATTAGCAACTTCAGTCGGTATTGGCTAAATATGGAGTAACTCACAAGGTTGCAACTCCATATCATCCACAAACTAGTGGGCAAGTGGAAATCTCAAACAGGGAACTGGATATTAGAGAAGACGGGTGAATTCCAATAGGAAAGACTGGGCTCAAAAGTTAGATGATGCACTTTGGGCTTATAAAACTGCTTTCAAGACACCAATTGGTACATCCCTATATCAATTGGTCTATGAAAAAGCATGCCATCTTCCAGTAGAAATGGAGGATAAAGCATATTGGGCAGTAAAAGCCTTAAATTTTTACTTAAAGGTAGCTAGTAAGAAAAGGCTTCTCTAACTCAATGAGCTTGAAGAATTTAGACAACAAGCTTATGAAAATGCCAAGTTATATAGGGAGAAGACAAAAATGTGGCATGACAGAAGAATTTTGAGGAGAGAGTTTACACCAGGACAAAAAGTGCTTTTATACAACTCAAGGTTAAAGATCTTTCTAGGAAAGCTGAGATCAAGATGGTCAGGTCCTTTTACTGTGATTCAAGTATGGCCATATGGAACTGTGGAGATTCAAGATGGTGATTGAAAATTCAAATTGAATGGGCAAAGGCTCAAAGAATACAATGAAGGTATACTCAACACTTTGAAATCTGTCATGATATTTGAGGAACCAACAGGTAAGTCCTAAATCTAGTAATTTTTTTAAAAAAAATTAAAAAAAATTTGGTTTAATCTTTGTCTAGCTAAAGAAGTTAAAGAAGGGCGGCTATTTGGGAGGCAACCCAAAACTTCTTTCCTACTCTCTCATTTTGCTTTCTTACTCACCGAAACACACTGCACTGTGTTGAGAATTTTAATTCTCATCAATTTCATTTTAAGTTGCCATGGAGGAATCCCTTACAAAGCTTAAGAACAGGTTCCCCACTCTTATCAAAGATGTGCTCATGAAGATCTATAATAGTCGACTTGAAAGGATGTAGATATTTAAGCGTTTAGCCTTCCTGTGGACATACGTTGGATTAGTGCTGTAGGAGCAAAGGTATGGTTTCTATAAATCAAGAAGATAAAATTAAATTTATAAAGGATGAACTGAGCAAGGAGTCACTGGATGATATCATTCAAACTATTGAGATGCATCCAAGTGGTGATGTTCATCGTATTCTTCTTGATTTAGCAAACATATTCAACAGAGAAAAAGAGTGCTATTGTTTGGGGAATCTGTCGTTAAAAGACCCTATTTGCTAGTTTATAAGAAAACTGGATGGGAAGCAAATCCTTGATTCATAGAAAGCGTTTAAGTCGTTACTGGACGTGAAACCAGAGGAAGATGTGAGCCAAAATCACAACTACTGTACATAATCATGCTGTTGTTTAATCTTTCTTATCTTTTCCGTAACTTTTGTCTAATCTGTCTTATCTTTTGAGTAGCTTTTGTTTAATATGTCTTTTCTTTTCAGTAACTTTTGACTTTCTTTCCTCTTTTTGTTTAATTTCTTTATGCAATGACCCACCGGTCATCTGTCTTGGAAATGTTTTTTCAAACTTCTTTGGAAAATGCATGATTTGTGTGATTTTATTGTCGTTGTTTTAGTGTTATATATATGTACGCTTTCACTTGTAAATATACACACTTCCACTTGTAAATATGCAGTCTTCCACTTGTAAGCACAAATGGTATGAGAGAAAAGAAAAAAAAAGGGTATCATACAAAGATGTAGATTTACATCTATCTACATTTTTGGTGAAACTAATATGGGTAAGGATGGAGAGTTTATAATAGTAGCAAATGAACTTGGAACTGTATTAGCCGATAGAAAGATCAATTTTGTATACGTGGGAGGCATCTAGGGCCTAAGGGGAAGTGTGGCCATTTCTGCATCCATGAAGGGAAGTAAGGGTTTGAGTGTAAGGGTGAAGGAGTTGGAAGACCACATCTTCTCCTTCGGACAAGAGTTGCAGGTTTCAAGCTTGCCTAAACGTATGGGACAAATGTTCTATCATGCTCAAGCTTTTATCGCTCTACCCAGTGGTTTGGAGATGTTGGATGGGATCTCTGGCATTGCATATTGGGCTAAGTTGAACTATCACAAAAAGCCATTAGGATTGTTAAATGTTAATGGTTTTTATGATAATTTGTTATGTTTTTTTTTATCATGCCATGAAAATAGGATTCATACCCCAAGCAACTCGCCAATCCATAATTGTTGCACCAACTGCTGATCAGCTGCTCAATCAACTACAAACCTATGAACCTAAACCATATATACTCATCAAGTAAATAGGTGGGCAATCTTCAGATAGCTGTTAGAAGGAAAACCCAGATACCACTCTTCGGTTGTAACTTTCCTTAATCTCTTGGTTTTACTTTATTATGTGTTTATGTTTAAAAAAAACACTTCCTCTGAGCTCTAGAAGACATTGGGGACAATGTCTAATTTAGGTTGGGGGAGGAGAAATTTTTTTTCTTTTGTTAGTTAGTAAAACCATTAGATGCATGGGGTGTGAAAAAAAATGGCAGAGTAAGGAGTTATTCTTAACTCCTGAGACGCATTTTATTAGTTGTATGTTTTTGTTCCTTCTTTAAAAAAAGAGTAAAAGTAAAAATAAAAAAATCATCTTGTTCAAGTGCTTTGTAATGATATTAAGAAGTATATAAGTTTTAAGTATGGATCAATTGAATTTAGAGATTTTATAGCATGAATGAACAACTGATTGTTGCAATTGGTTATGAATCTTGAGATTGAATGAACTAAGTTTAAAAACCTTTAGCCATGAGCTTTTGAGTCTATAATGATTATTTTTCTTGTATGTGATATTCACCTATTAAGTTGTCACTCTAGAACTTGCTTTAAATCTGGTTCAAATTACATCTCACATGCATATTCAAAAATGATAAAGGCATTCATTTTCTTTAGCCAGAGCCAAATAGCCAACCTTGCAATTATACCGTTGATAAGCCCCTTTGAGCCTAATTGACTGTTTTTTTGTTCTCAATCCATTAACATGTGCTTTAATGATATATCAAGTGCTTTTACCTTATTCGGAAGATTAGTGGAGCATTTGAAATTTTTGTGAAATGGGCTTTTGACAAAATGTGGGGGTGTATCTATCATCAACTTTACAGTTGCAATTCAATAAAAAAAAGAGAAAAAGAAAAAAAAGAAAAAGAAAAAGAAACGATATTAAGTATTCGAATTGTGGGTTGTTATGATGAAATAAATTTATAAATAGCCATTTTTCAATTGCTCTATTTCTTTAGCCTTTCATATCATGTTTTGCATTCCTTTTACCTTAACCCCCTTTACAACCCTTAATAAGTCCTTTAGATTTGAATTATGCATGTGAATTAGGTAGTGGAAATTGAGATTTTTAGCAAGCCTATGGTAGTGCAATTTTTTCGGTTGAATTTGAGCAAAACACTTACTCTTAAACACTTGAGAGATTGAGAGAATGAGTTACAAGTACAAACTTAGTTTATTCATTTTCAATTAAAGTTTCCAGTTTATATTTTCGTTCATTCATTAATACTATGATCTCTTTATTTTTTAATTGTGTTTTTACTTATGACTTGACACTTCTGATTTTGTTGAAAGCGCTTATTAGTTACTTCTTGTCCGAGGACGTCCAAGAGTTAAGTGTGGGGGAATTTGATAAGTAAAATATTTGCATATTTATTTTCCCTTATATGATGATTTTATGGACGATATTTGAGCTTAATATAATAAATTTGGATGTAATTAATAAATACATAATGTTTTTGAAATAAATAGTATCTAAAAATAAAAATTTTAAAAAATGGAAGTCACTGTAGCAATGGCAGTGCTGTAGCAGCCATCGGATATTGCAGCTGTTGTCTTCAGTCACTGTAGCAGCCATAGTCACTATCAAATTGCTATGTGATTACTAGTTTGTGTAATTGATTTGAGTTAATTTGAGTGGCGCGTTTGTGCATTCATATTAGAGGAAACAATTGCATTAATTTAATCCATGTCACATATCAAGTGGTTTTTAACAATTTATCCAATAGATGACTATGAATGCGGTCATAGGATTAGTGATTAATTAAATAAATTGGAATCAATGTGTTTACTTGATGTTTTTAATTAAGACTTGATGGATTTCAAACTCCCATGTTATTTAGTGAACTTGGATTGCCAATAAACCAATTTCTCAAGAGAATTCACTTCCTTCATATTTCATTAATCATCCCATTTTTATAAAAATACCAAATTAAATTGCATTCTTCTTTTAGTTATTAACTTGAAAAATCAAAACCAATTTTCCCCTTGCTTTTCATTGCATTTGTATGGCATATAGACTACTTATGATTCAATAAAAGGCTCCTCGAGAAGAGAGAACGATCATGGATTTGCCTATACGCAATCCTTGGTTAATTTTTGATTGTGGATCCCAAGGCTAACGTGCGACAGAAGTCCGATAATCAATGGGTTTTAGACCATGTTTTGGTTCCTCTGTCATTTGTGTAGCTTATGTCAACTAATTATTGACACAATTTTGTGAATCTATTTTCTCATAATAACTTGTGTGGAAACAATTCATGGAAGGCTTATACATCTCAGAAATGTAAAATTATTTCTATAAGCTAGTTAGCAGTTCATGAAATCAAGCAAAACAATAATTTGGGGAAAAAAAACAAAGAAACAGTGAAACAAAGAGCCATGGGAAAACAATAAAAACCTAAAATTTCATGAGCAAATGAACAAAGAGAGATGTCACATAAATAATAAAATCAAATAGATTCTTAATCCTACAAAAAGTAACTTCCATAGAGCAAATTCAAACCAAAAATAACTTTATATTACACATAACAATATCCATTTCCACATGCGAACCAAAATAATTAACAAAAACAGCATGCTGCAATAGTTATCGATGAACTATTTATGGCTTTTTGCACCATATACTAATGTATAGAAGCTACCTAGCTGAGAGGGCAGTGACTGAATCAAGCTGCCCAGAAAGATTGATTGGATGACTTTGTGAACCATTTGAGTTGGCATCAGCTATCTCCATAGCCAAACATTCTTTTAGTTCATTCAACACATAACAAATGTCTGGCCTTTGGATGGAAGGTAGTGCAAGGCATGACATTGCTGTCTCAACAGCTTTCCATGCTGAACTCACTTGAAAATGCTCTGCCCAGCTTTATTAGATGACATAACTATTTCCTTTTCTCCTGCATTCATATTTTTCTCGTCCGCTATAGATTTCTGGAGAGACATTAAGGTAACATCATTGGTTCCCTTCTTAGATTTCTTCCCCCTTACAGCAGCAACACTCGTATCCAGCGCTCTGTCTGGTGGAATTTTTCGGTCACCGACTTTGTCCACCTGAGTTACTCCGATAACTGGCTTGTATTCCAAGTCACTCCCTCTCTCTCCTCACTAAAAAAATGTTTCCTCAGCGAAACATTCTTTTAGTTCATTCAACACATAACTAATGTCTGGCCTTTGGCTGGAAGGTAGTGCAAGGAATGACATTGCTGTCTCAACAGTTTTCCATGCTGAACTGACTTGGAATTCACCTTTCAACCTTTGATCAACGATGCTTTGGATATCCCCACATTCAATATTGGGACGGATCCAATCAATTATAAAACAAATACTCTCATGTTCTCTTCTTATCAGAGGATGGCCTGTGATTAGTTGAAGAAGAATCATCCCGAAACTATACATGTCACTTCTTTTATCTAGCTTTCCAGATCTTTGAAATCTGTAATACCAATAATCAATTAGTCTATAATAGTTTTTTTTTTTTTTTTTGTAGATTAATATGCCTCTGTTTATTCCTAAATTTTGCAGCAAATGCTTCATTTATCAAATGCAATGACTTACTCGGGATCAATAAAGCCAGGTGTGCCAGCTGGTCGAGTTGATAGATGAGAATCTCCTTCACTTGTAAATGCTCTTGATAGTCCAAAATCAGCGATCTTGGCTACCATGGATTTGTTCAATAAAATATTGGATGGTTTTAAGTCTCCATGAATTATGGGAGTCTTGCAGCCATTATGAAGATATTCCACGCCTACAATTTCGTCAAATTATGCAAGGTAAGTTAATATGTGACGTTTGAGGGGAGAAAAGATAACTAATTATCTAACCTTTTGCTGCATCTATAGCAATACGAAGTCTCTCGTTCCACTTTAATACATTATTTGAGTTTTTCTCTGCAGAAATGTCGGTCAACAGAGTGCCTCAGGAACCAAAACAAATATGTATACAGTATTTCAATAAAGTCTTAAATATGAAGTTGTTAAGAGAATTTGATCAGCAAAGCTAAGTTTCAAGGCTTGGTCAACTCGAAGGATTTGTCAAAAGAAGGAGAATGAAAAGAGGGGAAAAAATCACTTCAAAAGATCCATATATATAGCTATAAATATTCTTAAGGCTAGAAAACCAAAGTAAAACTATACCAACAATTATGCAATATTAGAAAAAGTTATGATCTCAATATTAAGACAAACCTGACAATAGTCTACTGAGGTCTCCAAGATCCATATATTCATATATCAATGCTTTGACGTCGTTTTCATCGCAAAACCCGACAAGTGAAACCAAGTTTCTATGATGAATAACTGTTAAGAGCTGAGCCTGCAAGTTAAAAAATTCGGGCCTATCATAAGAACATATTCTGCCACCCAACATGTAAAAATTCATTCAATATTGAAACTATTAATTGACTTTTATTTCTAACCTCGCATTGAAATTCCTTGTACCCTTGCCTTGAAGATTGAGAAAGTAACTTAACAGCAACCTTTGTGTCATCTTCTAAACTGCCCAGGTAAACTTGCCCGAATCCACCTTTTCCAATACGAATTTCAAAATTGTTTGTTATGCGGATCACCTCTAAGTAAGAGAAAGCTTGACTTTTTTCTTTTAGAACATCCATCTTTGGAGATTCAGTATACAAAACTGCAGTGTAAAATTAAATGCCTTCAAAATTCATGAATCAATAGAGAGATTAAAAAGAAACTTGAACTGATTAAGAGAATAGCATGTTTGGTGTTGGAGCCTACCATTCCCAAAAAAATGAAAACATACACAAAAACCATTACCTGTCTTCTTTCTAATTAATCTCCAGAACACCAAAGAAAAGAGGACAATAAGGATGATCAGAGCTGAAACTGATGCAACAAGTGGAATTGCAAACTTGTGTTTTTTGCATGAATTTGTCGGGCAAAGACCTGGATTGTTGGCCACACTGGTAAGATAGATCAGAGCAGGGTTAGACTTGAGCAGTATAGGCATAATACAATAAATTCCAATATTTTATGTAACTTGTTTTATAATTTTGGTGTAGATTGGTTCATGTTAATTGAATTGCTGCACTTAAGTTTTGCGTGTCTGTAGGCTGGATGTGAATGAACATAATGTAAGTACAGACTACCATTTTTATCTAACATACAAGGGGTTATAATTTTTGAAGCCAACTTGAGGGAACTAAAAGTAAAACGAATTTGATGATGGTGATAAATAAGTTAACCTTAGCTGTAAATTAGATTTTTCCCTCAAAGCTTTGGGAATCGAACCTGTAAGCCTGTTTCCTGCAACATTACTACAAGATGGAAAAAAGAAAAGAAGAAAATAAGTGAGAATTCTGATATCCATGACTTCCTAGTCTGAGAATGAAAGTTTGAATGCAATAATAGATAGGGTATGTACATTAATTTCACATTAGGAAGAGCTGCAAGAAATTCTGGTAGTGGACCAGTCAATTCATTGTTCGACAAATCTCTGCGAACCAGAGGTAAATGCTGTTCGTAATATATCCAACATCATGATCAATAGTAATATTTGAATGTTAAGAGCCCATCTTATGTAACAACTTACACGGTGTAGCTATCCGTCCAGTTAATTTCGTTGAGCTCAGGTTCCTACGGTGTGCATATATTTTGAAATTTCGCAATAGCTGTTAAGCACTAAAGGAGAGAAACAAAGAGATATAACCAAATCGAGACATGAAATTTGGATATTTTATGAATAAAATATACAATCGGGCATTTTATTGTCTTCTTAAACTATTTCTATATATGCAAGGTATTGTCTTTGTTGATTCAAATATAATGAATCACAAACAGAAGCAATAGCACAACGTACTCACAATGAAACGATCCTTATAGTAGTATTGCCAGAGCTGCAATTCAGACCATGTAATATTGGGTAAATATATCATTTCCTCTCATTAATGGATAAGAAATTGGAACTATTCGTGGGTTGCATTGCATTGGCTCAAAATCTCACTAGGTTTATATGATTACTAGCCTAAATTCACCTAAGTCAAATTCATTGCCACTTAGTCTATTATCTCAAAACATGATCAATCACTTTTCAAATCAAGGATGTATCATACTGAAGTTACTTAAAACTTACAATTTTTTTCTCAAAAATTTTTTTCTTTCTTTTCTTGAAAACAAGGAACAAAAACCAAAGTAAAGCCCAAAATATTTTTCTTTTTCTCATTTTAAAAACAAAGAACAAGAACCAAGAGTAGGAGCAAAATCCCTCCCCCACACTTAAGTCTTGCATTGTCCTCAATGCAAAAGATAGATCTAATAAACAAGAACAAGCAATGCAAGTAAAAGAGTAAGGAAGGAGTACGACCGGAATATCAAAAGATTGAATATCCAAATGAAGTAGCATAACTGGTTTCTCTCCTTTGTCTGGTTGTAAGTCACATGAAAGCACTAGTGGTGTTCGCTTCCAATGTTCAGCAATTATTTCCCTCTTTAAGATCCTCAGATAACACTTCAACTCAAGTATAGAAGGTGTCTGGATGGGAGGAAGCAATCCATGTACCTGCACAAAATCATACCACCAAGCAGTACCTTGTCCCATATGGATATGCTTAATAAAAAGGAACTTATCAAGAATCAGGGAAGATCCCAAGAGAAATTGATCAACAGAAAGTGGTGGAACTTCCAAATATTTTGAACAACCCACAAAATCAATATGACTCTCCTCAGTAAGAGTCAAGTTCTCTAAGGGATGAATCAAGTGATCACTCAAAATGGTCTCACCATGATTGTTCAAATCATCACTCAAGACAAATTCCACATGTGAAACATCATGATGCATTATGCTCTTACTATCTAAATGCACATCCAAATCAAGGCTTCCCCCACACTTATCCTTAATAGAATCCCCATTAACAATAGTCATGTCAAGATCATGAGTAGTATCAATAGCCTCAATAGAGGTATTATTTTCATCGTTTAAAGCATCATCATGATTAGTGTTAAGCAGGGTATCTTTAAAATCAATAGTGTCAGAGGGTTCAACAACAATCTCTTCATCAACCTCATTATCAGAATCAATGGAATTCATAGGACAAGAGGCACATGAATAAGCATTAATGCATGAGTCACAAGGTTCAACATGATTTAAATCAATGGAACAAGTCAATTCAGAAACCACATTAGTGCATGGATATTCAGCTAATGTATCAATTATCCCATCATTTGAAGTGGTAGAAGAAAAACGGTATAGATCATTAGAAGGTGAAAATGTATTACCACATGGAAATGCGTCATGAACTTCTAATTCTTCACTTTGCATATTACAAATTGCATTGGACAACTGGTCAATCTGTTGTTGTCGTTGCATCAGGATTCCATCATAGCATCTATCTTACTTTCTAATCTTGATGCCGCTTCTGGACTTAGTGAAGTTTGATTGACATATCCATGATTTGAGTAATCATGATATCCTGGATTATTAACATTTGAATATGCATCATATATCTGCTTAACATCATAGTCATAATGATAAGGCATAGGAGTGTAAGAAAAATTTCCATAAGGTGAAGCATTCCAAGCCATAATAGGATCAATTCAATCTTTTTTTCTTTTTTTTCTTTTAAAAAAAAACAATCAAGTAATGCAAATAACAACTACCTAAGAAATCACCTAAAGACTCAAATCTAGAGACTAACCATTGCTCCCCGGCAACGGCGCCAAAATTGATGCGTGCTTCTGTCGCTAAAGCAATCAATTAATAACTAGGACAACCTACTAATGCAATATAGTGGCAACCTAGGTCATTCTCCCAAGGAGCAATATGTGGGTTTTCTCTAGAATTGAATTTAGGTGATAAAAAATGCAATGGAATGAACCTAAACTTAAATGCAAGACTCTACTACCTAAATGCAAAATGTAAAAGACTCTAAAACCTATATGAGAATGAAACTAACCTAAATAATGAACATGCAATTTTTGGGGTTTTTCTTATGAGAGGGAAATTAAAATCCTAAGGAAAAGAATTAAACTAATATCTAAGAAAATCAACAAAGGTTAGTTCAGTTATGATGATGAAGGGGACAACTCAGGATTCATATGGATTTAGCTTTTTTAGCCATTCAATTTATTAGACCAAAGGGAGGTTCATGAAAAAATGGAATTAATAAACTTAATCACCTAATCAAGACATGGGAAACCCTCATGCTCAATTACACCTAATCCACTAGAAAACTCATAATGGAAAAAATGGTGGTTAATTAAATCCATTGAAAACCAATCACAATTGCTTAAGATAGTTTTGGAAATTATGTTTACAATTGCCTAATTAAACAATTCGACAATTAATCACCTTAATTAAACAATCAAGAGATTAAACCCAAATCGACAATTAAATTAATAATGAAAACTCGATTAATAATCTAATTGACAATCAAAGGTTTGCAAACAAAAATCCCAATAATCATTTAAGAACAAAGCAAATCCAAAATATCAATTCAATCCAAATGAAAATAAGTTTACAATCTAAAACTAGATTGTTCTCAATTATTACAACTCAAAAATCATTTAAAACTAAATAATCTTAAGTCTTGAATCAAAAAGATAAAAGAAAGACACTCCCTTATAGTCTTCAAGTGTAAGCTCCTAGGCTTTAGCTTCCTCCATGCTCCTCCTAAATTGCCTCCCAAAAGAATTTAAGCCTCCATAAAATTCGTCCTCCCTCCAAACTCCTTCCGTGTCACAGGCTCAGCCATGAAAAAGGAATTGGGTTGAACTGGTTGATGATTAACTAATGGCCGTGGGACCCGCGTGGAGAAACAATAGGAATTGATGATGAATTCCTTCACGTTGACGTTCTTTGGTGAAGAAACTCCAGCGGCTGCATCTGCGTCTGCGTCCGTGTTTTTCAGCGGCTGTCTCTCCCTCCAATCCTCGTGGCTGCTAGGTTAATTAAAAAGGAGGAGAAGAGAGTTTTTTTTTTGGGTATCAACTTGAGCCCATTAAAATTTAAGAAGCCCAATAAAATTCAACCATCAGATTCTATTTTAGCTTCCAAGAAAAATTCTGCACCATATGATATTCTAATATGCTTTTCCTTATCCTGCAAGAATCTAATAAAATTGTGATTTATCATATAATTGGAAATATTTTCCACTCACAAGATATCAATCAAAATAATAATAATTTAAGCTCAATAATATCATAATCAATTCAGATTTATATTATTTCCTAAAATCGGCTAATTATCCAAATATTATCTAATAAATCCAATTTAGCCTAAAATAATCCCCAAAATAAATGAATAAGGTGGGATAAAATATATTAAAATTGTGATTTATCAGTTCTCGTCTTTTACCAACATTCAAAAACCCCATGTTAAGCCTCTTGGCTTGATTAATAATTTGTTAAAAGTGTAGGCTTAAATTTAGATTTTAGTATTTTAACTGGACTTAAATGGGATTTTCCCTGTCTACAATCTACAATTAATAGAGATAGTTTGAAAAAAATTATAAATTTAGGAAACAAAGTAGATTGCAGTCTTATATTTTAAATCAATGTAAATGATTCAAGCATTCAGCTAACTTCTACGCATAGTACTGCTGGGATAATAAATATATTAGACAAAAAAGAATGAAATCTTAGATTTAGGATTATAATAAATTTCTCATATACTAGTTCTTAGGATTGGACAGAGTAATTGAAAACCAAATGAAGTACTTAATTACCTGAATTAGCATTGCCTGCAGCTTGTCCTGGGTGGCTAACTATGATGAACAAAACAAACACATACAAAGATAGCATCCACAGTGATGTCCTTTTCATGTTTTTGAGATTATTGGAAAGAGGAAGAGAGATATGACATGGGTAGCCTAAAGGGTTGCCTGTGCTTTCAGAAGCAGAAAATGAGTATATAATATATGATCCTTCACAAACACGACTCGCTATGATTGAACTTGGCCTAAATATATAGGAAACTAATTATTTAATTCTTACAAATTGTCTTAATTTTTGATTGATTTGATGTTTCTATAAAATAGTTGGCTCTTAAATTTTCAAGCCCGAATTGTTTCTAACATTTTATTATTTCTCAAATTTTAAATATTATAAATATAATTTTCAAAATAATAAAACAAACGATTTGAAATGTTTAAAAAACAAACAAGTTTTTAATGAAACAAAAAATTATTAGCCAATTAGGTCAAACTTAGACGTAGTCTAATTTTTTTGACCTTCAGACTTGTCGGTGTAATTATACTTTTTCGTTTGTTT
Organism: Inga oerstediana; assembly: GCA_963210345.1. Lineage (NCBI taxonomy): Eukaryota > Viridiplantae > Streptophyta > Magnoliopsida > Fabales > Fabaceae > Inga > Inga oerstediana. The sequence goes on along the minus strand of OY723408.1, from coordinate 22,540,733 downwards.
GGTCGCGATGTTATTAATATCGATCACTATTAATAAATATAATATTAATTATTTAACTAATCAAGATTAAAATTGAAATTTGTTAGAAAAGTGCCCACCCTTGATGAATCAATTAGTGATCAAGCCCATCATGCCTAACGCTTTAGAAGTTTAGATATTGATTTTATTTAAGGTTAAAGTATACATTTGTTTCTTTTTAAGTTTCTATCAAGTTTTAACTTGATCCTTTAAATTTTTAAAATATATTTTCAATCTCTTAATATTAACTAACACTGTTAATCTTGTAAATGGAAAATTTTAACTTGATAAATTTAAATAATGACTATGCAAATAAATGATGACTATGCAAATAAACGATGATATATTAATATTTAATTTAAAATTTATAAGAGAAAGCATTTTTTATTAGTAACATTAATAGTGTTAAGAATAAGGGATTGAAAATTCACTTTATAAATTTAAGAGACCTTGTGAAACTTGATGTAAATTTAATTTAGAGGACCAAACATATACTTTAATAATAATATTATTATTTATTGCATATTATCATTAATTTAAGAGATAAATAACTAATTTGTTGGGATTAAAAAATTAATTTAATTAGTTATTGATAACAAATGTGTGATGGTTTCCCTAAAATACCATTTTTAATTATGGGTATTTAAATTACTCTATAATAGAAACTTGCTTAATTTGCGTGATCAATAAGAATACTTTAAAATATATATATATATATATATATATAAATTTGGAAAACAAAGCCACTTGAGCTATTAGCAATCCTCTTCACTAACTCCCATAATATTTAGGACCAGGACTAATACCATGGGCTGGTTATGGAAATTACTTGAAGAGGAAGTTTTTCACTATAATTTTTAAAAATTGAAGAAAGTGGACATGAGGAGTGGAATTGTGGAAACAGTGTGTGGTTTTTGGTGACTTTTGGTAAGGAAAAAAAATAAAGGGAGAGTTATCCTAAAAATTTAAATTCATAAATTAATTATTAAGAAGTCTCTCAAATTTGCCACCCATATGTACAAATTTATTAATGAAATTTTGGGCACTTACCTTTTACATAATACAAAATTACAACAAAAAAAGATATTTAACATTATTTACCTCTCTCTCTCTGTTTTTTTTTTTTTTTGCCGACAACATTATTCGCCTCTCAAACAACACAAATTTACATATGGAATAATGAGGAGTATTTGCCATTAGTGATACTTACCAATAAAATATTTGGGAGTTTGGTCCTTAGGCATAATTCTTAATAAATTCCCCGGGTAATGTTTTTATTTATGTAACTTGTGTCTGTATTTCTGTTTAATAGCAATTACTCAACAATCAATATCTATATAACACTATAAAATAATAAAAAAAATTATAAATTGACACATTACATGTAAGCATAAATATTACGACTTCTTTCGAAAAATTTTATATAATGACAGATGATGAAGATAGATTTGAGATCTTGTTTAGTTTAATCTCATTAATTACAAAATTTTATATAATGACAGATGATGAAGATAGATTTGAGATCTTGTTTAGTTTAATCTCATTAATTACCGTATGAAATGACAATAAACATTACATTATCATCTCTAGAAAATTGGGAATTGAGCAAATCAAGCTCTTAATTTATTGGGTTTGAAATTCTGAATGCGTCCAAGTCCAATTCTGGATGTTAACGTTATTCCGTATATTTAACGTTCTACTGGGAATATGGATCCATTCAATTGCAACCCTCTCAATTACCTATCAATTACGCAACACTCTTGTTTGCTATGAGGGGAGGGTAGGGAAAGTGGGAGGAGGAAAATGTTTTTGAGTTTGATTAAAAAAAATGAGAGAAGTAGAGTTAAAAGATTTTAATTACTTTTTTATATCTTTCATCTTCTTTTTATTTAAATTTTATAACTCCACTTCTCTAATTTTCATAAATTAAACTCATAAACATTTTTCCTCCTTCCCCTCCTCTCCAAATCCCTTATACCAAACACATATGGAAACGGATTAGTTGTTACCTGTCATAAGTCATACGGAGCAATGTTTTTTTTTTTTTTTTTTATAAAATGGTCAATTATATAGCATTAGAATTTATGGAAATAAAGTTGGTGTAAAAGGGACTGGGGAATGGGAGCTTAGCAGTACGTCAGATATATAAAAATAGTGACTGGAAAAAATAAGGAGCAATGTATTAATACACCTAAAACTTGATCAACTAATTTTGTACCAAGTTAAACTTTAGGAAGTTAGCTTTTACAAAGTCAAAACTATAAAGAGTGTGAATGAATAATTTTGTACTAAGTTAAACTCGATGATTAATTTTTCCTAAAATAAATTATTATATCATTTTTCAATATTATTGTTATAAGCTAATTTAGATAAAAGAGTGCGAATGAATTTTCATCTTTTTCTGGTGCAAAAAATCCTTCGTATGGTAGTTAAAAAGGATTTTCTACATCGGATTTGTAATTGGTATAAATACAATCGATGTAGACACAAATTCTAGACCCCGATGTAGAAAAAGATTTTATACTTCGTTGTTTTAAAGCACTGTAGAAAAGTTTAAGCCAAACAAAAAAATCCCTATAATCACTTTATATGCTAGTTAATGTTACAGAAAGTCTATTTCTTACAATAGTTTATGCACAATTGATGTAGAAAGTTTGTGTTTGATTTAATATTTTAAAGTTTGTGTTTGTTTTAATAATTTGTTCCGTTTCTTCTCTAACCCCCTATTTACACTTAAAACAAATATAATGGACAATATAATATACATCGAACAGGTATGGCCAATCAACAATTAAATCACAATTAAACAAGCTAATTAAACTATAAGTTCGAAATGGACAATTCAATTAACAATTGCTCAATTTGTTGTCAATTCCAATCCACTTAAACCATGCACAAGTCCTTTTTCTAAGTAATGAAATTATAAAGAATTCATGCCAAAAAAGCAAAACAAAAAAACGCACAAGCCCGGATTTCCTCATTGTGCTTCACGAGTAGGACTCCTCAACTTAATGTAAGTCAGCAACTCTTCTAATTCCCTCTGTAACCCCCTTCCACCATAGACTGAGATTGAATTCATAAACACGTAATTAATGTAGAATTAGAAACCTTAGATGATTTGGGACTTAAACAAAATCAAACTTCCCAAAATTAGGGTCTATAAAAACTTTTCAAAAACCTGTTCACAAGATCTCATAATCACATTACAAATACAAAATGGCCTGTACATGTTGAATTCATTCACACATATCAGAGTACAGTATAAATTCCCGACACACTCAGGTTCTATTAATTCATAAAAGGGTTTATACAAAGGCACAAAGCCCACATATTTTTCCCTTATCTTGGGTATTAAACAAAACTATACAACATATCCCAACATATATACAATTGTTCCCAAAAATATCCAAATGATTTACATGATAACCAATAACCAAAATATACTCCTAAACCGGAGCTCTACCCGCTCTTCGTCACCCACTTCCCTTTCGATCCTTCGACCCTGACTAATATTGTCTTGGGAGAGTGAGATTTTAAGGAATCCTCATAGTGTCAAATTACTCATAGTGTGTATAACAATAAGGCATGAAAGCAAATCATCACACACACATTGCAACTACAACGGCAGTTACAACGGCAAAGGCAGGTTTGACTCATGTCACCCTTACGCTGAATTGCTCATGCTGCATTGCACAACACAATTCACACAATATATTTCACCACAGCTAGGATTCATATAAAGCATTTTATAACGCAAGCCACACTGGCAAGATATATAACACAGCCCACGGCCAGATTCACAAACGCCGCCCTACGGGTCGGATTCACAAAGATCCATATCGATTACAACGGCAGTTCAATGGCCGAGTTAGAGATGACCACTGTCACTCCCTAAACGGCTCATGCTGAAGTACTCACGATGGACTATGGCGCATATATTTCATAAAATTCAATGACAAGTCATGCATACCAAAACATCATACACAACATGAGAGAAGATTCACTACCTAAGTCCTTCTATGCACGCTCTGGCACTAGTCGCTCCCGAGTAGGGCAAATATCATATCTTATAATTATAATTAGTGACAAAGAGTTAATTCTCTATTCCAATACTTAATGACTTCTTATCACTTAATTGGTTATCATTATTACTCTTTTAGTATGCAAGAATACCTCTAACAATAGCCCTAAGGGGTTGGAAGATTATCCCCAAAGATCCCCTTTTGGAAGCTCAAGACTGATATTTTCACTGCAACACTCGAGTGAAGATGGCCTCACTCGAGTGATGGCACGGTTTGCACTCTGGTACAAAAGAGTGAAAGACAGCAAATGCACACCCAAGAGCACAAAGGAAATGCTAGTAGCCAGAATGACTCACCGCACTCGAGTACAACACAACTCACTCGAGTGGAAGCCAGATGCTCACCTAAGTCCCCAAAAGTGAAATACAGGAAGTGCTCACACGAGAGCATAAGAGTTTTCAAGGATCAAGAGGACTCGAGCACAGCCCATTGCACTCGAGTGAATACCACATACCCGCAAGTGAGAAGGCATACTCTTGCACCATAACCGTGAGTGACAACCTGAGAGGCAAGTCCTTGGTGTCAAATACTCCAGCACTCAAGTGATAGGAAGCTTACTCGAGTGATGTCCCACCACACTATAGCAAGTGAGACAACACTTGCCAATGACCATAGAAGTGCAACAAGAAACAGAGAGCAGAAAAGAAGTTTGCACTATTGCACACAAGTGGAACTCATCACCACTCGAATGTTATTCATCCTGCACACGAGTGCACCCTAGAACACTCGAGTGTTTCTATCAGAAACCAGAAAACGCAACAAAACTGATCATATTTCCCAAAACTTGCCCAAATGGTTCTAATGGACCCAAAACCTCTACCAAAGCTACTCCCACACAAAAACATCCAAAGAATTCAATGGAATCATCAGAATTATCCAAATCCTACTCCATTATCATGCTTTGGTTTTGGGCAATACAAATCACCCATTTTTCAAAAATCACTAAACTCAATCATTCAATTTCCAATCAATCCTATCTATCCATATACATTCCCAACATACCATTACTATGCCAAAAACCCAGTGGTCATCATTAACGGATTAAAGGCCAAGATTTCCAGAAATTTCAAACTAAACCCATTTGGCATAAAACTTAGATAGATAGATTAGTCTCACTTACCTCTTTCAATTTGCCAAAGACACTTCTTGATTCTCTAATCTCAAAAATTTTGTTTGGGCACAAACCAACACCAATGGCCAAACTAAACATGGAAATGAAGCTCTAACTCCAAGGAACAACATTAAAGAAAAGAACTTGAGTAATGGAGGCCATTTACGTACCTTTTTCTCAAGCTCTTTCTTTCTCTTTCTTGCCCAATAATGGCTGACTGTTTTGGAGAGAGAAGAGAGGGATGAGTGCTTGAGGAAGAAGATAAAATGATTATTCTCTCTCACCCATGCTACCACAGCCGGAAAAAAAGAGAGGGGAGGAGAGAGAAAAATTAAAAAAAAAAACTCCATTTGACTTTCCCCATACTCTCTCCACATGCGAGCTTGCCAAGTGTCACACTATCATTGGCTCTCATAAAGGTAAACACCCAATTAGCCACTTAATCCCTCCATTAGCCATTAGTTACATATCTCATTTTTATCCTAGTTAGTAATTAAATCTTTCTCCATTAATCACTAACTTATGGCCAATAATTCCATTCTTTCTATTCTTTAAATTTTCCATCAATCATGACATATTAGTTAATATAGCCATAAAACCCATAATAATCCCAATTAATTCATAATTATCCACAATAATCATGATTAGCCCATAATAAAAAATTGGGATATTACACCCTCATTCTCAGACCCTATATTCTTTGAATTATATGCAACATGGCAACTCCTTCAATTGCTAAAATTTAAAAATATAAAATTAAAAAATAATATACTTCTTTGGTCATATTTATAAGATAAAGAGAAGATTTTTTTTTTTATCTTATTTATATGTCAGACCATCAAAATTTTCATAATAATATGGTATAACTTCATGTTATGGGTTCAATGCACTTTTGTTTTTGCTTTCAATGAATAGTTTTGCGTTGAATGCAAGGTGAATCATGTTTATAAGATGGAATCCATTCAAATTTTCGTTTTAAAAAGGACAACTAATTAGGAATTGCTCGGGATTGTGATGAGTCCATAACTGATTCCGAGGTTCTTTTTACCATTCCCTCATGATACTACTACTTTTCTATCAGAACCGAATTCTTTTATAAGAATCTTTTTCTAGTTGTACTGAAACAATTAAGAGATTTTCCAGACACAATATAGGGTTTGTGTTTGAATTGAATGTTTAAGGTGAGGTTTAATAGAATAAGCTCTTCCTACTGGATGTATATGAAGCTTTACAAGCTTTGACATATATATATATATATGAAGCTTTACTAAAGCCCTCACCAAAAAAAAAAAAACTAGGCTTTACTAAGGGTCGTAGCTTTTCTCAAAGGGCTACTAAAGATATATAGAGGGTAAACCACGTTATTGTGTAACTTAGTTACGTTGGTAAGTGAACATCGTCCTACTAGGATCTTATAAATTATAATCTGCCTTCTCATTCATATTTGAATGCACAGTTTTGAAGTTACTTTATCTGAATATTTTTTTCTGTATCAATGGACCATTAAGGAGTGTTATAATAAATTTGAGATTCTTTTGTATATTTTATTTCTTCAATTTTATATATATAACACAAGTGTATGGATTGATAAGGAGTGTTATAATAAATTTGAGATTCTTTTCTGTATCATGGATTTTGGGCATAAAACTCAATAAACGTCCAAATTAAGTTGGCAACAAAGCCCAACTATGTTGAGCAGAAGATCCAGAAGTGCCATGAAAAGATAGAACGTTCGCAAGGACTAAAGCACACAAAATTAAAAGATTTTTTGAGGCTAAAGTACAAATATTTTTTGGAATTCTAGGAAAGTTCCAAGGGCCAAAATGAAAGGTAGGGCCTTAAATGTAAAGGAAGAAAGGTGCAAGTGAGAACAAGAAGAAAAAAATTATATAGAGATCAAATTGTAAGCATTGAAAGTTAAGGATACATAAGTTTACACATATTTTAAATTACAAAGTAGGACCCAAACCAGAAAATGGTTCAAAGAATATTTTAAACTAAATAGGACTTAAAAGTTGTTTCATGCTCATTAGGGATATTGAAAAGGATCAAATGAATAACAAGTTATGTTGGGGTCAAAAATATTAGTTTTAAAACATTTGGGCCATTAAGTGCAATTAAGAAACATTTTCATGAAAATTGAGAAAAATTACACAACTTCAAGGAAAAAAGAGGAAGGATCAAAATAAGTGACTATTTGTATTCTAGAGGTGACTGATTGTTACAAGTTACAACTAATAGTTCCTCTTCTTCTATAATATATGGAGTTCAACAAATGAGAATTACTTATATACTCGAGGAGTGTCACATCATCTGAATTTTGTTCAATTAAAACACAATTACTCAGCTATTTTAAAGTGGCTAATGATGTACTAACCCTCAAACAAGTCTGACGAGAACTGTGTGATTTATGTCAATAATCTATAGTAAAGTGACTACCTAGCTGAGAGGGTAGTCATTGAAACAGTCGCCCTAGTAAACCATGAATTTACCAAGAAATTAATCAAGGTTTCTTGAATTACCTTTGATTCTCTCTCTTGTTCTTCCAAAACCATGACCTCCTTCTCCCTCTTCTCCTTGATTTTCTTTTTGCTTCATGTGATTTCAAGAAGGATATAGGGATTAGAAGAGATTTCCATGAATTTAGAGACAAGAACACATGAATTTTGCAACCAAACTTACCTAGTTTGCTTCTTAATCTCTTGTCTCTCTTCTTTGCACTTTGTGTTCTTGAACTTGTGTCCTCTCTCTCCTCTCTTCACTTGGCCAAAATTCACTTGGCCAAAATTATGGCCCCTTGAAGGTGTAAAATGGCTTCTGGAAGAAGCTTATTCTACTCCCTTAAAATAATATTATTTTAATGGAATTTTATGACATGTCTTGAAATTTTTAATTCTTCTTTTTCCACTTGGCTTATGAGACTTCCACATGGCATGTCTTGTGTCCAAGAATTTATTTTTCTTCTTCCTTTCCTCTCTCGGCCCAAATTGGCCATTAATAATGGAAAAATCAAGAGCCTTTTTGATTATGCAACAAATGACCACTTTGCCCAATTTTTGAATTGCAAATTGTCCTCCTTCTTTCCTTTTGTTTTTTGCTGAAATTTTACACAAAGAATTAGGCCAAAACTTGTGCTCCTTCCTTCTTCATTTTGGGCTACAATATCAAGCCTTGAAGGGTACATAATTGCACTTTTGTATATTCACTTAGCCAAATTTCATGTAACCTCTAATTTCATTGTTTTTCCATTATTTCAAGTGTACCAAAATTCACCATTTTTCTATCCTTAATGTGACAAAGTTACAAGGAGTTTTAGTGAATAAAATTTGGGATGTTGCAACTTTTAAAAACCACTAGGTGTGCAATTTAACTTGAATTAATAAAACATTCTTTCCTAATGACAAATGTACACAAAGACACTCAATGGCAACATAAATCAATTGTCATACCTAACAATGTGCTAGATAAAACAATTTCAATAAGAGAATATATAAATTAACTCAAATCTCAAGTTAAGCAACTCAATTCAAACCACAATAATCCAACTAACAAAGATTATAACACATAATCCTAGTCTTAAATTGAAATAAAAATAATTCCTAATGACGAAAAATTATCAAGTTCAAGAGAAAATTAATTGGAAAGCAAATACTCCTCTAATTGAAGCTCCCAAGCTCAAGCCATAGCATCCATCTCTAAGAAGCACAAGAGAATTAGCTACTCATGGGTTTGGTGCCCTAATCCTCCCCTTTTAAGTCTCGAACACATGCCATTTATATAAGAACAAGTTAGAGCTCAAGTGGTGGCCTCTAGGGTTGAGTGTTATAGGCTTTAGTGTGTGAACATGTCAGCTTACTTTTAGACACTTTCCTGAGGTTTCCTAATTTACTTTGAATGAAATCAATTGGTCATAATGGTGATGAAAGTAGCTGGTCAAGACAAGCAATAAAATAGGAAAGTTTTAGCCTTTTATTTAGGAATAAGTTACTGTAGTTTCCTAATTTGAGTGTGATAACTAGGGCTTCGATTTTGCTGACCTTTCTTAGGATTTCTAAAGGTTTCACAAAATTAATTGGATGCCTAATTCACTACATGAAAAGGGAATTGAGTGGTGGTCAAGCTTGCTCCAACATAAAAAAACTAGATGCCTCAGATTTAGGTGAAAGATAGGAAGGTTTCCTAATTTGACCATGAAAAGTTGGAGGTACATTTTTTATACTTTAGGAAATGATTTAGAAGTCCTAATTGACCTTGGATGAAGGTTTCCTAAATTGGATTGATGAACTAAGTGGTGCTACTTTTCTCTTGGTTACTTATTTCCCATTTGAACATGATTGTGAGAAAGAGGCTGAAATTATCAGCCGTCGAGGTCACTGGATCACCTGAAATCGTCACCTGAAGATCGTGGCATACGGGTCACGTTCAGGTGTCTAATCAGATTTAGGGATCCGAAAGCTTGGAGAAGAACGGGGTCTAGTTCGAATATCTATTCTGGGTTTAGAGATCCGAAACTATAGGAAAGACAACTCAGATCAAAAGCGTTCTGGGCCGTTTTTTGAAACTAGGCCGAAATCCTTTTTGAACTAGACTAAAACAAATGTTTTAAAAATTAGGCCAAAAATTTTTAAATATTTTAAAATTTCAAATATTTCTTTTAACTTGCTAGTAGGGCCCCCATGACTACCAGTTCGTAGCATGATATAACCTAATCGTGACATTTATTGCTTTTCATATTGTATGAACTCTTACTTGTTGTGGTTTATTCTTCATACTTGTTTAGGTATGGTGAACAACATGGCTTTAGAGTTTTACAAGGGGTTGTAATATTTAACTACGGCCTGTGTGCCGTGCCTACCTCTAAATAGTCTTAATGTACATTCTCTTCTCATCTCACTCCTCTCGAATGTTTAAATGAGGTTTTTCTCAATGTATTTCTTTTCTTATTTAGAGAAGTCCTCTCATTGGCTTGGGAGGATTTTATGTTAGGTAAGCCATGTTGTGTCACGTTTAAATTATGCTTTTGATTAGATCATTGCATGAATACTTTTGTATTTATCTATATGAGATACAACCATGATTGCATTCATATAAACAAAAATAATTAATTAAGCCCTCGAAAACAAATTTTAAGTCATAATGCCTTCAATAAATGAATACTTATCAAAACCTAGATCGCTCAATTGTGGGAACCACTAAAGTGGATGCTTTTGAGTTATCTTAGTGAGATAAGAGTAAGTAATAGTGCTACTCATAAAATTCATTATTGTTTTGATTTAATTGAGATTAACAAAAGATTTTGGATCTCAAGGCATTAGATGAGATTACACATGTCGGATCATATGATGATCGAATCCTATAAACATCTAAGAGTTACATGTAATGTAATTGGTAAATAGGTTACCTACCTAAATAACTTCAATTTAAGCATCCTGCCAAAGCAGACTCAAGTTTAAGCTAAATATGGATCTTAGCTCACTAATTATTATATTAAGGGTTGTTAATTTAGTAGGAGATTAGTAACTAACTTTGCATATTTTAATTATAGAATCATTTTGACTAGTAATACTGCTACACTATTGTTGCGATCAGTCCTTGAGAAGGACAAACTCAATGGGATAAACTTTCTTGACTGGTTCAAGAACTTGAGAATTTTTCTCAAGTAGGAAAGAAAGGCTTCTGTCCTAGATCAACCCATTCTTGAGGAGCCTACAACCAATGCTCCAAGAGCTCAAAGATATCCTTACACAAAGCATATGATGACTTTGGGATGTAGGTTGCCTAATGCTTGCCACTATGGTTCCAAAGCTCTAAAGAGATCTGGAACTTTTGGAGGCTCATAAGATGATTATCCATCTCAAGGAAATGTTCCTGCAATAGGTAAGGCAAGAAAAGTATGAGACCATAAAGGCCTTACATTACTGGAAGATGGCTGAAGGTGCATCAATTAGTGCTCATGTGTTAAAGATGAAAGGCTACATTGATCACCTTGAGAGGCTTGGATTTCCCATAAGCCATAAGTTAGCTATGGATTTGATCCTAAACTCACTCCTAGAGAGTTATGACCAGTTTGTTATGAACTAAAACATGAACAATATGGAGAAACCAAATTCTGAGTTGCATAGGATGCTCAAAATTTCTGAGCAGAGCATTAAGAAAAAGCCTAGTACTATTTTGATGGTTCAAAAAGGAAAGGGTATGACAAAGAAAGGGAAGGGCAAATGGAAGGGTAATGGCTCAGGTGGTAAGACCAAAGAGTCAAATAAGCCAGAAACTAAGCCTGCACCCAAGAAGGCAAAGCCTATATAAGAAAGAGTTTGCTACTTCTGCATTAAACCCAGTCATTGAAAGAGGAATTGCAGACTCTACCTCAAATATCTAAAAAAGGACAAGAAGGATGGCGGCTTACACATAGCCTTGCGGCTTACATATAGCCTTTACGGCTGTCACATAGCCTTTCAGCTTTCATATAGCCTTTCAGATTTCACACAGCCTTTCAACCTTCACATCCATAAGCTTCGTAGCATTCAAATTCATCATAAAACAATGATAAAACATACATAATACATTACACATAGTATAAGGGAAAGCATCACTACCTTGTTCTTTCTGAGTGTTCTCTAGCACAGGCTACTCTCGAGCAGGACAAATATCAAATCCTAGAAACCAAACTCAAGGACGATGGATTAATCTTGATTCCAAGTTCTTAATTCCATAATACCTAAAGTTGGTTATCATTTTAATCTTTTAATCAAGTCAACCAAGAAGCAAAAGTGGTTATTGCTTGTAATTTTACCTGATGCACTTGAGTGATGGCAACTATCACTTGAGTGATAAGCAGTTTTTCACTCGAGTATGAACTCATTACTCAAGTGATAGCCTCACGCTTACTCAAGTCCTGTAAAGTATGGTATAGGAAATGTTTACTCGAGAGCAAGGAAAACTTAAAGTGAGGAGTGCACTCGAGCAATTGGTTTGATACTCGAGTGATGGCACAACACCCGTGATTGCTAAAACACACTCTTGAAAGATAGGCTACGAGTGTTATCCAGAGATGTGAGTTTATAATGCAAAATACATGTGCACTTGAGTAAGACAAGATGCACTCGAGTGAGGACCCATATCACTCGCAAGTGGGAAAATGCACTTTTGCTTTTTGCATGGAATGCAACTGAAAAGCTGAAAGGAAAGAGAAAATATGATGTTACACTCAAGTGAGACCTCAGTGCACTCGAGTGATACTCTGTCATAAGCCAAAAGGTCATAGAGTTTCTGAAAGAGGAAAGCTTCACCCAAGAGGGGGGGTGAATTGGGTGATGTGATAAATTTTTCGCTTGATGTGGTGATATGAAAATAATTGTAGACAGAGTAGAGTTGAGAAGATTAGAACACAGAGAGTTATACTGGTTCAGCCTAAAAACCATGCCTACGTCCAGTCCTCAGAGATCAAGACCTACTAAGATTTTCACTATTCTTCCAAGATTCAATGGGCTCTTATAATGCCATAAAACAACAATTGTCCTCGAATGGACTACGAGCAGAAATATTCTCACACTAAGAAATTTCTCTCCCCCTTACGACAAGTCTTACGTGCAGAAAAACAACCTATGACCTTTCCTACTGGCTTACGTATACAAGTCTTATGAGCAGCAATGTTCTCTACTGCTTGTATCTTATAAGTCTTATGAGTGGAAGGTTTTACTAGGAATTCTCTTAACTGCTTCTCTCATAAGGATATCTACCTTCTCAAGGTCCCAATACCTTGAGATCAAATGAAAATAGAATTTGAAATGTATATAAACTCTCTTACAGAGCAAGTATAATAAACACTGAAGAGCAATATGAATACAGAGAAAATATGAATAATAGAGACTCATGAATTTACTTTTGAATTCTTGTGCATAATTGTTTTTGATGATCTCTGGAACTTTGTATTTATAGACGTTCGATTTTGCCTGTTTGTATACTGATCATTGTGGAGCTGGGCATGATACTGTGGAATAACATGCGTACGTTTGAAATCTTTGAACACGGTAGGTACATGCTTGTAATGATGTTGTCTGCCGTTGTTTGACTTCCTTTGTGTCTGTTTATTTCAAACGTTCAACCTCCTGTATCACACTTATAATATATTCAAAATGATGTTAAATAATAATAATAAGTGATAAGATAAATAAATATCATTAAACCATATTCAAATTGAACGCTGTAAGACTGGTGCATTTTATCTTCTGGCAGAGTATCACTTGAGCATGGATGGGCTCACTCGAGTGAACTCACAATTTTTCTCCTTGTTCTTCAGTTTTATACTTGCACTTCCATAAGATTTCAGAGAGTTCATTTTCTCACCGCGAGTGATGTGGGGCTTCACTCGAGTACAACTCCTTCTGCTCGAGTAGCCTTGTTCATTACACTAAGAGACCCGTCTCTGGACAACACTCTCATACCATTTTAGCAAGAGTAAGATTTTGGACTCACAGGTGATGTGGGCCCTCACTCGAGCACACATACTCCTGCTCGAGTAAGAAAAATATTCTCATGTAATATACTCTTGTTATCAGCACTTACATCAGAATTTAAGAGAGTTAGATTTCTCACTCGTGAGTGCTGATATGTCACTGGGCATATAAAGCCTCACTCGGGCATACTTGTGCTTCTCTGACCTTCATGACTCTCGGTCAAGCCCCTCACTCGCTAGTGCTTAAGTACAAACCAGCTTCATGATCGAGTGTTGGTTACAATGCTCGAGTGCATAAATAAGAATGATAGGAATTGCTTTCGGCCAAACACTTACAGTCCCTCACTCGCATGTGCTCGAGTGAAAAAGAGTCTCCTGCTCGAGTGCTATCTCCAGTGCTCGAGTGCATCAGTAAAAAAGACAGTAGTTTGCTCTCGGGCAAACACTTTCTGTCTATCACTCTCATCTGCTCGAGTGCAAAAGGGCTCCGTGCTCGAGTATTGGTTACAATGCTCGAGTGCATCAGTAAGAATCTGACAGCAGACATTACAAAACTTTACCATATGCATTTGGTAACTTTGTAAACATTCTTTAGACTTATAAAACCATGCTTTGCATCAAATTAGCTTTTGTTATCATCAAAACTTGGGATCTAACAGTTTCCCTTGACAAAGTCTTTCTAATTTTCAACCAAAGTGTCCAATGACACAATATGACACTAATTCCATTACAATACACTAGACAATTCATTCATTCCAAAATTACACTAAAATTAGGGCAAAATTCACAAATTCCAAAACTTATCCAATGATCACAATACATAGGTCAAAATGAAACTATTACTCACCTTTTTCTCTTTCCAAAGCTCGCTCCTTAATTCTTCCACTATCAAATTTCTTTAAGCACTCAAACACCTTCTTTCAAAAATCTAAAACCATAGAGATGAAGCTCTTATCACCATGAACAACATTATAGAAGAGCATTTGAGCTAAAGAGGTCATCTACAAAACCAATATGATATTGATAAGATATGGAGATACGAATCAAAGTCTTAGGCACTTGTAAGAGTACAAGGTGCTGGACTGACCCACAATGAGAAAGCTACATGGATCAAGACATAAGCTTATCTCATGTATAACCACCTCACAATACCCTTCAACCTGAGGTCATCATGGATTCCTATATGAGAGTTATTAAGCTTTGAACTAGTGAAAAGTCATTTTTGACCGGGTGATGATAAAGGCTACAATCGGGTTTGGTGGTTTTTCATGCAGAGGAATATGAATGGTCAAGATGAAATTTGACCCTCATATTAGTAGAGAGATACTACTAGGCCCCTCGATGAGTGAGTCTAAGAAAAGTATGGTCATACTATGATGGAAAGGAGTTTCCATTTCTATTGTCAGACTAGTAAGGAATCGGGAAAGTAATGGTCAAAAACAGGAGGATGACAGTATCTATGCCTCATCCTTGACCGAAATATTGTGTGACAAAAAGGACGTGATATGGTAGTATGGTAGGTTGCATCGTGTTAATGATCCTTATATGAATTGGGTAGTCGTAATGTCTTGCTAGAGGCCGCTTGCGACTTATGGGTTAGTGCAATTATTCTCCCACTGCCAACTTCGTATGGGCCTACAGGGTCGGATACAAGAATGACCTAACACGAGACAATGTTTAATCTAGGGTGGACGAATTTTATATTATATATATATAAATACAAAATTCATGAAAAAGAAAAGTAATAATATTATACATATGTATTTTTGAAATCTATATATATATATATATATATGATAATATTATTATATTGTGTTAGTTTTAAATTTAGTTTTATTAGATAAATTAAATTTAATAACTAATATGATAGAAATATAATATCTTAGATTTAATTTATAAAGATAAATTAAATCTATTGGCTCTTTATTCAAATTAAATAAATAGGTTAAATTAAAATTGTAGGACAAATTTAATTAAACTAAATTTATTTAATTAAGCTCATCAAGATAATTAAGTGTTAATTAATTTCAAAATTATTCAAGATTAATTTTGAAATTCCAATATAGCCCTCATAGGTTATAAAAGTGATAGAGTAGAAAAACTCATGTATGGATGAGAAAAAGGAGCCGAAAAGAAACCCTATGGAGACATTAGAGGCGCTAGCATATAGTCTGTGTTGAAGTTGCATTCGTGTGGATACCGGTAGAGGGAGCGAATATGAGGTGTTAGCTCCTAGAGATCGAAAAGCCATAATGCATAAAAGGTACGATTCTTTTTAACTCAATTTAAATGCTGTTTATGGATCTATAATTGGGATTGGTAAAATTTTAAATTCTTTCGCTGTACTAGCCAATCCCAATAGTTGCATTAGAGACAGATCAATTGTGCGTTTAAGTTGAGTTTGTGTGCTTATATATGTGATATATAAATTGTATATGATTATAATTTGTTTTGTTTCCTTATTACCTTGGAATTCTATAAGTATTGATTTAAAGGAGGAGTTTCTTAGGATTTGAGTATATTATCTCAAAGAAATTATAGATACAACTTCTTATGCTAAGCTGGATGACTTCATAAGTGCTATTTTGTCATATACTAAGGATATGAGACTAAGGAAATTCTAGCTTGGTTTTAGTACTCTTGTGTTATAAGATTGTTAGATTCAAAATCTCATGGGCAACATGTGGGAATCTCTTACATGAAATGTTAAGGATGAATAAATTAAGAAGACTCATAAATATTCTTGGAGACATGTGATGCCTCTACTGCTATTGTCAAAAAGCTTGAAAGCCAGGCAATATATGACTTGAAGTTTAATGCATACTTCTCTATACTTTAAATAAGGGTAGAGTTGAGAAATTATTCCATTCCTAGACAAAGTTAATGAGTCACTATTGGACCTTAATTCCGGTATGGATGTTAATTAATTAGAGATTACTTATAATATTGTTGTGAAAGAGTACTAATATAATTTACTAATACGTGACATAAATAAATTAAATAAATATTCAGAGTTCGCCATAGCTAACTATTCATAGCATGACATAATCATAATATTTATTGCTTTTCATATTGTATGAATTGTTATTTGTTGTGGTTTTAATTTCTAAAATTGTTTGGGTATGGTGAACAATATGGCTCTAGTTTTACAAGGGTTGAAAATTTTTAAATATGGACTATGTTCCGTGCCTTCCTCTTCATAGTCTGGATGTACATTCCTTTCTCATCTCACTTCCCTCGTATGTTTAAATGAGGTTTCTCTCAATGTATTTCTTTTCTTATTTAGAGAAGTCATCTCATTAGCTTGGGAGGATTGTAGGTTAGGTGAGCCATGTTGTATCACGTTTAAATTATGCTTTTGATTAGATCATTACATGTATACTTTTGCGTTTATATATATGTATTTATCTGTATGAGATATGACCACGATTGCATTCATATAAACAAAACTAATTGTTTGAGCCCTCCAAATCAAATCTCAAGTCATAATGCCATCAATTAATGACTACTTGTTAAAACCTAGATTGTTCAATTATAGAAACTACCAAAGTGGATGTACTTGTATTATCTTGGTGAGACAAGCATGAGTAACGGTACTACACACAAAATTCATTATTGTTTTGACTTAAATGAGATTAACAAAACGGTTTTAGATCTCAAGGCATTATATGGGATTAAACATGTCAAATCATTTGATGATCGAATCCCATAAAGATCTAAGAGTTACATGTGATGTAATTGGTAAATAGGTTACCTACCTAAATAACTTGAATTTAAGCGTCCTACTAAAGCGAACTCAAGTTTAAACAAAATATTGATCTTAGCCCACTAATTATTATATTGAGGGTTGTTAATTTAGTGGGATACTACTAACTAACTGTACATATTTTAATTGTAGAATCATGTTAACTAGTAATACTGCTATACTATCATTGCTATCAGTTATGGAGAAGAATAAACTCAATGGGACAAACTTTCTTGATTGGTTCATGAACCTGAGAATTGTTCTCAAGCAGGAAAGAAAGGCTTATGCCCTAGATCAACCCATTCTTGAGAAGCCTATAGCTAATGCTCCAAGAGCTTAGAAAGATGCTAACACGAAGTATAAGGATGAGTCTGTGGATGTAGGTTGTTTGATGCTTGCCACTATGGTTCTAGAGCTCCAAAGAGATCTAGAACTCACAGAGGCTCATGAGATGATTATCCATCTCAAGGAAATGTTCCAGCAATAGGCAAGGTAAGGAAAGGGTACGAAAAAGAAAGGGAAGGGCAAATGGAAGGGTAATGGCTCAGGTGGTAAGACCAAAGAGTCAAATAAGCCCAAAACTAAGCCTGCACCCAAGAAGGCAAAGCCTCCAAAGGAAGAAGTAGCTTCCTCTGCAATGAGCCAGATAATTGGAAAAGGAATCACAAACTCTACCTCAAAGATTTGAAAAAGAACAAGAAGGATAGCGGGGCTATCTCTTCAAGTGTTTATGTTATAGACCTTCATTTTTCTGCTTCCTCTACATGATTATTAGATATTGCATATGGTTCTTATATTTGTATAAATGTGCAGGGTATTAAGGATAATAGAAAGCTAAAGAAGGGCAAAGTGGACCTAAGAGTTGGAAACTGAGCAAGAGTTGTTGCTTCAGGTATAGGCACTTATAAATTAGTTTTGCTCAATGGGCTTTTGTTAGTTTTGAACAATTGCTATTATGTCCTGCTTTGAGTAGTAACATTGTTTCTCTTTCTTATTTAGATAAGGAAGGTTATACTTTCATTACTGGGAATGGTAAATGTTCTATTTATCATAATGATATTTTCTATGCTGATGGTGATTTGCATGTTTGTCATTATATATTAAATTTGGAACATCCTAATAGTGGAAATATCTATAACATAACTACCAAAAGGATAAAATCAAACAATTTGAATCTGACATACCTTTGGCATTGTCATTTAGGCCATATAAATAAGAAACGTATTTCTAAACCCTATTAAGATGGATTTCTTAACTCATTTGATTTTGAATCATATGATACATGCGAATCTTGCTTATTAGGAAACATGACAAAGGCACCTTTTACTAGGCATAGTGACAGGGATATTGATTTATTAGGACTCATACATATAGATGTATGTGAACCATTAAATACAATTGCCAGAGGAGGTTATATGTACTTCATTACATTTATGACCGTTGGAACATTTTCGTCTCATCCGTTAGAGTTTTTGCAGCTACTGTTGACTTTTGTTTAATTTGAAAAATATCCGTTTACGGTAGGTAGCGGTAGGTGGCATTTGAATGCTATGGTTGACTTTCCTTTTATGGCATGATCTCTTCATTGTTTATCTGCAAATATGCTAAGAATACTAAAACAATGAGAGGTTAATCATATAGAAAGCAAATCAATAATCGTTGGAATGAAAACTGAATTTTTGAACTTGGTTACTCAAGTGGCTACTCGAGTGATCATGCTATTTACACGAGTGGTCACTCGAGTAACATTATGAAAATCTTGGCATAGAGCAAATGAACAATTATATAACACATCACTCGGGTAGTGCATGGAGTAAAGCAATTCTCAAACCTTGGAAATACCTGGTCACTCGAGTGTTCTCTCGACTAGACTGAAATTTTCTTCACAAGTTACTCGAGTGGCCTTGTAAATAACCCGGCAGATTACTCGATTCCTCACTCCAGTGATGCTGCTCAAATTATGGATGAGAGTACTTCAAGTTTTGCATACCTGTTCACTCGAGTGCACCCTCGAGTGGACTTCCATTTTCTGCATAGCTTACTCGAATGGATACTTGAGTGCTCTTCCAAATAACTTTACAGATTACTTGATTCCTCACTCAAGTAATCTTGTCCAATTCTTGGCTGAGAGCATCTAATATATTTTTCATACCTAATCACTTGAGTGGTCCCTCGAGTGAAGCTTCTGAATAACTCCGCAGATTAATCGAGCGCTCCCTTCAAGTATTGCTTACCTCAAGTGGTCACTCGAGTGCTCTATCGAGTAAGTGGTGTGATATCTTGGCCAAGAGCTACTGGAA
This sequence comes from Inga oerstediana, assembly GCA_963210345.1. Classification (NCBI taxonomy): domain Eukaryota; kingdom Viridiplantae; phylum Streptophyta; class Magnoliopsida; order Fabales; family Fabaceae; genus Inga; species Inga oerstediana. The sequence goes on along the minus strand of OY723408.1, from coordinate 22,521,022 downwards.
GTTTTTTTCATTGCTTACTCGAGTGCTCACTCGAGTAATGTCTCTAATCTGCCAGTTACTCTAGTGGTCACTTGAGTAAGTTGTTATATAACTTTACAGATTACTCAAGTGGCCCCTTGAGTAACTTGTTCCAAAATCCCCTCTAAAAAAATTTTAACCTTTTTTTATTGGGTGATTGAGCTTTACAAACAAAATTTCTTTTATATCCTGTTATTTTGTAACAAATAATTCCAAGGCTGCAGGTTTTTTTTAAAAAGAAGCAAGCTAACTACGATGCTTGTTTAAAAAGTGCAATAGATGCCACTTAACCATCTTGTATGGTGCTTGTTTAGGAAAGTTCCACACAATACTAACTCTAGCTTTGGCGCTTATAATAAAAAGCGTTGTAGCTTCTATCATTTTTTTTAACAAAAAACAATTACCTATGGCGCTTTTTTATAGAAGTGCCATAACAGGTGTGCCACCCAGTCCCTTTTTTATAGTAGTGTAGATCTAAGAGACTAATAGGCCTAAGTTAAAGCACATACATAAACAAGATACTGTATAGGTTCAGTATGTAGGATTCAAAAATGGGTTACATACCTATGTCTCATGGCATCCATCTTAGAAAGGATCTGTGTCCTAGTACACCTGATTAGCGAGAATGTATGAGCAAGGTTAGATATGTCTTGGCTATTAGATCCATCATGTATGCCATGTTATGTACTCGACCAGATGTCTAATTTACCTTAAGTATGACCAGAAGTTATCAACAAGATCCTTGTGAGGGTTATTAGACTACTATCAAGAATATCCTAAAGTACTTAAGAAGGATTAATGGCTCATTCTTGGTATATGGTGGATTGGATGATGAGCTCTATGTAATCGGTTACACAGATGCAAGTTTCCAAACTGACTAAGATGACATTAAATCACAATCTGGATATATATTCCTTCTGAATGGTGGAGTAGTAAGCTGGAAGAGCTCTAAGCAAAGCATTGTAGCATATTCTACAACAGAAGCTGAGTATATAACCGTATCGGATGTAGCTAAGGAAGCCATTTCGATCAGAAAGTTCATTACTGAACTAGAGGTGGTACCTACCATCTCAAATTCAATAGATTTGTCCAATGAGCCTTGGTCACATCAAATGACTAAGCATATACTCAGATGATTTTATCTCAATAGAGAAATCAATGATAGAGGTGACATAAAAATATACAAAGTAGCAGGAGAAGTCCATGTTGCTGATCCTCTTACTAAGCTGTTTGCACAGGCAAAGCATGCGCATCATGTTAGGACAATGGGAATTAGGAAAATTAATGATTGTACATAGAACAAGTGAGAGGAAGTTGGAAATTGTGCCTTTGGGGCTAATCCTTGTACTTTAAACATTATTAATTTAATGAATTTCTCTAATATATTATCATATTATTCGCATGTTCACTCTGATAATTGCATCCTTGGATAAATCATAAAGAATGTCCTAAATGTCCCTGGTCGGTCATCTATGCTTGAGTAGAGATGAAATAAGATAAGTATGACTTTGACAAGATATGGAGATATGAATCAAAGTCTTAGGCATTTGTAAGAGTACAAGGTGCTAGACCAACCAGCTATGAGAACGCTGCATGTATCAAGTCATAAGCTTATCTCATGTATAACCACGTCATAATGCCCTTTGACATGAGGTCATCATGGATTCCTACATGAGAGTTGCTAAGCTTTGAACTAGTAAAAAGTCACTTTTGACCGAGTAATGATAAAGGCTACGATCGGGCTTGGTGGTTTTTCATAGAGAGGAATATGAATGGTAAAGATGGAATTTGTCCCTTACATTAGTAGAGAGATGTTACTGGGCCCCTCGATGAGTAAGTCTAAGAAATGTATGGCCATACTACAATGGAAAGGAGCTTCCATTTCTATTGTCAGACTGCTTAGGAATCAGAAAAGTAATGTTCAGGAAGATGACATTATCCATGCCTCATCCTTGACTAAAACATTGTGTGACAAAAAGGACGTGGCATAGTTGTATGACAGGTTGCATCGTGTTAATGATCCTCATATGAATTCGGTAGTCGTAATGTCTTGCTAGTGGTCCCTTGCAACTTATGGGTTAGTACAATTATTGGCCCACTGACAACTTTAAATAGGCTTATAAGGTCACACATAAGAATGGCCTAACACAAGACAATGTTTAATCTAGGGTGGATGAATTTTATATTATATATATAAATATAAAATTCATGAAAAATAAAATTAATAATATTATACATATGTATTTTTGAAATACATATATATATATATATATTATATGATAATATTATTATATTGTGTTAGTTTTAAATTTAGTTTTATTAGATAAATTAAATTTAATAACTAACATGATAGAGATATAATATTTCAAATTTAATTTATAAAGATAAATTAAATCTATTGGCTCTTTATTCAGATTAAATAAATAGGTTAAATTAAAATTGTTAGACAGATTTAATTAAACTGAATTTATTTAATTAAGTGTTAATTAATTTCAAAAGTAATCAAGATTAATTTTAAAATTCCAATCTAGCTCTCATGGGTTGTAAAAATGGTGGAGTAAGAAAAATCATGTATGGATGAGAAAAAGGAACTAAAAATAAACCCTAGGGAGACATTAGAGGCATTGGCACACAGTCCGTGCTGGAGATGCATTCGTGTAGATACTGGTAGAGGGAGTAAATATGAGGTGTTGGCTTCTAGAGATCGAAAATCTAGAAAAGATATGATTCTTTCTAACTTAATTTAAATGATATTGATAGATCCATAATTAGGATTGGTAAAATTATAAATGCTTCCACTGTGCCAACCAATCCCAACAGAGACTTGGTCAAATATATCATGCTAAAAGTAATATGTGAAAAGGAGGAAAATATGATAATGCAAGAAGCATATTTAGTCCCTTCAAAGACACACTTTCAATCAACATTTGTAGGCCAAACAAAAAGATGATGGATTGAATAATTAAGGGCCATATTCATATAAGCAAAGGGAAGGAAAGAGAAAAGATGAAGACATGAATAATGGCATGTGATTAAATCCATTAAAATACAATATTTAAAGGAGGTGATGAGTGATATTTTTAAAGAGCCCTTATCTCTTTCTCAAGGTCATGTTTCGGCCAAACAATAGAGAATAAGAGAGAGAGAGAGAGAGAGAGTAGCTGAACGAAAATAGCAAAAAACAAGAGAGACAAAGAGAAGAGCAAAGTGCAAGAGGCAAACAAGGTAAGTTCTAAGTGATTTTCTACTTGTTCTTGCCTTGAAACTTATGATAATTCTCTCGAAGCTCTCTCCCTTCTTGAAATATTCATGCAGCAAGCTCACAATCAAGAAGTTCAAGAGAGAGGTAGCTATGGTTTTAGATAGAGAAAGAAGATAAATCAAAGGTAATCACACTAAACCTTGTTATCTTGTTAAATTCAAGGTTGTAGTTATTGTTGTGGTTGATTATTGGCTTTGTTTTGTCTTTGTTTGTGATTTGGGAATGCTAAACCCTAAGGGAAGGTGCTGCCCAAATCTTTGATTAATCATGTTTAAAAGGTGTTTAAGTGGTTAATTATGTGATTAGAAGTGTAAGGAAGATGTTTAATTGCATGGAAATTGAAAATCACATTTTCCCTAAATTTTATAAATTTCGTCCAGGCATTGTTCACAGAGGGTTTGAACTAGAATTTGGTTAATTTGATGTTCCCATTATATTTAGAAGGAAAAATTGTGTAGGAATACATGTATTTATGATTTTTGGATGCATATGTTAAAATCTGGAAGTTATTGAAGTTAAGGGAATGCTGTTTGATTATTTTCACTAAAGGCAGTTCTGTTGTAGAATGAATTTTGTTAGACAAACATAGTTCAAATATTATGAAATTTTTGCAAGATTAAAGTAAAGATGTAGAGTTTTAAATTGATAGGTGGATCAGAATTTTTGGATTAGTATACTAAAAAATATGAATTTTTCAAAGTTAAGCCTTGTTTCTGCAATGTAATATGGAATAGAGGAGGTTTGGCGAATTTATGGGAAATGTGTGGCTGTAATTGGGGCCCTTTAATATTCTTCTTTGAAAGAGGACTAAACAAGCTTTACACATAAACTAGAACCACTCAATTTAGATTTTTCTAGATTTTGTTATGATTTTTTAAATTTGGGTAAAAAATATGGCAGATTAAAGTGACCAACGAATTTATGGCATTTTAGGTAAATCGAAGCAAGTATGAGACCAAATCTTAGATACATGTCGTAAAGGCCCATGTAGCCTTATTGGACATTCATTTTCGTGAATCTGGTAATGTTGCTATGTATTTATAGCAATGAGAAGTCAAGGATAAGAATTTTCAAGAAGCATCTTTAATGGTTGGAGAAAAAGGTATTAGAGGAGGACATAAAGTCAAAGGTAGTGAACTTACCTCTGCTACATGTATTTCATATTTGTGCTTGTGTGCTGATGTATGTGATGGCTTTGGTTGATTATATGAAACATATATGAATGATTGAAGCTTTGTTTCTATTTATGCTATGGCCTTAAGTATGTTGTTTGAAACATTGAGTATGCAGATATGTCATTATTCGCCTTCCTCAAGAAAAGATTTATTTATCTAAGTAGTCATAATCTTCAGAAGCTTTTTCTCATTCTACAAAACTGTATAAATCCTTTTCTCTCTTGGTATCCAATATTGATTGGATCCAATCATTGTTACCTTGTAGGAATCATAATTCACATGCTCTAAGAATATAGTCAATTCGAGGCAATTAACCATAATGGATTAAAAATGACTTTATTTATAAAAGAAATATTTTCTTTTCAAATCATTATATATGCATAAAGAATTTAAACCGTTGAACATTGCAATCCCTTTATAAGCAAATCTATTAAGTGGCATCTTAAGTGATGTGAAAACATAATTTCAAACTAATTTGCAATGCTCATTCCTAAGGTTCCAAAATATAAAACTTCAATTAATATTACGAAAAATAGCATAGGAGGTTTTATCATTGTGTATCTTTGCTTTAGATACTTGGAGGATTGGCTTTTCTTACCCACTGCCTTTTCTTGTTATGTTGATTCTTGTGCCTAACGGTGTCTGCAAAGCTCTCTCAAAATATATAGACTTTAAAAGTCTTATGTTTGAAACTTGAGAAATTCTCCTTTTCTTGTTCTCCTCAAGATAGTTGAACAGTACTCTATGGTAGTCATTCTTGAGATGGAACTTACTCTTTTTCTCTATTGCCTTTCTTTGTGGTTAGACTTTGCAGTTCCAGTAATAAGTGATCCAATAGTTCTTTTAGTTAATGTGAATCTCCTTTCAATTGCATTAGGAACTCTTGGAATCTTCTTCATTTTCTCTATACACTTTGTCTATTCTTTCTAGAATCAATCTATACACATGAAATACTATAAGGACATTTTAGTACCCATTTTGCTTTAGGTCCTTGAACGTTAGCATTTAAACCCGTTTCCCTTTTAGGAACCCAAACAAATTTATTTCTCACATTAGAATTTCTTCTAATATAGCATGTGTGAGAAATGTGACCCAATTTACCACAATAATTGCAAACTATATAAATGAAAACTCAAGTAATTTTCATTTGAACATACTTTCTTCCCCACATATTCTCCAGCATGATCAAATTTTTTTTTTACTTTTTAAAATCAAATAAATAATTAGTTGAAAAATAATTTTATGCAAACTTTGAAAATCAGTTTTCAAAATAACTCCAGAAGAATTCAAATTGTACGTTTACCATATGTGCATCTTGAGCTCCAGAGGATGATCCATCAAATTCGTCCATAATGAGCTCTTCTTGGGAATCATCTTCCTCTTGTTCTTCTATGTCTACTAGATCATAAAAGTGTTTTATAATTTCTCCTTCTTCATTCTCAACTTCCAATTGTTCATCAATTGTAGATAAGCAACTTATAATTTCAGATGAACTATCAACACTTTCAACTTCAACATAATTGTTAGAAGTATAAATAGAATCAAGAGTATCCTAAATATCTCTAGCAGTAGATCGAAATCTAATTTTTTCATAATCATTTTTGGTTAAATCATTATACATAATTTTCATTACTCTAATGTTCAACAAAAACATTTTTTTTTCTTTTTCTACCCAATCCTTTCTCAGTTTGAAATCAAAGGAATTTGTAAAAACATCATACATATCAAAATTAGATGCTTTAACAAAACTAGTCATTCTAGCTTTTCAAAACCAAAAATCAGTATGTTTTAAAATAGGTGGAATTGTATAGTCAAAGCCTTTTGAAAGCGAGTAACACCCAAAATCAGCCATTGATAACTCTTATGATTGTTAAGTCCTTTAAACAAGAGCCTAGCTCTGATACCAAATATTAGAACTGGCTGACATCTAAAAGGGGGTAAATTAGGTGTAAGATAAATCTTAAGAACTTTAAATATCTTTTTGCATATTAGTGAAAGATGTAAGTATCAAAGTAATGAATCATAAATTAACAATTAGATATTTAAATAATATATGTTGGAAATATAAGAGTTTAGGGAAGAGAATATGCAAACTATGATTTATCTTGATTTAGTTCAATATAAGATGACCTACGTCTAGTCCTCAGGCTCATCCCAAGATTTTTAACCCACTGTCTTCTTTCTTAATCCAGGCACAAGAGAAGGCTCTACAATCCCACAAGTTGAGCCGAGCACTTGCAAAGCCTTTTACAAATCTCTCACTGAGTTACTCACCCTTACACACGGTAAGGATACAACCTTAATAATGAAGGATTACAATCAATCTTCTCTCTCAGAAGTGAATAAGATAAATACTAAAGTATAGCACAAATAATCTCTCTCTAAGGGAAATGAATCTAAGCTAGATATATAGAGAGTATTTGTGTAGCCGCGGTTGCTTCATGATCTTAGCATGTTTTTTTGTTGTTGCTCTTTGCCTGAATCTCCTACATTTATAGTTGAATAGGATATGACCATTATGAGTATTTCCACCTATTGCTTCATTTAACCACTCTTCCTATGTAAAAAAAAAACTAGCCGTTACGTTTGATGGACGATCCGCTCCTGTAAAGTAGCTTTTCTCCTCATCGCATGATCTTCTCATTGTTTCCCTGGAGAAATACTTTCAACACCAATACAATGAAGTGTTAGACTAATTAGAAGTAAGAGGAATGAGTTACAAAATCATTCCATTAATTTTTATATGCTATAGAATATTGTCTGACACATCACTTGAGTGATCCCTTCCAGAACTTGACAAAGAGCATCATTGCTACATCACTCGAGTGGTTACTCGAGTAATCTCAAGTCATTACTCAAGTGGTCACTCAAGTGATATACTCATTTTGAATCTAAATATTGCAAATGCACTATTATCAGAAAGATTTCACCTTCTACATTCTAATGCAACAATAATCATCTCCAAACTCATTATATTTTGAAAGTTATGATCCAAATAGTGACTACTACACTAGACAGTGTCTAAATTCATGAGTGTTAACTTCCAGAAGGCATACTGGTTTGAATATAACTCTAAATATGACCTTTGACCTATCCATAGAAATATCTTTAAGTCTAGTTTCATAGGCCACTAGTTTCATCTCAATCAGACACATAGATTGAGAGTTATGTCCAAAACACTGAACCTATTATGGAATACAATGGTGATTTGTATGTCATCTTCCAAAACTTATATATCTCTCAATAAACTCCTTTGAGCTTGAACTTTGTGTCTATGTGACGTATTGGAAGTCTATTTTCATATGAAACAAGTTTCAATTCAATCAGACGTGTGGTTTGAAAGATATGTCCAAAATATTGAACCTCTATCATGTTGAATGAAAATAGAGCACAATAGAATGCTCATTACTTGAGTGGTCACTCTAGTGATTAGGGTCATCACTCGAGTGACGCCTTCTAGAACTTGGCACAGAGCTATTACTCAAGTTATTACCTTGTGGAAGTTCTATAACTTCTATATAAGTTATCTTAGCTTCATATTGACCCATTCCATCATCTATTTGATCAAAGAAACCTCCAGTATCACTTATAAGAGCTTAAATCTTGATATTCTTATTAGATCTTGCAAGTTCTTCGTTTTTCAATCTCTTTCTTCTTTTCCTATTGATGATCATTTTTCATAACCCAACTTGATATCTTCTTTCTTTGCTTGACTAATCTACAAGATATTTCACATTAAATATAGTAGTTAGTCAATGTAGTAGATAAATACATTGTATAAAATTTGTACGAACTTTTTGCTCTTAAATTTGGCATCTATATTTGATATTATCAAAACTAATATTATCCAACACTCTTCTCCTCCTTGAATATCATGGTTAGAAAGAAAAAATCTAAGAGAAGAGAGAGAGGAAGTTGGCATCCTAAAGAGAGAAAGTGAGCAACCAAGAGGTAATCTTACAAACTTTGATCCTCTTGTGTTATATGATGTTGTTCTGGTGGGTGTTGTTGATAATGACTTGATTTAGTGAAAAATGGAAGATGAAACCCTAATATGAAATATTGCCAAAATTTCCGTGAACCATGTTTATTGGTTGTTTAAATGGCTAATCTTGTGATTATAAGTGAAAAGGAGGTGTTAATCAAGAGAAATCAAAAAAGCACAACTTCCCTCTTAAGAACCTAAGTTTCAGTCAGATGCAGAACATAAGGGAGGAGTTAGAATTTAGTAATTTTGATGATTCTACTGAATTTATAAGGGAAAATTGTGTAGGAATACATGTGTTCATGATTTTTGGATGTTGGTATGCAAATCTGGAAATTTATGAAGTTAAGGGGAGGTGTTGTTTGATTTGTTTCACTGGAGCCAGTCTAATGGTGCAATGAATTTTTTTGGCCAAACTAATTCCAAATAATATGAAATTTAGCAAGATTAAAGTAGACATGCAGAGCTTTAATTTAATCGGTAGATTATAATTTTTGGACTAGTATACTAAAAGATATGATTTTTAAAAGTTGAGCCTTGTTTCTGGAAGGGAATCTGGAACAGGGGAGTTTGGCTAATTTCTAGAAATAATGTGATTAAACTAGCTAGACTTAAGTATTGTTTTTGTAAAACTACACTTAAATATTTGGAACAAGTCAATTCGGAATTTTCTAGAGTTAATTATGATTTTCCAAAATCGACTGAAAATCTGCCAGTTTTCTAAAAAACAGTGAAATTGCACTATGCAGAGTTGTACTGTGCAGGAATTATTGAAACTATGATGGATAACCAACAAACTTTGATTAAGGTAGTAATAGTTCAAGTAATAACCAATTACTTGTAACTCCAAATTTATAGGAATCCGTAATAGCCTGAGCTGGATCAAAGGTATTGAGCAGATAGTAGAGCAGGAAAGGGCAATTTTAGGTAGTAACTCTTTCTTTCATGCACTATATGATTATTGTATGTTTGTGTATGCCAACTTTTGTAACATGAGCACAATGTCTTGGACATGCATATTAGCTTAGTTGTGGTCTGGTACCCAATGAAGGCGCAGAGTTAAGCCAAGGTTGCAAACAATTGTTTCACCTTAGACAATGTGCACATAACATTCTATCATTTTACATAACATGGTGCATGCCATATTTATTTTCACATCATATATGTCTAATTGTATGTTACTATTGAGATTGTTTGAATCTCACCCTTTCCATAAATGTAAAAATTTTTTAGTATCAGACAATGGCTTAAAGGGCAGAATCATAATTATCGACAACAGAAGGTTTCGGACGAGCACAAGAGGAGATGTTGGTTATCTGAAGACCTTTTATTGTTTTGAGGTATGTAATTATTATGTACGAACCCCTATAGGGAACTCCTGTAATATAATCAAGCAATATTGTTTCAATATATTTTTTCTATTCTTGTATGTCCATCAAACTGCACAATTACTACTCTGATTAATATCAATAATAAGTGGTATGTAAGGTAGGGTCTTACACTTAGGATGCCCTCCCTTTTTTTGGCATTCTTGATTTTCTTTTCTTTTCTTTTTGCCAAATTTTCCTTGAGGAGCTATTTTTTTAATTATTTTAATCCTTTCTTTTTCTCTATGTTTTTCTTACCATGTATATAGTTTTTGTTTTGTATGGCATCCCACAATAAAGAGAAATAATAGCAACAGTACTACAAGATGTAGTATTAATATATGACAAAAAAGAATGCTTAAAGAATAAATTTAAATACACAATAACATACATAATATTATGAAATTTAAGAAAAGTAATCGACTCAAATGGCTAGCAATGGATAATAATATATGTGGCTTCGGTTTGGGATACAAGGGTTTTGAATATGAATGCCTCTATCATTTTAAACTTAGCACATGTAAAAAGTAGCTTTAAAAGAATCAAGACAAGTTTTAAAGAGTTAAGTATGTAGGAGGTTAATCACTCAATTTTAAGAATTATAAAGCTCAATAATCCTCACCAGAAGACTATCTCTCTTCTAAGATATTTACAATGTCCAACTGAAGACTAACTTATGACAAAGCATTTGTCTCGCCTGTTTCTTAGGCTAATTCTCAATATATAACTAGTCAATACATCACAATCAACAATGAATATAAAAGATTTATAATTGCATAAGATGGGTCAGGATAATCTCTACAATTTCCTATTATAATACGAGCACAATAATCTAACTATGAGAAAAATATCATTCAAATTGATTATTTTGATGCAAATTGAAAATTTTCAAAAATTTCACAATTATGACCAATCAATCCAAAATCTCCCGCACACTTACTCAAGATATTGTCCTCAATGTATTCAAATCACACCACTACCTTAAGCTAACTCTTATATGAAGCAGAAAGTTGTGAAGTCCAATTTGAAATTGGAGCACAACACGTCAATCTTCATTTGGAAAGAGAGAAGATGAGAGCTAGGGTTAAATAGTATGGAAGACAATGCAACGATCTAACCAATCTCAAATGCAAAAGAGAGAAATATAGCATATGACAAGAGAACCATGAAAGCATAGGGGGTTTTATTGAATTGAAAAACTAATCCAAAACTACTAATCTTACTTGTACTACTAGGAATATCTCTCTCCCACACTCATTATCTTCATGAAATTAGTTAAGCTCAAGTATCAATACAATGTAAGAAGAAAATAAGTAAGGAAAGAGACAACATTGAGCTTAAACCTCCATAAACTCTTGTAGGTGAAGTTCTAATCCCGGATGAGAAACATGTATTTCTTCAATGTGCTCCCTTCTCCTTCATCGATCTCCCTCAATCGGGGTAGTTCAGGATCAATTAGAAGAGGTCCAAGAATGTAAGGTAGAGGTTGGATTTTTTGAGGATATTTCCAATTATGTGCTTGTGAAAAAGACAATAAGCCAGCAGTAGTATCCCATCCAAAAATAGAAATATGGAGAGATTTCAAGTGAAGTAAAGACATTTTAGGAACTAAACTCTCCAAGTAACTATCAAAAACTAAGGAAATCAATGGCACTCCTATTATTAGGAGTTAGAAAATCAGTTAATTTTTGAAAATCCTCTTGTTTTTGCACAGAGGATGGTGATGAATCTAACTTAGTGTTGGGGCATACCACATCATCTTTATAATCAAAAGAGGTGGAAGCCAAAAGAGTAAAAGAAAGAAATGAATTTGTCAAATTATTACCACTTGAATATTCTAAAGAGTTAAAACAATAATCTTTCTTTTCTAAATTAGGTTGAAAATCACAAGATACACTACTACAAGAACATGATTCCATGAACTGAAGTTTCAATGATTGTTTTCAAGGAAAACAGTCATTGAAACCTATGTTTTCAATGACTAGTTTAAAAACCAGTCGTTGAAACAAGATCAATGACTCGTTTTATCAACCAGTAATTGAAACTAGTTATATTTCCCCCAAATCAGCATGCATTTTTGTCATTGTCTTCCCCGCACTAATTGAACCCTGAATTTCGTGTCTCTCGCGAGCTCTATAGGGCAAATTTCTTGGCCTATCTCTTTCTCCTGCATTCTGTCCTCTGTCCCTCTCTGACGTCCATCATCTTCGTAGTCCCTCCATTCCCTCACGGTGCAGGTCTAATCTTCGCTTTCCCTCTTCTCAGTCCGAGCAGTAAGCAACGTAAGTAGGTAGCCCTGTTTTCTTCCTTTGGTTTATTTACTTTTGGTTTTCTCTTATTAGCCTCTATTTTCGCTCTTGTAGTTCATACTGGGCTTTTCGCATACTGTTGTGAAGAAGACAACGTTGGTCGTTCTTGGTCTATTCCGGTATGTGTGTGAGTTTACCTTTTCTGTTTCTAGTTGATTTGTTCATTTGGATGTCAATTTCTACTGTTCTGGAAAAAAATTGGCATTTTGCACTTCATTTGTGATTGAATCTAGGCTTAATTAGTATGTCATTGAGATTGGTTGTGCTTGTTAAATATCTCATGTCTCTGTTTGTGCACTCCACATAGCTTTCCACCATTTTTCTTATATATTTCTTACTTTGTACTTAGCCCCCCAGGTTTTCTATTTTCTTCATAAGTCCAAAATATCTGAGTTTTTAGTGTACTAATCATTCATAAATCTTCAAATTTCATTATTTCTTCCAAGTTATTAATTTCAAATTACATTTATATACACACACACGTGTATTTAAAGGAATTTAGTTCCCTTTTTCTAATTTCCAATTTCATTATTTCTTCCAAGTTCCCTTTTTGAGTGTGTAATGTGAATTTAGTTTTTTTATACCACATTGAGAAATCATAAAAGAAACTTGGAAGCACCTTTGATAGATAGATCTTGAAGCTAAAAAATATGGCTATGATATCTAATGATGATTGACAAGCCATGTTGTGGGGCTATCAAATTAAAAACTAGATTAATATGCACTAGCTTACTTGTTTTGAGCTTCCTATTGAACCTAATAATCTTGGTATATTGAAACTGATGAATTTCTAGTGTAAAATTCACATTAATTTTAATAGTGTAAAATTCGAACTCAAAACCCCTAAAGATATTTAGTCATATCTAGATCCACCAAGCTACCAATTGTTCTTAATTTTTAATTTACATCAAATAGATAAAATATTGATATTAAAATATTTTATTATTTTTAGGACTAATACAAATTCACATTTGTATCATATTTTCCTATTATTGACATAATTATCTTATTTAAATTTATGGGTCTTTCCAATGTGTTTTCAGGAAATCGAAATTCACAATACCATGGTTTGAGAAGTAAAACCAAGGTTTTTGACAAGACAAAAATATGACATTGGCATTGTTGTGATCACATAGAAATTAAAGTGGTATTCTCTTAGTGATGCGAGATGGGTGAATTAATAAGTGTTATTTACAAGTAAATGTGTGAATTAAAAAGTGCAAGATTAGTGGCATACGTTTTCTAATTTGCAGACAATCAACAAGGTCAGTTCAACAATGCCTTTGAGTTCATAAAAGATGTAGTAGTTTTGGGTAATAACTCTCTCATAAACCTGTAGGTATCACTACTGCCATCGTTCTCCCTTGGGTTGCCGGCCTACTATATCCTTGCCTTAGTAGAATCTTCTTCCAAATCCTCAATCACAAACATAGTGTCCTTGGAAGCTAAAGATTAGCTGGTAAGTTATGTTATTGCTTATTGATGAAAGTTTTTGAAACCTGAGGATATCATGGTGCTACTATTCGTTGTAAGCGTGATAAATTTGAATTACTAAACTTTAAAAATGGTAGTTAAACTGTTAGTTTTTATAGTGTGTCATGAGTATTTCTTATAGTTGTTCTAAACTTGAGTGACTGTGAAAATGGATTAGGTGGTAATAAAATGGATCACCGTTGGATGAATGCTTTGAGAATTAGTGAAGAATATGAGAATGGGGTAGAAAATTTTATTGAATTTGCTAAAATGAATGCACCTAGTAAAAATGAGAAGTATTTTTATCCATGTATAATCTGTTTAAATAAGAATCTTCTGGATATTGATGATATAAAGGATCACTTACTTTGTGATGGAATAAACCTTCGGTACACAAGGTGGATATGACATGGTGAGGAAGTAACCGCTTGTGGGTCACACTAGAAAGAAGTTTTGGAGGTTGGAGATGACGATGGAATGGAGAACATGATTCACGATGTTGAGGTAGAATGTTTTACACAAATGCCTGTATATGATAGCATACGGAGTAATGTAGAGACATCTTTATACCCTGGGTGTACTAAGTATACACGCTTGTCAGGCATTTTGCACTTGGTCAACTTAAAGGCAACTTGTGGGTGGACCGACAGTAGTTTCACATTGTTACTAGAATTGTTGTGTGATATGTTTCCAGAGGATAATGTACTTCCAAATCGTATGTATGAGGCCAAGAAAATATTATCTACGATGGGTATGGAGTATAAAAAGATACATGCTTGCCCTAATGACTGTGTATTGTATAGAAATGAGTATGAAGGCTTAAGTGAGTGTCCGAAATGTAAAACTTCTAGATATATAGTAAAGAAAGGTAATAGGTATAGTGATGAGACTAATAAAAAGCAACCTTTAAAGGTTTTGTGGTATCTTCCAATCATACCGCGGTTCAAACGAATGTTTGCTAATGCAAAAGAAGCAAAGAAGTTGAGATGGCATTATGATGATAGAGTTTGTGATGGAAAATTCCTTCGGCACCTGGCTGACTCTCCACAAAGGAAGAAAGTAGATGAAATGTATCCCGGATTTGGTTATGAGCCTAGAAACCTTTGGCTTGGGCTTTGCACAGATGGGATCAATCCCTATGGTACTTTTAGCGGTACACATAGTGCATAGCCCGTTCTGCTGGTAATTTACAACTTACCTCCCTGGTTATGTATGAAACACAAGTATATGATGCTTTTTATGATGATTTCAGGACCAAAATAGCTAGGGAACGATATCGATGTCTACTTGGCACCTTTGATAGAGGACTTAAAGAAGTTATGGGAGGATGGTGTAGATGTGTTTGATGCATATAAGCAACAGTCGTTTAAGCTACGTGCAATGATTTTCACCATAATTAACAACTTCCCTGCATACGGTAACTTGTCAGGTTATAGTGTCAGGGGTCATAAAGCATGTCTGATATGTGAAGCGAACACACAGTTCCATCAACTCAAGCACGGTAGAAAAATGGTCTACCTTGGTCATAGACGATTTCTTCCTCAATTCCACCCGTACCGTAGGCTAAAGAAGGCTTTTAACGGTTTTTCGGAGAATGAAATGGCTCCAAAGCCATTAATTGGAGATGAGGTTTATAGTCGGGTGGAAAGAATCAATGTCACTTTTGGTAAAAATCAAAAGACTACAGGTGAGAAGAACATATGGAAGAAGAGGTCAATTTTCTTTGATCTTCCATATTGGCGTAGTCTTGATGTGAGACATAGTATTGATGTGATGTATGTGGAAAAAAATGTATGTGATAGCCTTGTTGGTACGCTTTTGCACATACCAGGGAAAACTAAAGATGGAATTAGTGTAAGACTATACTTGGTTGAAATGGGAACAAGAGAGCGACTACATCCACAACTAAGAGATGATGGTAAGATAGCGTATATGGAGCTAGCAGCGCATACATTGTCAAAAGCCGAGAGAAGAAGTTTGTGTGGGTGTTTGCACAGCATTAAGGAGCCATAAGGGTATTCTTCTAATGTGAGCCGGCTTGTGTCAATGGAAGATTTCAAGTTAGTTGGAATGAAGTCTCATGATTGTCATGTCTTAATACAACAACTATTACCAGTACCTATTAGAGGCATTATGAAAGATGATGTGCGAAGCACGATAACAAGGTTATGCAGTTTCTTCAATGCTATTTGTAGCAAAGTTGTTGACATTGCAAGGTTAGATGAATTAGAAAATGAGGGTTATACTATTCTATCCCAACTAGAGGGCTTAAAGTGAAAAGTATGCGTCATGAAGAGGTGTTGCAGCACACTTGTATATCTTGAATAATAAGGAAGAAGTTTAGTTGTACTTAGCCGAACACAGAAATAGTTTAAAGGAGATCTATCCAAGGAAAAATGACATGCAGATAGCTAATGAGCAAAACAAAACTTTCGTAGAGTGGTTTAAGGATAAGATAGCGTACGAGACCAATGTGTCTGAGATAATCAAATGGTTAGCTTGGGGGCCTTCTTTTGAGGTCATAACTTGGAGTGGCTTTGATATAAACGAGTATTCTTTCTATACAAATGCCCAAGATAATAGAAGTACTATGCAAAACAGTAGGGTGATGGTGCTAGCCGAATCAATGCACTTTTCTAGTTCAAAAGACAAAAACCCCATTTTGGCATCCATGGTCTATTATGGAGTTATTGAAGACATATGGGAGATAAGCTACACTAAGTTGAGAGTTCCTTTATTCAAATGAAAGTGGGTTAACAATAATGCTGTTGAAATAGATCAATTTGGATTCACCTCAGTTGATCTTGAAAGAGTTGGTTATAAAGATGAGCTATTCATTCTAACAAGTCAGGCAAAACAAGTGTTTTATGTCATTGATCCAGTAAATGAAAAATTGTCTATTGTACTCCAAAGTAAAAAACAGAAGGATGGTGATCCGAGTTTGAATCTTGACAACACAGCGCCTTTCACTACAAATCCGCCTATGCCATCTGAAGTAGAATTGGTAGACGATAATGAGTATGCAGCTAGAGTTGATCATTGTGAAGGAATTTGGGAAAACACTTAAAGTAAGATTTTGAATTGTTTAAAGTGTGCATGTAATTTCAATTTACTTATCATATGTCACATTTATTTCTTAGTAAGATTTTGAATTGTTTAAAGTGTGTATGTAATTTCACTTTACTTATTATGTCACATTTATTTCTTAGCAGGATCATGGCAAGTTCAAATTCGGGTGACTCTGTTAGCTCACTGGTTGAGAAAAAGGTTAGAGGAAGCACGAAGCTGCGGTCATTGGTGGCATGTCATGAGGAACAACAGGCGAGCAGGGTTCATGTGGAATTTGATGATGATTTGTAGCCACTCAGCCCAGACGGAGACAAGTTCATTAGCTACCTTGGCTTTTTGGGTCGGAGCAAAGTTAGCGTTCCAATTCCTACTTAGAGGGAAGTTTCAAAGGACATGAAGGCTATGATTTGGTAACAACTTTTGGTATGTAAAGTTGTATTTATATTTATATTTTTATTTCTATTTGTTCATATATAACGACTATTATATATTTTGTTTTGTAGAAAAACTACAATGTTCCCAATACGAAGGAGATGCACAAGCATTGGATGGGGAAGTTCATGAGCGGTGGAAAGATTTCAAGTCCACGCTCACAACCAAGTACGTCCGAGGGCCAAGGAGTAATTTGGATCCTTGTAAAGAGTATTCGTTTCTTTCTCTAAATGACTGGAGGTTGTTTGTCGCATCGTGGCAGGATCCCAATTTCTTGGTACATTGTGTTCATCTTAGTGTTAAACACTTTAGTTGAACTTATTTGACATCGCTAACTTAGTTATCATTATTCTTTGTTTATATAGAAATTGAGTCAAGCAAATCAAGAGAGGCAAGCGAAAAATAATCATCCTCATTACATGTCGCGTGGGGGTTATCGAAAGCTCGAAAAGAAGATGATGGAGGCTGAATTGCAAAAATTGGAGGAAGCAGCCCAAGCAGATCCTAGTATAGTCGTGCAGGTGCCACCTCTTCCCCCGCGTCACAAAAATGGAAAGCAGGGAGGATAAAGGGAGAGAAATATATAAATCCAATTATTGTTGATGTCGCTAAACGGATTGTGAGTATTTAATAACAAGTATATTTAAATGTGTTTCATTTTTCTAACGTTGGTGGCATGTGATTACTTTCTATTTATCCATTGTATGCCACAGGATTAACTTGAAGAGCAGAGCAGCCAGGGTTCCTTCACTCAAACTGGAAGGATGGACATCTTAGCCACGACACTTGGTAATCTAGATCACCCTGGTCAAGTTAGAGGGGAGTCAAGGGGAGTTGGTCTCTCTAAATACTTTGGACGAGGTTCACAAGCTTATGGACGAGGTGAAATAAGTCAGGAGTTTGTGGCCAGGGTTAGAGAGGAAATCTGAGCAGAGCTATGTCACTCACTTTGAGATGAGCTTAAAGAAGAGTTCTTGAGTGAGCTACGTGGTGAGATGAGTACGGTGGTGTTGTCTCACATGCAAGGCGGGATGTGTAATGTGGTGTCTAGATATGAGGTTTGTAACTTATTTCATTTAACATTATATTGAGTTTTTACTTACGTTATTTTAATTAATTCTTTCATTTCTCTTACTCAGGAATCCCCGGCCTTTCCCAGCACTAAAGGCAGTTACAATCCGCCAGAGGTTGGACATGGCGACCTGGTCCTTTACTAGAGCTTGGAGAACCCTGCACTCTGTATTTGGAAGTCCCGTACCTGCGTGCTGTTGCTGATGTTGTTGTATACAGCCATGCCACCACCCACCATAATAACCAAATCTGGGACGATCAACGCAAGGTCAATATGACAAGTGTTCGACTGGGGGATGAAGGTGTAGATGTCCCATTCCCCGATGGTAAGGTTGCCAATCTAGGTCAGGCAATAGGATCTTTTATCTTGTGCCCTAGACATCTTGTTCAGACTGTGCCAATCCATCTAATAGTAGGAAACACCTTACTGTTACTTGATCATTGGCTTTTTGGATCGGAGCAAAGTTAGCACGACTGCAAAATATTCATCAAGACATAAACAAGGTCGACTTGCAGATGCCTTGTGAGATTGTGGGTCGCAGAATCTTGTATAATTATGGACTTGATGACAAAGATATTAGAGAGTTCCTATCTTTGGAGGAGATTGACGTAAGATGGGTCACATTTGCAATCATGTGAGTTTAGTTATAATTTTTAATTGTAATTAATGCACTGATATTTAGGGGTTTTAGGTTTCTATATTTACTGTGTCATTTCTCATTTCATTTATGTGGTAGCTACTTCCACAAACTTTGTGCCGAACGAGGGCTTGGCACTACATATGGCTTCTTATGTCTTGGCACTATGTCACGACGTAATAGCCAGAGGTTGGAAGATCAGATGAGCTATGTAGGCTATACAATAGGCGAGACTTAGTTGCCTTATTATCTGGCACCAATTGTTGAAGGGCAAGTAACTTTATTTGATATATTTATATACGTTCACTTTGCTAAATAGTATCATGTTATCTAACCTCATTTTAATCTATATATGCATATGATTATAGTTATCATTGGAGTCTCTGTGTTCCTTGTCTCTCGATTAACGTCATCTTTTGGTTTGACTCATTGGGTCGCAAGCTAAACGCAGATATCAAAAACATTTTTAACACTTAAGTAAATTTATTTGTCCGTCCTTGATTTTTGATTTTACTCAATTATTTTAATGTCTTCTATTTATCATTTTAATTATTACAGTGCACTGAAGACATATTATATAATGGGTGGGAAGCGTGAAGGTAAAGCTGGTCATACAAAGTGGTTCCAGCCAAACGTAAGTTCTTTACATTCAAGTTCTTCGATTGAATATTGCTTTACATAGGCCTTTATTCCTTTTTACCGTTTGCTTTTGATGTATAGTGTCCTCGGCAAGCAGGGAAAACTGAGTGCGGCTTCTATGTTATACTATATATGTATAACATCATTTTCTCTGGCCTTACTACAAATTTTGAACAGGTGATCGTTTCTTGATTCTCAATTGAATTTCAGTTCTTTTCATGTGATTGAATTGTTAGTTATTTCATTCAATTTATTTATTTATGTTAACATATTCTCTATTTTGCGCATAGATTTTTGGTAATCAGGACCCCTACACAATCGAAGACATTAATTTGATCTGAGACCTGTTGTCAGGAAATCTTCTACAACACATAGAGGGGTGATGATGTGTAGAGGTTTTTTTTACATAGTGCAGTGGTTTTGTACAATGCTATATAAGTTTGCATATTCGAATACTTTTCCTAGTTTCTTATTTATGAGTACTTTGAATTTGTTAACGCATTATGCTTTACAGAGAACACTTTGGAAAATGATGACGAAGAATAGGGATTTCATGGAAGCATGTCATCATTTCTTTGGCCATATGCATGTCATGATTTATATTAAAAGTTGAAGTTTGCATATTGAAATGTTGTTATGATGATATATGCGCTATATGTCATGACAGAAAAATTAACATGTGATTTTCACTTCCATGAGTAATAGGGGAAGATAGAGAGTTAATCATGAGAGAATAGTTCATGGATCTGGTTTTTTCTTTCAAAGATAGTAATGTACAGGTTAGAGAACTCGTTAGGAAAGGTTCATCTACTAGTATGGAGGCAGTGAAGATGGAGCCGGTGGGAAGGGAGACTTGTAGTAGTATGGAGGCAATGGTGAAATTGATGGAGAAAATGGGAACTTGTAGTAGTATGGATGCTGTGGTGAAGGGGATGGAGGAGGTGGAGACTTGTAGACATATGATGGATGAGCAGAGGGGGATGGTGTAGGGAGTAAAACTTAAAAAAAAGGATACAGCGACTGTTTTGGGAAAACAGTCGTTGTATCTAACATATACAATGACTGTTTTCCCCAAAATAGTCGTTGTATTTCCCATACTACGACTATTTTTGAATGGTTGTCTTTTCCCGAATTTTCAACAACACTAAGATAGATGTCCCCCTGAAAACAGTCATCTAAAGGGCAAAAAAATGGTCGTTAAAAGTCTCTTCTGTAGTAGTGATAAAATTGTATGGAAAGATTTATTTTCTTTTACAAATTTTTCAATCAAAAGATTTGAATCTTTCCGTATGAAACTATGTTGTAATTAATAGAAAAATGTTTCTTTAGGCTATGATCATTTCCCACTCACACCAAAATGAAGAGAGTGAATGGAAGGAAGATAGAAGAAGTGATGCTTATATGCATTAAATGCATCATCAACATGAACAATAACTTTACTACTAATAGAATCAAAGGCTTGAACATCAACATGTGTATTATGAATATCACTAAGTCCTAAAGGTAAGTCATGCTTAAAAAAAGCATCATTTAAGTTCATGCAAGTGGATATAGGTTTAAAATTTTCAAAATTAGTAGTGCTCAATGGAGGTTTAATGCATTCTACATATTCATGTTTGTCATTATAAATATTTTCAACAAAGGAGGTTGCACCATGATCTATAGTAACACTTTTATTTCTTTAAGTCTTTGCCTTTGCATTTTAGCAATCAATTGGTGTTTTTCATAAAAGCATTCCACACAAATATATTACTCAAGGAATGTACATGATCTAGAGTTGTTTAATGATCACCCTGTAAGTGTACGGTGTAACATCCCAAGTTTCAGTCACCAAAATTCCTTACACCTTTATGGTAATAAAGGGAATAAAATGGTGCATATTAACACACTTGAATTAGCCAAAAAGTGCAATTAGTGGCCACACGGATTTTGGGCCAACATAAGACACCAAGTCCAATTTTTGTATTCATAAAAGCTCATTATTGAAGCCCAAAACATAGAGATTCGAAGAGCACAATTTTTAGGCCCAATAATATGTGAGTTTTGGCCACATAGAAAGGAAAAGAAGAAGGGCCAATTTAAATATAAAAATGTAAGGGCAAAATGGTCATTTGATCATAAAGCAAGAAGCCAATTATTTTTCCCTTTATTTGTTGGATGTTTTTGGCCAAAAATAATAAAAGGAGGCGAAAAAAATACTTGGCCCAAAATTAATCAAGAGGGAGCAATTGTGGCCAAGTATTAAAAGAGGAAGAAAAGTCAAACAAATTAACACATGGTAAATTGCAATTAAATAATAGGAAATGAGGTGATATTTTTAAAATATCATCATCCTTTTAAGAAGATCATATTTTGTCTAACAAAGGAAAAAGGGAGAGAAAATATTCATTTGAACATAAATGGGCTTATTGGAAGCCATTAAAGTCAAGTTCAAAAAGAAGACTAAAGTCAATTTTCTCATGCTAGTTCACAATTTAATATTATTATTTGAGAAGGTAAATTGGGATATTTCAAGAAGCCCCTTTAGCTCTTCCAAGGGGCATATTTTGGTCAAGAATTGATGGCCAAGTAAAAGATGATGATTTAATTAATTTGGCATGTGAATATAGCAATTAAATAATATATTTCAAGGAGGTGGATGATGATATTTTTCTAAAGCTCTTATCTCTTTCCTTTGGCCATATTTTTGTCCAAGCAATAGAGAATAAGAAAGAGAGAGAGAGAGCCTGAAGAAAGAATAAGAACAAGAGAGAGAGACAAGAGTTCAAGAAGCAATCAAGGTAGATTTCAAGTGATTTCCACTTGTTTATGCCTTCTAATTCATGGCAACTCTCTCCTAATCTCCCTGCCTTCTTGAATAACATATGTAGGAAGACAAAATCAAGGGAGAGAACAAGGGGGAACCATAGTTTTGGAGGCCAAGAGAGGGAAGCAAGAGGTAAAGCCATAAAGCTTGATTTTCATGTTGGATTCAAGGTGATTATTGTTGTTGTGGATGATTTGTGGCTTTTCATTGGCTTGATTTTATGATTTGGGATGCCTAGCTCTAAGGGGAGGTACTGCCCAAATTTTGATTAATTATGTCTAAGAGGTGTTTAAATGGTTCATCATGTGATTAGAAGTGTTAGGAAGAAGTTTAATTGCATGTAAAGCGAAAATCACATTTTACCTAATATTTCCATGATTCCTGGCTAGTTGTTGTTCATGGTGTTTGAGCTAGAATTTGGTTGATTTGATATTCCCATTGTATTTAGAATGGAAAATTGTGTAGGGAACATGTATAATATGAAGTGTGAAGGCTGTAGGGTGTGAAATGACACTTTTACCCCTAAAACCCCAAGTTAGGGGTTGCCAAGGGCATTGTCATCTTTTGGCAGAGAATTTGACAAATCTGAGGTCAAAAATGGATTCTACATGTGAAATTGTGTAGGAATAGTCCAGGTCATAATTTTTGGAAAAGTATAGTTGGACCGGATATAACGGAACTTAGACTGGGTCCCAAGGGGTATTATGGTCATTTTGCAGTTTTAAACTAAGATAACTCACAAAATGAGTTTAGGATAATACATGAATGGGTAATAACTCAATTCTTTTAAATTTGGAATTTTAGGACCGAACAATTTGCCTGAGCCAGATCAGGGTTAAGGAACCGTTAACGAGCAGAAAAGGGACTTAAGGTAGTAACTCTATCTTTTATACACTATGTGATTATTTGTATGCTTTCTGTTTTCCATATTATGTGGGTAAACCAGATGCCTGGGGCACAGTGATATGAATACTTCCGAGGGCATAGTGATATGAATAATGCCTGGGGCATAGTGATATGAATAGTGCCTGGGGCACAATACCTAGTTGTGGTCTAGGACTCAACTAAGGTGCAAAGACAAATAGGGGATTTGGCCCTAAATAGTGTGCAAACTCTGCTTTGTAGTTTTATTGTTATATTTACACTATGTGGTGCATTGCATATCTATTTATCGTATTTTATATGATTGATAGCATGTTACTGCTGAGATTCTTTTGAATCTCACCCCTTTCCATAATGTATAGTGTATCCAGCAGCATGAAGTGGGTCTAAGGGCAAAGTGGTAATTACCAATAACTGAAGGTTTTGGTCCAGTTCAAGTGCTGACGTTGGTTATCTGCAGGCTTTTATTATATTTTAAGTATGTCAATATTATGAAAAAGTTCCTTTGGGAATTCCCGTAATACAATTATGTACTTTGTATCAGTATATTTATAATATTCCTATGTGCCTACAGAACTATAGGTAAACACTTTGAAAAAGGTCAAAATAATTAAGGGTCTTACATACATGATTGATGTAGTAATAATCCCAAAGTATTCTAGGGTCATACCCATAGGGAGGTTATAATTTACTAATTCAAATGAGATTTGAGCAAGAAGAAAATAAGGATGAGAATATAACAATCACTTAAAGAGTTGAGCTCAAGATTTCACCCACAAGTTGCTAATTCCTCTTATTTTTTAGTTGACTCTTTTGATTAATTATAGTCACAGCTATTTCTAAAGTGTCCTAATATTCTCCTGAATTATCAATCCCTTTTTAATTAATGTTGAGCTCTTTCCCACGTCACTCATGCAACTAATTAAGCCATAGAGCTATAGTTTTATCACCATAAATATCTAGATCTCTATCCTAAATAACTTGTCCCTATTTCTATAGATCAAGATTCTCCCTTCACCTCCTAGTCTATCAAGATTACCCATTTTAAAATATAAAATTTTGGAAAATATGGAGCCGCCACCAAAATTTTTTTAAAAAAATAATTTTGAAAGCATTTTTTGAAAAATGGAAACCAAATAGGGTTCGGGAGTCAATTATGTGTGGGGAAGATGTTGGGCATCCCATAGCACCCATGCATAAGAATGTTTACCCTACATCAATTATTTAAAAATGAATATGACATGTAATTTTATTATAATTACCCAAATAAAAAATAACATTTACAAAAATAAATAAAATGAAACTAAAGAAAGAAGGAACATTTATTTACAAAAAATAAGGAAAATATATTTATTTACGCTTAGGAAGAAGACATATGGCCTACATACCCTTTAGAGGGATCAAAGACCACATAGTTTGGTAGGTAAAAAGGCATGTCACTTGGTTGATATTTTTTAGAAAAAAGGTTTATTTAATTTATTTGAGAAAAATATTTTTTTTGGTTTGTCTTTTTATGTTTTTTTAAAAAAGCATTTTCCTTATTTTCTCATATGAAACCAAATTCGTTTATTTTAATAAAAGGGACCTCTTTTTTTTTTTTTGAAACTTTTTATTTGCAAAAGAAAATAAACCAAGAGTTCATCAAGCCAACAATGACAAGCAAGGATATGAACATTATATTAATAAGGAGGTCTAGGATTAAGATCAAACCTCACATACATGCACATCATACAAAATAATTTTAAGAAGTGACAAGCACATACCTTTTTATCCTTGTAAGCTATACAAACAACAAGGTGAGAAAACAACATGGATAGCATAACACAATCAGATACAATTCATCCAAACATGATGAAATGCAAACATATTATTAGAATATCCACTTGAGTCTATTGAACATAAAGGAGAGAGTAGGAATTAACCGTTAAGCATCTAGCAGCTTGAATGGAAGTTGACACACTCACTTTTGGTGCTCACATGTCATGTGGTTGAGAGATGGATAACAAGACCAAAGAAAAGAAACAAATAGATGAGGAGGTGATTATATCATGCAAGGTGAGAGAGAGAGAGACAAAAGTCAAACACTATTAAGAATAAAAGAAAGTAGTTGCACAACAAATTAAAGGTATGCAACTAGCATGTACCTCTGAAGTCCATGTCTCAAGAAGCTTCTCACTTGCCTCCTTGCTCTCCTTAAAATTCTTGTGTGCCTTACTCTCTCTTGTGCTACCCATTAAATAGGCATCATCTAGAGTTTTGCCTCATTAATGCACTTTTTAAATTTCATTTTTTTTATTTTTTTTGTATTTTCTGTAATGAGAGATTTTTCTTAATTTTTTTAAAATTTTTCCCATAAGTGAATTCCTAATTTAAACCTATCAAAATGAGAGATATTTTTTTATTTTTCTTTTTCATTTTCTTTTAATGAATGATAATGCCAATTTGGAAACAAACATCATCAATAAGAGGATTTTTTAATTTGATTTTTTTTATTTTTTCCTTTAATGATGATTGCCAATTTGGAGACCAATCATCACCAATGTGAGGATTTTCATTCATTTTGTAATTTATTTATTTTTATTTTTCTCTTCAATGAATTATGTTTGCCAGTTTTGACCCCAATCATCATCAATGAGAGAATTTTCTTATTTTCTCCTTTTTATTTTCTTCTTTAATGTTGATTGTCAATTTGGATCTCAACCATCATCAATAAGATTATTTGCTTTTATTTTTATTTTTTTTATTATTTTTTTATATTTGAGTGGGGTTAGGACAAAATAGGGTGTTCACAGTTTCTCATCTTTACATGTTTCATAGCTAAGAAAAGTGAGATCCTCATCAATGAATCAAGTAAAGATAAGAACACGTATTTTGTCCCGCTAAAGAAGTAGTGGCCTTTGAACGAAAGACGGTTTGGACAAAATACAGTACCCATGCCCCTCTTTACTTGGTTCATAGGGGAGAAGAAGGCTGATGAAGCTAGATGATCACATAAAATGGAAGTGTAGTGCCTAATTACATAGGATTTGGTGGGACGTAAAAGAATTTTGCTAGCTATTACTGGGCTTAAAAAGAAGTAGTGCCTACTAGGATAGTGCTTTTAAAGAATAGTTCCTATACAAACAGGGCTTTAAAAGAATTGTGCCAGCTATTATTAGTCTTTAAGGGGTACGTATAGATACAGGGCTTTGAAAGAATAGTGCCTACTGTTATAGGCATTTTAAAACAATTGTGCCTACTGAAACAAGGCTTTAAAAGAATAGTGCCTATCATTACAGGGCTTTAAAAGAATTTTCCAAACAGTTATTGGGCTTTAAAAGAATTGAGCTAGCTGTTACTAGGCTTTGAGGGTGCTTATTGATACAAATATTTGAAAGAATAGTTCATGTAGTTACAGTGCTTTAAAAAAATTATGCCAGCCATTGCTGGGCTTTAGGGGTGCCTACCGCTACAGGGTTTGAAAAGGGTGCCAGGCATTACTAGGTTATACAGGGGCCTACCGCTACAGGGCTTGAAAAGGGTACTAGCCATTACTACGTTTTGAGGGTGCCTTCGGATATAGGGCTTTAAAAGGGTGCCAACCATTACACGTCTTTAAGGGTTCCTACCAATATAGAGCTTTAAAAGGTGTTAGATGTTATTTGGCTATAATAGTGCCTGTCAATATAGGGCTTTGAAAAGGTCAAGCTGTTACTGGCCTTTGACCATACCTGTTGATATAAGGCTTGAAAGGGTGCCCAGCTGTTACTGGGCTTTGAGCGTGCTAGCTATTATTGGGCTTTGAGGGTGCCTACTGATACTAGGCTTGACTAGCTGTTTCTGGGCTTTTAGGGTGTTTACCGATATAGGGCTTTAAAAGGGTACCAATTGTTACTGGGATTTGTTGGTGCCTGCCAATAGAGGGCTTTGAAAGGTTTTCGGCCGTTATTGGGCTTTAAGGGTGGCAGCCATTACTGGGCTTTGAGGGTGCCTGTCGATATAAGCTTTGAAAAGGTGTCGATACATGAACTTTGATGCCCCTTGGAGTAGTATTTGTGATAATGCCAATAAAGATGATGATATTAATAACAAAGTTGATAGTGATAAGATGATGTTAAAGTATTAATAATGATGTCATGAATGATGATGATAAAGATAGTCGTGATGTAATACTACGAGTGCAATGCCCTACATAATGAGGTTTTTAATGATGATAGAAATGTTGATGATGATAAAGTTCTAATAAGAAGGCATAAATGGTGATGACAATGGTAGTGATGGTGTAACACTAAGCACTCAGTGACCTAAACATGCAATATGATAATGACACTAATGATGATGAAGATGAAGCCCTAATAGAGAAGTCATAGATGATGATGATAATGGTGGTGGTGATATGATACAAAGCATGTGGTGCCCCCAAACATGATAATGACACTAAAGAAGGCAATGATAATGAAGAGGATGATAATGGTCATGATTATAAGGAGACTTTAATAATGGTGAAGGTGATCATGATTAAGGTGATAACACTAATAATGATGATGATAGTGATAATGAAATCCTAATAAGGATGACAATAATGAGGATAACAATAATAATGATGGCTATGATAATGAGGAGATTATGGTAATAGTGAAGATGATCATGATGAAGGTGATGACACTAATAATGATGATGGTAGTGATGATGAAGTGCTCTTGTAAATGGTGGTGGCGTTGTGACACTAATCGGTGCCCTAGATATATAGTATGTTAATGATGATGATTATGATGAAAAAATCCTAATGAGAATGATTACAAGCAAGGACATGATCATCGTATTAATAAGGATGTCTAGGATTAAGACCGAACCTCAGATACATGCACTTCATACAAAATAATTTCAAGAAGTGATATTCACATACCTTTTTATCCTTATAAGCTATACAAATAGCAAGGTGAAAAAACCACATGGATAGCATAACACAATCACATTTGTAACATCCCTAAAATTAGTAAAACGGGATAACTTTTCCTTAACATAAATCATAAAAGATATTGAAATGAATTTTGGGATTTAAAGGCCTATTTTCTCAAAAATTCGAGGAAAAAGAGTTAGAGGTCATAACATGAATTGGAGCCTTCAATTACATCACTTAGTATGACCTATACATCTGTTTATCATATAACTATAGTAGAAATAGTGGTGGTAGTTATGGCTATTTTTTGCAGTAAAGTAGAAATAAAAATCCAAAGGGTGAGTTTCCTAGTGAATCAAAGTAAAAAATCTTTTGATTGAAGGTTAGGATGCATTAAGGTATGGTTTAAGTTGTTGAACTTGTGAGAAAAAAATATATGGTGATACTATTTAATACTATTTGGGAGATAATGGTATAAGAATAAGTATAGGAATGTTCAAATGATCAGTAAACATGTTTGGAAAGCATTTTGGGAATGCCCAAATGTTGAGGTATTGGAATAGAGGATATTATGCTTGTAAAATTAGTTGATGATTATTTTGGGCCAATTAAAGATGCAATTAGCTGCTGTATTAAATATAATATATTGTAGCTTAATTGTCCCAGACTATGAATCATGCATAGCTCATGTTCAAAGGTTTTAGACAATGTTAGTGAATAGAGTTGTGTAAATGATGACATATAAGTTTATGGGTGAGCATATGATCTGGAAATTTGTTAAATTTAAAATTTTGTGGTTTAAATAGGAGCTATAAATCATGATTCTTAGCATGCTTATTGGGTATAACTAAGGAAGATTGATTTTTGACCCAATTGATTTTGATATCCTAGATTTAGTTATGAATTTAATAGTTAGGTAAATATTCAAAGAGTTGTTACCAAGTGAATTGTAACCTAAGAATCAACTTTTGAGTTTTGATTCTTTAGGAATTTGAAATGGCCTATAGCGGTTCTAGGTATTAGAATATGTTTAAGGATGCTCAAATGATAATTGAAAGCAATTTTGAGTTTGTGAGACAATGAAAAGATGTCATGTGATGCGCTTCCTTATTTGAAATAATGTCTGAGCTATAATCAATGATTGGAGGTATTAAATGTAATATCCCAAATTTTGGGACTAGACTTTGAGAATAAGCCTAAATCAAGTGGACTACTAAGCCCCAGTTTAGCTAGAGTCCCAGGAATGTAAACTCTGTTGCCAATGTATTTTTCCTGTGTAGTAGTCTAGTTGTGTGATATTTTTAAATAGGCAAATGATTTTCAATGCCTATGATATTTTCCGAAATGAAAGTAGACTTATCAAGCTTTAATTTAATATGTCATATAGGTTATTTGGAGCTATACACAAAGAGTTATGTATTTTTGAAGTTAGCCTAATAAAACTGGAGAGTTTATGTGGCAACGTCCAAAAACCACAATTCTAGGAATTTTGAACCTCCAGTTGGCTAAATGATATATTTTTTCTTGAAAATAGACTTAATAAGGCTTAATAGCTTTTGGAACCACTCCAATTGGACATATATAAATAAAGATATGAATTTTCAAAGTTTGATAAAAATTCTGTCAGCTTGTACGAAAATCACAAAATGCAAGGGCAAAATGGTAATTTGCCAATAATGCAAGAAGCAATAAATATTTCCCTTATTCCCTTGATATTTTTGGTCAAAAGAGGACAGCAATGGAGAAATATAAATGCTTGTCTCAAAATGAATCAAGAAAGGATGAATTATGGCCAAGTAAATTAAGAGTTGAAAAGTAAAAAAGTAATTGTCATAAAGGAACTCTTACAAGTAAATTAAGAAAGGGAATAGATGAAGATACTATGAGACCATTCTTTCTTGCCATCTCAAGATGAAGTTACGGTCAAAAGTCATAGGGAAAGAGAAAAACAAATGAAGGCAATTAAAAGCCATGTGGCAATTACATTAAAGTAATATTAGATAAGTGCAAGAAGAGAGATATTTTAAAAATTTCTTCTTTTGCCTTTAATTAGCCCATATTTTGGTCAAGCGTGAAATATGGAGAGAGAGAAGGAGCTGGACGAAAGGGAGCCAAGCTAGAGAAGAGAAGTTAGGGTACAAGAAGGCAAAAATCTAAGTAATGGAAATCTAAGAGCTCTTGCCTTCTAATTCTTGTAACACCTCTTATAATCGCTTCTCCTTCTTGAATACCATATATAGCAATTAAAATTTCAAGAGAAGAGAGAAAAGACGTTGATGTCCTAGAGAGAGAAAGTGAGCATCAAGAGGTAATCTTATAAACTTTGTTCCTCTTGTGTTATATGATATTATTGTGGTTGCTATTATTGAATTTGTCTTGGTTTTGCTTGGTTTGTAAATTTGGGAAGATGAAATCCTAAGGAAAAATGCTATCTAAATTCCCTCAAATCATGTTCATTTAGGGTTTAAGTAGTTAATCTTGTGATTATAAGTGAAAAGGAAGTGGTTAATCAAGAGGAATCAAGAAAACCCAACTTCTCTTCTAGGGTCCTAATTTTTGGTTAAGTACAGAACTATAGGAAGGAGCTATAATTTTGTAATTTTGATGGTTCCATTGGATTTGTAAGGGAAAATTGTATAGGAATACAAATGTTAATAATTTTTGGATGATTGTATGCAAATCTGAAATTTTTAGAAGTATAGGGGAAAAGCTATTTGATTTGATTCCTTGAGGCAGTGTTATACTGAAATGAATTTTGTTAGTAAAACCTAGTCCAAATATTAAGAAATTTGGCAAGATTAAAGTAGACATATAGAGCTTTAATTTGATAGGTAGATCATGACTTTTGGACAAGTACATTAGAAGATATGAATTTTTGATGTTGTGCCATGTGTCTGAAAGGAAATATGGAACATGGGAAGTTTGACGAATTTCTAAGAATAATATGAAAGTGGTGGCTAGACTTGAATATTTTTCCATATAATAACACTTAAAGAGCTTCATATAGGCTTAGGAACCTATCAATTTAGAATTTCCTAGAATTAATTATGACTTTCCAAAGTCAATTGAAAATCTGCCAGTTTTCTGGAAACAGTGAAACTGCACTGTGCAGGATTATACTATGCAGAAATTGTTATAGCTGTATTAGATAACCAGCAAAATTTGATTTAAAGACAGTATTAGTACAAGTAATAATCAGTTACTTGTAACTCTAATTTCTAAAGGAACTGGAAATAGCTCGAGCCAAACAAGAGTATTGGACAAATGGTAGAGTTGAAAAAGGGGGCTTAAGGTAGTAACTCTTTCTTTCATGCACTATATGATTATTGTATATTTGTGTATGCCATCTTCTGTAACATGAGCATAGTGTCTAGGACATGCATATTAGCTTGGTTGTGGTCTAGGACCCAATGGAGGCAAAAGGGTTGAAAACAGTCATTTGGCCTTAAACAGTTTGCACACAGCATTCTATCACACAACATTCTCTCATTTTACATAACATGGTGCATAGCAAATTTATTTTCACATCGTATATGTCTGATTGTATGTTACTATTGAGATTCTTTGAATCTTACCCTTTCTATAAATATAAAAAATTTTCAGCTACAAACAGCACCTCAGAGGGTAGAATCATAATTACTGGAACCAAAAGGTTTTGAACGATCACAAGAGGAGATGTTGGTTTTCTAAAGACCTTTTATTATTTTAAGGTCTATAATTTTTATGTAAGAACTGTTAGATCCCAAGTTTTGATGATAACAAAAGTTAATTGTGTGCAAATCATAGTTTTATAAGTCTAAGGAATGATTACAAAGTTACCAAATGCATATGGCAAAGTTTTGTGAAGTCTGCTGTTAGATTTAACTGATGTACTCGAGCACATGAACTAGCACTCGAGCATGGAGCTCTTTTATGCCCGAGAAGATGCGAGTGATAGCCAGAAAGTGTTTGCGCAAGAGCATACTACTATCACTTTTACTACTTCACTCAAGCACTGGAGACAATACCCGAGCAGAAGAGACTTTCTCACTTGAGCACATGCGAGTGAGGGACTGTGAGTGCTTGGCCGAGAGTAATTCCTATCATCCTTATTGATGCACTTGAGCATTGTAATCAATACTCGAGCATGAAGTTGTTTGTACTTGAGCACTAGCGAGTGAGAGAGTACAAGTGTTTGGCTAAGAGTTATAAAGGTCAGAGCGGCACAAGTATGCCCGAGTGAGGCTTTATATGCCTGAGTGACACATCATCACTCGCGAGTGAGAAATATAACTCTCTCAAATTCTGATGCAAGTGCTGATCATAAGAGTATATTACATGAGAATATCCTTCTCACTCGAGCAAGAGTATGTGTGCTTGAGTGAGGGCCCATATCACCTACGAGTGCAAAATCTCACTCTTACTAAAATGGTATGCGAGTATTGTCCAGAGATGAGTCTTCTAGTGTAATATGCAAGGCCACTCAAGCATAAGTAGTTGTGATCGAGTGAGGCCCCACATCACTCACGAGTGTGAAAATTATCTCTCTGAAATCCTGAGCGAGTGCAAGAAGAAAACTAAAGAGCAAGTAGAAAAATGGTGAGTTCACTCGAGTGAGCCCATCCATGCTCGAGTGATACTCTGGCAGAAGACAAAATGCACCAGTCTTACAGCGTTCGATCCGAATATGGTTTAATGATATTTATTTATTTTATCATAACTTTTTATTAATATTTAACATCATTTTAAAAGTATTATAAGTGTGATACAGGAGGATGAACGTTGAAATAAATAGATGCGAAGGAAGTCAAATAATGGCAGACAATATCATGACAAGCACATACCTACCGCATTCAAAGTTTTCAAATGTGCGTATGCTGTTTCACAGTAACATG
Organism: Inga oerstediana; assembly: GCA_963210345.1. NCBI lineage: Eukaryota > Viridiplantae > Streptophyta > Magnoliopsida > Fabales > Fabaceae > Inga > Inga oerstediana. The sequence goes on along the minus strand of OY723408.1, from coordinate 22,488,143 downwards.
CCTCGCTCCATAATGATCGTTATTCAAATGGGCAAAAATGAATGTCTATAAATACAGAGTCCCAGAGATCGTCAAATATAACAAAAGCACAAGAATTCACAAGCAAATACACGAGTCTCTGTTATTCATATTTTCTCTGTATTCATATTGATCTTCAGTGTTTATCATACTTGCTCTATAAGAGAGTCCATATACATTTCAAATTCTATTTTCATTTGATATCAAGGTATTGGGACCTTGAGAGGGTAGATATCCTTACGAGAGAAGCAGTTGATAGAATTCCTAGTTAAACCTTCTACTCATAAGACTTATAAGATACAAGCAGTAGAGAATGTTGCTGCTCGTAAGACTTACAGTGGTGTAAGCGGGAGAGAACGTTGCTGCTCATAAGACTTGTATATGTAAGCAAGTGGGAAAGGTCATAGGTTGTTTTTCTGCACGTAAGACTTGTTGTAAGGGGGAGAGAAATTTCTTAGTGTGAGAATATTTCTGCTCGTAGTCCGTTCGAGGAAAATTGTTGTTTTGTGGCATTCTGAGAGCCTGTTGAATCTTGGAAAAATAGTGAAAATCTCAGTAGGTCTTGATCTCTGAGGACTGGACGTAGGCCTGGTTTTTAGGCCGAACCAGTATAATTCTCTGTGTTACAATCTTCTCAACTCTACTCTGTCTACAACTATTTTCATATCACCACATTAAGCAAAAAATTTATCACATCACCCAATTCTCTCCCTCTTGGGTGAAGCTTGCCTCTTTCATTTGGTATCAGAGCCTGGTTTTCTCTAAAGAGCTTAACAGCTTGAGAAGGATCCTATAAATGGCAACAATAGGTGAAAACATTCTTCCAAATGGAGCTTCAATCACTAGACCCCCTGGTTTTGCTGGTAAACATTTTTCGTTCTGGAAAGCTAAGTTCAGAGTGTTCGTGATGGCTAACGATTACGGTTTATGGAATGTAATACAAGATGGTGACTATATTCCAATGAAGAAAATCAAAGATAGAGTCGTTAAGAAGAGCCCAGAGGAGTTTGACGAAAATGATAAAAGGTTAGTAACGTTAAATAGTATAGCTATTTTAATAAAACAGAGTGCTCTCAGTCAAAAGGAATATTTTTGAATATGTACTCTACCAACTACCAAAGATATGTGGGATGCTCTTGAAATCGCTCACAAAGGTATATCCGGAATCAAAGAAAATAAAGTCAATACTCTAATTACAGAGTATGATTTATTTCGTATGAAACCTGGAGAAGGAATATCAGAATTCGAACTCAGGTATACTCATCTTGTTAATCAATTATCTGCACTTGGAAAATCTTTTAACCAAAATTCCCAGGTAAGAAAAATTCTTAATATTCTTATGAAAGAATAGGAAGCGAAGGTGACAGCTATTGAAGAAGCTAAAGGAGAGTCTATAAGATCCGTAGCTGCTCTCTTTGGTAGTCTTTCCAAGTATGAAGGAAAGTTGAGATTCAAAAAGGAAATAGAAGAGTTCGATGATAAAAAGAAAAAGGGAGTTGCACTTAAGGCTATCAAGGAAGAAGAAGAGTCTTCCAAAAATGAAGATGTCCCTAATGATGATGAAATGGGAATGATTGTGAGAAAATTCAAGAGATTCTATAGAAGAGGTCAAAAGAATTTTAAAAGTTACCAAGGTAGACCAAGTAAGAAAGAAAACAAAGAGCAACAGATAGTATGCTATGAATATGGGAAACCTGGACACATCAAATCCGAATGCTTCAGAAACAAAGACAAAAAGAAGCAGAAAAAGAAAGCATATATATCATCTATTTGGGGTGATAGTTCGTCAGATGAAGAAAGCGACAATGACGAAGTAGCAAATCTATGCTTGGTAACCAAAGAAGAAGAATTAGATTCTGAGGTAAGTGATTCTGAACCTACTTATGATGAATTGTTATTTGAATATAATTCATTACATATAGAATTCATCAAGGTAGCTAAAGAAATGGTTAGTTATAAGAAGAAAGTAAAAGAATTAGAAAATAATGTCATATCATCGTGTGAAATATGTGAGGAGAAAGATAAGAAAATAAGAGATTTAACAAAAATTGTTGAAAAATTTACTAAGGGAAGTGAAACTCTTAAAGTTATTCTAAATTCTCAGAAAGTTTTATTTGATAAATCTGGAATTGGATATAAGTTTGATCATGATAAGAATAGAGGAAATAAGAAGAATAGCAATGGAACTTATCTTAAATATTTCAGGAATTCTGTGCATACATCAAATCCTTTCGTATTATGTAGCTATTGTAATAGGAAAGGACACTATACTTCATCATGTTATTTTAAGAAAGGACAAGTTTTTGTCATATATAAATGGGTTCCGAAAGGGACACATGCATCACATACTAACCACAAAATACCTAAGAAAGTATGGGTACCTAAAACTTGATCACCTTACTCTAGGTATGTCTCAAAGCATCACGAGCAAACAAATAGTATATTGATAGTGGATGTTCGAGACACATGACTGGTGACAAAAATAAGTTCACTATGCTGGAAACCAGAGAAGGAGGAAAGGTAACATTTGGAGGTAATCAATCTGGACGTATTGCTGGAATTGGTGAAGTGGGAAAATCTGATGGTGTTCAAATCAACGAAGTATACTATGTTGAAGGACTATAACACAATCTCTTGAGTGTAAGTCAAAGCACTGACAAAAATAACTGGGTGATCTTTGACTCAAAAGAATGCTTGATAGTAAACAAGAAAGATCTACCACTAAACAAAGAATCTATCAAGGCAAAGATTCGAGCTCAAAGGGACGGTAACCGTTATACTATTGATTTAAATTCAAATTCTTCTGAAAATTGTTTTCTTAGTAGATCAGAGGAAAGTTGGTTATGGCATAAGCGTTTGGCTTATGTCAATATGAATCAACTTGACAAATTGATTAGAAAAGATTTAGTTGTTGGTCTTCCTAAACTTAAATTCAAAGATAATATGATTTGTGAAGCATGTCAAAAAGGAAAACAAGCTAAATCTTCATTCAAAACAAAGTATGAAATTTCTACTTTCAAACCTTTACAATTACTTCATATGGATTTGGTAGGTTCGGCAAGAGTAAAAAGTTTTGGAGGAAATCTATATACTTTAGTGATTGTCGATGATTTTACAAGATTTACATGGACTATATTTATTGCTTCAAAAGATGAAACATTTGTTGAATTTATTACGTTTGCTAAAAAGGTCCAAAATGAGAAATGTATTTCTATTGTTTCTATTAGGACAGACCTGGAGGAGAATTTGATAATCAACTATTTGAAGACTACTACAACAATGAAGGAATAGAACACAACTTCTCCGCACCTAGAACACCCCAACAAAATGGAGTAGTAGAAAGAAAGAACAGAGTCCTCACAGAAATGGCGAAAGCAATACTTAATGAAAAAGAAATCTCACAAGTGTTCTGGATAGATGCAATGAGTACTGCATGCTACATTTCAAATCGAGCATATATTGGCAAGTCACTTGGAAAGACGCCATATGAACTCTACAAGGGAAGAAAGCCAAATCTTGCTCATCTACACATCTTCGGATGTAAGTGCTTCATTCACAACAATGGTAAAGAGAACTTAGGCTAATTTGATTCAAAATCTGATGAAGGTGTATTTCTAGGATATTCTAATAGAAGTAAAGCTTATAGAGTTTTTAATAAAAGAACTTGTACAGTTGAAGAATCGATTCATGTTGTGTTTAATGAACTTGATTCTCAGACAAAACATATTGATGAAGAAGAAATGGATTTGATAAAGAAAAACAAAACTATTTCAAAACAAAATGATTTTGAAACAAATGATTTTCAAAATATAGAAGGTGTCGATGATCATGTTCAACCAAAATCATAGAGACATATTAAAGATCATCCAATTGATCAAGTAATTGGAGATATTCACGAAGGTGTCAAAACCAGAAATAGAATTCTCAATGAGGTAACTTTCTCTGCTTTTATTTCTGAAATTGAACCTTCTAATATGGAAGAAGCCTTATCTGACAATGATTGAGTGATTGCTATGCAAGAAGAATTGAATCAATTTCAAAGAAATCAAGTTTGGGATTTGGTTCCTCGACCTAAAGATCATACGGTTATAGGGACCAAATGGGTTTTCAAAAACAAACTTGATGAATCAGCAATCATTGTGAGAAACAAAGTGAGATTGGTGGCCAAAGGCTATAATCATGAAGAAGGTATTGATTATGGGGAAACATATGCTCCAGTGGCAAGATTGGAAGCAATACGAGTACTCTTAGCCTTTGCTTGCATTAAAGGTTTTAAACTGTATCAAATAGATGTGAAAAGTGCTTTTCTAAATGGTTATATTATGGAAGAAGTATATGTAGAACAACTTCCTAGTTTTGAAAATGAAACAAAGCCTGATCATGTTTTCAAACTTAAGAAAGCTTTATATGGTTTGAAACAAGAACCTAGAGCTTGGTATGAAAGACTAAGTAAGTTTCTTCTTGATCAAAATTTTGTTAGAGGAAAAGTAGATATAACTCTTTTCATCAAACATAACAAAGATGATATTCTAATTGTTCAAATTTATATTGATGATATTATTTTCGGTGCTACTAACGAATCTATGTGTCAAGAATTTTCTAAGACTATGTAGGGAGAGTTTGAAATGTCCATGATGGGAGAATTGAACTTCTTTCTTGGACTTTAAATCAAGCAAAAGAAGAATGGTATATTTGTGTCTCAAACTAAGTATTTGAAAGAATTGTTGAAGAAGTATGGATTAGATAATGCTAATGGAGCTGATACTCCAATGAGTTCTATAACTTTGTTGGATGCTGATGTAAAAGGTCCTAGCTTCAACATTACTAAGTATAGAGGAATGATTGGTTCATTACTCTATCTTACAGCAAGCAGGCCAGATATTCAATTCAGCGTTGGAATGTGTGCAAGGTATCAGTCCGCTCCTAAGGTATCACATGCAGAGACAGTGAAAAGAATCTTCAAATATCTAGGAGACACTTCAGAACTTGGCTTATGGTATCCAAAAAGAGGAAACGAGTATTTACTGGCATATTCAGATTCAGATCATGGAGGATATAAAACTGACAGAAAGAGTACTAGTGGTCTATGTCAATTCCTTAGAGGCTCTCTGGTATCATGGTTCAGCAAGAAGCAGAACATAGTTTCATTATCCTCAACTGAAGCTGAATATATAGCAGTAGCAAGTTGCTGTTCTCAAGTATTGTGGTTGAAACAACAACTTCAAGATTTAGGGATATACTTAAATGAGATTTCAATTTATTGTGACAACACTAGCACCATAAGCTTAGCCGAAAATCCTGTACAACATTCAAGGACCAAACACATAGACATCCGACATCACTTCATTCGAGATCACGTTCAAAAGAAGGATGTCAAAGTGGAATTCATACCAACACATCTTCAACTTGCAGACATATTCACAAAGCCAATAGCTAAAGATCAATTCCTATATATTTGAAGAGAATTGGGAATGGTTAATCCCAATGAGTTGTCTGTCACTCGAGCACAGGAAGTGTCACTCGAGTGACAAGTTCATGCTCACTCGAGCAAGTTAACTCTGCTCGAGCACAGAACTATTGAAAATACTCTGTTTCTTAGCATGTAAAATAGGGGTTAACAGAGGAGATAAAAATACCAAGAGACTATCTGAAGTGTAACAGTGAAAATTGAATTCACTCGGGTAAGAAAGATTCTCACTCAAGCATGGTATGAATATGCTTGAAGTGAAGAATGTGTACTCGAGCAGAAAGGAAGAATTTCTTTCAAGAGTCTACTCAATGCATGGTTACTCAAATGATTTTGGAGGATTTGAGTACAAAGATAAAAAATATAGCAAGAAATCCATAAACCAGGTACGCTTTTACATGTTTTATCAAAATTGTTTGTATATCACTCGAGCACAGTATAAACATCACTCGAGCAATAGGGTTACTGCTCGAGCATTACCACTTATATCAGTTATGCGATAGCTCAGACCGTCGCACTTCCTGCTCTTACTCGAGGTGTCTCATCACTCAAAGGTCACACCTCTTCACCTCCTACCATTTCTCATCAATCAAACGTATCCATTTGCCTCAAATCACCGTGACAACTCTTCAACCTTCTTTAAAAGGTGAGATTTATTCTCAGATTCTGTGCCCTAAGTCTCTAAATCTCTTCTCAATCTTTAGAAAAAATCTATGAGTTCTGTTTCTTCCATTTTGTTTCTCAATGGCTAGAACTAAGTTGCCTGCTATTTCCTAAAGATCTCACTCACCCTCTCCCACTCATTCTGCTGCTAGTGCTTCTGCAATCCTGGTACCAACTCCTTCTTCTCCTAGAATGTCTTTTTCCTCTACACCTCCTCCTAAACCCAAAACCAAAAAGAGAACTCCGGCCAAGAAACCTTATCCTAAGCCTCAAATAGCCAAGAAGGATCAACCTCCACAAAAGAAACCAAAGGGTATGGTGTTCAAAGAACTGGTGGTTACCCGATCTCAATCCAAAGAGGTCTAAGGAAGAGGAAAGAAGAAGGAAACTGAGCAACCACAACAATCCTCTTCTTCCTCCGATGATACATTTAACATGCAACTCTGGGAAGCAATGGAGAGGTCAAAACTTGACAAGTTGGTTAGGAAAATTGCCTCTCAAGCCGGTGTCTCAAGTTCACACCAGGTTAGGCAATCCAGTGCGGCTTCTTTAGCAGTGCCTTCTACATCACAGGCTCTAGAGGAAGGACAAGTTACAAGTCTTCCTAAAGGATTCAATGTTGAGGAACTAAAGGCACTACAACAGAAGGTATTCGATACTAAGTTTGCACATAGGCATTTCTATCCTGTAGTTTATGTGGACCTAGATTACTTGAAGAAGAATTGCCATTTGGATTTATATCCTTATCTTGAATACTATGCTCCCTGGCTGAATATCCATATTCCATATTCACCCTCTGTTGTGAAAACTTTTTACTGCAACATGAAATCCCATAACATTAGGTCTAGGGCTGGAGAATTGATTGAGGAAGCAATATCTACTACTATTAGAGGTCAATTCATTATGATATCTGCTAAGATTATTAATGACTTACTTGGGTATGTTGCACCACCTCCAGATCCACCCTCTTTCTTAGCCAATGAAGCCTTTCAGCTTTTGAGACCAAAAGACCTAGTAGGTCCCCTCAATTTTAAGCTTATTGACATGCCTGACTCTCACAGAGTCCGACACTATATATATTCTTGGAGCATAGTTAACAAATCCAAAAATTTTACCCATTTTGCTCAAAAGGATTATTACTTGTTGGCCTCCTTCCTAGCCAGGCAACAAAGAAATATGGGAGAGATCATTTTCAGTGAGATGAGAAGATTTCGATTTTCTTTATCAAAATCTGTGACCATACTATATCCTCAGATTGTATCTCTCATCCTTATGAAAAATAAGATATGGTACTTGGAAGGAACTGAGAGGGTACTCATTCCAAGGTTTGGCAAGACTCAGCTGACTCATATGAGTATCAATCTTCCAGTGAGTCAAACCAAGGCTACATCTCAGAGGGAAGCCACTCCATCAACAGGTGATGAGGCTTAGTCATCTGCTCAAGGTCAAGTTCTTCTTCCATCTTTTTTGAATGCATCCCTCTTAAATCATCTGACTGAAGTGATCAATCAAGCTATGTCTGGCTTGAAAAAGGAATTAATGACTGAATATGAGAAGTTGGTCGACAAGATGGAGTTACAAGTCTTAAAGTTGGTAGACAAGGCTAATATCAACTTTGACTTGATGTTCAAGACTCAGGATGACATGTCACGAAGGATAACTGATATAGAGATCTTCTTACGTTCTCACTTCCTGACTGCATCTTTAGAAGTACCACCTGAGACCACACCTGCCTCAACTTCACCTCCTCATCAACAGACATATGTTCTTTTCACCGATCCAGACTCTAATATTGATATAACCTATGATCGGTCACCTTCACTACCTCCCTCAGCCTCTGTTCTACAGCCTTCATCTCCACCCTTTATGCTAGTCGATCCTTCCACTACCATGGTGCCCTTTATCCCATCATCTGATATTACTTTTCCTCAGCCTCCTTCTGATGTTGACAAAACGGGGGAGAAGGATGTGTGATGGTTTTCTGAGCTATCATGAGATGTATTGGGTGTTTGGGTAGTTTTTGTGTAATGGGATAGGTTTATGATGATGTTATTGGGATTATGGGCTTTAAGGGTAGTTAATGTAGTTAATGATTTATGCTGACTATTGTATGTTTCTTAGTTTATCATTAATGGCTATTTTCATGTTATCAAGTTTTTCTGTCCAGATTTGATTGATTCTGTGATACTATGCTTATCTTGGTTATTAAGTATTCAGAGGAAGTATTGCAGGGAACATATGTAGATAAGTGCAAAAATCTAAACTTGAATCTAAACTTTGGTGAAGATATGCATTTGGAAATATTGATGTTGTACTTTAAACATTCTTCACTCTAATCAACCTTTAAAACCCATCACAAAGGTTTTATCATCATCAAAAAGGGAGAGAATGTTAGATCCCAAGTTTTAATGATAACAAAAGTCAATTGTGTGCAAATCATAGTTTTATAAGTCTAAGGAATGATTACAAAGTTACCAAATGCATATGGCAAAGTCTGTGAAGTCTGCTGTTTGATTTAACTGATGTACTCGAGCACATGAACTAACAGTCGAACATGGAGATCTTTTATGCTCGAGCAGATGTGAGTGATAGCCAGAAAGTGTTTGCCCTAGAGCATACTACTGTCATTTTTACTAATTCACTCAAGCACTGGAGACAATACCCGAGCAGAAGAAACTTTCTCACTCAAGCACATACAAGTGAGGGACTGTGAGTACTTGGCCGAGAGCAATTCCTGTCATCCTTATTGATGCACTTAAGCATTGTAATCAATACTCGAGCATAAAGCTGTTTGTACTCGAGCACTAGCGAGTGAGAGAGTACAAGTGTTTGGCTGAGAGTCATAAAGGTCAGAGTAGCACAAGTATGCCCGAGTGAGGCTTCATATGCCCGAGTGACACATCAGCACTCGCGAGTGAGAAATATAACTCTCTCAAATTCTGATGCAAGTGCTGATCACAAGAGTATATTACATGAGAATATCCTTCTCACTCGAGCAGGAGTATGTGTGCTTGAGTGAGGGCCCACATCACCTGCAAGTGCAAAATCTCACTCTTACTAAAATGGTATGCGAGTATTGTCCAGAGATGAGTCTTTTAGTGTAATATGCAAGGCCACTCGAGCAGAAGTAGTTGTGCTCGAGTGAGGCCCCACATCACTCGCGAGTGTGAAAATTATCTCTCTGAAATCCTGAGCGAGTGCAAGAAGAAAACTGAAGAGTAAGTAGAAAAATGGTGAGTTCACTCGAGTGAGCCTATCTATGCTCGAGTGATACTCTGGCAGAAGACAAAATGCACCAGTCTTACAGCGTTCGATCCGAATATTGTTTAATGATATTTATTTATTTTATCATAACTTTTTATTAATATTTAACATCATTTTGAAAGTATTATAAGTGTGATACAGGAGGATGAACGTTGAAATAAACAGATGCGAAGGAAGATAAACAACGGCAGACAACATCATGACAAGCACGTACCTACCGCATTCAAAGTTTTCAAACGTGCATATGTCGTTTCACAGTAACATGTCTCACTCCACAATGATCGTTATTCAAATGGGCAAAAACGAATGTCTATAAATATAGAGTCCAAGAGATCATCAAAGATATCAAAAGCACAAGAATTCACAAGCAAATACACGAGTCTCTGTTATTCATATTTTCTCTGTATTCATATTGATCTTCAGTGTTTATCATACTTGCTCTGTAAGGGAGTCCATATACATTTCAAATTCTATTTTCATTTGATCTCAAGGTATTGGGACCTTGAGAGGGTAGATATCCTTACGAGAGAAGCAGTTGAGATTATTCCTAGTTAAACCTTCCACTCATAAGACTTATAAGATACAAGCAGTAGAGAATGTTGCTGCTTGTAAGACTTAAAGTGGTGTAAGTGGGATAGAACGTTGCTGCTCATAAGACTTGTATATGTAAGCAAGTGGGAAAGGTCATAGGTTGTTTTTCTGCATGTAAGACTTGTCGTAAGGGGGAGAGAAATTGCTTAGTGGGAGAATATTTCTGCTCGTAGTCCGTTCGAGGACAATTGTTGTTTTGTGGCATTCTGAGAGCCTATTGAATCTTGGAAGAATAGTGAAAATCTTAGTAGGTCTTGATCTCTGAGGACTGGACGTAGGCCTGGTTTTTAGGCTGAACCAGTATAATTCTCTGTGTTCCAATCTTCTCAACTCTACTCTGTCTACAACTATTTTCATATCATCGCATTAAGCAAAAAATTTATCACATCACCCAATTCACCCCCTCTTTGGTGAAGCTGGGAAGTTTCTTGAAGGAAATATGGAACATGGGAAGTTTGACGAATTTCTAAGAATAATATGAAGGTGGTGGTTAGACTTGAATATTTTTCCATACAATAACACTTAAAGAGTTTTATATAGGCTTAGGAACCTATCAATTTAGAATTTCCTAGAATTAATTATGACTTTCCAAAGTCAATTGAAAATCTGCCAGTTTTCTGGAAACAGTGAAACTGCACTATGCAGGATTGTACTGTGCAGAAATTGTTATAGCTGTATTAGATAACCAACAAAATTTGATTTAAAGACAGTATTAGTACAAGTAATAATCAGTTACTTGTAACTCTAATTTCTAAAGGAACTGGAAATAGCTCGAGCCAAACAAGAGTATTGGACAAATGGTAGAGTTGAAAAAGGGGGCTTAAGGTAGTAACTCTTTCTTTCATGCACTATGTGATTATTGTATATTTGTGTATGCCATCTTCTGTAACATGAGCATAGTGTCTAGTACATGCATATTAGCTTGGTTGTGGTCTAGGACCCAATGGAGGCATAAGGGTTGAAAACAGTCATTTGGCCTTAAACAGTTTGCACAAAGCATTCTATCCACAACATTCTCTCATTTTACATAACATGGTACATAGCAAATTTATTATCACATCATATATGTCTGATTGTATGTTACTATTGAGATTCTTTGAATCTTACCCTTTCCATAAATATAAAAATTTTTCAGCTACAAACAGCACCTCAGAGGGTAGAATCATAATTACTGGCAACAAAAGGTTTTGAACGATCACAAGAGGAGATGTTGGTTTTTTGAAGACCTTTTCTTATTTTAACGTCTATAATTATTATGTACGAACCTCTATAGGGGAAACTCCTGTAATATAATCAAGCAAGACTGTTTGAATGATATCAATATATTTTTGACATTCCTTTATGGCCACTGAACTATTCAATTACTACTCTGGTTAATATTGATTGTAAGTGGTATGTAAGGCGGGGCCTTGCATTAAAAGGATGAGTTAGATATTGTTAGTGATGCTGGAAATTTTTAGAAATGCTAGACATATTGTTGTCGAATGATTATGAGATTGTAGTGGTATTTAGAAGCTTCTATGAGACAAGTTGAATTAGAGTTGGAGGCAGAAATATGTGCTAGATGTCTGACCATATATATATTTGCTTTCTAATGATATTTAGGTACTTACTAGAATTTAGGGCTAGTTAAAGCATCCATGATATCCATCAGATACATGTTTAAAGTACTCAGACTAACATTGAATCTAAAAGGTAAGATTCTTATAAATGAAGAGTCAAATGATTGTAGATTGGTAGAAAAGATATGTATGAGAGTTCTAAAAAATATTAATTGCTAGACATGGTAGAGAGAAGTTATCTTATCTATTTGCTGTTTAAAAAATTTAAAGTTATAATAGGATTTAATTGGTTGACAAAAAATAATGTGCTATTAGATTGTGGGAATAAGAGAATTATATATCTTACACTGCAAAAGGATATCAACATAAACATTGACCTAAATTTTCTCTTAGTAGCTCAAGCTGAGAAATATTTGTTGGAAATTGTGCCCAAAGGGCTAATCATTGTACTTTGAACATTACTAATTTAATGAAATTTCTCCATTTTGTTATCATATTATTTGCATGTTAACTATAATAAATGTATCCTTAGAGAAATCATAAAGATTATCCTAAAATATCCCTGGTCAGTCATCTATACCTGAGCAGAGATGAAACAAGACCAGTATAACTTTGATAAGATATGGAGATACGAATCAAAGTCTTAGGCACTTGTAAGTGTACAATGTGCTGGATCGACCCACTATGATAAAGGTTGCGATCAGGCTTGGTGGTTTTTCATGTAGAGGAATATGAATGATCAAGATGGAATTTATCTCTCACATTAGTAGAGAGATATTACTGGTATAATGACCTAATTTGGGATTAAGGGCTGATGACCTTGATGTAATTGTAATTAGTGTAATTAAACACTTTTGGAGATATGTGATGTGAAGTTGATGCAAATGCTCATTGTGATAATTTATTATCATAGTGAAATCAGGGGCAAAATGGTAAAATTGGAAATATACAGACCGATTGGTAAGTTAGCAAAGAGGAAACTCATTGGTGATTAGAGATCAAGGGTTGAGATCTATTGGCCATAGGTCGGAATCCTATGTTATGCACCTATGAGAGCTCATGGAGGAAGTGACCAAGATGTTGCCAAGTGGCACTCGGTAGACCATTGGATTATGCTAAAAGACAAAAACTCACTTCTCTCTCTCATCTCTCTCCTATTCGGTTGTGTGCTTTGGAGAAGGGAAAGATTACACTTCATTATCATCATCTCCATATCTCACCATCTCTCTCTCTCCTCCTTCCATTTCCGGCTGACCAAGCAAGGAAAGAGAAAAGGAAAGCTTGAATCTTTGTGAGAAATGGTCCTCCTATGCTTAAAACCTCTTTATTAAACTTGTTCATAGTATTAAGAGCTTCATTTGGGTAGTTTTAGAATTCTAAAAAGTGGTGGTTTGAGTGTTGGAACAATTTGGAAATTTAAGAATCAAGATTTTGGATTTGGCAAGTTGAAGAGGAAAGGATTTGATGCTTTTTGGCATATTTATTGTGATTTTTAGATAAGTTTGAGAAATTTTGGAATTTTCCCTGGTTTTGTGTGAATTTCATAGTGGATGATGTTGGAATTGCTTCATTATACAGCTATTTGAGTGTTGTATGTGGTTTTGAATTTTGGAAGTGTGTTGATAGGAATTTAGTGTTGTGTGTGTTATAGAGACCTAAGAGCTTGATTATGGTTTTTGGGTGTTTTGGAGGTTACCAATGTGTTCCTTAGGCAATCTTAAGTGAAAATGAGCTTTATGTGGAGTTTGGGAACCATTGGGATCAATTTTAACCAATCTGCGAATTTCTGTCAGTTGCTGCGATCTAGCAATCTAATAAGCCTCACTCGAGTGAGGGGGGATCTCACTCGAGTGCGTCAATCTGATTTTTCCTTTCTCTTTGTGTTTTGGTTGGGTTTTCATGAAGAAAGCTCAGTGTATTTCGTTGTCTGTGATATTGGTGATCACTCGAAAGAGTAGGGAATCACTCGAGTGATGGTGTAAGTTCATGATTAGGGTTGCTCTCGGGTCTTCACTAGCTGGCTAATATTCAAGAGTGTGTTCTGACACTCACAAGTGTGGTCTTCTCACCAGAGGGTAAGGGGCTGTGCTAGAGTGAGCTTTTCTCTCTGAAGTTGTCTGTGCTCTCGGGTCGTCACTTTTTGTATTGCACTTTTAGGGACTCGAGTGGATTTGGAGTCATCACCCGAGTGCATAAACCTTATGCTTGAGTGTTGTGAGCACTTTCTGGCTATGGTTGTTGCTCACTGTGAAACACTCGTGAGTAAGAGCCATTCTTACTCGAGTACAAGTCTCTCATCACTCAAGTGAGGTCATCTTCACTCGAGTGAGTTAGCCAAAAATCAGTGTTTTGCCTTCGAAAAAGGGGTCTTCAGGGTAGTTTCTCCCAACCCTTTAGGCATATGTTTAGGCCTCTTATAGTCACCTAAAGAGTCCAGAATGACAACCAACTTAGAGTATTATGGAAATATGTAATTGGAAAAGAGATTGATCGATTGTCCCTAATTTGGTTATAGGATTTGACATTTGTCAGACTTAGTTTTAGTCTGGGATTACTGTATGTATATGGATTGTGAATAATATTTTTGGATATGTAATCCCCATTTTGGGAAACTTTAGACCCATTATGTATATACAAGTTGTTAGATCTCATGTTTTGATGATAACAAAAGAATGGTTTGAAAAGGAAATGTTTAATAATCAAGCTTGAACTAGGTAATGACAGGAATAAGCTTTACTTGAGGAAAGCATGGAAGTAATGATGAATGGCCAAGAGAAAATGCTGAGGAACCTGATCAGAAGTGCATTTGCTAAGGCATTACTCGAGGAGCTACTCGAGTAATGAGCCAAAACTTGAAGTAACCAAGCAAAACTTCCAGTTACCTGCCACCATTACTCGAGGCGGTACTCGAGTAACCAGGTAAAAACTTGGAGTTGCTCTCGGCCTGCTAATGTTACTCGAGGAGGTACTCGAGTAACCACGTAAAACTTCCAGTTGCCATCAAGTTTTCCAAATGTTACTCGAGGAGCTACTCGAGTAACAGACTAAGGTGAATGAAACCTTGAGGTTAGTACCCGATTAACATGAATTTTCTTTGTTTCATTTTCCTCAAGATATTATGGTTTATTTTAAGTGGATTCCTCGAGTTTGTACCCCAGTATATGCAAATGTTTTCAAAGAAAACTTCAAGTCATTACCAGAGTAAATCAAGTTCAAAAGTCTCAGTTACTCGAGGAGCTACCCGAGTAACCTATGAAAAAATGAATGCTTTACTCGAGTCCATACTCGAGTAATGAGGTAATTGCTCTCGGCCTTGAAATCCTGCCAACATTACTGGAGTAGAGCATCGAGTAATCAAAAGTTTTCTGAAGAGTTACTCGAGGTGTTATCCCAGTAATCTATGAAGTTGCAGAAGCATTACTGGAGGAGCTACCCGAGTAAATAACTATTCCCAAAGGTTTGAAATTTGGTTTACTCCATGCACTACCCGAGTAATCTTGTTTTTCTTCATTGACTTTCAAATAAACAATGATTTCACGACGTTACTCGAGGAGCTACTCGAGTAAACTTCAAGGGTTACTCGAGGAGCTACTCGAGTAAGCTAATCCAGAAAGTTTGAAATCATTCCAACGGTCATTATTCTGTTTCCTATTTGATTAACCTTTTATTATATTAGTGTACTTAGTCTTTCAACAGGAAAACAGTGAAGAGATCTTACCAAATAAGGAAAGTCAAAAGCAATGCTCAAATGTCACCGACCGTCACCTACCGCAACGTATGTTTTTCAAAAACTAGAAAAGTCAATTATGGCTGCGCACGCTCCAACGGACATGAAGAAATATGTTCCAGAAATCATTACCAACTTATCTATATATATGTGAACATCTGAACAGAGAAACATACAAGAAAACACAAGAACACACATACGAACGTATCATTAAGTTCATTGCTCTGTTTTCACGTTGAAATTGTATTTCTATGCTTCAGTGATTATCATTTACTCTGTAAGAGAGATATTTCATTCAAACTCAATATTTGTTATTGAGATAACTTAAGGTTGTGGAACCTTGAGTTGGGATTTGATTACAACCTGTAAGGGGGAGCGAGTGTCCAGGTGTAAGGAACTTGCTTGTACTGAGGTGCCAAGAACCCACTGAATCTTGGAAGCTATAGAGAAAACTCTCAGAGAAGCTCTGAGGACTGGACGTAGGTCAAAGTGGTTGTGACCGAACTAGTATAACTCCCGGTGTACACTTCGGTGATATTTCTCCTTACTCATTACTGTTTTAGTTCTTTTGTCAAAGTTTTATATTTTCGAAAGAAATTTCAGTATCACCCAATTCACCCCCCTCTTGGGTGAAACATTTGATCTAACACAAGTAACCCGGGGTTGCCGGGATTTTAGTTACGCACTTTGATATTTACGAATGTGATATAACTGCACAAGTAATTGTATTCGGAAGTGAATGTGAGACCAGATGAATTATGTTTTTGAATTATTTTCTGAACCCCCCTTCTTGAAGATGAGGGATTATAAATATTTTTTTTGTATTATTGGTCTTTATTTCACTTAAATTTCATAATCCGGGTATAATTATAGTAAGGGGGTTACATTTTTCATATCAGAGCCTGGTTCCTGGCAAGGGTAGAGTTTGCTAGGATAGCTCCCATAGTGTGGTATTAGTGATAGTAGATCATCTGTGAATGACTGTTGTATACACATATGTGATATTGTGATGAAGATATATGTGTTTGATTTTGGAGATTATGTGTATACTATAATTGTTAGATTAATGGGGTGAATGATTTGTAGAATGGAAAGAGCAACAAAATTTCAATCCAGACATCAAGCAAATCCCGAGGTCGAGGTGGTCAATGATAATCCACTGAACCCGCTGTAACAAATGATGGGCTTGATTCGGGATCAGTGGAATATGATTGCTGAGCTAAGAGAAGAGCTCCAAGTTGAAAGAGCCAAGAATAATAAGGGTCGGGGTCAGTCTACTCAAGAGGAGACTCGAGAGGAAACTAGGGAAGAGACAAGACCGGAAGAGATCGTTGAAGGGCCTTCACGACCAGTTGAGTCACCTCCTCATACTGAAGCAAATTAAAGACTGCATGGGAAGTTAGTGAATGAGGAAAGATATCTTCAGTTTTGGGTCTCTAGATTCTGTAAACACCTACCTCCGGCATTTAAAGGGAGATTTGATCTGCAAGCGGTGGAAGATTGGCTAAACCGTCTTGAGAAAATTTTTGAAGTCCTTGAGTGTTCTTCAGAAGTGAAAGCCCAGTTGGCTGTGTATAAACTTAAGGGAGATGCAGACCGCTGGTGGCCGAACATTGTTTTGTCATTGCCGAGTAAGAATATACCACTCACCTGGGAGGTGTTCCAGCAACACTTCAATGAGAAATATTTTCCCAAGTCGGTAAGGCTTGAGGAAGAGACAGAGTTCTTGAACATCAAGTAAGGGGACAAGGAGTCATTTGATGAGTACCTGTACCCGTTTTATCCACTTGTCTCAGTATTCCTCCTATCTGCGGAAGATGGATGATGAGGAGTTGAGCTCGGATATGCTAATACGGGGTTTGAGGAGTGATATGAGAAAGAGATTAGCCACCTATCACTTTTCTGAGTTCAAAAAATCGGTTGAGGAATGTCGGATTACAGAGAGCAATATGAGAGAATTGTATCCGGCTAAACTAGCTGGTGGTCATAGTGAGCCCAGTAAGGGCAATACTTATCAGAAGTGGAAGGGATCGGGATCATCCTCATTTAATGGTGGTAGTAAAAAGCCTTATCAATCTGGGAGTCGTGATCAGCAGAGAACTCCTATAGTATGGACATGTCCTTGTTGTAATAAGCCACATCATGGCAAGACTTACGATAGTCGGGTGATTTGTTTCAAATGTAAGCAAGTGAGGCATACATATATTGAGTGTGGACAGCTACGACCAGAGCAGAGACCAAAGACTCAGGGCCAAGTATTTGCTATGACTAATGAAGAGGCCTAAAAATCCCCAGAGTTGATACGAGGTAAAGTCCTCCTTCATGGCAATGTGTTGCAAGCGTTATTTGACTTGGGTGCAAGTCACTCCTTTATTGCATATGATTGTGTGAAGCGCCTGGGTATGAATGTGCATAAGTTGCCACTTGATTTGATTGTGTCAACGCTAATAAGTGTTAAGGCTGTGACTATAGAAGCCTGCTTAAATTGTGTTGTAACCATTGAGGGTCATAAGTCTGTGGTAAATTTGATTTGTTTACCACTCTACCAATTGGAAGTCATTCTGGGTTTTGATTGGTTAAGAGCAAATAATGTGTTATTAGATTGTGGAAACAAGAGGATAGTGTATCTTGTTTCTCAAAGCATTAATGATGGGAATGTCAACCTGAATTTCCTTTCAACAGCTAAGGCAGAGAAATATTTGGAAAGGGGTTGTCAAGGGTATATAGTTTTCTTCTCGGTGCAAGGAGAAACCAGTGAGATTTTGAGTAGTATACCCATAGTAAATGAATTCCCTGAGGTGTTCCCGGATGACCTAAGTGGATTACCTCTTGAAAGGGAAGTTCAGTTTCTGATTGAAAGATTCTACTTGGAGCTGGTTCTATATCGAAAGCCCCATATCGTATGGGCTCGAATGAAATGGCAGAATTGAGGAAGTAGATTGAAGATTTGCTTGAGAAAGTGTTTATAAGACCCAGCATGTCGCCTTGGGGAGCTCCAGTTTTTTTTGTGAAAAAGAAAGACGAGAGTCTACGTTTGTGTATCAACTATAGAGAGTTGAATAAGATTACCGTCAAGAACAAGTACCCTCTTCTTAGAATTGATGACCTTTTAGATCAACTATATCATGCATGTGTA
Organism: Inga oerstediana; assembly: GCA_963210345.1. NCBI lineage: Eukaryota > Viridiplantae > Streptophyta > Magnoliopsida > Fabales > Fabaceae > Inga > Inga oerstediana. The sequence goes on along the minus strand of OY723408.1, from coordinate 22,469,715 downwards.
TTTTTGGAGATTGATCTAAGGTCAGGGTATCATCAGCTGCGAGTGAAAGCAGAAGATGTTCCGAAAACTGCTTTCCGGACCAGGTATGGTCATTATGAATTCTTAGTGATGCCGTTTGGGTTAACCAATACACCTGTGGTTTTCATAGATTACATGAACCGTATCTTTCTACAATATCTGGATCAATTCATTGTGGTATTGATTGATGATATTCTAATCTACTCTAAGAGTAGAGAAGAGCATAATCATCATTTGAGAATCATGTTGAATACATTGCATGAGAAGCAGCTCTATGCCAAATTGAGTAAGTGCGAGTTATGGCTATCAGAAGTGAAATTTCTAGGCCATGTTATCTCGCAAGAAGGGGTCTTTATTGATCCTAGTAAAGTGGAAGCAGTACTTGACTGGAAAAGGCCAGAGACTGTGGCAGAGGTACATAGTTTTCTGGGTCTTGCTAGCTACTATAGGAGATTCATCTAGAATTTCTCTCGTATTGCCTTGCCGATGACCAAGCTCATGAGAAAGGATAAGCCATTTGTGTGGGATGAACATTGTGAAAATTGCTTTCTGGAGCTGAAACAGAGGTTGACTACGGCACCTGTGTTGATTTTACCTGATCCCAGTTTGAATTACATTGTGTATAGTGATACCAGTGGGCAGGGATTAGGGTGTGTCCTTATGCAGCAGCGACGTGTCCTGGCTGCTACAGTGCCCGTTGACCTGCTACAGTCAATGGCGGCTACTACAGTGCCCGTTGACTACTACAGTGCTGGCGGCTGCTACAGTGCCCCGTTGACTGCTACAGTACTTTTATTTTTTATTATTTTTATTATTTTTTTAAATGCTGTTTATTCCAAAAACAATATTTATTTATCAATCACACTCAAATTTATTATATTAAACGCAAATATCATCCATTAAATCATCATATAAGGGAAAATAAATATGCAAATATTTTACTTATCAAATTCCCCCATACTTAACTCTTGGACGTCCTCGGACAAGAAGTAAATAATAAGTGCTTCCAACAAAATCAAAAGTGTCAGGTCATAAGTAAGAACACAATTGAAAAATAAAGAGATCATAGTATTAATGAATCAATGAAAATATAAACTGGTAACTTTAATTGAAAATGAATAAACTGAGTTCGCACTTGTAGCTCATTCTCTCAATCTCTCAAGTGTTCAAAGGTAAGTGTTTCGCTCAAATTCAACCGAAAAAATTGCACTACCATAGGCTTGCTAAAAATCTCAATCTCCACTACCTAATTTACATGCATAATTCAAATCAAAATGACTTATTAAGGGTTGTAATGGGGTTAAGGTAAAGGAATGTAAAACATGATATGAAAGGCTAAAGAATAGAGCAATTGAAAAATGAGCTACTTGTAAATTTATCTTATCACAACAATCCTCAATTCAAACACTTAACATTTTTTTTCTTTTATAATTTTTTCCTTCTTTTTTTTTCCTTTTTCCTTTTTCTATTTTTTTTTCTTATTGAATTGCAACTGTAAAGTTGATGATAGATATACCCCCACACTTTGTCAAAAGCCCATTTCACAAAAATTTCAAATGCTCCACTAATCTTCCGAATAAGGTAAAAGCACTTGATATATCATTAAAACACATGTTAATGGATTGAAAACAAAGAAACAATCAATTAGGCTCAAAGGGGCTTATCAATGGTATAATTGCAAGGTTGGCTATTTGGCTCTGGCTAAAGAAAATGAATGCCTTTATCATTTTTGAATGTGCATGTGAGATGTAATTTCAACCAGATTTAAAGCAAGTTCTAGAGTGACAACTTAATAGGTGAATATCACACACAAGAGAAATAATCATTATAGGCTCAGAAGCTCATGGCTAGGAATTTTAAACTCAGTTCATTCAATCTCAAAATTCATCACCAATTGCAACAATCAGTTGTTCATTTATGCTATAAAATCTCTAAATTCAATTGATCCATACTTAAAACTTATATACTTCTTAAGATTATTACAAAGCACTTGAACAAGATGATGATTTTTTTTTTACTTTTTTTTAAAAACATAAAAAAATGCAACTAATGAAATGCGTCTCACGAGTTAAGAATAACTCTTTACTTTGCCATTTTTTCCACACCCCATGCATCTAATGGTTTTACTAACTAACAAAAGAAAAAAAAATTTTCTCCTCCCCCAGCCTAAATCATACATTGTCCCCAATGTTTTCTGTTAGATATGATTAGTTGTGATGATGTCAAATATAGATATTAAGTGATAAGAGCAAAAAGTTTATATAATGTATTTCTTTGACTAACTACTATATTTAATGTTACATATTTTGTAGATTAGTCAAGCAAAGAATGAAGAAGATTGAATTAATGAAAATGAACAAGAGGAAGAAGAAGAAAGAAATTGAAGATAATCAAAGAGATGCTTACTTTGGTTATGGAGAATTATTATCAAGAGGAGAACCAAGAAGAAAGATATTGAAGAATGAAGAACTTGGTAGATCTATCATGAATATCAAGATTCAAGTTGTTAGATGTGATATTGGAGGTTTCTATATTGTTACCAGAGGTTTCTATGATCAAAAAATGGTTGGAATATGTTAATATGAAGCTAAAATGACTTATATATGAGTTTTGGTACTTCTAGGGAAGTTATGCTCGAGCACAAGGTGTTATGCTCGAGCACAGGAAGAACATGCTCGAGCACAGACCACTTCACTCGAGCACGGGGTGTATACTCTGTTCTACTCTGTTTTACGTTCAGCCTGAGCGAGGTCTGGTATTTTGATCATATCTCTCAAACCACATGTCGGATTGACCTGAAACTGGTGGCATATGAAAGAGGACTCACAACACGTAAAAATTGCACCAGAATCACATTGAAAGAAGATCAAATGAAGGAGATATGATTCGTGGAAAATGAAACTGAAATCACCGTCACTTTTCGACACAGGTTCGGTATTTTGCTCGTAACTTACAAACTACACATCGGATTGAGACGAGACCAGTGCCAAATGAAAGTAGACTCAAAGAGCTTTCCATGGATAGGTAATTTGCCTAATATTAACGTATATTCTAGGAGCTATGCCTTCTGGAAGTTGACGCTTGTGCAGTATAGCGAAATATACACTCTTTGGATCATAACTTGCAGAATACAACGAGTTTGGAGCTGATTCTTGTTGCATTGGAATGCATATGGCAAGAGCATTCTTATGATACATCATTTGAATCAAATGAACAAAATTTTTCTAAAGTGGCCCCACATCACCCGCGAGTGTAAAAACTGACTCTCTGAAAATGTCGTGCGAGTGATGTCCAGAAGCAGCTGAAACGTGAAGAAAGTTGCAACACTCGAGCACTAAGGTATGCACTCGAGCAGAGAATTCATTTTCACTCGAGCACACATGCGAGTGAGGGTCTGCGAGTGCTTGGCCGAGAGCAAGTAATAGCATGCTTCCTTCATTCACTCGAGCAGAGACATCAATGCTCGAGCATGAGCATTCTGTGCTCGAGCAAGGTACTGCGAGTGCTGTCCAGAGAAGAGCTTCCCAGTGCAAAATACAAGATCACTCGAGCAGAAGTGTGTGTGCTCGAGTGAGGGACCATATCACCCGCGAGTACAAATTCTCACTCTTGTCAAAATAACGTGCGAGTGATGACCCGAGAAGACTTTCCAGTGGAAAATGCAAGATCACTCGAGCAGAGGAAGTTGTGCTCGAGTGAGACCCCATTTCACTCGCGAGTGAGAATTCTGTCTCTCTGAAATCCCATGCAAGCACAACCCGATAACCGAAGCATATAAGAGGAAAATGGGAAGATCACTGAGTGAGCCATTTTATGCTCGAGTGATATTCTGGAAGAAGACCAAAAACATCAAGTCTCACAGCGAACAATCCGAATATGATTATATGTTATTGAATCAGTGTGTTTTCACTTGTTATTGATTCTAAATGTTAGCTAACATATATTTCAAGTGTGAAACAGGATATTAAACATTCGGATTGCAGATTCAAATAAAAGTCAATTACACCGAATGGCGGCTACCAACCACGACAAGCAAATGACCCACCATGAAAAACTGTCTGAAACACAAAACGCTCCACAACGTGATGTACAGCTCAAAATGAATTTCTTTGCTGTCCAACTAGACGCTCCACCTTGCTCCACAACGGACAGGAGCTTGTTTTTCAAATATGCTCAAACGTTCAAATGAAGCAATGGGACTCCAACGGACGAATGCTCACAACGGTCATCATCTTCATCAACTATAAATGAGATAGCATTCAACTTTGATGAAAAACTGAAAAAGATAGACGAAACAGAGAAAAACGGAGAAAAACTGAGACAGCGAGCAACTACATAGAAATGTGAATCCTCTGCTTCTACCCATACACTCTCTATTTTCAGTTTCTGTATTACTTATCATTGAGAGAGTAATTATTTGTATTGTACTTCAGTGAGATTATATCCACTCTGTAAGAGAGTCTGTAAACACCTTCATCTATATTTCTGAGTTGATCTCAAGGTAGAGGGACCTTGAGAGGATTGATTTTCTTACGGGGAAGCAGTAGAGAGAATTGCCGTAAGACATTCTGCTCGTAAGACTTACAAGGTGCAAGCAGTAGAGAACGTTGCTGCTCATAAGACTTACAGGGGTGTAAGCAGGAGAGAACGTTGCTGCTCGTAAGACTTGTATGAGTAAGCAGGAGAGGAAGATCTTCGGGATTGCTCTGCTCGTAAGACTTACCGTAAGGGGGAGTATCTTGATGAGAGATTTGTAAAAGGTTTCACAAGTACCCGGCTAAACTTGTGGGATTGTAAAGGCTTTTCTTGTGCCCGGATTAAACAAGAAGATAGTGGATTTGAAAATCTCAGGAGGAGCCTGGGGACTGGACGTAGGCCATCACAGATTGGACCGAACCAGGATAAATCACAGTTTGCATATTCTCTTCCCTAAACTCTTATATTTCCAGCATATATTATTTAATCTAACTGTTGATTTATAAACCTTCATACTTACTGTTTTCGTTAAGATACGAAAAGATTTCTAAAGTTCTTAAGTTTTTATTATACACCCAATTCACCCCCCTCTTGGGTAATAGCCGGTTCTAACATTTTCTAGAGCTCAGAGGAGGTGTTTTTTTTAACATAAATACACAATAAAGTAAAACCAAGAGATTAAGGAAAGTTACAACCTAAGAGTGGTATCTGGGTTCTGCTTCTGACTGTTATCTGAAGATTGCCCACTTATTTGCTTGATGAGTAGATCTGGTTTAGGTTCATAGGTTTGCAATTGATCAAGCAGCTGATCAGCAGTTGGTGCAACAATTATGCAGTGGTGAGTCGCTTGGGGTATGAATCCTGTTTCCACAGCATGATTGAGAAAAGACAACAGATTATAGTAAAAACCATTAACATTTAACAATTCTAATGGTTTTTTGTGATAGTTTAACTTAGCTCAATATGCAATACAAGAAATGCCATCCAATGTCTCCAAACCACCGGGTAAAGCAATAAAAGCTTGAGCATGGTAGAACATTACTCCCATCCGTTCAGGCAAGCTCGAAACCTGTAACTCTTGTCCTAAGGAAAAAATGTGATCTTCCAACTGTTAGTGCAAGCTTTTCACCCAAGAGGGGGGGTGAATTGGGTGATAATAAAAATTTATGATAAGACAAATAAAACTGAAAACCAATAACGAGAAGATTAAAGTGTTAGGAAAATTTCACCGAGGTATACGCCAGGAGTTATACTGGTTCGGTCTAATCCACAATGACCTACGTCCAGTTCATAGATAGAATCTGTGCCTTCACTATGCTTTCCAAGATTCAATGGGTTCTTGACACCTCATACACAGCGATCTATTCCTCACTTTGAATACTCGCTCCCCCTTACACCACGTAAATTGATGCCCAACTTAAGGTCCCATAACCTTAAGATATCTCTCAAAACAAGTGTATTAAATCAATGAATTTTCTCTCTTAAAGAGTTGGTAATGTAAACACTGAAGTGTATTAAAACAAAAGAGTAAGAGCTCAGAAAATGAATATTCGTCAGTTCGGTAGTTCAACGTCTTAACTCCCACTTTGAATGCCATTGCTATTTGTAGTTAGAGAGATTTTAATGACCATTAGAGGCATTCTGTTTATCCGTTACTCACTGAGCATTTATTGGAACATTCTTTATGTAATTTTGATGTAGCTGTTGAGGTAAAGAGAATGCGTTGGTAGAGACTTAGAGTGCATTTAATGTTTCTGACACAGTATATCTGCTTTTCTTGGAATCCAGAAATCTGAAGTATCAATCTCTTGTAACTTGCTGTGAGAATGTTAATCATGAAATAAAAAGATAATAAGCAAGATTAATGAAGATTAATGAAAGTACTCAATGAATCTGAGAAATTTAGATATAGATATGATGCTCTGTTTTCTATGAAGAACAAGTATTCGGATACTATTATAATTATCAGGATAGTTCAAGTCTTTTCAGATAACTTACTATTCGAATACCTTTTTCTCTATTCGGATAATATTTGAAATTTTATACTGAGACTATTTGAATAGTTGAGATACCTATTTGAATAGTGATCTCTTAAATTCAAAAAGATTATCCTGATACATGAGTTACTATTCGAATACTTGCTTTCATGTTTGACTGAAAAATTTTCTTTTAGCTTTCAATATTATTCGAATAGACTTCTTGCTATTAGAATAATTTCTCTTCTCATTCTCATAGGCTTGACGTTGGCTTTAAAATGTTATTCAAATATTAATATCACTATTCGAATAGTGGATATACTATTCGAATAGTATACATATTATTCGAATAATAGAATTTGAAAACTCTTTTTAAGCAAACGTCGATTATTTTGATAATGGCCATAGTATTCGAATAGTGACCATTCTTATTCGAATAGTCATATTATTAACCGAATAATACATTTGATATTTACTTTGGAGAATATAAACCCTATTCGAATAATGTACTGGCTATTCGAATACTTTTTGATAAAAAAACTTTCAACTGATATACTAGATTATACTAATCGAATAGTCGGAGTATATGCCAATAATATGACTATGTGCCAGTGTAACTTTATTCGAATAACATATGCATTATCATGATAATTATTTGACTATTCGAATAATCTGAGACTTATTAGAATAATAGCTAATAGAAACTGAGTTCCACTATTCGAATAGTAGGTATACTATTCGAATACTTTCTTAGTGAAAATCTTGTGAATAAGAATGCAGAGACAAATCAAACTAAACTTAGGTTTGTTATCATCAAAACTCTAAATCTAACACCAACTCCTTCACCCTTATACTTAAACCCTTGCTTCCATTCATGGATGTTGAAATGGCCACACTTCCCTTTAGGCCCTGGATGCCTCCCCCGTACACAAAGTTGATTTTTCTGGCAGCTAATGCAATTCCAAGTTTGTTTGCTACTGTTATAAACTCTCCTTTCTTGCCCAAATCAATTTCACCAAAAATGCAAATAGATATAAATCTACATTTTTGTGTGATACCCTTTTTCTCTTTGTTTCTCTCGGACCATGTAAGCTTATAAGAGGAAGAATTCATATTTACAAATGGAAGTGTGAATATTTATAAATGAAAGAGTACATATATATATAATACTAAAACAACGACAACAAAATCACACAAATCACTCATTTTTCAAAGAGGTTTGAAAAAATTTCCAAAACAAATGACCGGTGGGCCATTACCTGAAGAAATTAAACAAAAAGAGGAAAGAAAGTTAAAAGATACAGTAGAGTAGACAAAAGCTGCTGAAAAGATAAGAAAGATTAGACAAAAGCTACGAAAAAGACAAAACAAATTAAACAAAAGTATGATAATGTACAGTAGTTGTGATTTTGGCTCACATCTTCCTCTGGTTTTATGTCCAAAAACAACTTAAACGCTTTCTATGAATTGAGGATTTGCTTCCCATCCAGTTTTCTTATAAACTGGCAAACAGGGTCTTTTTGAGTTAGATTCCCAAGACACTAGCGCTCTTTTTCTCCGTTGAATATGTATGCTAAATCGAGAAGAATACGATGAACATCACCACTTGGATGCGTCTTAAGAGTTTGAATGATATTATCCAGTGACTCCTTACTCAGTCCATCCTTTATAAATTTGATTTTATCTTCTATATTTATAGAAATCATACCTTTACTCCTACAGCGCTGATCACAAGTCCACTTGCACATTTATAGCAGACCTTCATTCTTTTAGTTCTTCTCTTTTTGGAGTAAGAACTTTTTCCCATTCCTGGCAAAGGTTTAACAAATGAATTATGAATCTCACCTGCTAAACATAACTTAGCTTCAATGATCCAGCGTATATCCACAGGAAGGCCCAAACGATTGAATACTTTCATCCTTTCAAGTTGATTGTTATAAAGTCATAATGGCAAAATATATGAATTGAGTTTAGTTTTATAGTGCTAAGAGATCTAGCAAATTATTTGGTGCAAGCATAGTGTTTGTTACATTTTCCATCATTTGGCCTATTCAACATTACAACCCTACAAAGTCCTTTTGATTTATTTTTGCCATTGTTGCAAGTAGTGGAGAGTATAGAAATACTACAAGCCTATGGTAGAGTGTGGTTAAAGTGGATACGAGTGAAAAACTACCTTATATGAGAGAAGAGTGCAAACACTTGTCCTAGTTAAGGTTTCCAATTAAGCTCATTGTAATTAAACATTGCATTGCTTTAACTACTTCAATTTTTGGTATGTTCGTTGAATTTGGATAAGAGGATACCTTGTTATTTGACTAAGTATGATTCTTGAAACTTGATCTTGCCTATCCTTTCAAAACTTTTATCCCTCTTTATCTAGTGTTGAATTTAATGTTTTGCTCAAGAGTGCAAAAGCTTAAGTGTGGGGGAATTGATAGAGCTCAATATTTATATACTTTTATTAATTAGTCTTAGGCTTTTGTGGGACTTAATTGAATATTTTGGACATAATCAAATATTAAAATCAGATTTTAGTGAAAGAATAATTTGGGAACGAAAGTGGTTTAATTGTTATATTTCTAATTAATATTTGTTATTTCCATTATTTTTTAATTATGAGCAAAAGATATTACCTTTGTGAATCTAATTTTGTAGGTGATGACATGAGATAACTGATTTAACCTAGAGATAATTGAAATGAATTAAAAAGAGTGGAAGTGGCGGTTGAGATTAAAAAGGCCTGAAGATGGGAGAGCTAAAGAATTGCAGCTGTGAAAAATGAAAAGAGGGCCTAAATGAAGAGAGAGGAGGATGGTATGGAAAAGGGGAATTAAAGAATTAAAGAAAAGGAGCTAAACCGGAATTAATTGGAGGGAGTGGACTGAACGCAAGTGAGGATAAAAGGGAGAGCACAGATGGAATAAAATGGGAGGGGCGGCTGTTGTGAAAAGGGGGGAACACCACCGAAATGAAAAAAAAGAAGGGAATTGGAGAAGTGTGAAAGGGGGAGCACCGAAATGAAGAATTGAGAATTGGAGATTGCAGCTGTGTGTGTGAGAGGGAGGAAGGAGCCGAAAATAATTAAAGGAAAAAGAGGAGTTGACCAAGGAGGGAATAATAGAGAAAGGCACCGCATGAGATGAAGCTTTGTACAAAATTGAAGAGAATAGCAAGAGGGGCTGCTGCAATTTCCATGGTTAATTTCTCCTTCTTCCATCAAGCTTCTTCCTCTTCCTCTATGAGTAGCTAAACTTTGGTGATTTCCTTGAGTTGGGTAATGGTTTGAGCTTCTAAACTTCAATGGAATTTCTTAAGCTTTCTTTCTATTTCATAATTGTATAGCTTGGTAAAGTATATGGTTGTGTTCTAGATTGTTCTATGCCAAGTGATTAAACTTGGTGGTTCAGCTAGGAGTTTATTAATTAAGCTTTGTATGATTCAAAATAGGAGTAGGTTGAGTGGATTGTAAATGACTAAACTGAATGTGTTGAACATTTGTAATGGTAATTACAAGCTAGAATTGGAAGTTGATTATTCATCTCCTTGAGTCTGAATTATTTGGTGGTATTCATTCAATTTCTTCGGTAGAATGAATTACATGATTATTGCAAGTATGGAGCTAGTGGTAGCTTAGTTCCATCCTCTTAACTCATTATGGAATTCATATCATTAGTAAGCAAGGAAGACTAAAACCTCAACTCAAGGTAATCCCATTTCATCATTATATTAGTTAATTGAATTTATCTTGTTTCTAAAAAATACAAAAATATTGTTTTAGCTTAGATTACTTTAAAGTTTTAAAATAGAATTCTCAAAATGATTTCTCACAACTTTAAGGTTTTTATCAGTTTACTATTTAGAAACTTGGAAATCAATCTCCTCACAAGGACGACCTAGGTTGAGCTACTACGCTACATTTTCAAACCTAGTTTTATTTTGAGAACTCACACAACATGGGTTCATCAAAGTAGGCGCTGTTGTTGGGGAGGATGATTGCCAAGATTTTAAGTAGTTAAGTGTTCTTTTTTGTTGTCATAGTATGTCTTAGTTTAGTAGGAAGTGTGTAGCACTCATTTGAATTTTGGTGAAATTATGATTTTTGATTAGTACTATCTTGCTAAAACTGAAATATTTTTGCCCAAAAAATTCTGAAATTTAACAAGTTAAAGTTTTTCAGCATTCTAAGCAAGACTAATAGCTTTAGCTATTAGGTCTACTGGAATTTAGCCAAATTCGAAGGTTTGTTATACTTTTCTGAATTTTCTTTCTTTTTTGGTTTTTTCTAGGTTTTTTATTAGGTTTGTTTTTTGGGTTTTCTTCGATTTTTCTTGGTTGCTAGTGTGTTTTTGAGTTTATCTTAGTTAGTTGTTGAAGTGTTTGGTAGTGGTTTATGTCAATTTTCATTTTCATAGTTGTTTTGTATTCCATTTGCATTTAGATAAAAAAAACAAAAGGAAATTTGCATTTTGTGGTTTGCTATCATGTTCTTAATAGTCATTATGTGGTTTATTATTGTTTTATGGTGAGCAACTTTGCAGTCTTCATCCTTGGAAAGCTGTTGGTTGAAACTTGAGATTCTAGGTAGCTATCACGTTTAGTAAGTTGTGATTACAATGACCTTACTCACACACTTGCGGTTTGAGGTACTACTTCATTGCTATACCAACTTGTTCTTCTAAAAGGTGACTTCTTACCTTGCAACTCCTATTTGCCTTTTGTCACATTGTGTTGCACTTGTCTTGTTATTGTTGAAACTGGTCTTACTCTTTAGATACTTGAATTTTGTTGGTTTTGGTTAACTCTTTTGGTTGTCAAAGATTAGCTAATTTGGTTTGCTATAAGTTGCTAATTTTTGCTGTATACAACCCTTCTTCAATTGACCATTTGACCAATAACTTTGTTGTAATTTATGTGTCTAGGTGAGTCTCTTTACTATGCATGACTAGAATGGAAGATCCTCTTTCACAAAGCTTTGAAGCCATACAACATCAATTAAAGCTTGTTCAAGCCCAGTTGGAGAGTCTAGAAAGAGGTTCCAATGGTCAAGAATATGATTCATCCTTCCACAACCTATATCATGACCCTTATCTCCAACAATCATTTTCACCACACCAACCTTTCCATAGTCCTTCATTCCCGCCACAACCCCTATATAGACCACAACATGACTTTTGTTCCCCACCCTACAACCTAAATTCTGACCCCATCCTTTCACCACACGGACCACCCTATGAACCATCCCCTCTCCACCATCTACCCTCTTACTCCCCATACCAACCCTTATTTCAATCTTCATTCCAATCATTTCACCTACCACTTTGTGAACCTTCCCCACCATCCTACCTTGAACCTCCACCTCCATTTCATGACCCATAACCTAGTGGATTGGATACCATTTTCTCACCTCACAACATGGATTCCCTAACAAGTGCCTTAACAAGAGAGTATGAGACACTCCAAGAACAATAGCTTCAGTTACTCATGCATCAAGGAACAATTGGTAGCTCTAAGGAGAGAGAAGAGCAATTGAAAGATATTGATGAATTCTTCAAGGCATACTATGATCACATGTTATGGGTAAAGATGAGAGGTGAAGTTGGAACCCATTAGCCTCAAAACCTACAGAAAGAGGAATAAGGAATCCAAAATCAAGAGCTTTATGCTACTTCACATATGGAGAGTTCTCAACCTTCAATGATTCCATCAAATGCATCCATCCAAGCACAAGAAGTGAAGCAAGTACAAATGAGCAATAAAGAGTCCTTCTTACCCTTTGGTAACAATCCTATCCTTATAACAGTTGACTCTCTTACTACTTTGATTGATGAAGTGATTCATGATTTGAGTGATAATGAGGTGGATGAGGAAATAATTGTTGAAATCCCTCTAATGATTGAACATGTAATTGCTCAACCCATTGATTCTACTAATGGTAGCTTTGATGAGCCTATGCCTTATAATGATTCTACTCCTTTGCATGATACTTTGAGTGATGATTTAAATGATAATGATAATGCTAGTGCAGAAATTACATGTTCTTATGATGAAAATATGATGTGTATGGATTTCATTGATGAGAAATATCCTAAATTTGTTGAAATGTATAGAAGTAGAGATGGCCATCTTCTAGAACTTAGTGATATGCATGCTATGCATGATGTTGAGAATCAAACTCTTTTATCTTTATCTTCTTCTCTCTCTCTTACTTGTGAAAGTGACTTGATACACTCTAATTCTATATTGGATTATGCACTTTCTATTTCACATAATAGTGAAGACAAAGGTGTTAAATCACAATTGATCACTAATCCTAAGGTCAATCTTTGTTTGCAAGAGTTCCTTGTGCACATATTTTATGATGACAAGCATGTACCCATTGTTTTAAATGTCAGTGATTTTGATTTGGCAAGAGAGGTTTACCTTGATTTACTTGAATTGCTTGGACCTAGTTTTATGCTTTGTGATTATCATACTTCTTTACTAGATGATGTCAAGCATATTCATGAATCTTACTCCTAAATATTGTCATGTGATTTACCTCCTGATATATTAGGATTTGATGGTGCTAATGATTCTATTAACTTGGATTATGCTATACATGATAGAGTGGTGCTTGACTATGTCACTACCATTACTGAAATTCAAATTGATTCTTTGATGCCTAGTATTGCTTGCTATATGCCACTAGTTGACTTTATTGGTTGTGAGAAGCACCTGCTATTGAATGCACCCAATTCTAGTCTTTTCAAAATTACATACACCATTATGTCATTTCATTGGTCCTAATTCTTTCCATGGATTTAAGTATTTTGATTCATGTGGCATCCTTGGAGTAGGTACTGCTGTTGTTTTAGTTAATTCTTTGCAAGATAATTCTCTGGGTTGTTGCCTTCATTCTTATTATCTTTGCATTTGGGGAACTCTACTCCTACTTGGGCCTAAACTGTTGAGGAGCAAAATATTAAGCTTCCTTTTGATTTTCCTATCTAGCTACAATCCACCATGATCATATGGTAGTCTCTTTCCTTACCTTGTTCCTTATTTTATTTGATGATATATGTAATTGAACAAGCGTGGGGGAGGGACTTATCAGTAGTAAAAGGTAGTCTGTTTTTTTTTTTGCATTTTGAATAAACTCCATTTTGAATCATACTCTTGTGCTTAACCTTATCCATCACTACCCTTTTCTCTTATCCTTATGCCTAATTTTTGATAACTATTTCCACTTATGTCTTGTCTTCTCTCTCCTTGTGAAAATGATGTGTTATGCATCAATCTTGAATTGGACTTCACAACATTCACTTTGCCTAAGAGATAAGTGTGTCTAGGTTCTTTGCTTTTTTTCTTGTACATTACATTGAGGGCAATGTAAGGATTGAGTATGGGGGAGTGTGTTTATTCTTATGATGGATTTCACTGTAATATTATATGCCTCTGTCTCCTACTTGTGTCTTCTATTGTTTTTGGTCCAATTCACTGAGATTTTTGAAGCCTTTAGTTATGATCAAGTATCTTGATTACTTTTAGTTAGATTCATGTTGAAACTTGCTTTGAATTAGTGAATTACCACAAAATTCAAGTATTTTAATGATGCATGGTTTAATTTTGATAAGTTTGTTAGGAAACCAAAAACCTTAGTTGGAAGGCGTTTTAGGCCGAATTGTTCATTTCATTGTGTGATTTATCCGCCTAGATTATTGCTCTTTAGAACTTGTTTTGTTTCTTGCTTGAGGCTACATTTTGCAATGGTATGGATAGAGATGACATTTGTATTCATTTTTAAACCTTCTAACCTAAACACAAATCATTCATCATTCCCCTTTGTTTACCCCTTTAAGCCTTTCACTTCCATTTCTATTGCATTATATAAATGCTATGTTTGCATCCTTTATCAAGTTCTTCATAGCACTATTACAAAGAGAAAAAAAAGAGAAAGAAAAGAAAAAAAAAATTTGCCATGTGAAAGTCAAAATAAAAAAAAGTAAAAAGAAAATAAAAAATAAAAAGAAGAGAAAAAGAAAAAAAATTCAAAGAAAGAAATAAAGTCACAATGGCAAAATATATGAATTGAGTTTAGTTTTATAGTGCTAAGAAATCTAGCAAATTATTTGGTGCAAGCATAGTGTTTGTTACATTTTCCATCATTTGGCCTATTCAACATTATAACCCTACAAAATCCTTTTGATTTATTTATGCCATTGTTGCAAGTAGTGGAGAGTCTAGAAATACTACAAGCCTATGGTAGAGTGTGGTTAAAGTGGATACGAGTGAAAAACTACCTTATATAAGAGAAGAGTGCAAACACTTGTCCTAGTTAAGGTTTCCAATTAAGCTCATTGTAATTAAACATTGCATTGCTTTAACTACTTCAATTTTTGGTATGTTCGTTGAATTTGGATAAGAGGATACCTTGTTATTTGACTAAGTATGATTCTTGAAACTTGATCTTGCCTATCCTTTCAAAACTTTTATCCCTCTTTATCTAGTGTTGAATTTAATGTTTTGCTCAAGAGTGCAAAAGCTTAAGTGTGGGGGAATTGATAGAGCTCAATATTTATATACTTTTATTAATTAGTCTTAGGCTTTTGTGGGACTTAATTGAATATTTTGGACATAATCAAATATTAAAATCAGATTTTAGTGAAAGAATAATTTGGGAACGAAAGTGGTTTAATTGTTATATTTCTAATTAATATTTGTTATTTCCATTATTTTTTAATTATGAGCAAAAGATATTACCTTTGTGAATCTAATTTTGTAGGTGATGACATGAGATAACTGATTTAACCTAGAGATAATTGAAATGAATTAAAAAGAGTGGAAGTGGCGGTTGAGATTAAAAAGGCCTGAAGATGGGAGAGCTAAAGAATTGCAGCTGTGAAAAATGAAAAGAGGGCCTAAATGAAGAGAGAGGAGGATGGTATGGAAAAGGGGAATTAAAGAATTAAAGAAAAGGAGCTAAACCGGAATTAATTGGAGGGAGTGGACTGAACGCAAGTGAGGATAAAAGGGAGAGCACAGATGGAATAAAATGGGAAGGGCGGCTGTTGTGAAAAGGGGGGAACACCACCGAAATGAAAAAAAAGAAGGGAATTGGAGAAGTGTGAAAGGGGGAGCACCGAAATGAAGAATTGAGAATTGGAGATTGCAGCTGTGTGTGTGAGAGGGAGGAAGGAGCCGAAAATAATTAAAGGAAAAAGAGGAGTTGACCAAGGAGGGAATAATAGAGAAAGGCACCGCATGAGATGAAGCTTTGTACAAAATTGAAGAGAATAGCAAGAGGGGCTGCTGCAATTTCCATGGTTAATTTCTCCTTCTTCCATCAAGCTTCTTCCTCTTCCTCTATGAGTAGCTAAACTTTGGTGATTTCCTTGAGTTGGGTAATGGTTTGAGCTTCTAAACTTCAATGGAATTTCTTAAGCTTTCTTTCTATTTCATAATTGTATAGCTTGGTAAAGTATATGGTTGTGTTCTAGATTGTTCTATGCCAAGTGATTAAACTTGGTGGTTCAGCTAGGAGTTTATTAATTAAGCTTTGTATGATTCAAAATAGGAGTAGGTTGAGTGGATTGTAAATGACTAAACTGAATGTGTTGAACATTTGTAATGGTAATTACAAGCTAGAATTGGAAGTTGATTATTCATCTTCTTGAGTCTGAATTATTTGGTGGTATTCATTCAATTTCTTCAGTAGAATGAATTACATGATTATTGCAAGTATGGAGCTAGTGGTAGCTTAGTTCCATCCTCTTAACTCATTATGGAATTCATATCATTAGTAAGCAAGGAAGACTAAAACCTCAACTCAAGGTAATCCCATTTCATCATTATATTAGTTAATTGAATTTATGTTGTTTCTAAAAAATACAAAAATATTGTTTTAGCTTAGATTACTTTAAAGTTTTAAAATAGAATTCTCAAAATGATTTCTCACAACTTTAAGGTTTTTATCAGTTTACTATTTAGAAACTTGGAAATCAATCTCCTCACAAGGACGACCTAGGTTGAGCTACTACGCTACATTTTCAAACCTAGTTTTATTTTGAGAACTCACACAACATGGGTTCATCAAAGTAGGCGCTGTTGTCGGGGAGGATGATTGCCAAGATTTTAAGTAGTTAAGTGTTCTTTTTTGTTGTCATAGTATGTCTTAGTTTAGTAGGAAGTGTGTAGCACTCATTTGAATTTTGGTGAAATTATGATTTTTGATTAGTACTATCTTGCTAAAACTGAAATATTTTTGCCCAAAAAATTCTGAAATTTAACAAGTTAAAGTTTTTCAGCATTCTAAGCAAGACTAATAGCTTTAGCTATTAGGTCTACTAGAATTTAGCCAAATTCGAAGGTTTGTTATACTTTTCTGAATTTTCTTTCTTTTTTGGTTTTTTCTAGGTTTTTTATTAGGTTTGTTTTTTGGGTTTTCTTCAATTTTTCTTGGTTGCTAGTGTGTTTTTGAGTTTATCTTAGTTAGATGTGCATGATTTGTTTGGACAGAGACAAAGCTTCGGTTTTCTATAAAGATCAATCTACCTCTATAGCCCACATGACCATGAAATCTGGAATCATAAACTTCTTATTATATATATATTTTTTTAAAAAAATATAAGATGCTTTGGCGCTTAGTAAGGAAGCGCTAAAACTTCCTATTATATTTTCTTTTTCTTAAAAAACAAAATATAGGAAGCTTTGGCGCTTCCACATAAAAAGCCAAAGCTTCCTATTCTTTTTTTTAAAAAAAACTGAAAGCCTTGTTTGGTGCTTGTTCAGAGAAACGTCATGCAAGGTTAACGTTAATTATGACGTTTATAATTGTAAGCGCCAAAGCTTTCAAATAATTTTGATTTTAAATTAATAAATAACTATTTGTGGCGCTTCTTTAAAGAAATGCCACAGGAGCTACGCCACTAAAGCCCCTTTTCGTAGTAGTGTAACTATTTCAAAATATAAGTTTAGTCTAAAATTTAGAAAATATAATTTTTTTTTTCTTATGTTATTCTTATGTACAATTAATAACTTTATAAATAATTATTTTGTTATCATTGATGTAATAATATTAAATTTTGAAAATAGTTCAATGCTAAATACTCATTTGATCTGTTAATTGAGACTAATAAGTAGGATCAGAGTGGTAGTCAATAGGTCAAAGAAAATAATAAAGTCAGTATGAATTTTGTTTTCATGTTTTTACCATCTCGCCCTTAATTGTACTCTATATTAAGAAACAACCCCGCAATTATGATGTATATATGCCATGCTTGCTAGCCAAAGGAATCTCTAAGTGCAGGTATATATGCATCATATAACCTTCAGGAATTTCAATTACTTCATTTTGTGTTTTTCTAAGCATATCAAGATTGTTGGATACAAAATCAAAGATGAAGCTAGTATGTGCAATTATTGTGTGAACTTAGTTTGCCGTCATATGTGGTATAATTAGTTAAAATACAACAATTCAACTAATATTAATTCTAGTTGGCTGCTCATGTGATTCACATTTTTATTTTTCTTAAAAATTCAAATCGTTTAATTAAGATTTCACAAATAAAGAAAAAATAAATATTTTGAAATCTTTTAATTTTTTTAAAATACCAGTTAATATTTAAGAGGTGTCAAATTAGCTCATGAATTATTGTATTTTAATTGTTAGACTATAAATAACATGACGGACCAGATTGATACAATAATTTCTAGGGTTGATATAAACAAATCTAACATTCCCTTCATTAACAACACTGAATAAATTTCCCCTCCAAATTTTTGCAAATTCCCTCCATATTTGAGCGTTTTTTTTGCCAAATCCCACTTCTCTTTAATTTCTAGGGCTCTTTCCTTTATTTCTCCTTAAAATATGTTTCATTAGTTTTTATAGATGTATGTGAGAAACCATGGCGCAAAACCTTTTGCATATTCCCTCCATTTACAAAAAAATTTTCCTTAGTTTACATATTTCCCCTCCAAAAATGTTGCAAAACCCTCCATTTTCCCTCACTTGTGAACCTTTTCCTCTAAACACGCTTTTCCTTTGTTCTGCGGCTCCGCAATAAGCCCCAATCTTCACCTTCTTTAACCTTAAAATGTCAACTTCTCCAAGGAAATGTCAAGATTTAGCTTCTCCGACCTAAGCTGCCTCAACATTTCCTTCCAAAACCCCAAGCTCTACCTTCTCTGAGTTTAATCTGCTACTCCCAAAAAGTCAAGCTTCACCTTCTTCGAATTTTGTCTGATTCTCTTACTTTGATTTGCTACGCCCAAAACCCTAAGCTTCACCTTATGGGACTTCCATCTGCTTCTCCAACATGCAGCTGCTTCTTCATCTTCAAGCTCATTTCTTGGAGGGTTGAAGGTTGTTTTTTCTCTGTTGCTCACTCCATTGCCACTCCCGTAACCAAGAGAAATTCAGGCTAGTTATTAAATACTTACGCCTCTATTATGTTTTCTCTATCGCTATTTTCTTCAAGGGTTGAAGCTTGTTTTTTGTCTTCATGTTCCTGTAAAAACATTGCATCTTCCTTTCATTCCTTTGTGTCTTCAAGGGCTGAAGTGTGTGTATCTAGGTTGTGATGTATTATATTGGTAAGATGAACAATCTGACTCATAATTGCAGGCATTTGCTTATGTATTGATAAGTGCAAGGTCTACTGTATCTGGAGTGACCAATTTGACTCATAATGGAATAAGGCATCCAGCTCTGCTTATATTTTGCAAGCCCATACCTAAGTTCTGTGACCATATAGGAATCTCAATAGTCTTCACTTTCATAGGCTATTTGCTGCTCGCTTCTTTCGCTATCCTAGATGTAATGTGGCTCTCTAACCAGTAGAAATTGCCTCATATTTACACCACATACTTATTGGTTCTGGTTCTACAGAATTTTCCACTTCTATTTAGGTGATAAATCTACAACTAGAAAACATGGGGGGTTGAATGTATTTTTAAGATGATCCATCTCTGTGTTAAATCAGGAAAAGTTATTGCTTATATGTAATGAAATCTTATTATGGTTGTAAAAAAAAAAAAAATTAACATATTATACAGAATCAGTTAATTGGATGAAATGGAATCTCTATGTACTGTTTTTAAATATTTTAATTAATTGGATTAAATATTTTAATTTTTCTAGCCTAATGTGTAGTATTTGAATTGAATGGGTTATAGCTTCTGTATTATGATATGAATAGGGCATCTCTGCATTTTTAATATGATGATCGGAATTTTTTCACAAGGTATTGTAGACTTTTGAATGAATACTCTATTGGTCAAAATAAAAAAAATATAAATACTCTTACATCACTACAAAAAAAATGGGTATTAGAGACGGAAATTAGTGACGAAATTCCTGTCACTACAAATATTGGCGACGGAATTTTCATCGCTAATTCCGTCTCTAATCTGTTAGCGACGGCTTAGCAATATAATGGAAAATATTTTGTCTCTAAAAAGGGAGTTACTAATTCTGTTAGCGATGGAATTTTCCATTCTGTCGCTAATATAGAGACGGATTAGCCATGGAAATTCCATCTCAAATCTGTGACGGAAATCCCATCTCTAATCACAAATTCTGTCATTAATTTGTATAATAGTCTAATAACATTTTTGCGACAGATTATTCCGTCAATAATTTTTGAGACGGATTAGAGACGGAAATTTCATCCCTAATTTATCCAAGATTAGCGATGGAATTTCCGTCCCTAATCCGTCACAAAGTAAAAATAATAATTTAATTCCATTATTAAATTTTGAGACGGATTAGTAACGGAATTTCGTCGCTAATCCGTTGCAATGTGAAATCTTTTTTTAAAAAATAATTTAATTTTGCAACGGAATTTCCTTCCCAAATCCATCTCTAAGCTCTTTTAATTTTTTTCTCTCCAATTAAATTTTTTTGTTATTTTGAATTTAACAAGTTAACCTTAATAACATATAATGGTTAAAGAACTGAAAGTGAAATTAAATTGATTGCAAATAAAATCAAATTCAAACCACGTTCTAAAATGATAGTAAATTAACAACTACAAAGCAACAAAAGTACTAAAATGAAAATGTATATAATAATATTAAACAAACCACACAAATATTTAATATAGTCAAACAACCTAGTAACTACCCTATCTTATAGCGAGCTATCATCAATAGTATGAGCTTCAGGATTTGAATTGTTGACAGACCCAGAAAGTTTTTGCTCAAGTGCTTCCAACCTAGTTAAGAAAATTTCATTCTGTTGTTTAAGATTGTGATTCTCCTGTCTAAGCTATGTGACAACATTTTCAATATCAGGTTGGAGCATTGGGTTGATGGAAGGAGGAGAAGACCTATAAGAATAAGATGAGGAATCAACATCTTTGGCCTTAGATCATAAGCCCAATATGTGACCCTTCTTGTTCTTACCACCTGCAGCCTCTAAATATAGGTTCATTTCTTCTTCATCTAGTTGGTTTGATTGCACATCACTTAGAGAATCTGTATTAGAACTCCTAGATGTCTTGATCCTCATGTAATAATCCTATTAAAGAAAATAATGAGTACAAAAGGTCAAAAGATATGAATAAATATAAAATAAAGAATGGTATGCAACCACTAAGAGAAATTTGACTACTCAAATTAACACAACAATAACAAGCAATTAAGGAGTCATTCCTCAAAAACCAAGTATCTATAAGAAGAGAAGGCCTAACAACTCACTACTTCATGATGCCAGGTGATCCTCAGATTTCACTTAATGAATAGACATATTTTAGAAATCTATATATTAGTATGAAGAGGACCATTTATTATAAGATAACAATAGTATTGAAATGTTTAAATATAGGAGTCTATAGAAACTCCAATATGCACCTTGAAAATCCACTAATTCTTAGGGAATGCTTGTTAAAATGTTTTCAAGCAAAGAAGAAGCATTAATGTGGTGTCTGAAAGATATAGGTTGTTTATGAGTGTAAACAATAATTCCATATAAAATATAACTATAAGGGAGCTAAATAAGACATTGGACCACATATAAAAGGCATACTCTTAAGCTATCATAAGATATCCTATACGTGTCATAAAAGTGAAAAATATCAACCATTCCATAAAGTTATTCAAGAAAGATATATGTCAGAGTAGCATATCATTGAATAGAAATGAGCATACAAGGAAAGACCATGATCAAAGTCCCTCCCAAAACGCACCCAGCAAATTACTTCAAAATTCAGAAGGGAAAGTCATGGAATTACCATGAATTTGGTACTCTATTATAAAGACATGATATGCACAGTAGCTAAATGAAGCCCCTTGAACACAAGCTTTAAATCGATAAGAAACAATGTGGATAGTAATCAAAGCTAGGTTCCAAGTAGTTGTACAACGTAACTAGCTCTACCTCTTACCATTAAAGGATATATGTGGATGATACTCCTATGGTCAAAATAAATGTAAAACATAGTTTGTGGTGCACAGAAACTTATTAGAACCAATGAACCAAATTAATTCAGCAAAACTGTAAAAATCAAGACTTAAACACTATAACTAGCCAAGCCTCCGGGTGTCAACTTAAATCTAGTGGACAACATTATAACAAACATATACTTATAGATACTTCAGCCGACCTCTAATCCAAAATTTGCCAATTTTCTCATCATAATGTGTCTTTGTGAACAATTCAAAGAGAGTAGGATTTCTTCCTAACATCTCCGCCTATAGTAATTTATAAATAAGTATTAAATCATGTATTAAAAAACAATGAACACATTTAAAAATAAATTCTTACCAGCCTTCTCTTATACTCCGTATTAGGAATGCTACACACTTTATGTTGATTGCCTCCCATGGAAGAGGCCTGCTTATTTTTAGCTATACCACTCTTGGCCGCATAACCTTTTGAAGTCCACATTTTCTCCAAATCTTCCATCACATTAGGAGGAATCCAATTAGGCCTAATTCCTTCATGGAAGAGGTCATATCTAACCTTATGCATTGCATGCCTATAGATATCTGAACCCTTTGAATTCCAATTTTTTTTAATAACAACTTCATCTTGTGGAAACCATTTAAATTGTTTCTATATAAAAAAGATAAAAATAATAAAAACTAAAGTAAAGTAAGAGAAAACAAATCAAGACATAACACAAATATAATAAAGATATACCACCCATTCCTTAAACCATAATTCCTTCAGCCGAAGGGGTATTGCCTTCCAAGTATTACATACTTGTTCAAATTTTCCTTGAATGATAGGAAGAATAGTGCATACATGAGCAACAGGAGGATGAAACCTAATAACAATCACATAAATCATTACAATTTCAAAATTTGACTTTAAGCTACTAAATGAAAGGCACATATAAAGTAAAGTAACGTTGTTGACTTACGTGTTCTTCTCAAGATCAATTGGAAAGCATATGAGTTCTCTATTCATATAGGACATGATAATCTTCCTATTGCTGTCCAACTAGATAGCATACCATATGTAGGAAAATCATTGATTGTCCATAATAATGCAGCATGCATATAAAAGTTTTGTTTCAAAGAGACATCGTATGTCAACACACCCTCATCCCACAACAACTTTAATTCATTGATCAATGGTTATAAATATACATCTATTTTTCCTTTGCAATCATTAGGACTAGGGATGATCAATGTCAAGAACATATATTCTCGTGCCATGCATACTTCAGGTGGTAGATTTTATGGAGTAATAATAACAGGCCAACAAGAATATTCTCTCCCAAATTGCTCAAATGGCGTGAATCCATCAGCACATAACCCAAGTCTCACATTACGTGGATCATAAGCAAAGTGAGGATATATACTATCAAAAACCTTCCATGCTTTTCCATTAGAGGGGTGCGAAAGGACATTAGCACCTTGACGATTCTCATAGTGCTATCTCATGGCCTTTATGATTTTTTCAGAAGCATACAATTGTTGTAATCTTGGAATCAAAGGTAGAAACCACAACTGTTTCCTTGCAACCTTTTTTTTGCTGCCATGAGACTTTTCAGTGCAATATCTTTCCTTACCACAAAACTTACATTGGATGCAGTATCATTAGCTTTATAGTATAACATACACCCATTCACACAAACAGTCAATCTTGTTATACTTAAGACCTAACTTTGCCACCAACTTCTTTGTTTGGTACAAGTCTGTAGGCATACAAGTGTCTTGAGGTTGTGTCCTCCTCATGAGTTGGGAAATTAAATTGTAGCCTTATTGTGACATGTTAGTTATTGCCTTAATACTTAATAACTTCAAAGCTGCTAAAAGTTTAGATTCCTCTTTACAACCTTCCCAAAAAGGTTATTGTGCGGCATGTAACAAGTCATAAAATGCTCTAGCATTTGAATTAGTCATCTCTTCAACATCTTCATTGTAGTTATCCCTAAAACTTGGCCCCATAACATCCATTACCATAGTCTCATATTGACTTTGTTGGCTACCTTGTATCCTATGTGAAGAGTGTAAGGCACTTGGTAATGGAGACATGGGTGAATGAAATTCGGTTTCTATTTCCCCTTGACTATTCCATATATAGTAGTTCAGCATGCATCCAACTTTATAGATGTGTGTCTTCACCTCATCCACATTTAGATATGGCCTACATTTACATTTGACACATGGACACCTAATATTCTTTGAGGTTTGTGAATAAGATGACGCTCTCAATGCATAGGCAAGAAACTCCTCAACACCTTCCATGAAGTCTTTTGTATGCCATTTTGTTATTTGATCTACACTACTATACATCCATACTTGATTTTCTGGGACTTCCATTCTACATTGTGTGGCATTATTTAAGCATTATAGAATAGAAGATACATATATACATAAATGAATATAAGACAAACAAATAAACACTTTTATAAAGGTCTAGAGACATAAAGTAAAAAACTTAATATGTGGAAACAAAAATTCCAGCATTTATTATAGGGTTAAGGTGCAAAAATAGCAAAGAACTATTTCGTGAAGTACACTCAGCACAATTAACTATTTTTTGGTGCAAAATTAGACATAAACAATATTTTTGGGTGCAAAAGTAGACATAAACAATATTTTTGGGTGCAAAAGTAGCAACGTCGTTAACTCAAGATAACTTCCATTACTTTAATATAATTTTAGAATGGGTAAGGTGCAAATTTAGCAACAAACTATTTTCTTATGAATACCAAACACAATAATTTTTCACACGAGCATTTACAAGACAAATATGAGCATTTACATTAATGATCTTACTTTATGTTTTTCATAAGAGCATTTATAAGACAGATAAAGGGATTTCAAAGAATCCGGGGAATTAAAAAATTTTGGTCTTTCATATATTTATCTTGTAAATGCCTATATTTATCTTTCCACTAACAAAACCTAACTTTAACTTTTACTTGGCTGAATGGGGTGCAGCAAAATTTTGTTAACTCACTGTATTCTTTTAAATCTCTTTATTTGTCTTGTAAATGCTCTTAAGAAAAATAATTGTGTTAATGCCCATAGGGAAGTAATTCATTGCTAAATTTTCAACTTAACCCTTTTATAAAATATGGGTGCCACCAATTTTCTAATAAGAGAATTTACAAGACAAAATAAAGAGATTTAAAAGAATACAGTGAGTTAACAAAATTTTATTGCACCCCATTCAGTCAAGTAAAAGTTAGGTTTTGTCAGTGGAAAGATAAATATAGGCATTTACAAGATAAATATATGAAAGACCAAAATTTTTTAATTCCCCGAATTCTTTGAAATCCCTTTATCTGTCTTATAAATGCTCTTATGAAAAAAATAAAGTAAGATCATTAATGTAAATGCTCCTGTGTAAATGCTCATATTTGTCTTGTAAATGCTCATGTGAAAAATTATTGTGTTTGGTGTTCATAAGAAAATAGTTTGTTGCTAAATTTGCACCTTAATCATTCTAAAATTATATTAAAGTAACGGAAGTTATCCTGAGTTAACGGCGTTGCTACTTTTGCACCCAAAAATATTGTTGATGTCTAGTTTTGCACCCAAAAATAGTTAATTGTGCTGAGTGCACTTCGCGAAATAGTTCTTTGCTATTTTTGCACCTTAACCCTTTATTATATGTGGCAACAAAAATTCCAACATGTATTATGGGCAGTTTGTCACAATAGCTTGAACTTACAAAATTATCAACACATAATTGATGACTCCTTATTTTTAGTTAAATTTGAGATATATTTTGATATATTTGGGAGTCATCAATGCTAAATTAAAGATATTTTCTTGAGATATCAAGTTAGGTACATCATTTTTGGGATTTCAAGTTAGAATATAAGTTTTTCATTTTAAGAAAGAATTAAAAATAATAATAACAACTAAATAATCCAACTTTTATTAGTAACTAGTAAGATTATTAATATTCACATGCTACTCCCTGTTCACATGCTAAGTCAATTGAAGTAGAAGATGCCAAAATTGAACAAGAGGAAGGTGGCATCAATTGTCAAAAAGCAAATTTGGAAAGGAAAGAAGAAAGGCGGTGGAAATACGAAGAAAAAATAAATCAAACTCATATCACAAGTCAGAAAGAGGCGGTGGATGTTATTGGGAGATCTATCAACTATTAAGAGGATGATAGGCTAGAGAACCAACCACAAGTTGACGAAAAGTAAGCAGCCAATTTGGAAAGAAAAAAAGTAGAGGCAGCTGGATTCCTAAAGTAAGTAAAAGAGGAAAAAGAAAAAAAGATTAGATAAGAGATTACTGTCTTTTGCAATTGAGGCACGAAGTAGAACAACTTAATATGTGGTCTAGAGATACAAAGTAGAACAGCTTAATATGTGGCAACAAAAATTCCAGCATGTATTATGGGCTATTTGTCACAATAGCTTGAACTTGCAAAATTATCAACACATAACATAAATGAAATCAGCATCTAAAATGATTTAAGCTTTGTAGAATAAAAGATAAGTATATACACACATACCTTTTTTGTTTGGTTTCCTCTTCCTTTTCTGCTAATTCCCACACTGTATTGATATCACTCTATGGGAGAACAAATTAAGACATAAGCTAGTCAATTAAATGAAAAAGCCACAAACATTATAGCACATGAAACAATATTTAATGTTATCAACATAATCCTCTATAAAAAGGTGTCGTTATTCTTTAGGTCTTGCATGATGCACTTGAGTGATAGGTCTAACATGAAGGGAAAGGGGAAGGGGAAAAAAATAATTGACATTGTTTGACTTGAGTATCTCAACGGTTTGAGTGCTGTGTGAATGACCAAAAAGAGTATTTTAGCATCTCAACTTACTGGCAGAAAAGTTAAATCAATCCACAAGAAATCAATAAATTAGTCAGTGTGAAAAGTTAAGTCAATTAGAAAAAATTAACATATTATATAGAATCAATTAATTGGATGAAATGGAATCTTTGTGTTTTTTATATTTTAATTAATTGGATTAAATATTTTAATTTTTCTGGCCTAATGTGTAGTATTTGAATTGAATGGGTTATAGCTTATGTATTATGACATGAACAGGGCATCTCTGCATTTTGAATATGATGATGGGAAATTTTTCACAAGGTATTGTAGGCTTTTGAATGAATACTCTATTGATCAAAATAAAAAAAATCTAAATACTCTTACATCTTTGCTTAAACTTTTAACTATATCTTGTCCTTGATATTGTTCAAGCTATTAGTAGACTTAGACTATGACGTTTGCCTTTATAAAAGACCATTATGATTCTTTGTGATGATAATGCTGCTTCTGATTACAAATTTGCTAATTGTAGTACTATTTCGGAGGTTATTACAAAGTTTGCACAACTAACTTTACATGAAAGGGCAAAGAGGTATAATTAAAATCCTTTCTTGTGTAACAAATTCTTATGCCTTTTTATCTAAAGTAGCACAAGGTCAAGATTAATGTTTTCAATTGGATTGGCATAGGATGGAGAGTCTTGACGTAACTTGCTTCTTTCCAACAGTACAAGATTATGATTGACACCTTATTGTATTACTCTTTAGCAATCTACTTTTTTATTTTAGGCACTAAAGAAAACATTTAAGAAGTTAGACCATGATGTAAATGTACAAGAATTTCTGGGTACAGGTATTCCACACAGACACTAATTTATTGATTTGATTGATTTAACTTTTCTGCCAGTAAGTTGAGATGATAAAATACTCTTTTTGGTCATTCATATCAACACCCGTTTCTATTTCGATATTCGAAAAGTAATAAAGACTAGATTCCGTAGGCATACAGAAAAGGACATATATACTGATAAAAATATTTGTTTACAGTCCAAAGTCGTCCGTTGACAAAATACAGAATACTACAGTATTTTCAATAATTACAGGATTTCCCCAAAATATCTTAAGCATGAACTAACTATAACCATCATCTTTAACCTTGCCTCAAGACACATGCCAATCACTTCTCGGCGTCTACGCCTTTGCCTTTCATCCCACTGGCATCCGCTAAGATGTTTGTTTAGAAAAGGGAGTAAGATTATAAGGAATCCTAGTAGAAACATGCTATCATTCATATAAAATGTAAAAAGTAAATATGATATGCGTCATTTATACACCAATTAATGAACAATATAAATACATCATCACCATGTGTACATGAGTAGGGCCCAGCCCCACTAATCTACACTGGTTGGATTCTCACTGTAACCCCCTTCCAACCAAGGCCTAGATTAAGTTCATAAATACGTAATTAAGTGTGAAATTAGAGACCATAAATTATTTGGAGCTTATTGAAATAATTTTTTGCCCAAAACTGGATTTGCAAAAACTTTTCTAAACTTGTTCATCAATGGTATCATATTCACAATACAAATACATAAATGGCCTGCACAGGTTGATTCCCTTCACAAATATCAGAGTATAATGCAAATTATCGACACACTCGGGTTCCATTCATTAATAAAGGTTTTACAAAGGCATAAAGCCTACAATTCATTACCCTTAACTTGGGGATTACATAAAACTATACCACCAATCCCAATATATACAATTGTTTCCCAAAAACATCCAAATAATTCACATGATAACCAATGACCCAAAATATATTTCTAAATTGGAGCTCTATCCGCTCTTCGTCACCCGCTTGCCTTTTGATCCTTCAGCCCTATCTAAAATGTTTAATTTTGGGAGAGTGAGATTCTAAGGAATCTCCGTAGGGTCAAATCAATCATAGTATGTACAACAATAATGCATAAAATCAAATCATCATCCACACAAAGCAACTACAACGGCAATGGTTAGTATGACACATGTCATCCCTTACGATTGCTTAAGCTAAATTGCTTACGCTGCATTGCATCACAACAATCCACACAATATATTTCACCACAGCTGGGATTCATATAAAGCATTTCATATTGCATGCTAGACTGGCAAGATACACACAGCCCACGGCTGGATTCACAAATGCCGCCCTACGGGTCGGATTCACAAAGATCTATGTCAATTACAACGACAGTTCAACGGCTGACCTAGAGATGACCAGCGTCAATCCCTATATGGCTCACGTTGAAGTGCTCACGCCATAATGGACCATGGCACATAGTTCACAAAGTTCAATGATAAGTTATGCATACCAAAACATCATACACAATATGAGAGAAGAGTCACTACTTAAGTCCTTCCGTGCATGTCCTAGCGTCGGTCTCTCCTGAGTAGGGCAAATATCATATCCTATAATTATAATTAGGGATGAAGAGTTATTCTCTATTCCAATACTCAATTGACTTCACAATACTTAGATTTGGTTATCATTTATGTCCTTTAAGTAGCTACAATTGGGTCTAATAAAAGCCCTAAAGGATTGGGAAACACTATTGGAAACCACTTTTCAAAATCACAAGGTGCTGAAAATAGGGGGTTGGCTGCAGCCAAGAAATCTTTGGTGCGGCCAAAAACATTGCAGAAAGTTTCTGGCCGCAGCCAAGAATTTTTTGGCTGTGGCCAAAAACAGCCCAGAAGTGTTCTGGCTACAGCCCAAATTTTTCTGGCAGCGGCCAGACAATGGTCCGAAGGTTCTTGGTTGCTGCCAAGAATCTTCTCGCTGCGGCCAGGAAAATTCTGTTTCGCAGCTGAACTTCCAAAAATCATAACGAATTCGAGAAAAATCATAATAAGGTGATCCCAAAGCCTAATGAAATCTATTTAAGTCCTCTTTACTAGAAAAATATGGACCAATACCAGAAATCACCACACAAATACAGAATTTAAGAAATGTCCATACTGATCCAGAATTGATCCCAGATTTAACATCAAACTTTGGGCAGTCATAACTCCTAGCTCATAAATCGGAATGACATGAAATATATGTCCATTTTGAAGCTTAGGATGTGAAATTTAAGACTGGAAATTTTCAAAATTTTCCAACATCATTTTGTTATTCAAAACGTTCGTGCAAACTGACTGCCCAGACAGAGTTCACACAAGACAGATTTTCAACTTTTCTACCAAAGTGTCCAATGACTCCAAAATCATTAACCAAACCTATTCCCATACAATTTTCCATAAGGAACACAATGGTAACCTCAAAATGACCAAAATTATAACCCAATCACATGCCTTGTTTTGCCCAATGTACAAAACCAACACAAAGTTGCCAACCTTCACATTTCAAACCTAAATCCATTCTATCAACCCAAAACACATATCAAAGCACTAATTCCATGACAACAACATGCCCACAACACAATGACCCTCATTTTTGAAATTTAAGGCAAAATTTCCAGAAAATTCAAACTTAACCAATGGCTACAAAACCTATATAGAAAGGTTTGTCTTACTCACCTCTATAACTTTTCCAAATGAGTTTCTTGATTCTCCCAACTTCAAGATTTCTTGAGAGCTCAAACAACACCAAATGATAAATCTAAAACCATGAAATTGAAGCTCTCAAGACAAGGAACAAGTTTATAGAAGAGCATTTTTCCATTAGAGGCCATTAAGAGGGTCAAATACTCACATTTAACACAAGGCACTTCCTCTCTCTTAAGCTCCCATGGCCGCACGACAATGGAGGAGAGAATGAGAGAGAAAAGAGTGAGAATAGAGATGAAATGATGATACTCCCATACCTCCTTGCTTCAGCCGAAAAAGAAGAGGAGGGAAGGATAGAGAAGAAATCATTTAAAATACAAGATTTGACTTTCTCCTTTCTCTTGCTTCATCTCATCTTGACACTTGTCAATTTTTTATTTGTTCTTATAAAGTAATCAACCAATTAATCACTTTAATCCCTCTATTAGCCATTCTAATTACATTTCTCATTCCTCTCATAGTTAGTAATTAATTTTCTCATTAATCACCAACTACTTGCCCAATAATTTCATTCTTCCAATTTCTCAATAATGATGACGTATTAACTAAAATAGCCATAAAACACATTGAATTCCCATTTAAATTCATAAATATCCATACTAATCCCCATTAGCCCTTAATTAAAAATTGGGGCATTACACTCACTAACTCCTAGTGTAAGTGCACCTCTAGCACTAATTTCCCCTCTCTAAAAAAATAAGTTGATTAATAAAGCACATTTACAAACAATATCCCTACCTCAAAGTTCTTTGAACCCCTTTTTAGTGTGCATCGTAAAACGTGTCACTTCCGGCTTCTAACTCGGTCCTAAAATATTAAATGTACAAGAAATATGTCATAACCTATCCAAGTATCATTTTAGACACTTCCATAGTGTTTCTTGTGATTATATTAGTCAATGGTAAAAATTTACCATAATGCCCCCTGGGACCACGACCCCGACCCCGCCCTACCATACCTGGCTCGATGGCACGTTTTTCTAAAATTTTGACTAGGGCTATCCTGACGTATTTTCACCGAAAGAATCCATTTCTAGGCTTAAAATTACCAAATTGAGTGTCAAATTATGAAATTGCCCTTGACAGCCTCGATTTAGGGTTTTATGAGCGTTTTCGTAATTATGCTTTTTCGAGCTTTTCCAAAAAAGCTACCAACTGTAACCCCACCTATTTTTGCCTCCTAAATCCATTGGAAGTATCAAATCATTGAAAATTCAAATCCTTCTCCCCAAAACAATGCTAGCCAAAACTTCTCAAGAAAAAGGAAAAATTGGAGTTTTGTGTTTTAACTTCCAAAGCTTGTGCCTTCTCACTTCTAATCCCTTATTAAGTTATTTAAACACATTCTAAACATGATTCATAGAAATTTGGGCAACATAACCCCTTAGGATGAGGACTTTCCAAATTTACAAACTTAACCAAAAAATCACCAAATCCAACCACAAACCTCAACAACAACATCATACTATTATAGATCTAAGGTTTGTGAAGTTACCTCTTGAGTTCTTGAGTCCTCTCTCTCTCTAGGCGTCCTCTCTCTCTCTCCTTGAGATCAAGATGTGTCTTCTAAATCATGGATTCCATAGAGAAGAAAGGTTTAAAGAAGGTTTTCTTTTAAGATTTCAAGAAAAATGCTTAAGAGATCAACTCTTACCTTAAGCTTCTTCTTCCTTCTCTCTAGATCTCAAGACTTCTTCAATGCTCTCTCTCTCTTCTTTCTCTCGCTTGGCCAAAAATATGAAGGGAAGAGGAAGGGAAAGTGTTTTATAAAACATCTCTCGTTTCCTTTTAATCACTTGATTTCATCAATGCATCATATGGTGACACTTGGCATTGGTCTTATGTCCTTCCAATTGTGCCATTAGGCTTCCATTAATTTAGAACTAATTTTCTCTCCCTTTGGTTAGCATCAAAAACCATCCCCCTTATGCTCTCCACCAACCAAATTGCTTCTTCCAACTAATCCAACTATGCACTCAAGTATTGTACCATAATCATGATTACTTTGTCCAAGAAGCATTATTTTAATGCAATTAGACATGTGCTCTTCTTAATCAATTACAAACTAATCCCCTTTCCATAGGAAAATGACACTTGGCATATTTAATCCCATTAACCATTTTTCCCTCTATTTTTCTTGTGCTAGGCGAAAATTGCAAAACAAAAGGGAAATAGGAATTGTTTTAATACTTCCATAATTCAATTAAAGGCTTTATGCATAATTCCTTCCAATATATATATACACACACAACTCTTAATTTATTCTTGGTGAAATATTCTAAATATACATTCTCCTTTATTTTCCTTAATTAATTGAAATCAACTTCAATTAATTGGAAAACAATTAATCTTGTGCTAAATTGGTAAAGTTTTGATTTTGCCGTTACTTTTGTAATCTAATTTCCTTTCTTGAATTAATTTGCTCATTTTCCCATGAATATTCACCATTTTATTGAATTTCTCGAATAATTACAATATATTCAGTGAATATACAATTCGAGGTGTTACAATTCACACAGCACTCAAACTGTTGAGGTAATCAAGTCAAACAATGTCAATTATTTTTTTCTGCCAGTATTTTTTTCCCCTGTGGATTGATATAATGTTTGTGGCTTTTTCATTTAGTTGACTAGGTGTATGTCTTAATTTGTTCTCCCATAGAGTGATATCAATACAACGTGGGAATTAACAGAAAAGGAAGAGGAAACCAAACAAAAAAGGTATGTGTGTATATACGTATCTTTTATTCTACAATGCTTAAATCATTTTAGATGCTGATTTCATTTATGTTATGTGTTGATAATTTTGCAAGTTCAAGCTATTGTGACAAATAGCCCATAATACATGCTGGCACTACTACAAAAAACGTTTTTAACGTCCCTTTTTTAGGCCTTTTAACGTCTGAAAATAAGGGGACGTCTATGTGAGAGACGTAGTAAAAAATGACAATAACGTCCGTAGATAAAAGGACGTCTAAAATCTGGACTTTAGACGTCCCCATTTTAAAAAGGGACGTCTAAAGTGCTACACTGACACTTTAGACATCTCCATTTTAAAATGGGGACGTCTAAAGTCCCCACTTTAGACGTCCCCATTTTAAATTGGAATTCATTTTGAAATTCATTTTCTCGTAATAAAGAATAGAGAAGAGTGACAGGGAGAGATGAACCTCATTTTCTCAGCAGGAACATAGCCATGAAGCATGTTTCAGAATCCTGATCTACAAACCATAACAACACAAGTTAGAAGATAAAATAAAAGGAAAACCCAAAGAAAAAAGAGAAAGAGGATAAAATAATAAAAAAAGGTAAGAAAGCATTATAGATCTGGAGGTGAAAAAAAGAGAGAAAAAGGAAGAAGCAAGAGTAAAAGGAGCATATAAAGAAAAAGAAGCAAGAGCTCAAGGCGTGGTGGTAGTGTCTCTCATTGTGTTTGCGGCGATGGGAAGGGAAAGATGAGTGTAAAAGTAATATAAAACTGACAAATAAAGACTATCAGAAAAAATTTGAATTATTTTTTACGTCCCCGATTTAATTTAAGGACGTCTAAAGTTGTTCAGTTATTTTTTTTTAAATTTTTTTTACTTTAGACGTCCCCAATTTCAATTGGGGACGTCTAAAGTCAAAAGTGTAACTTTAGACGTCCCCAATTGAAATTGGGGATGTCTAAAGTAGTTTGTTTTTTTTACTTTAGATATCCCTAATTCAAATAGGGATGTCTAAAGTCTATAAAGTCACACTTTAGACGTCCTTATTTAAATTGGGGACGTCTAAAGCTATTCAATTCATAATTATAAAAATGCCATCGTCTTTATTTTTTACCTCCCTTTTTTAAAAAGGGACGTCCTTTAGGGACGTAAAATATATATTTTGTAGTAGTGTGGAATTTTTGTTGCCATATATGAAGTTGTTCTACTTTGTGTCTCTATACCACATAAAAGACGGTGATCTCTTATCTTTTCTTTTTTCCCCCTCTTTTACTTACTTTAGGCGTCCAGCTACCTCTTCTTCTTTTCTTTCCAAATTGGCTGCTTCCTTTTTGTCAACTTGTGGTTGCTTCTCTAGCCTATCATCCTCTTGATAGTTGATAAATCTCCCAATAATATCCACCGCCTCTTTCTAACTTGTGATATGTGGATACTTTACTATGATTTCCCTAGACCCTTTTCTTCACAGTTTTGTAATTTTCAAAAATTGGGGGCTTTTTCTATAGTTTATCTCCAGTCCTCAAAAAATATTAATCTTACCCCAAAATCTCTAATTTTCTTCTAAAACACTTACAATGCAAGATTAAGCACAAGCTGGTAGCATCAAGAGTTTAAGAAATCATTTGTATGAATAATTAACAATTATGACCATTTTGCCCCTATTTACACTTAATTCAATACAAATGTATCTAATTAAAATTAGTGCTTAATCATACAATAATGTTCCAGAAAATGCATTAAAGATCCCAATTTAGTTATAAAAAATTAAATAAAAATATGGTTCAATCACTCACCACTTCCCTTAAAATGACATACAACAAAGGCAAGGGTGTGGTTGTCGTTGATATGTGAGAAGGTGGAAAAGATGTTATAACTTTATTTTGTTGGTTTGTCTATATAATCTTTTCTTCTATACTTAAGCTTTTGGTTAACTTTATATGGCTGCTGGTTTGTGTGTGTATATATATCTATATATAAATGTAGATGTACACAGAAGCGGTATCAGTACACATAATAGTAGTATCATCAATACAAGAAGTGGTAGTATCTGCATGCATAGTAATGGTATCAGTACGCATAGAAGTGGCATCAGTATTATTACCATGCTTGATTATCGAAATAGTGATGGACATATTTATGAATCGAACCCATAACTTGACGAACGATAGATTAAATGTGATATTAGAGAAGAACTCTAATACTACTATATCTAAGAAATGATGAGTTTTAATGAAGAGTTTGAGCCACTAATAAATTGTTTTAGAAAGTTTTAAACTTTTTAAAAAAGCTCATTCATTTTTCAGGTTCAAACCATGTGTTTGGGTTAAGTTTTCCAACTATTTTCAGAAGTGTTTATTTCCTAGGACCAAACTTGCCTTAGTAATTCGAAATCATTATGTAGTAACTCATCTGAATTAGTTGAAAGGCAAGGAGTTACAAATTGATCAAGAGTTGGGGATCAATAAGATTGGTATGGGTGGTTAGCCCCATTTCTTACCAATAAAAACCCTAATGCATTAATAAGTTATTTTATAAAGAAAACCTTAATTTCTATGCTTCAATGCTTAACGCGTTAACCTTATGCTTAAAGCATTAAATATCTATGGAAAAAGTTTCCAACTTTCATTTAAGCTAAGCTTTTGTCGGTGACTAATATATTTCTATGTTTTTTAATGAGCAAACTACTATATTTATCAATGGAGAATAAATATAGCACTCCAAATGTGTGTGTATTACACTTGAAAGAAAAAGCTAAAATGTGAGTTTTAATTATTTTCTACTCTCATATTCAAAAATAATAATTTATTTTGCCATCAAATGCTATATCATTTTATTTATTTGAATATCAATGCTTCATTGTACTCATTATGCGCTCTGAGAAAGTTTTGTTGAGTGAACCTCTTCTTCAATCATTATTTTGAAAGGAGAAATTTAGAATATTAGAGTGACCCACAAGTGTTTAGTGAAACTTTACAAAGTTAAAGGTTAAGAACTAAGAGGATGAGATGTAAGGCAGCTCTGAGTGCGAAGGCCAGGTTCTCTCTCTTGAAAAACGTGCGACCATCTTCTTCCTCCACCTATGGTTGACCAGCCTCACCGGAAATTGCCATCGGATCAGCCATCCGATGTCTTAGCTAGTGGCAACAACAAGAAAATGAAAAATGATTCTTCCCAGGCAACCATGGACACTTATGATTCTCTCCAGCTTAACATCACAAAGGATTCTATCGCTATGGAACAGGATACCCTTATGGTTAAGATACAGAATCAGTCCAATGCACAACCTATATCCTATAAGGCTTCTCTTCTCAGATTTAACGGGATAGCTAATGGAAACAGCAACATTGAGGAGGAACAATTACTTTTGGATGTCATAAACAAAGAATGGGAGATGCCGGAACTCACCGAGGAAATACAACTCCTTATGCAACACCACCTTGTTGTCCTAATCTCAACTGATGAGTATAGCGATTAGTGTAAACCTTGGAACACCTCCCTCATTATCACTGCTCTGGGCAAAAGATACAACATATATACTCTAAAGTCCCATCTCAGTCAACTATGGCATACCCAGGACTTTGATCTTATGGAATTGCCAAACAATTATTTCATTGTCCGCTTTCTTCACAAAGAAGGTTGGACACATTTATACCAGAAGGTTGTGTATGAAGGGCCTTGGGTGGTTCAACAGCATACCATTCTTGTCCAAAAATGGACCCTAAATTTTGACCCTTTCAATAACCCACTCCGACGGATAGTCACCTGGGTCAGAGTTCCAAACATCCCCATGTAATGCTACAATGCAGAGTTCATTACCCGTTTGGGAAATAGAATTGGGAGAACAATGCAGATCGATTTACTCACCCCGTCTGCTCAGTTATCAACTATAGCCAAGATTGAAAGAGGAACATATGCCCGCATCTGTGTCGAGCTCGATCTTCAAAAGAAATTGGTATCTCGTGTAATAGCAGCTAACTCTGCTTACCAGGTAAAATATGAGGGATTGGGCCTCATTTGCTTCACCTGCAGACGTTATGGTCACCGGAAGGAGTCATGCCAATGGACCTATGTCGAATCAAGGGCAACAACCTCAGAGCATGCGCACACGGCACTCCTTGTCGTCACCACGCCATCGCTGGTGGTGATGAAGACCCCCAAGGCTGATGCAACTTTCGGGTCTTGGATGCTAGTTGGAACCTCCAGCCGGTCTCGATCAACAAGGAAGCACTACACAGTGGACTCTCCATCGAAAATCAGAACTGGAATGGGGTCGACCAAGTTTGGACGGGATGAATCAAAATTCAGCGCTCTGGCGGATCTCAATGAAGAAGACAAAGAAGACGTGATCACTAGGCAAACCAGCACGCCTTCCGAGCCTGTGCAGGGGATGGGTGACCTGCAGCCACGCCGTCTTGGCAGAGAGGACAAAGGGAAATCAAAATCAAAGCCTGGGGATCTACGCAAGTCAAAGAACACGATGGCATCACATGAGGTTGGGACTATTCAGTAAAAATCACAAAAGGCAATTGGGCCCAAAATTGGGCAGGCCCAATACGTTAAGAAGACCATTGGTGGAGGCAAATATGATGGATCCTCTAAGACCACTATGGGCCGAAGAGACCACTTAGTTGTGGGAGGAAGCATAGCAAAAATGGGCTCAAACCATATTATTCATTCTAGCCAACCTTCATCTAACAAAAATCCAAACACCTTGTTGCTAGAGGGCCCACGTGATTTAATCAATCATAGCTATGATGCTTTTTTGAAAGAAAAATGTGAACATAGTGAATCCTTGGGTTGCCATACAAATCTCTTATCCTCTTCTTCTGCGGCATTGGATGATGACATAGGAGACGATTTCATGGCTGCAGATATTCCTGATTCGGGATGCAGAGATGCGCCGAGCATAGAGTAAGGCTCCGCCCTTCCTTTTTCTTTTATTTTATCATGATAATTGCATCATGGAATTGTAGAGGTGCTGGGAGCAGGAATTTTCCCACCACTGTAAAAAACATAGTGAAAGAAAATGCAATTGATATTTTGTGTCTTCTAGAAACCAGGATTAGTGGGGACAAGGCTGAGGCCGTGACTCAAAAATTAAGCTTCAGTAATTGGATTAGACTTGAGGTTTCTGGCTTTGCCGGGGGTATTTGGATTCTTTGGAATGACACTAGCGCTCAACTAGATTACATTCTCTCTACCACCCAACTTATTCACTGTAGACTTGTTGACAAGAATAGTAAGGATACATTTCTTGTTACCGTGGTCTATGGTGAACCTGTCCTCAACAGAAAAGAGAGTTTGTGGCACTCCTTCTAGGCTATTGCGGATAATACTAATGAGCCATGGCTGGTCTTTGGGGATTTTAATACCTTCATGGAACCAGCTGATAAGATAGGAGGTTCCAACCCCACAATTCAAGCTATGAAGCAATTTGCTGATTGCATCAAAGCCTCCAACTTATTGGAAATTCCTTTTGTAGGGGAGAGATTTACTTGGGAAAAAACAGGAGTGAAGGAAAGAATGGACTGGGTTTTTGGTAACTTGGCATAGGAACTGAGACATCTTAGCTACAAAGTTTTCCACAAACTAAGATACAAATCTGATCACCGCATCATCCTAGTTTCTAATAAGTCTAGTAGCGCCCGTGACAAACGGAACCGTCGTTTCAACTACAATGCTGCATGGGCCCTAGAAGATAGCTTCCCCAATGTCATGACTCAGGCTTGGGATGGCGTTGACTGGTATGAAGGGAAGCGGAGGTTTGATATTGGGGCTGCCAAATGGAACTCTAGTGTCCTGGGTACTATCCCAAAAAAATGAGCGAATCTCCTTCAGAGACTGGGAGGCATAGATAGAGCTCGTCAAAACAATCTATCTAGTGGGCTTCACAAACTTAAAGCTAAACTTTAGAAAGAGTTCGACAAATTAAATGCCCAAGAAGAGCTCATTTGGTACCAGAAATCTAGATGTAAATGGCTAGCTTGGGGAGATAAAAACACTAGGTTTTTCCATGCCTCCACCGTGATCCAAAGGAAAAAGCGAAAGATTGAAGCCCTTCAGGATGAGAATGGATCTTGGATCACGGACCCAAAACAGCTAAGTCTAATGGCCGGAAGATTCTTCAAGGACCTATATACTAGTGACGGCGATGTTCAAGATTCCTCTCACTGGATTGCAGAGTTCCCCCCACTTACAAGCCAGGATGTCCAGCTTATCCATAAAGATGTCACTGACCTTGAGATTAAGAATGCTGCATTTTCAATAGATGCCCTTAAAGCCCCTGGCCCAGATGGCTTACAGGCACATTTCTTCCACACTCAATGGAATCATGTCGGTGGTCGTGTCTGTAATCTTATCCGTAAAATTTGGCAGTACCCAGAAAATGTCAAGGACATCAACCATACTCATGTCATCCTTATACCAAAAGTTGATCATCCTGTATCCTCAAGGACTTTCATCCTATCTCTCTCTGCAATGTCATTTTCAAGATTATTACAAAACTCATTACTGAAAGATTAAAGGGTGCGATGTCTTATCTGATCCAACCGCAACAATGTAGTTTCCTTGCTGGGCGACATAGTAGTGACAATGTTATTATTGCTCAGGAGGCCATTCATTCCATGCGCAACAAACATCAGAAGAAAGGTTTTGTTGCTGTTAAAGTGGATATGGAAAAGGCCTTTGACCGTTTAGACTGGAATTTTGTCCGCTCTATGCTTATCAAGGTTGGTATCCAAGATGCTATGGTAAATCTCATCATGTCCTGCATCTCTTTGGCATCCATGACGGTTAGGTGGAATAGGGAGGATTCTTCCACATTTCAATCTACCCGTGGAATTCGCCAGGGTGACCCCCTTAGCCCCTTCCTCTTCATCCTCTGTATGGAAAGGCTAGGACAGCAAATCACCAAAGAAGTTGCTCAGGGTAGATGGAGGGGTCTTAAATTTAATCGTCATTCTCCCGTTATATCTCACCTTTTCTTCACTGATGACCTTCTTCTGTTTGGGGAAGCCAACGAATCTCAGATTGCGTTAATAAAGGACATCATGAAAGATTTATGTGCAGTCTCAGGACATAGAGTGAATCTAGCCAAATCTAAGGCTTTCTTCTCTAGGAATATCAACTTTAACAGGGCATTACTTCTTAGCCGTGAGTTAGGGGTTGGGATTACAGGAGACTTGGGGAAATATCTGGGTGTCCCTCTCTTACATAGTCGTGTCACCAAGTTCACTTTCTACCCAATTATCCAAAAAACCAAGAAGCGTCTTTCGAACTGGAAAGGTAGATTCCTGAGTATGGCTGGGAGAACAGTCCTGATAAAATCTGTACTCTCGGCTCTTCCCAGTTATATGATGCAAACCATGCTTCTTCCGAAGGGATTTTTAGGTAAACTGGAGAAGATTAATCGAAGTTTTCTATGGAATCAAGGGCAAATAGGAAGGAAAATGCATCTCATTGCATGGGACCAGATTAAGCTTAGCAAAGATTTTGGGGGCTTAGGCATCAAAGATTTACAAACTCAAAATACTGCCTTCATCATGAAGCTATGCTGGGGTCTGTTAGTGATGAGTGTCCATTTCATTACCAGAGAGTGGAGAGTGTCCTTCATATTCTTCGTGACTGTGAGATAGCTAGAGAGGTGTGGTTACATTTCATTGCTCCTAACCATTGCTTTAGTTTTTTTCGCTCTGATTTGCAGGTATGGCTCACAGACAACTTGTCCAAGAATATGGCCATGGCTCGCTTTCACCATTCGCCGTGGCCCAAGATGTACAGCCTCATCTGTTGGTTCCTATGGAAGACTAGGTGTCGGAGACTTATAGAAGGTACACATGCCCAGCCGAATGACATCATCCATGGAGTTATGTGCGTGTTGCTGGAGTCTGGCATGTATGCTACTTTTAGGCATCAGATATTCCGTCTCCATGGCGGGAGCGAGGAGGCATGGCACCCGCCACAAGAAGGAGCTGTTCGGTTAGACACAGATGGCTCGGTTACCCAACAGCAACTAGCGGCCTGCGGGGGTCTTGTACGTGATGCACAGGGACACTGGATTCTAGGATTTTAGCGTCGATTGGGCTTTGTTCCTTCTTCCACAGCAGAGCTACTCACGCTATTGACGGGACTCCAAATCTGTAAGCAACAGAATTTTTCCAAGGTTATTGCCTATACAGACTCCCTTGAGACCTATCATCTCATCATGAAACATGGAGGCCACACTGACCCGTTGAGATCAAAAATTAATGCGGTCAAAGATTTACTCTACTTTGAGTGGGATATCGAGCTTCACTATGCACCGAGAGATAGCATTCGATGCGCCGACTTCCTGGCCAAGGACGCTCAACATTTACAGGACAATTTTGCTATTTTGCACGCCCCACCCCCTCAATGTAGTATTTATATGGCCCAGGATCTTAATCCACTGGCCTGATTGCATCACCTAAACCTCTTTTGTAATCTCCAAGTTTTTCTTGACCGTCTTATTATATATATATAAAAAAAAAGAACTAAGAGGACACTTTATCAAGCTATGGGGCCACAATAAATTTTACTTAAAGTTAAAGGATTAAATATATACTTTTATCAAATTTTGTAAACACAATGAAACTCTTTCTTTTTTCTTTCTTTTATACTCTAACAGCAGTATTTTCACTATTTTGTACCCTGCCAATTTTTCACTCTATTTCTTTCTCTGCCCAAGGGAGTATGCGCATTTATTAAAAAAAAGAAAAGTGTGTTCAGGTACAGTATGATTATGTGGAAAATAAAGTGCACGTAGGAAATATCAAAAGTTTTGCGTGATTTTGGGAAGAATGAAAATGAAGTATTTGTCATGTAGAAATTGTCTTCATTATCAGCGCGCGAAAATAGCGCAATAAATGTTATTTTTCCCATGGTTCCCGGACCCGGATCGGAAACCGCCGAACCGATCATTAGACCGGTCCGGTCCAGGTCCCAAATTAAAAAAAAAATAAAAATTTTAATTTTTTCCTTTAGAATTTCATATTATAAACCTAAAATTTTCAATTACTCACCGGTTTGGTCCCGGTTTAGCTCCGGTTTGATCCCGGTTTGACCCACTGACCCTTAACCCAGTACCTCGACCGGTTCAATACCCGGTCCGGTCTTTAATACCTTGATTTTTCCACAATCTTTTTTTATTTTTTTTTGCGCAGTTATTTTTCCACAATCAGAAAGGAATTAATAAATTAACATTATATTCTCTTATCACGAGTAAATCCCGTATCAGAGACGCAAAAGGCCAGTATTGTTCCCCCATCAGCTGACAAGAAGGCCAACTTTTAGCCCACGGCAAATTAGAGACTGTAGATTTTTGTATCAGTAAATTAGTAGTTGTAAATAACTAAATATTTATTTACATATACAACTGTAAATTTTGTTATTGTTAGCTTTAAAAGATCATTCATTCATAAATATTTATAAATTTTGGTATCAACTACTATAATAACTCCAAGAACCTTCCAGACTTGACCAGACCCAGGACTACCAAACCTAGCCCCGTTCCTGAAACATACTAGACTTCACGTTAGGGAATAGACAATTCTGTGCAGCCTTTAACAAAATGTCGGATACTGTAACAACAATTTTCTAAATATATCAAAATATATGTTAAATATATTAAAAATTGGAAGCCATCAAGGTTTTTATTTCTGTTACCTTGGTTTTCCTGTGGCTTATTGCTCTTGGGATTTTTTCCAGGGAGATTTTGTTTCAGTTGTTTGCTTGTTTGGTTGGTTCTTGTGAATGGGTTGCTTTCTTCGAACTTGGATACTATTTCATCAATATAAATTGTTAGTTTGATGCCAAAAAAAAGCGTTAAATTAATAAGAAAAAAGTTTGCAACTTTCATAAACGTTAAGCTTTGTCTTTGACTAATATATTTCTATGTTTTTTTATAAGCAAACTACTATATTTTTCGATGGACAATATAGCACTCCAAACGTGTGTATATCAAACTTGAACCATTAGAAAAAGCTCAAATGTGAGTTTTAATTAGGGGAAATGAAAGAAAAATAGTATTTGAATTACAAAAACCACCCAAAATGTCTACTAAATTAACAAAATGTAGGTAATCTCTAAAAATCTATGATTTTGAAATTTGAATGTTGATAACTTGAATATAAAGATTGATAACTTGAGCTACCAAATTATCACTATATATAACCAAATTGCTAATTATTATCCTTAAGTCATCATTGCATATACTCAAGTTGTTAACACCCAAACTTCAAAATCCCATATTCATACCAAATTACCTATTTGTCCTTTTACTAATTTAGTAAACATTTTAGGGTTTTTATACATCAAAAGGTATTTTTATGTTATTTTCCCTTTTAATTATTTGCTACTCTCATATTCAAAAATAATAATTTATTCTGCCATCAATGCTTCATTGCACTCATTATGCTCCTTGAGAACGTATATTGTTGAGTGAACCTCTCCTTCAATCATTCTTTTAAAAGGAGAAGTTCATAATATTGGAGTGACTCATAAGTACCTACTAAAACTTTGCAAAGTTAAAGCTTAAAGAACTAAAAGTACACTTAATAAAGTTAAAGAACCATAATGAAGCTTTACGTGAAGTTAAATTATTAAATATGTACTTTTGCTAAATTTTGTAAACCCTATGAAACTCTTTCTTGCTTCGTTCTTTTATACTCTTGCTGCTGTATTTGGTTCTCTACTAATTTTTCACTCTATTTCTCTGCCCAAGAAAGTATACACATTTATTAAATATAAGAAAAGCGTGTTTAGGTACTGTATGATTAGGATGAAAATAAAATTCTTGTAGGAAATATCAGAAGAGTAGCGTGATTTTGGGAAGAATGAAAATGAAGCATTTGTCATGTAGCAAAAGTGGCTTCAATATCAGCGTGAGGTGAGCGCAATGAATGTGTGGTTATTGTTATTCTTCCACGGTCAGAAACAAATTAAAATCAACATTTTCTAATCACGTATCAGAGACGCCAAAGGCCTGGATTGTTTCCCCGTCAGCTAACAAGAAGGCCAACTCTTAGCCCACGGCAAAGTCGGGACTGTAGATTTTTGTATCAGTAAATTAGAAGTGGTAAATATTTACATATACACTTATAAATTTTGTTATGGTTCAAGTGAAAAAATATTAATATTATTGATTATTTATTTATAAATATTTATATA
Source organism: Inga oerstediana (assembly GCA_963210345.1). Lineage (NCBI taxonomy): Eukaryota > Viridiplantae > Streptophyta > Magnoliopsida > Fabales > Fabaceae > Inga > Inga oerstediana. The sequence continues at coordinate 22,425,559 of OY723408.1, read as the reverse complement.
AATTTTTGTATCAACCATTGTAATAACTCTAAGTACCCCTTAGACCTGACCACATCACAGACTACCTAACCTAGCCTTGTTCATGAAACAGACCAGGCTTCTTTAAAGTAGTTAACCATGTTAGGGTTTAGTCAAGTCTGTGCAGCCCTCAACGAAGTGATTGCTACTGTGACGATGGTGACAATTGTTGACAACTGAGGACGGTGACTGTGGATATCTTATGGGAAATATGAAGAATTCCGTTTTGGAGGGGCGCAAAGTAAATATTTTCTCTTTCATAATCAAATACAAAAATGTCATTTCTAAAATATAGCAATTAATGACTCCCTAACTCTTTCAAAATAATTTATATTTTTAATATAAAATTCTTGTAAAAGTGATTTAATTTACAACAAGTTCATTCAATTAATAATAAAAAGACGTGTCTCTAGGAACCGTATGATTAGGGGGAGTAACATTTCATTTGTCGTCAAACAAAAGTGACTGTGAAATAGAAAGAACTCCGTTTTGGAGGGGCGCAAAGTGGTATTTCTCACGCACCGATTCCACAAAAATTCAGAACAATTTTTTTTAAAAAAAAAATTTCCATTTTTTATAATTCATTTTTAGTTATTTTACTGAAATTGAAAAAACTTAATTAAGTCAATAATCAAGAAAGTCATCTAAAAAGTGTTTTATTTTCTATTTGTATCATAAATAAAAAATTAATATTTTCTCTTTCATAAATACAAAAAAAAGGAATTTTTAAAATGTAGTAATAAATTCTCCCTAACTCTTTCAAAATAATTTATATTTTAATATAAAGTTCTTGTAAAAGTTATTTACAACAATTTTGTATAATTAATAAAAAAAGACGTGTCTCTAGGGTCCGTTTGATTTGGGGGAGTAATTGATATTTCATTTGTCGTCCAACAAAAGTGACTCTGATATGTGTTTCAAACGAAGAAGAAGTGACTGTGATACTGGGTCTATTTGGAAACCCGTTTGGATCCAAAAAAAGTTTATTTGGGGGTTAAAAGCTCCAAAAACTTATTTGATGTGTTTGGGAAAGCTTTTGGGATGACTGAACTTATGAAGTAAATGGAGCTTTTATGAGAAGCTCATCTAAGTTACTTCTCTCAACTTTTATGAAAAAAAGTCACTTCTGACATCGTTAATCCAAACACAAATCACATCTACAAAGCTCTCTTTTTTTCTATATGATTTTTTCAAAAGCCCATCTATAAAAAAAACTCATTCTCTACCATTAATCCAAACATACACATAACAGCGTGCGTGAAAAGTGCAATGAATGTGGTCACTGTTGTTATTGGAGTGAGAAACAAATCTACATTTTTTTAATTATCAATTCCGTATGAGAGACGCAAGGATGAGATGGGATGCAAAGGATGGCCGGCATCGTCTGTATTGAGGTGGCTTTCCAATCAAGTTCGCTGGTCAACTGACAAGAAAACTGAAAAAATGTTAGACCGCCCGGTGCATATTAAAATCTTTCTATTACTTACAAATCTGTATGAGAAAACAAATAAATAAGTATATGACAAAAATTAAATAGTAGCAGAGACTCAAGAATTATTAAAGTGGAAAACCCTCCATTAAGGGTAAAATCTATGGGTCATTCGTCCAGATCAAAGAAAATCATATATACTATAATTAAAAAAAAAAAAGAGTGTTAGAGAATTTCAACCATATGCCCAAACACATGCAATCACCCAACCAAACAATTAAAGCTAACATCTTATAATAGAGAATAAAAACGAGCTATATGTTTTGAACATGTTGACCAAATTTCAGCTCAATCTTATGGTCGAAGAGTGTGCAAATACTGATTTACCGAGACTACGATGTGAAGTTGTGCTTTTTCGCTTTCTTTCTTCTTTTCTCTTAGATGACTGTATAATTAGACCTTGATCAAAAACCAAATATGTCCTCTCTCTACATAAATAAGTGAGATACAATGGGCTTCAAATTAATAAACTATAAGAAAATATTCTTTCTCACAAAGAATATAAAAAAACGTTGGGTATGTTTGTTTCTATTTTTTGTTTTTTTATTTAAAATTGTTTTTATAAAATTGTTTTTTAAAACAAGTTTTAAAACCAAAAATATACATATATGAATAGTTATATTTTTAAAAAATCTATTTTAAAGTGACATGGTAGCGGCGGTCGCCAACAGTGTTGTAGTGAAGGTCGACGCCAGTGGTGATACGGTGTCAATTATGAACTGGAGGCAGCCTCAAAAAATAAAAATAGAAAAAAAAACAAGAAAATAACTAAAAATTATGTGTGGTTTGATTTTTAAAAGTAACTTTAACTTTTTCTGAAACAAATTTTATTTTATTTTTTGTTTTTTAAAACAAAATCAAACAAGTCCATTCTTTGTTCATTGGTCACTCTTTTTTTTTTTTCTTTCTCTTTGTTTTTTCTTTTGCTTTTCTTTTCTTTCATTTTTTTATTTCATAAAATAGGAAATACATAAAATTGAACAATTGAAACATGGCTTTTCTTCTCACAAGAAGGGAGCACAAAACCTAACAAAAAAAAAAATGATTTATTAGCTCATTGATTTAGAACTAAAGGTAGTATGTATTTTATATTGATCGATTAATTATTAAAGAGGATAACAAGAAAGTTTAAAGTACTGATGTAGACATAAATTCTAGGCATATACCAAGAGTATTTTAGTTTAGTGTTGGATCAACTAAATTATAAAACTTAAGAGAGCAAAATAAAACTTGTTCTAAAATTGGAAACTAAATGTATATACTTTAGCCTGATAAAAACTATATATAAGAATCAAATAATCGAGTTTCTCTATATTTAGACCAACTTCAATCATAGACAAGTTGGCATTCTGCAGGATATATATAAATATATATATATTCTCTCCTTCTGGCTTATGAAAGCAGTAGCCATCCTCTAAGCTACCCACTTCTTTTATGTCTTCCTCTTTCCTATAAACTCGAAATCATGAATAGTACGCCACTGTGGATGATCGCTTTGCATGCGTTTGTTTTGTTCATCATTGCTAGCCACTCAGCGCGAGTTGTCGCAGATGGTGATAAATCAGGTAATTACCTTCTTGAAGTGATTTGCCATTTTTATTCAAAATAATGAAGGAATATATGTAACTGTGTTGGTGTGTGTAGGTTTCATAAGCATAGACTGTGGAGCAAGCGGAGACTACGTGGAAGAAAAATATGGGATTTGGTACCAGACTGATGAAGGCTTCATTGAGACCGGAACTAATTATAGACTGGCCCGCAACTATTCAACCACGAGTCAAATGCAAATGACATTGAGAAGTTTTCCGGAAGGAGAAAGGAACTGTTACACACTGAAACCAAAACAAGAGAAGCAGAATCAGAAGCACAAGTACTTGATCAGAGCCATATTTACATATGGCAATTACGACTTCAAAAACCAATATCCAGTGTTCGACCTTTACTTTGGGGTGAATTATTGGACCACAGTTGGATCCACCGCCGATCCTCTCCAAGTTTTTGAGATGGTAATTCAGCAAAATACCACCACCACCACCACCTCAGAGATGGTTCAGGTGTGCTTGGTGAACACAGGACAAGGCACACCTTTCATCAACGCTATAGAATTAAGGCCCCTGAACAACGCTCTCTATCCGGCTCCACTTCCACTAGTTCTTACCGGAAGATATGACATGGGCTCTAGGCTCCCACCCAATATTATTACCAGGCATTCATCTCTTTCAACTACTAAAAAAACAGAGGATTAGAGATGGAGTTGTAAGATTATGTCATAAAAAGTACTGTCACTAATTAATTAACCACGGAATTCCATTGCTAACTCAAATTGACCATGGAATTCTGTCACTAATTAACTGTTTTTTTTCCGTAAATATTCATTATCTTTAGTCTGATTTCTTATTTAGCATAATTGTTTTTAAAAATACAGGAAAAAGGATGTGTACGATCGCTTTTGGATCAGCAATAGTAATAATGGAGGGGATTCCATACAAACAAGTGCAGAAGTAAAGGCAAAAGACTCTGTTTATGAACTTCCATCGGAAGTAATGAGCACTGCAGTGAAACCCTTGAATAATTCCAATCTCTTAACTTGGAATTATAGTTCCGACATGTCCAACAGATATTATACGTTTCTTCACTTTGCTGAAATTGAAAAGCTTCCTCGTGGCCACAAGAGGATCATCAATGTAACTTTTGATGATGAAAATTCCCTCTCTCAGGTACTTACTCTTGAATACTTGAAGCCTGTCACCCTAAGTTCCAACAAGATAATAAAAGGTTATATAAGCTTCACAATTAGAGCAGCAGCTCATTCAGATGCTCCTCCCATCCTTAATGCTGTGGAAATTTATCAAATCCTCCCGCAAATAAATTCCCCTACAGCTCCACAAGACGGTATTGTTTGTTTCTCCTTTTTGCTTTTTATTTTCTATGAATCTGCTCTGTCAGAAAAGCGGTATTACTTTTATTTTTATTTTTCATCATTAATTTTTGGCTAAAATATATGTTACATCCGTGAACTTTGGACCACTTACAGATAGCTAACGTTCATAACCTTTGAAATTTTACAATAAGCCCCTAAAACTCTTACATTTATACGCATCTCCCATACGACCAATCTTATAAAATACTTATCAACACACAATTTAAAGATTAGGAAGTTATCTATAAATCAATTAAAGTTTCAAGTGGTTATATGCAGACACAAATAAAATTTAAGGGGGTATATAATTGATGGGTCGGGGTTATATCATTTTCCGCAAAGACTTGAAAGCTCATAGAGGTTTACTATTAAGTTTTAAAGATTAAAGGGATTATTTGTACATGATCCGAAGTTAAAGGGAGTTTTGTGTAATTTAGCCCTTTTTTAGTTATCAATATATCGTTTCTAAAAGAAACTCTGACTTGTTTGTTCTGTTTATTTTTGGAAATAATGAAGTTAATCCTATACTGGAAATCAAGCATATTTATGGGGTCTCCAAAATCAGTTGGCAAGGTGATCCATGTGTTCCCCCTAACTATGCATGGGATGGTCTAAATTGCAGCTCTGGCAGTAATATAAGGATCACTTCATTGTAAGTAGCCCTAATTACAGATCTTGTCATGATCTGTTATGTTTAAAGCATACAAGTATAAGATGTTGCATATAATTAGTTATATGAATATAAAATCCTAACACGGTATTGTTTATACCATCAATCAAGCATTATTTTTTAAATCATCTAGGGTTAAGGTGCATCTAACGCCTTTAAAGTACTTTCTCAGATATATCCAGTACCCTAAAGTATTTTATAGTGCACCCACCCTGAAGTACTTTTCCATGGATGTTTATCGCCTTGAAGTATTTTTTTAAAAGGTGTCCATCACTCTAAAGTACTTTTTTGTGTGTAATTTTACACTTAACAATTTAGATAATTTAAGGTATTAGATACACCTAAATAAATACTTTCGGGTGTTGATGTGCCAAAAAATAGTTTACGGTATTGGACGCTCCAGGAAAAATACTTCATGGTGTTAGATGCACTAGAAAAAATACTTCTGGGTACTGGGCGCACCACAAAATAAGTTAGGACACTGGATGTAGCTGAAAAAATAATTCAGGATGCTTGATGTACCTTAACCCTTCATAATAAAATGCTGAAAAGCTTGCCTTGATCTGATCATCACTTAGATATCTCAATCGATAAGCTTCAAATTTCCTTCCCTTTTGTTTATTTATCTCCTTTGTTGTTTCCCATATTTTCAAAATTGCGAAATATAAATTGTAGGAATTTGAGCTCAAGCAAACTCGCTGGACAAATAACTCCATCGTTTGCCAGTTTGGAAAAATTGGAGTTCTTGTAAGTTGTTATGTTAGATAGGATATCAATATTCAAATAATAAATGATCGATCATTTTGATAGATATGAACAACACTTGCATTCTTGTTCATAGGGATTTGACTAACAATGAATTGACTGGGCCACTACCAGAATTTCTCGCAACTCTTCCTAATTTGAAATTCATGTAAGATCATAAAATTTTATTATTACAGGTTTTGTGCTTAGATTGGGATGAAGTCGTGTATTTCAAATTCCACATTTAATTTTCTCTTTTCAATCTTGTAGTAATGTTACAGGAAACAAGCTCACAGGTTCGATTCCCAAGGCTTTGAGGGAAAAGGCTAATTTGCAGCTGAGGTCTACTTGTTTCCATCCTCAAATTCTATTTTATTTAGTCTCCTTAGCTTTGGTTGAAAAATTTTAGCAACAACTTTTATGTTAGCAAACCACGATGAACCTAAATCTTACAAAGACATAAAAAGGTCTTCTCTTAATTATCATAATTAAGCCTAAATTATTAAGTTGTTATATTAAGGCACTAACCAAAATGTAATTTACTCCATCCAATCCTCAGTGTAAGAGAACTAGTATATGTATTTGCTTAGGTTTTAAACATAAGATCTCAATTCATTCCTCCAAAATTTATTATATTTTACCTAATTTCCCCGTATTACTTACACATATTATGAGGGTTTTCCATCAAGGGAGCAGTATCTTATGCAAATGATTGAAAATGGTACTTTAGAAAATCCAACACACTTTTGTTATAAATAACTACCTAAACTAAATTTCTTAATTTCTACAAATTAATTATGTGCTTCTTACATTTAGAATTGGAGGGCTTACCTTTCATTAACTATACATCCAACGTCGCAACAAGCAAAACTTAGGTTCACCTTTTGAGGAAATGCAGAAGTAGAACACATGTTCCTTCTCTTATAATTGGCTAGAGACTAGAAAATTTTATCCAGCTATTCAACACAAAGCAATCTACTTTAAAATAATTAAATAAATTTTATAAAATATATTAGAGACTAGAGATCAATGTACTATACCAATTCCATCAAGTCTAACTCTACTGTGTTTTAACAGTATGGCCAACAATCCAGGTCTTTGCCAGGAAAATTCATGCAAAGAACCCAAGTTTGTGATTCCAATGATTGCATCACTTTCAGCTTTGGTCATCATTATTGTCCTCATTTCTTTGGTGATCTGGAGATTTAGAAAGAAAAGAGGTATTTATTTTGGGTTAAGGTGCATCCAGCACCCTGAATTATTATCAGCACCCTAAAATATTTAGGGGTGCAATTTTACCCCCATTGTATTAAAATTGGAGCAATCTCATCCCAACTCTAATGGACGGTAAACATTTGTCCAAGGCAACACACTCCCTTGCCAACCTGCTCCCCTGTCTCCCCTTGCCAAGAAAACCTATCACCATGGGAGACATAAATCGATAAGCAAAACGAAAAACTAGAGACATTCACGGTTGAGGGAGGTTGGTGATATATGTTATTAGTAGATGAAGGGTTATTTAGTAAATAAATAGACCAGAAAGGTATCTAGAAATAGTTAGAAGAGAGAGAAAGTATACTATGACGTGTCTTAGCAGGGCTATATGTATTGTACTGACCTATTCCCATTGGTTTTGTGAATGAATTATCCCATTTTCTCTCCTTTAGCTAACATAGGTATCAGAGCCCTATGTCTAGCACATGGCGCCTCCACCTGACACACGATCCCAGGATCGTTTTAGCGAAAATTGAGCAGCGTTTGGAGCTCTATCAAACCACCATTGCTTCTGTATAGACCCATTTGAATCAACATTCCCAGGATATTTCCTATCTTAAAGACACGGCTGCTCATCTTGAAGAACTTCTGAAGAATGTCTCTGTTCAGGTTGCCACGATTGGTCATAGAATGGGGAAACAACCGAGTATGGATGGCGGGCCAATCTCCCCTAGATTATCATCCATTCCGCCATTTGATTCTTTCCATGAGATCCAGTGACCGCTGAGATCTTACTCAATTCCCACAAAATAGAGTCGAGTTGATTTTCTGAGGTTCGACAGCTCTGATTTTCGTGGTTAGGCCTATCGATGCCATCAGTTCTTTGAAGTGGATGGCACTCCTCCAGAACACAAAATTCTGCTCTTGAGTATCCATCTCGAAGGTCATGCTCTCCATTGGCATCAAACCTTTATGCATCGTCATCCTTTCTCGGAGGTTCATTGGGACGATTATTTCAAGCAAATGAAGGAGAAGTTTTCGAATGTTTGTGAAGAGAGCCCCCTGATTGCTCTTAAAAAATTAACTTAGGTAGATGGGCTTGTCTCTGAGCATGAACAGAAATTTGATGAAATGTTGTTAGAAGTTGAGATTTCGGAGAACGTCGCAGTGAGCTTCTTCGTCGGTGGACTCCGGCTAGACATTCAGCAATTTGTTTTAACCTTTGCTCCCGCATCATTGGCCAGCTCCACTTATTCGGCCAGACTATAGGAAGTTGCTATTCAGACTTTGCATGAGAATGCGTCGGGTCGTGCTCATGGGGCCAGTAACTATTCATCTGGGCTTGTTGGGCCATTATCTCTATCTGGATCTCGGGTTACCTCCATGCCCAGCTCTAAGTCCAGTTCATACTCATCAACCCAGTCCTCTGCCAAACTCACCACCATATCTTCTCCTCTAGAATAGTCTAACTCGACACAATCTTCTTCTGTCCGACCCACTAGGCAGTTGTCGAAGAATGAAATGGACTAGAAGAGAAAGAAAGGCCTATGTTATTAGTGCCCGAAGAAGTACTCCTTCAACCACTGCTGCAAGGATTCTCAAATATATGCTCTGTTAATTGATAAAGACGAGCTACAGTTTGAAGATGCATTGGGTGAAGTTCAAGGATCGATGGATGGAACAATTAATGCTATAGAAGGCCAGGAATACACTTCAACCTTGAAGCTCTTGGGATTCATCAAGAATTAGAAGGTTGTCATTCTGGTAGATACAGGCAGTACCCACAACGTTCTTGATGCATTATTAGCCAAACGCCTTAATTTGAAGGTTCCAGAACGACCACCACTCATATTGGCAATTGTAGATACTAGCCAGATTTGTGTCAACAAGCATATTCCCTCTTTGAGCTGGAACATGGGTAATGCCACTTTTACTTCTGATTTTTTGGTTATGAAAGTACAAGGTTATGATGCCATTTTGGGTATTTCGTAGTTGAGAACTTTGGGACATTTTGCAATGGATATGGACCTTCAAATCTTTGAGTTTCGGCTTAACGATCACTTGATTGAGTTACATGGTCTTGGGTCCCCTATTCCATCTGTTCCGAATAAGATAATGGTCTTTTGAGAACTGTTGGTCGCTAATCAACTATATTTAATTCACTCTCCTTCGGAAGTGCGCATTGATGTAGTATCTGACTCCTCTCTTTTAGACGATCAGAAAGTTGACTTACGACAAATATTGGATCATTTTGTTGATATCTTTCAAGAACTTCACGGTTTGCCTCCTCCGCGATCATTTGATCATGCAATTCCTCTTAAAGATGATAAGCCTATTTGTTGTAAACCTTACCGTTATAGTCCTATTTAGAAAAATGAGATCGAACAACAGGTCCAACAAATGTTAACCATTGGTATCATTCGTGATAGCTGTAGTGCCTTTGCTGCTCTAGTGGTTTTGGTCCAAAAAAAGGATGGATCCTGGCATTTCTATGTTGATTGCCTTAAACTCAACGAAGCTACTATAAAGAATAAATTTCCTATTCCAGTTATTGAGGAGTTATTGGATGAATTGATCAGTGCTACTTTTTTCTCTAAGCTGGATTATGTGCAGGATATCATCAAATTTGAATGAAAGATGATGATATTGCTAAGACTGCCTTTAGAACCTATGAAGGTTTATATGAATTTGTGGTAATGCCATTTGGGTTAATGAATGCCCTGGCAACTTTTCAGGGTGTTATGAATTCTATTTTTAAACCCTTCTTGCGTAAATTTATCTTGGTATTTTTTGATGATATACTTGTTAATAGTAAGGATTGGTCTGCTCATATTCACCACTAGAAACTACCTTCCTTACCTTGAGACAACACCAATTTTTTGTAAAGGCATCCAAGTGTATTTTTGCTGCAACCACAATTGATTATTTGGGGCATCTTATTTCTACTCAGGGTGTCCAAGCTAATCCTAAGAAGCTGTCAGCCATTACTTCTTGGCCAATTCCATCGTCTCTTAAACAGCTTCGTGGGTTTCTTAGACTTACCGGATACTATCATCGCTTTGTTAAGAATTTTAGGTCTATAAGCAAACCTTCAACGGATTTATTAAAAAAGAATGTTAGCTTTATTTGGACTAAGGATGCTGATCATCATGCTTTTAATACCTTGAAGCATCTTATGATTTCTCCTCTAATATTGGTGCTTCCTAACTTCAATGATACCTTTGTCATTGAAACATATGCTTCTGGTGTGGGATTAGGTGTTATACTGTCACAAAATGGCTACCTATTAGCTTATGCTAGTAAGTCTCTTCCTTCATCTAAACGTCCTATTTTTGCTTATAAGCGGGAGGTCTTAGCCATTCTTTTTTGCTGTTAAACAATGGTGTTCTTATTTATGGGGTCGTAAATTCATTATCCACATTGACCATTTACCTCTTAAGCATTTGTTGGAATAACATGATTTGAGCCAAGAATAATTTAAGTGGCTTCATAAATTGTGGGGTTTACACTATGAAATTGTTGACGGCAAGGGGAGTGATAATGTCGTTTTGGATGCCCTTTCTAGGAAGCTGGATGATTCTGCTGTTGCTATTGATAGTTCTTGTTTGGCACTCTCAGCCCCTATTCGGTCCCTCTATGAGCGTGTTCAGGATTCATGGTTGGCTGATTCTATTTTGCTGAAATTGGTTCATGAATTAAAACAGGATCCTACTTCTCACCCCAAATTTACATGGCATAATCATCTACTTAAACGCCATTGCAAGTTGGTTGTGGGGGCTAATCGGGGTCTTTCTCAAGATTTACTTACTTTCTTTCATGCTACCGGAGTTGGGGGTCATTCAGGCATTTATCCTACCTTTAAACATCTTGCCTCTTTTTTCTATTGGAAAGGTATGGAAAAGGATGCTCGTAATTTTGTTCGTGCATGTACTGTTTGCTAGCGCTTTAAACTAGAATTGGTGGCTTCCCCGGGGCTTCTTCAACCCCTTCCTATTCCTAAGACAACTATTTTTGTAAGACAACTATTTTTGTGGTGGTTGATCGTTTGTCCAAAGTGGCTCATTTCATGGCTCTTAAACATCCTTACACTATAGTAGGTGTGGCTCAGGTTTTTATGGATAATGTGGTCAAGTTAAATGGTTTTCCTAAATATATAGTTAGTGACCATGATCCTATTTTCTGTGGCAAGTTTTGGAAGGAATTATTTCGCCTCTATGGTGTTAAACTTCATTATTCTCCTTCCTATCACCTACAAACTGATGGCCAAACTAAGGTTCTTAATCGTTGCTTAGAGGGGTATCTTTAATGCATGACTGGTGATTTTCCTAAGCAATAGGTCAAGTGGCTAACATTGGCTGAATTATGGTATAATACTACTTTTCATTCAGCTAGTGGTATGACCCCCTTTGAAGTTGTCTATGGTGTGGCACCTCCTACCCATTTACTTATATTGCTAGGGATTCTCCTAATGAAGTTGTATATTGTACTTGTTTGTCTCGGGAATTGGTTCTTCAACTTTTGAAGCAACATATACTGAAAGCACAGCACCGCATGATTCAACAGGCTAACAAACGCAGAACTGAACGCTACTTTGCTGAGGGTGATTTAGTTTATTTGAAGCTTCATCCTTTTCAGATGAATCTCATCAACAATTCTTCTATTCATAAGCTAGCTGCTCGTTATTTTGGACCATTTCGGGTTCTTAAAAAAATCGGTGTTGTTGCATATAAACTTGAGCTTCCACCAGAAACAAGGGTTCATCCGATAATTCATGTTTCTCTTCTTAAACAATTTGTTGGTCCATCTACTACTGTCACTCCTTCTTTGCCTCCAACTGATGCTCAAGGACGATTTCTGTTGGAACCCGAAGAGATTTTAAGGGTTAAACGTCCCAATATGCCTGTTACTCAAGTATTGGCTCGTTGGAAATATACACAGCCGGAAGATGCTACTTGGGAGGATTTATCTATTATACAACAGCAATTCTCTGATTTTCCTACAGCAGCTCCACCTTCTTCCACTATCCTTGTGGACAAGGATCCTTTCTAGGGGGCAAGTATTGATATATGTTATTTGTGGATGAAGGATTATTTAGTAAATAAATAGACCAGAAAGGTAGCTAGAAATGGTTAGAAGAGAGAGAAAGCATACTAGGATGTGTTTAGGCAGGGCTGTATGTATTGTACTGACCTATTCCCATTAGTTTTGTAAATGAATTATCTAGTTTTCTCTCCTTTAGCTAATAGTTGGCTCAGTTGGTTAGGGAGGATGAGAGAGAGGGTAGATCATTGATGACTGTGGGGCAAGGGAGACGAGTAAGTGAACTGGAGGGGGAGTGCATGACCTTGGATGGACATTTAGTGTTTGTTAGAACTGGGGTGAAATTGCTCCAATTTTAATATATTGGGGGCAAAATTGCATCCCTAAATGCTTTAGGTTACTGAATGCACTTCCAAAAATAGCTTGAGGTACTGGACACACCTTAACCCTTCATTTTTATGTTCGTTGTCATTAAATTAGAAATGTCACATGCTCATTTATTCTTAGCTCTTCGCTTGAACACCAAAGTGGCCAATATCTTCGAATATGCCATAATGTAAGCTCAAGTTTCTTTTATCCCTTTTGTGGATTCATGAACTGTCAAAACATTTGATTTCGTACTACAGTTTTGTCAACTGAATCTCCAAAGGTTGAAGGTCTAAAACGAAAGAATCAAGCTTTTTCTTATTCTGAAGTTCTCCATATCACAAACAATTTTGAAACTACTATTGGAGAAGGAAGGTTTGGGAAAATTTACCTGGGCACCTTAAAAGATGATAAACAGGTTGCTGTTAGGTTACTTTCTATATTGTCAAGGCAAGGGTATAAGGAATTTCAATCAGAGGTTAGAAATCAGATTCATGAGATAGTTTTCTAAGCTTTTTTAATCAATCAATTTTGGATAATAATAGAGCTAACTTTCAATTTGTAGGCTCAACTCTTGACACTAATTCATCATAGAAATCTGGTTTCACTTGTTGGGGTTTGTGATGAAAACAATGCCAAAGCATTGATCTATGAGTGCATGGATCTTGGAGACCTGGGCCGACTATTGTCAGGTTCGTCTTATAATTGTATAATGAAAAAAATCAAATACTACCTCTGGTCATTTTTTTTTTGGTGAATGCTTTCGGTTCTTAATATAAGAGCTAGTTATGAATTTGATTTAGTTCTAAATATAAGACCACAATCCACTTTATCTCCCAAATTGATAACTTTTTTGCCAAATTAATCTTATTGATTGCACATATTAAAAAGTTTCTATCCAATGGTAGTCATGATAAAAGATGATATTATAGGCAAACCAACCTATATTGCTCATGTGGTTTAATTAGATGCAAAGTGAACACTAGGGCTTGACATGCCGTGAATCCTCTTGAAAGAGGGGTGCCTTCGAGAACGCAGACACAAGTGGTGCATGGCTATCTTCAACTCATGTTGTAAGATATTGTAACAAAAAATCAAAATGAGATAAGATTAAAATATAAGTAAAAATTTCTATTTGTTAATGTTTTGAACTATTCAATAGAAAATAGAAAATTGACCTCATTTCTTTTTGGAATTGTTTTTTTTAATTAAAATTCTTTAATGTTTCGGTTTCTGAAATGAAAGATTTCTTTCCGAACCTAAATTAGTCTACTAGCTTTTATATTAAAAACCAGTGGTAGTATCTTTCAATCCTAATACTCTACCTTAGTTTTGTAATAAGTCCTCGTACTCCAAATTTTTTTATTGAGAAAAAATAAATTCACTCCTAATATTTGACTTCCAAGATGAACCGTCGAAAATCCTTACTACCTCTTTCATTTTTTGTTTTTTCTTCATCTGATTGTTTGTTTATAAAACAGTGATGACTAACCTTGACATTACTATATGCTGCCCAGATTCTCTCAATGGCCTTATATTTTATGCTTCATTGAATAACTAAATCATTGACATGTTTTGGCTTCAGAGGAATTTTGTTGAGATATATATTGGTGTTTGTAGAGAAAAGGTCAAATGTTTTGAAGTGGAAAGAGAGACTTCAAGTTGCTGTTGATGCAGCAAATGGTCAGAAAACTTGTTCTTTTCCCTTCTCAAGAACAATTTTTTTACCTTCCCTTATATAATATGATAATAATGCAGGATTGGAATATCTTCATAATGGCTGTAAGACTCCTATAATCCATAGAAACTTGAAGCCATCCAACATTTTATTAAATAAGTCCATGGTAGCGAAGATTGCTGATTTTGGATTGTCAAGAGCATTTACAAATGAAACAGATTCTCATCTATCAACTCAACCAGTTGGTACATCTGGTTACATTGATCCTGAGTAAGTAATTGCATTTCATCAACTAGTGAAAATATATATTTGTTATTGACTTTTAGAATACAATATACCATTATGTTTCCTCTTTGTTTTGAATAAATATATGCATATGTTATAAGCCCTCAAAGAAAAATCTATAAACTGATTGATTGTTTTCATTATAGATTTCAAAAGTCTGGAAGACTGAATAAAGAAAGTGATGTTTATAGCTTTGGGATTATCCTTCTTGAGCTAATCACAAGCCATCCTCCGATCAGACAACAAGAACATGGGAATATTTGTTTCATTACTGATTGGGTTCGTTCTAAGATTGAATGTGGGGATATCCAAGGCATTGTTGATCCACGTTTGGAAGGTGAATTTAATGTTACTTCAGCATGGAAAGCTGTTGAGATAGCAATGTCATGCACATTACCAGAGCCCAAAGAAAGGCCGGACATAAGCTCTGTGTTACATGAACTAAGTGAATGTTTAGATATGGAGATGGATCATGCTAAATCAAATGGAACACCAAGCTATCCAATCAATCATGTTGAGCAGTTTGATTCAATGATTACCCTCTCAGCGAGGTAGCCCCTTTGGAATAGATTATTGTGTTAAAAGTTACATTTCGTCAGACTTTTTTGAGGATCAGTATGTATCTTGTTTGTCTTTTGTTTGTTTGCATGTGAAAATAGACACAAGTATTTATGTCACTAATACAAAAAACTTTGGGCCTATTTGTTTCTATTTTCTATTTTTTCCCAAAACATTTTTATAAATTGTTTTTTTAAAACAAGTTTTGAATTAAAAAAATATGTCTGAATAGTTATTCTGAAAAATTCACATTTGAAAACAAAAAACATAAAAATTTATTTGAAATAATTGTTCTTAGAGCATCAACTTAGATAACAGAAAAGAATATAATTGCTTGATTTACTTACTTTATATAATTGATATTCACATTAGTTTTGAAGATTAATACTTGATTATACTGATTCAACAACAATCACCATCATTCTACTATCTAAGATTGGCTATATGAATCATATGACGCCATTGAACAATATTTACTATAAAAAAGGCAATTATCTATGGAATGAAATTCAGATTCCATTGCCAGTGGTGATGTGGCATTGGTAGTAGTGACATGGCGATAGCTATCAGCTAACACCACCGGTGGAGTGATAGTAGCCATCAGACGCCAAGGACGCCACATTGGCCATTGCGGGGGTAGATGGCAATGGCCGTCACGCGACATGGCAGTGATTGACACCGGTGATGTGGTGTCAATGGTAGATAGGTGTTGGCTTCATCCCTCGTAAGTTTTAACAGGAAAGAAAGAGTTTCCTAATTTTCAAAAATAAAAGTAAAAAATAGAAAACGAAAAAAATCTAAAAATTGTTTTGGTTTTTGTTTTTTTTAAAACAAGTTACTACTTTTTGTTTTTAAAAAAACCTCACTAAAATCAAATTGACAAACAAGTATTTTTTGTTTTAAAAAACAAAAAAAAAACTATTTTAAAAATGGGAAACAAATAAGCCTTTTTTCTATGAAATCAATCACTTTTCCCTGTTCAAGGCCTTTTTATGTTTTGTTATGCAAATGTTAATATCCACAAGAGCCACTTTGTTTGCAAGGTATCTAAACTATTATTATTCATTCTTAAATCAATGGATTTAAATATGTTGATTCCATAACCCGTCATTTTACAAAGTAAATTGCATAGGTCTTGACAAGTAATAAAGTTATGAGAAAAGTATTGTTTCCATGAAGATTTGGTTCCAAAACCAGGTTAAATATTGATTATCATACTTTTGCCTAATTTGAGTATCATGGACTATTCTTAAAATTATAAAAACAAATAAAAACAAGTGATTCATGGACTATTTTTTTTTCACTTGCATGATTCATGAACTTCAAGAGCACTCAATCAATTCTCCACTATATATATATATTTGCATCTTAATTATAGATCATGCTAGTCAAGGGTACTAGTTGACCTATAAGTGTTCTCTCAAGTCTCCAAATAAGTTTCTAGATTATTAATCCCTAATTAATTAATTCAACCCCAATTTTCATTGCAAACCCATATGGCTATGTAAGGCTAATGAGTACTCCTTCTAGTCCTTATTATAGGACCCCTTTTAGAAGTTTTTGTGGACCTAACTATAAGAGCTTATGCAAAAAGTTAACAGCATTAAAATATTCTTTTCCAGAAATACCCTTATCAATTGTAATGTGGAGAGATATTGTATAAGAAAAACATTAAAGGTAATTAAGATAAGTTGATTTTAATTGGAGGATAATATTGGAAAGAAGTAATAATTTTTCACCATTTTAATTATATAAAATTACTTTTAACTACTTTTATTAATTCTTATGAAGACCTATATTAAGGACTAGAGGGAGTATATCTCATAAACAAAACCGTTCAATCCACAAATTTCAAGTTTTCACATGATTAAATCAGAGTTCTACACTCAACCTAGCACTCTCAAGCATCAATCAAGTAAACTAAAAAATCTTATTGGTGGCCAATCAACAAGAAGCGTTAAAGATAGAGAAAAATCAGTATAATCATACAATTAGTCACATATATAGAGGGGTGTTCGCTACCGCAAGTGCACGGATCACATCAAGTAATAAAGTGATAAGTAAGATCATTCCCTCGAGGATTTGAGTAACAAATTAATCAAGCAATAGGCTTGGTGAATTCAATTAAGTTAAGCCAAGACATGTTGTTGGTGTAGACAAAGAGACATTTCAAAAGATATTTTTATAGAAACTAAGAATTACTTGAACAAAAATCTGATCCTTGTGATTTCAACAGTTGTAATAAGCCTAGGATTGTTCATCCCCTTTGTATTTCATAAACTTGATTATTTTCCTCTCCGAGAGTATTTCCATGGGATATATATATATATATATGTTAGTATAAGGTTCACAAGCATTTGATTACGCTCTCTCGAGTCATAACCAACATTATATCTTCAATTAACATGTATAATCTCTTGCTACTGTTAAGAGAAAATATTCATTAAACACCAACCTTAATGTGACAATGCTAGGCTAGTAACTATATCTCTATGTTACTAATAAACTATCCATTTAGTTCCTAAACTTCAAGTCTAGCATAATTTTACCATACACCAGTAGAAAAATGACTTTTAAGACCGGTTCTGTATTAGGTCTTGATACAGCCGGTCTAAAAAGTCTGTTATTTTTTAGACCGGTTGTTAGAACCGGTCTTAAAAGTCAAACTTTTAAGACCGGTTGTACCCACAACCGGTCTAAAACTCCACATTTAAGACCGGTTGTGGGAACAACCGGTCTTAAATATGAGACATTTAAGACCGGTTGCTCCCACAACCGGTCTTAAAGATGGACATTTAAGACCGGTTGTGGGAGCAACCGGTCTTAAATATGAGACATTTAAGACCGGTCGTACCACAACCGGTCTTAAAGATGAGACATTTAAGACCAGCTGTGGGAGCAACCGGTCTTAAATGTCTCATATTTAAGACCGGTTGTGACTACAACCGGTCTTAAAGTACTTTTTAAGACTGGTTGTAACTACAACCTGTCTTAAAGCTTTATTTTTTTTAAAAAACGTCCCTTTTATTATATGTACACGCACAGAATGCTCCAATTTTAAACAGCAATACATAACAATCACCAGGCAGTACAGTCATATATTGATGATTCATTTGCAATTAGACAGTAAGGATGACCAAATAACAACAGTAAAACAAAACCTGATTCATTCATACCATAACTAGAACAACATCAGACCAGCGTTATCATAATAAATTACAACATTACTATTAAACTACTGTACTTTAACATAACGCTACAACTGCAATATTATATCCCAAAATGCGAATCAGTCCAGCTCTCTTGTCATGCTCCTCGCATCCTTTTCTAGCAGATTTAGTACAATTCGTGCTCTTCTGCCTAATAACCAACATTAGAGTCCCTTACCACAAAGGCAATGGCAGCTCTATTCTCCATATCTACAAAAGCACAATCTGAATTAATTTTAATGCTATTACCTTCTGGTGGTTTCCATGTATGTTGCTCGTTAATCTCTGCCACCTTTGGAATAGTTGGCTGAACCTCCACATTACTCCATCCCTTAGCCTCCCAAAATTCACCTAGTAACCTGCAAGCTTGAGAGAAAATGAATATAGGGTACATTTTTACAATAATGTACAATGAACTTTGGATTCAAAAACTCACTATTTTTGTAATAGCTCATGGATGAATTCAGCACAACATGTGCGAATGAAATCAATATCTTCTTCAGGAAAGGGATAAGCAAGATCAAACATCTGTAACACCAAAACCAGACGAAACATTGACTTAGTAACTTAAAAACAATAAAGTAAAACAAAAGTTCAGAAATATAAATTTACCTCTTGAGTAAAATCAGTCGTGCCTAGAGTGATAATAAAAACCACATAAGTTGGACCCTTTTGGTTGCCGACGGCTCTGAGAAAAAACATGATATCATTAAAACAAATATAAAGGCATGTCTTATTACATTCTTTAAACAAATCCATATGTACTAACCTTTGGCATGATCCATGTAGGGTCCTTTAAGTCACGAACATGCTTACTACAAGAACTGTGTAGGAATGTCCGCATAGCCCTATGATCATCACAATGACAAAGGTTATTGGTTTTACACAAATTCCATAAACTTTGCATACAAAAGGTAAGAATGCAAGAAAACTAACGAATTAATGGTCTTTTTCAAATCATTCCCTGGTTTGAAGTGGAGGGAACATAAGAGGATGACAGTGTAACTACTCTTACATAGAAGAAGCAACTGCCAATGATCACTGGAAAAAACAGAAGAATATTAATAAGCAAACATAAAACATTATATAAATTATAAACTATCAATTTGTTTCTTACCTATGCACATATGGAGCCAAGAAACACTCAGTTCCAGTTTCACTAAGCCTCTCTGACAAGTATCGATGTCTAGTAGCAGCAGTGGTCCCTTTCTCTTGGATGTGATGGGGGCATAAGAATCCAAATTTTTCGCTTTTGCCAGAGGAGACCAACCTATGATGCATGTACCTACAATAACGCAAGCACATAAATAAAAGGTAAACGGTGAAACTTTTAAAATATTTACTTTGAATTGCAGAAGCTACTTACATTAAGAACAGTTGGACAATCCCAATCGTAAGATTTTGTCTAGGAGCTACCAGGGACATCAAATCATCCCTCTCAAGATAGCATGTCACTCCTGACTTTCCAACAACTGAATCCGTAGGCCACTCTCTTGTTTTGAAGGATGTATCATATGCCATCAGAATCACTTGCTGCATGATATTCAATGGAGGCTGTGAAACTTCTTGCTGAGTGAAGGGAGCTGGACTTGGTGGGGCTTTGATCGGACTATCCTCGGCTCGACCAGAAACAAGGTTCGTTGGCCACAAGATGAATGTGCCCAAGACATCGCTAAGGACCTTGAATTCATCAGAAGGGATAGGGACAGGTGCATCCGCAATAATCACCTCGTTAACTGACACCCGGACTTGATCACCTTCCATTTGTCGGTGGTGGACAGTTGATCCCAGGTTATGCACACTACCCCGTGCAACTAACCGTCTCAGAGGATCCTCGACAAAAAGATCACAAAGCCCAGTAATTTGTGGGTTAGGACCCTCTGATGACTGCCCGATGTTGCAACAACTACCTTTAGTGCTCTGCTTATTAGGATCAATCGATTGTGGCTGGGGAGCACTGGTATCTTGTCTTGAGCTCATAAACACTATCATTTCCTCTTTCATCTTGCTCAACCGGGTCTCTAATAGTGCATCAAAAGATGCTTCAGCCTCGGCCTTTGCTTCTGCTCTTGCAATGGCCAACATAGTCTCCAATTCCTCCCTAGTCACGATGTTTGAGGAATGGTGTACGGGGGCTCCAAAGTAATCCTGTATCCCTACCCCTCCTCCAACTCCCCTGACACGGCCTGGATGCTCGTGTTTGCCAGTAGCAACTGTGAGGATGTCATTCCTGCCCTCCGACTTAAAAGAGCCCTCAGCTTGTTGTTTTCTAAGTTCATCTTGTAACATAATACAAAATAACAAACATAAGTAATAATGTATGTTTCTTATGTAATTAATTACAATAACGATATATACTTACAATTCTTTCACCAACTATACGAGATTGTTCACTCGTATAAGTCCCACTCCTCTTTTGGTGGGCAAATTGCCATTTTTCTTCTCGACGAATCGGAGATGGCGGAGAAAGAAGAACAGAAGGATCGGATTGAGATGCTTCTTCCAATCTCTTCCGTTTGGCCGCTAACAAGTCTCTTTCAGCCTTTGCATAACCCCCACGAGACATTGTATGAGGGCAATCATTCTTTCTACCACTTTCTTATGCTTTTTGCCTTTTTGCCTGCGAATAAGAAATGATACAAAAGGAAAGTGTTATAATCAATTAAGATAATTTCTAAGTAAATAAAATAAAAAATAAGTCAACTAACCAAAGATTCAGGAGTAGTCCGAAGCCTAACAAATTCTTGCCAAGTCGCTTGATCAAGAAATGTATATGTGCTGCACGGATTAGGACGAGGCTGACCATCTTGCACCTCAATATGAATGTAATTGTTGGTCAGACTTGTCTTAAACTTGCTCCAGCGCTCATAACAATACGTCATCGTCTTGTTGTACAAGATCTCACTCTGAGGAACGTCGTAGGTGAGCTGAAATGCATGCATTGAAGGAGTAAGTGACAAATGAAGTGACAACTGATAATAATTAATTACATACAGAAGAGAATTGTATACCTGAATAGTGTCCCAAATATGCTGCTTCACCTTTGGATCGACATTTCTCCACTCCTCTATCAAGATGCTCGATTTGTTACGTGCAAGGAGGCCGACGAAACTCCTATATCGTTGTTCATTAGGCCCGATTGGTTTCCAATGTCTATCAAACTCAATCGGTATCTTTTGGCCTGCACTCCGACTGAGGGAAACATCTGTCAACCGTGTGGCACGTCTACCCCTCCGTACAGACTGGCTACTGCGCTCACTACGACCCTGGCTCGGAGCATTGCTAGGCTCGCCCTGGTTAACACTAGCTGGCTGACTCTGCTGAGCACTAGGTGGCTGACTCTCCTGAGCACTAGGTGGCTGACTCAGAGGTGGAGGAGGTGGCTGATCCTCTGCACTAGGATGCTGGGGATCCGTCATTTGCCTGTAACGACAATAAAGAAAGATAAATCCTAAGCTATGACATGTGAAGACTATATCGATAAAATAACTAAACATATTCTTCAGATAATAATCATAATCATAATTACTTTAGTTAGTTAAGGTCAAAGTAGTATCATAAAGAGATATCCTCCCATATTCCCTCGTGATGATCATTTCTTGTGCCGTGCGCATTATCTGCTTCATCTTCTTCGTTCAGTTCTGGTAGACCCCTGGAAAAAGAAGGAGTCTCAAGAAGATCATAATTTGAGTGACTTTTCTCGTCAATATCAACGACCCTTTTTCCTTGGAGAGCTACAGACCACATTTTATTTGCCTGATCAGTGATATAGAACACTTGTTGCGCCTGATCTGCCATAATGAAAGGTTCATCTCCAAAACTTCTACTATTCAGATCTACTAATGTAAATCCTAACCTATCGATCTTCACACCATTATTGACATCAACCCACTTGCATTTGAAAATGGGAAATCTAATTTTAACATAGTCAACCACCAAAATCTCTTCAATCACCCCATAATAAGGTATGGTAGCCAACGTAGGGTTCTTATCTTTCGAACTAGAGAAGTGCATAGATTCAGCCACTAATACAACACCACTGTTCTGGACGGTACTCTTATCATCTAGGGATTTCGTGTAAAAGGTATAACCATTGATCACAAATGAAGTCCAACTTATGACATCAACTTCAGGACCACGTGCTAACCAATTTATTGTATCAGAAACACATTCTTCTCGGTCAACCTTTTGTTTGAACCAATGTGCGAAAGTTCTGTTATGCTCCCTGATTAACCTTTGTTCGGTCATTCGACTATTTTGTTTCCGTACAATTTCTTTATGGGCATTCATGTAATATTGAACTTCATCAACATTGTTCAAGATGTACAGGTGGACTTGTTGCAATTCATCAGCATCTATGCTCTTTACTGTTGCCCCGCGTCTACCCCCTTCTTGATCATGACGCTTAGGAAGGCCAATATGTCGTACATTTGACAAATACTGTTGACAAAATTCCATAGCTTCTTCAGAAACATATTTTTGAACAATAGATGCTTCAGGCCGATTGGGGTTCTTCACATACCCTTTTAGTATTTTCATAGTTCTTTCGATCGGGTACATCCACCGGAAATAGATAGGGCCACACAACTTTATCTCCCTTACTAGATGAACAACCAAGTGTACCATGATATCAAAAAAAGACGGAAGAAAAAGCTTCTCAAGCTGGCATAAGATAATGTATCCTTCATTTTCCAATTCCTCCAATCTTTCCGTGTCAATGACTTTACAACAAATGGCATTAAAGAAGAAACAAAGTCTAGTCAATATGTGTTGAAGATCATATTCGGCAATACCTCGAATAGCTACTGGGAGTAGTTGTTGCATTAAGACATGACAATCATGAGACTTTAGCCCTATTAACTCAAGTCTTTCATCGATACAAGCTTTTTAAAATTTGAACAATACCCTGAGGGAACTTTAGCGCCATGTAAACACTCATAAAAGCTTCTTTTCTCAACCTTAGACAAAGTATGAGCAGCTGGAGGACAAAAAGTTCTATTACCGTATGGCCTTGGATGTAAATCTTCTCGTATTCCCATTTCTTGCAAGTCTAATCTTGCCTTCACGCCATCCTTAGAACTTCCCTGTATGTTGAGCAGTGTCCCAACAATACTATCACATACGTTCTTCTCCACATGCATGAAATCAATACAGTGTCTGACGTCAAGATTGCGCCAATATGGAAGATCGAAGAAGACGGACCTTTTTTTCCATATATTTTTCTCATTTCTACTCTTTGATGACTTACCAAACATAGTATTGATATTTTTCACCTTTTCATAAATTTTCTCCCCAGTCAATGCCTCTGGAGCATCTTTAAACTCTTGGCCACCGTAAAAAGCTTTTTTTAATCTACGATAAGGGTGGCTTCGTCTTAGAAATCGCCTATGGCCAAGGTAAACCGTCTTTCTTCCATGTTGAAGTTGATGGTAGCATGTGCCTTCTTCACATATCGGACAAGCTTTGTGGCCTTTAACGCTATATCCTGACAAGTTCCCATATGCAGGGAAGTCATTTATAGTACAAAAGATCATTGCTCGCATATTAAAAGTCTCCTTCTTGTTCGCATCAAAAACATCGACACCTTTATCCCACAACTCTTTCAAGTCTTCGATCAAGGGTTGTAGGTAAACATCTATGTCATTTCCGGGTTGCTTTGGTCCCGAAATCAACATAGACAACATTATGTACTTTCGTTTCATACATAACAAAGGAGATAAGTTGTAAATTACCAACAGAACAGGCCATGAACTATGTATACTGCTTAGGCTACCATAAGGATTCATACCATCTGTGCTAAGCCCAAGCCTGAGATTCCTAGGTTCTTCACCGAAGCTAGGAAATAATTGATCGATTTTCTGCCATTGAGAAGAATCAGCTGGATGCCGAAGCTTTCCATCAGAAATCCGCTCATCTGCGTGCCATCTCAAATTTTTGGCATCAATTTCATTAGCAAACAGGCTCTTGAACCTTGGAATGATTGGAAGATACCACAACACTTTTGCAGGGCCCTTATTTGATTTATACCTCGGAGTTTCACATATCGGACATTGCTCCTTCTCTTCATGATCTTTTCTATACAATATTCAATCATTAGGGCAAGCATGGATCTTTTTATACTTCATCCCTAGTGGACACAGTATTTTCTTAGCATCATAGTATCGACAAGGCAACACATTATCATCAGGAAGCATATCTTTAAAGGCCTCAAGCGTTTCTGAAAAACTCTTGTCGCTCCATCCATACCGTGCTTTCAAGCTTACCAATTTCAATACAGCATTCAGCAATTGGTATTTTTTACACCCCGGGTACAACGGCTTCTCAGCATCACTGCACATATTACCATATGCATGTGATTGTTCAAAAGCCTCTTCTCCTACATCACGAATAATGTCCTCTATCCGATCATCCATATCCGTGTCATTATCATCACAAGTTACTTCCCCCTGTTGAGATGCACTTGGCATTTCTAATTGTTCACCATGCCATACCCATACTACATACGTCTTACAAAACCCTTCACAAATTAAATGTGTATATATATCTGCAGCACTTGATCGCTTCTCATTCAAACATTTTACACAAGGGCAATAAAACATCCCACTATCATCATCGGCATTTCTTTTTGCAAAGTCTAAAAAACCCTTGACCCCAACATCATATTCAACACTCGTCCGTTTAGCTTGTATCCAACTACGATCCATATATTCTAACACCTTTTTTTTGTTTTGTACTTTTTCCCTGGAAAAGGTAGGAGAATGATGAGAGCATGCAATCATTACACCCAAGTACATAGTGTAACTAGAAGTAAACAAAGAATATCGTGATTTAGAGTAGCGTGTGAGGAAAAAATGGAATGAGGGAAAGTGGAATGGAGAAGGAGTGAGGGAATGATAAATGGAGGTGGAAAGAGGAAGCAAAGAATGCGCGTTCATCAGAGAAAGTGACTTGGATATATATTCTTTTAATGTCTAACGCCTGCATACGCTAGATCCATTATTATATTGTTTGTCCCTGGATATATTTTTTAGGGTGACTTTGGTCCTTCGACTAATAATATCCAAGCAATACCGTTGGAAACCAATAGAAGGTAACTAGTTAAACATAGCAAAAAGAACTATAAGTGGAGGGATTTATGTTGAGGCTCAGTACTGGTGATGCTCTGAGTGCTTAAATTTGGGGTTGCCTTATGGGCATGAAAAGAGTTTGGGATGGGGGGTTCAGAGAAGTGTTGATTAGGTGCGACTCCTACGAGGTTATCGACCTACTTCAAAATGAGATCCCAGATATGCATGAAAAATGGCAGCTGCTTACAGAGACTGAAGTGATCTCGGGGCCTTCATTTTTTATTTTTGATTTTTAAAGCAAAGAAGAAGTGATCTCGGGGCCTTCATTTTTGAATGAAGATGGAGATGGTATCATCATGGAAGAATTTAAAATGCAATCTCCTTCCATCCCTCTTAGTTGGCTAATCGGCAGTACAAAGGTCCTCTCGAACTCTAACGAATAATATTCCAGCCCCTATATGGATAAATATCCAGGATGGTCACACCCACACCCTCACAAAATCAAGTTAATTACTTCTAAGCAATGTGAATAAATGACTACATTCCTATAGACTCTATTTCAACATAGATGAAGATCTAAGTTAAAGGCTTACTATATTAGAGAATATTAAAAAACCATCTATTAATTTGAAAACACCTTAAATGACAGATAAAAATAAACGGATGGAGTTGAACCAATGAGGTAATTAATTAATTATTACTAAATGCAAATCAATGGAATTAGTGCACGATCATCAAAATTCAAAAGTTCAAAACCTTGTTTATGTGCATATCTAAATAATTAAAGAGCTAGATATAAAAATGTCTAACATTTGTAGCCGAGTATTCGATGTATTAATTTACATTTATTGTACGTATTTACAATAATAAACGTTTTTTATATTATATTATTCGATACTCCATTTGTTTTCAACATATTAAGATGAATTATAAATCTTGTTAACTGATATTTATTAGTAGCATACAATTGATTTCTATTAACGGACCTGGGACCATGGTCATATATATATATATATATATATATCCATGCATGTATATATTGATAATCAAAGGCACGTTTGGACGTTGGTTCAAAGATAGCTTTGATTTAAAATCTTAGAGAGGAATGGGAAGAGCTTTGGTCAAATTGGCTTGCTTGGTGGTTCTGTTTCTTGTTGCATCAGCTGGTAATAACTCATCTCTCCCTCTCTATTTGTGTGTATATATTGAGTGACCTTTAACAAATTTTAATCAATTTTTTAATCTATGTAACTCAATTATTTGTATTTGCATTAGCTGGTAATAACTCATCCCTTTTGTGCATGCTTTTATGAGTCCCCTTAATTGTCCTTCTTCATTACTATTTCCACTTTTCGTTTTTCACTACCCAACCGAACCACATACATGTTTAATGGTTTGCTTCCACTACAATCCAGCTACTCTGTCACAACTTATTACTTACGTGTCCTATCTTAATGTCTTTATTTGATTCTTCTCAATCACAACATATAACCCCACAAACTTCATATTTAAATCAATCAATAAGTACAAGCTAAAACCCAAATCACAAATCCTGTGTTCTATAAAAATGATGCGCTTTCTAATTCACCGTTCACACATATTGAATACCCCACATCACAAAATTCTTTACTGTGCATTAATGTGTACCCAGAACAACCCGGTTAATTAACAAACTATAATACAAACTATAAACCCAAGCTCAGTCTATCTAACCACAGAGTCACGCACAAGAGATATTTTATTTAAAACAGGAAGTGCCATAATTGAAATTCCATTATAATATGTGATATTTCTGGAGAGTTGAAAAAATATAAAAATAAACAACAGTGGCAAGTATTTTTAAGGGGTAAATGTAGATCGAGGAAGCATACCTCAAACAAGCGATGAAGACGAAGACCTCCTTCAGTCGCAGCAGTGAATGACGGACGGAGCTCGAAAACCAGGACCAAACGAAGACGGCGACCCAACAACGACAACAATCGGTGACCCAACAGCGACAACAATTAGCAGTGACCTTCCGGATTCGATCGTTCCGATTAGATCAGGTAAGGGGGGAGTTGAGCACTGAGAAGAGAAATGATTGGGATGAAAAATTTCAGAAATGGAGAGGGCGCGTGGCAGGGGTTGGGGGGAAATATTTGGGGAACTTTTTAAGACCGGTTAAGTAGACTAACCGGTCTAAAATCAAGCTTTTTAAGACCGGTTGTCTAACAACCGGTCTTAAAATCACCTTTTAAGACCGGTTGTTAGAGAACCGGTCTTAAAAAGCTTCATTTAAGACCGGTTCTCTAGCAACCGGTCTAAATTGTATTTTTTAGACCGGTTAAACATAATAACCGGTCTCCCAAATTCTTTATAATTACGTAAATGCCACCGCGCATTTCTTTTAAACCTCATTTACTACAACCAGTTTAAATGTGCCGGTCTAAATCACCTTTTTTGTACTAGTGATAGCTCTACAATTAAATTGACTCTCTCAAGATTAATTTAATTGAACAAATCATCCACAGCGATGGCCAGTCACAAGTAGCAGCGAAAACAAGGTAAAATCAACATATATATGCCATTAGATACTTAAAGAGAGAAGGAATCAAGTTTAATCCATACAAAGGTTCAAAAACAATCCTAAAATGAAAATTTAGCTGCTTATATTCAAGAAATGAATACAAAGATACAGAGCATAAACTGTCATATCAGCAAAATGGAGAAGAAAGGGAAAGGAATAAGTAAAACCAAGGAAAATCAGCTCGAATCTCAGCAAATCTTCAATCTTCACTTGATTTCCCTTTATTTGTGGCACACCCAGGCTCAGAGGAATGTCACAACCACCTCTCTAGGTCTTTTAGGATCAGGAAGGCCCCCTTCAGTCTCTGGATTCAGCATTTATATGCCTTGAATGTCAAAACGCATAGCAGCTGTATCGGGTGTTGGCCGCGGCCAATTATCTTCTGTGAGGTTATTGGCCATGGCCAGTGAAATGGTTTGCTGCAGCCAGTAAGTTACTAACCAATTGTTGGTTGTGGGCCAAAGGATCCTTGGTCGTGGCTAATATGTTTCTGACCATATGTTGGCCACAGCCAATGGATGTATTGGCCATGGCCAGTGACTTTCTGGTGTTGGTTGGCCATTGCCAGGAGTTCTAAAGTGCAACTTTGTCTCTTGCCAAGATCTGTTCTCATCCCTTCTTGCATTTCCATAGCACGCTTGATCGCTTTAACTCCATTTCACATTCTTTTCATTGAATTTGGCTTTCTCCGGCTCCAACTGTGACTGAATTTTTATCCTATCAACACAAAGAACTCATAAAAGCTCATAGTTTGATAATCATAACAAATATTCACATATTACCCCCACATTTAGACTCTTTCTGTGCCAAGTATATATAGAACACATTTCCTTTACTTCAGCACTCCCAAATGCCCATTGGTACACCCAAAATGTGGAAGAAATAAGAGGAAATGTGCAATTCTGACCAGAAATTCATGAGGTTAACACACCCCGAAACTTAAACTTTTGCTCGTCCTAGAGTAAAACCAGTTAAGTAACAAGTGTTAGATTAATTAATCCTAGACGGAGTGTACGTGCATGATGATGTTCCTCATTGGCTACTCATGATGTAATGCTTAATAGGAAAAACAACAAAATATAAATGGATGCCTGGTTCACAGTTTAAGGATGAACTTCCTAACATTTTTTAGAATGTGTGTGTGATGAGAGTTGAAGAACAATCTTCCTACAATTGTTAAGATCAAATGCAACACTTCGATATGTATAAAAAACCTCAACCTCTAAACTTAATCCTTCTGTATTCACCTTTCTATTCACTTATATTGCATTCTACACAATTTTTAAAATCAATAGGACTTTAAACACTTGTAATGTGGTCAAAGGTTAAGCTCATCAAAAGAATAGGAAAATAAAGAATTCAAAGATCTTGAGATAAATGACTATATTTTTCATATAGCTCATTTCCTCCCCCAAACTTATCTCAAGTTGCTTCCTTATACTCCAAATTTTTATTGGATTAATCATTAATCACTAATGAAGCTAACACAGGTTTTAGCATGTGGTAATATAGATGGACTAGATTAATGCACAATTAATCAAAGAAATATATACAAGAGAACACTCAAGGATTTAAGTGTTGAACTATCACAAGTATAGGAAATTTCGCTCAATACCATATAGACTAGGTTAGGTCCTACCATATGCTTGTAAAAACTCTACTCTCTTCACCATTTTATAGCACCTAGACTCATGAAACAAGGGGACTTTTTAAAAAGGGTTGTAATAATAGAAATGGTCTCATGGAAAGGATAATGAAACAAGTACTATGCACACACAAATGTATACAATGGCATCCACTTTTTTTTTTGTCATGCTTTTTTTCCTACTAATTCTCTCTTTTTTATTATTATATATATATAATGCATGAAAATGGCATTTATTCAAACCAACAATATTCATGACAATTCAATAATATTTAAGTGCCAATCTAACTCAAATGGGAAGCATACATAGTGCTTGTTAAATGATAGATTTTGAAATGTGAAAGGCTCAAAGGGGTTAACAATGAATTAGTATATAGGGTTTATGTTTAGGTAAATGGGTTTAGAAATGAATGCCCCTATCATATTCATTAATCAACATGCAAATGCGATTTTGAAAAAGAATTTAAACAAGTTCTAGGGGAACACTAAAAATAGGTGGCAAACACACATTAATGAATGAAAATTAGGCTCGAAATCCTTCCAACAAAGGTTTTCTTCTCAAATGCACATTCAAAAAAATTAATTGAACATTAGCCTAATCAAAATGCATTAACTCAACTAATCCAAATGCTAACTTTAAGAGCAATAACAAATTAATTCATTAAAAATCAACCAAGAGCGTAAGCAATTCCCACAATTTTTTTTAGCTCAAAGAGAGTGCAAATCATGTTCTAAATGTGTGAAATGTTAATTCATTTCAAGAAATTCAAATACAAATTCAAAAGAGCTTCAATGAGAAAAGCTTATACATGTCAATTTGCTATAAAATCTCTTGACAAAAGCATTTAAATTATTTTCAACCCTTGTGTGCAATGTTTATTCCGAAAAGCATTATGAAGTAAGTTTTAAAATTTGAACCAAGCATTCATGAATATTTATTATTGTTTTCCTGGAAAACATAAAATCCAAGTATCCATTTCTATCATCAGATCACGCATTCCACTTTAGATATAATTAGTCAAATCTAACTCAACTTTTGACTCACAAGACAGGGCACAAAACACATTTCCAAAATTTGAAATTCTTGTCAATGATAAAAAACATGCATCAAATAACCCCAAACTTGAGACAGACAGTGTGCGTACTGTCACAAGGCACACTATGTACACATATCGCCTACAATGGAATAGATAAAATAGTAATCCACAGACAGAATAATGACAAGTATATGTGGGAGAACAACATAAATTGAAACCTAGAATCAGCCATTAATAAGAAAAGTGCCAACAATATCCATTGGTGATAGTATGAACAACAACTAAAACAAAAAAAACAAAAATAAAATCTTAACAACAAAGAAAAGCAATGCTAATCCTTACCACCATTATCACTGGTATCCGCAGCATCATCGTTGTCATCCTCCCCATCATCATCATCATCGACATGAGCAACACCAGGGGTATGGGCAGCCAATAACTCCTCTAACCGGGTTAATCTAGCTCCATGGTCCTGCAGATAGGTGAGGCATTGGGCAGCAGTGGCCTCAGTGCGCTGGATGGTGGATAGGATCACATCTAAGGTTACAAGAGGCTGAGAGGGGGGAGGGGCACCCGATGGTTCACCATGTTTCGGATGAGGCTGAGAGGGTCCACCATATTCAAATACAGGACCAGTAACTAATTGTTGGGCTGGTGGCTTGATGCTCTGGTATTGAAATTTCTTGATTGGTTTGAATAAGACATCAGTGGCTAAGGCTAGGACACCCACAGAGGAATAGAAAGCAGAGATAAGGTGGGGTAACATTAGGCTACCAGTATGGTCATGAATGTGGTCTCTCAGAGACTTGCAAATCACAGCACCTAGATCGATTGGATCTTTGTTTATCAGAAGGTAAATAAGGAGGGCTTGGTCCCTAGTAAGGCGGTTTCGGTTGGATGAAGGCTAGAAATAATCCTTGCCAAAATACAACCAAACTCAAGCTACAACCGATAACCGAGCGCGGGGTAAATATTTTTGAGTCCCACCTCGACTTTGCCAAGCCACCTCTCCGTCATAAACCAGCAATTGAGAAATGGCGTCATCAGGGATGTCATCTACATTTCTAAATAATGCTGGTATTTGCATTCCTCGACTACTGGGAGTGATGAAAGTTGCTTGAAATTAGCCAGAGTGAAGTCGATGTCGATACCCCGAAGGGGAAAATGCCGAACAGGCCTCACACAGGCATTGGCGTAAAACTCATAGACAATTTGAAGATTACCGTCAATCTTGGGGTCCATGAGCTTATTCAAGTGATATGTCCGGGTGGCTAGCTCATGAAACACATAGGAGACAGTGAAAGGGAATTCACATTCTTGCAGCAGGGGCCTCTTGATGATCTTGGCTTTTGCCTCAATAATGGCCCTGGGGCCTACTCGGTCAGCAGGACACTTGGTAGGCATGGTAGCTAGAGAAATAAATAGATGACAAAACCCAAACACAAACAAGCAAGACCAAAGATTGACACCAAAAAGGAAAGAAAAGCCTATCAGCAAATTAGAAAAAAGAAAAACTTACAAAACTATGAAAAAATAAAAACAAAAGAGAAATTTTCCCTAAACCTAGCGTCTTACTAGCACCAAACCTTCAATCAAAATTCCAGCCTAACTCATATTCTCACTACATGGAGACGTCAATAATGTGCCAAAGACCTTTAGCAAATACTAAAGCAACATTTACTATTCCAGCCTAGATCCTATTCCCATTTCTTTGAAAACCTGATTTTTGTCCAAAAGGAAGTGCATTATAATGATAAATGAAGGAATTGAAAATTGGCTTGGAAATATGATGCACAACCAGCATTTTAAAACAATATGAAATAACAAAACCATGCCAATCGTTAAACCAGTTTACACTGTTCAAACTTACGCATAGAACAACATTCTGTCCATTGGAAAATTTATGAAGATGATTTGTGGCAAAAAACAGAGAGGAGCAATATGGAATAACAGACGTATGAGCAAAATAGTTTGACAAATCACAATATGGAGCACAATAATGAGGTAGATCAAAGCATAAGGAAAGAAAAATGCTACCAGAATATACATTAGTCTCCAAATGGCTATAGCATTATTCACACCTACGCCTAGATCCCCAAATCCAAACTGCACTAAACTACCCACAATGCAAATTAAAAGAGTGAGGACGAGACTCTATTA
Source organism: Inga oerstediana (assembly GCA_963210345.1). Lineage (NCBI taxonomy): Eukaryota > Viridiplantae > Streptophyta > Magnoliopsida > Fabales > Fabaceae > Inga > Inga oerstediana. The sequence goes on along the minus strand of OY723408.1, from coordinate 22,392,892 downwards.
CCTCAAAAGGTTGAAGAATTAATGGAAAAAATGAGGAATCAAGAGAAGAATGGGTCACATCGGCGCCCTAGGTTGCAGAAAACTAGACAACGATGCACAGATCTGAGATGGAAAACGAGACAAAACGGAAGATGGAAGAGATGGAATGAAGGGAAAATGAAATGGAGACCAAAGATTGAGGAAAAATGGGAGAGAAGTCACAAAAGGGAGAGGTCAAAACTGAGAGAAGAGAAAGGAAGAGGTGTAACTGTGAGGAAGAGAAATGAGGAATGAAGAGGCGCGGCTGTTAGGGTTATAACACTGTGCTATTGGGCTTAGGCTACGGCCTAAAACATTCCTTGCCATGGTCCAAGACATTTTGGGCATTAGTGGACTATAGCCAAAATTTTCCTGGCTGCGGTCCAAGACTTTCTATACATTCTTGAGCCGCGGCCAATATTGACCTGGCCATGGTCCAAGACTTTCTGTGCTCCTATTGGCAATGGCCAACATTGTATTGGTCGTAGTCCAAACCTTTCCTCCCAGCTTCATCAGATATCAGTCTTGCAACATGAAGACACAGAAAATATACTATGCATTCTACCCTATAATCCTCAACATATAATACCAAAACTGAATCACTTTCACCATAACTTCCTCTTGAGTCACACATAATCAACAACCATCAATAGACCAAACATTTCAGCACACTTTCTCATGATCAAAATACATCCATTATTTAGAATTCACTTTGCATAAAAATGACAAGATTCAACAAAGGCAATGTAACAGAATATCTCTAATTAATACTTCTACGATGAGTACACTTTTATCAAAGGTTAGAGAAGTGAGTAATGGCCATCAAATCAAGTCATACTCATTTAAGATTAGACATGATTAAATCCTGGGAAGTTGAGGAACTTTCACCTCTCCACTACTAGCAATCACCACCCTTCCTTTGTATCCCCTTGCTCTCTACTTCTCTCTATTTGGGGTTCCTCTCCTTCCTACAAAAGTAAAAGACCAAACATAAATCTACAAAAAATATACCAAAATCAAAGAAACTAAAGGAATTAAGTTAAGAACTTGGGTTGCCTCCCAAGAAGCACTTAGTCTATAGTATTTAGCCTGATTCTTCATGTTGGTCACTCTTCATTGGATAAGTACATAGTGGATACCAGTCTATCCACATCTCCTCCCCAATAATGCTTCAACCATTAACTGTTAACCTTAAATCGCTCTCCCTTCTCATTTTCCACCTTCACATCACCAAATTTGGATGATTGAACCACTGTGAACAAACCGGAACATCGAGATTTTAGCTTTCCATGAAATAACCTCAACTTGGAATTATAAAGGAGAACCCTTTGACCAGTTTCAAAACTCTTAGGAACTATGTTGTGATCATGGTCCCTCTTGGTCTTTTCCTTATAAAGCCTTGTATTCTCATAGGCATTAAAGCCAAATTTATCCAACTCATTAAGTTAAAGCAACCTCTTGTCTCCCACAGCTTGAGGATCAAAATTCAGCATACAATTACACTAATTAACTCAAAAGACTTTAGTCAATAGTCCCCAGCAACGGTGCTAAAAACTTGTTCGCTGTTTAGCTTTCGCAAGTGTACTGGTCGCAAGTAATAAAGTGATAAGTAAAGATCGTTCCTACGAGGACTATGATGAAAGCGACCTAACTAATGTAATCATGTGTTTAATTAGGTTGAATAGAATCATTTGAAATTGATCAAGTTGAGGCAAAACATGTTGTTTGGGTTGAAAAGAAATTTAAAACTATTTTTCAACTAAAAACTTATAAAAGCAAATGATTCTTTAACTTCAAGTATTGGATGAAACTTAGGAATGTTTATCCCCCTTGTATTTCGAAAGCACTCACTCAAATTCCACCAATATGAGCTACTTAATGAAATGTTATACTAGCCAAGGATACTAAATTACCTATAAGTGCTCTCTCAAGTCTCCAAATAGGTGTTTAGTTCAATTAATTCATTAATATCTTAATTAACTAATTAAACCCTGATTTTCATTGCAAATCCTAATTGGCTATGTGAGGCTAATAAGTATATCTCTATCTCATTCACAAAACTATCCATTCAATTCGCAAATTTCAAGTTCTCTCATGATTAGACTCAAGTTCTACACTCAATCTAGCCCTCCCAAGCATCAATTAAGTGAACCCAACAATCTCATTGGTGGCCAATCAATGTGAAGCATTAAGCTAAGAGTCAAATCAACATAATCTTATTATTAATCACAAATATAGAAGGAAAATGAGTGCTTAATCCATACAAGGGTTCAAAACAATCCTAAAATGAGGTGTTTGGCTACACAAAGTCATGAAAAAGCTACAAATATGCAGAATAATTACAGCCATTTCATAAACTTAACAAAGAAAGAGAAGAGGAATGAAAAACACAAGGATTGGAGCCCCAAATCTCTTCTAGACTTCAACCAAGCTCAATACTCTTCAAGGAGGCAAAACCCTAGCACACCCAGGGCCTAAGAACACTTGAAAACTGAAGAATGACCTAATTTTGGCCTATCCCTTGCTTAAATACCCTTTACATGCATTTTAGTAAGTAAAACTCATGGTTGCATAGTCTGTCGTATGCTTCAGCACGTACGTGTGTACTGAAGCATATGACACAGTAAGTTCTAATCCTGGTTGGTTTTAACCAAGGGTTGGGTGCTGAAGTATATCACACAGTAAGTTCCAACCTCACCTGCTTCATCACATATGCTGTTGGCTGAAGCATATGACACAGTGAATGCAATTTCCCATTGGCTTCAGTGCATGTATTGTTGGCTGAAGCCAACAACACAGTAGCTTCCCTCCTGGTGTATGGAGCTGTTCCTTGGTCTTTGAAAGTTTTAACACTTGTCATCTTTACCTACAAGAGATACTTCATAAGCTCTAACTTGAATAGATAATCCTACTTATATGTATTTAACTCATTATTTGAATTTTTCTTTTGTTCTATCACATTTTCCTCTATATATTCACAATTTATACTTAAAAGTAAGTGAACAGACAAGAAAATGTGCTAGAATGTTATCAATTTCTATGAGTTAACACACCCCTAAACTTAAACTTTTGCTTGTCCTCAAGCAAAGAAATTTATCCTCACTGAAAGAATCAATTACTCATCATTTATACATGAACAATTTATCCTCATCATCTACTCAAGGAATTATATTAAACAAGAAATGAGTACTATATGGAAAGATGAATGCTTTATAGATTTAAAACATGATATTCAAGAATTCTTAAGTGTGAGTGTGTGTATGGAGTCAACATTTATTCCTTTTGCACCAGTTAAAATGCAAAGCAACACTTCAAATCATATACCAATATTCAAACAAATAATTTTATCATCCCTTAATTCCTTCCTCTTTTCTTTGAATTCACTCCACTTAACTTAAAAATCAAAGGGACTTTTCTTAGCTTGTAATGGGGCCAAGGGTTAAAGGTTTTCAGAAGAAAAGGCAAAAGATAATCAATTAAATACCTTAAGATAGATGATACTATTCAAGGATTTTCTTTCTTTTCTCATGAAGCATACTCCCCCAAACTTGAACCAAGCTTACTTTTTCATATGAAGCCTTCTTTTTAAGCTTTTTTTGGCTTGATTTATGTACCTTGTGAACTCTTACTTTCTACACTCATTTCCCAATCTTTTGTAACTTTGCATAACATCACCATATTCCACTACCCAATCAATTATCATCTATCTTAAAGCAAGGGAATCATGGTTTTTTATATTGGTTGAGGTAGGTAGGTGTTAGGTTTTCCAATAAAAATCTTGGATTGGTTTTTCAAATAGGCTCAAAATAAGGGTTCAAAAGGAAATCACATCAATTAGATCAGTTTGAAAGGCTCAACCGCATTTTGTGAACCGCCCTAATGATTTTTTCAAATCTTGTGAAATAAATAAAAGGTTTTGAAGAATTCCAAAGACGATCCTAAAATCAAAAACTTGAAACAAAGGTATATAACATAATTTGCCACAAAGTCCTTCAACTCGCACATGCAGAATAAATTTAACTCTAATAGTGTGTGAATTACTTAAAAACTCTTGAACAACATGTTTTATCACTACAATGCACTCATCCATGCACATTATAAAAATTTCCTATCTAATATAACATCTCAAGTAGAAATTCATATAATAGGATCATCTAAACAATATTTGACAAATAACCAAAACTAACAACTCATTTTCAATAATTTTCAACAAGAAAAAACTTAAGCATGAGAAATTTCAAACATTCCAACAATTTTCTCAGAAAATCTGTTCAAATTTTTTTTCTATGCACTCAATTTCTTTCAAAAGGTTTCAAAATTGAAGTCAAAATTTCAAGCAATTTCACAATTGAAGCAATTTCAAAATTGAAGAACTCTCACCCCTAAACTTAAAATTGACAATGTCCTCATTGTCAACTAAAAGGATGGGAGAGAAAATAGCTAGCACCTGTACAACTCAATATTCACAGCATTTACACCATTCAAAATTTAACACAACTAGGCCCCCAGTAGCCTAACCAAGACAAGGAAATGAGGTCAACTATAGCCATCAATAGCTAGGAAATTAACAATCACAGCAGGTAAGTCATGAGATAGAGACAATGCTATGAACAACTTAAACTAGCCATCAGTAGCTATAAAAATCATGTTCACATGCATCAAGAATGTCAGAGAGTATTGGCCATCAGTGGCCATCACAAAAGCAGTTATAAAATAACATCCAGCCATTAGCAGAGATCATAACACCTCATGCACAACACAACACATCAAGATTCTTAATCCTAACATCAAATCTCTTATATCAAGAAAACAAGGGTCAGTCAAACAAACAAAACAGCAGAGCATCTAGCAACAACTTTAATCATCATCCTCATCTGGGTTATACTCGGATCCTGAAGCAGCTTCTACTGATGCTTTGTCCCTTCTATTCCCTGCAGCTTCCCCTTTACTATGGCTCTCCTCAGTCTCTTAATCCTAGCTCTCAACATCAGTGTAGTTGATTTCCTCCTCTGATTCACTATTGACTTCCTTATCTTCTCTATCGACCCCGATGTCAAGAAGATTAGCCATGGTTGCATTAGTTTGTGAGGATTCAGGGGTGTCCATAGGAAAATCGTGGAAGACAGCTAGTTGACTGAGAAGATAATAGATCTTATCCACTTTCTTTTGAAGTTCATTGAACTGATGTATTGTCGGGGAAGGGGTTTGACTTTCATATCTCTCATCTGACACCGTATGGTAGGACTTTTGTGCGAAAGGACATGGGTGTAGTTAAAAGGAGGGTAAGGCTTAAATCTTTGATTGGAGTCCAAATGTGGGACTTTAGCCTTAAGGAACAAGTTGGATATCAGGTGCGGAAAGATTAACTTGTGCGAGTGAGACCGACTACAAATTGCAATGGCTCGATATATTATTTCCTCCAATTTAACAGGATGATTGGTTTTGAGGAGGAAGATGAGGAGACACATGTTTCTAGTGAGTTGAGTTGCATGACTAGTGGGAGAGATATTGTTGGCAACTAAATGTATCCAACATTTGGCCTCAAAGAGTTAAATCGGCTCTAGCCAGGTATCGCTCATTGTTGTTTGGAGCAAACCATATGTCTTCCCCACCAAGAACCAACTCAGTAGCTATTTAAGTGTAAGGGAAGTTAGCTTTGGCATCTTTCAACTTACCGTACATGCAATTCTCAGCAGAAACTACTGGCAAGCCATAAAATTCCCGAATATCATCTAAGCCAATGACTAACTGCTTATCTCTCAGCCAAATACACCCATGGTAGAAGGTGGCATAAAGGTAGTAATGGCGAACAAAGAAAGCATTTCCTTACTTCCGTTTGCCCAATAATTTGCTCAACCCATATGCCTTGGCTTGGTTGTAAAACTTATAGTTCAATGTTTTGGCAAATTCCCTCTCACGACGGAAGTCTCTAGAATTAATCTTCTGCTCAACCTCTTGGATTGTATCTTTCATGGGATTATGAGTTCTGAACTTGCGCTTCTTACTGGGTGCCATGATCTACAAAGAGAAAGCAAGAAAAACACATCCACAAACAACACTCATCAACAATGAAATGAAGCAAATAGACACAAGCCAACCTGACACTATCCTAAAAGAAAAGAAACATATACCCCAAAACTTGAATTCTATCTAACTCCATAGCTTTTCAATCAATATTCCAAGCCTAAACCCATTCCTCACTACCTCTGTACACAGATCGACTACTGAAGCATATGATCAAGAATAACTCCAATTTCATGCAAAGCTTTGTAAATTTTGAAATTCATCGAGGCAATTTGCAATTTGTGGAGGTTAGACAAAGCATGGTTTTCAAAATCAGAAAATTGCACCTCCAGGTGCACATTATCATGTAAAGGGAAAAATTGCAAAACCTGTCAAATTAGATCAAACTGCCTAGAAATTTCAAAACTTAGTCAATTAGCCGAGTTCCTTGTGGACCTGAATATACTAGAAAAATTAGGATAGAAAGACTTACTTACTACAAAGACTCATGCAAACAGTGACAAGATTGGACTATCATCTACAAATGCAAAATAGTTTGATCAAGCACTAGGTAAGATATCTACCAAGTAATGCAACACCACCATTTGGTCTAAAATCTTGATGAACTCAGCAAAATTGGTAACAAAAACAAAATCCACGACCAGTTACACCTTAAGATATGAAAGAAAGTTTTCAAATATTCAAAAACCATACCATAATTGCATATTATAGTGCATAATCAACCTATGATTTCAGAAAAATAAGATTGCTAATCCAAACACTGAATCCATGAGCCAACTCTCAACAATTTCAGAACATGTAAGAGTAGAATTTCCAAAATCATTTGCATAGCAACTACAAATTTCAGTATTCAATAATATTGTTCAATTCTCAAGGGACCAATCATAGGCAGAACATTCTAGAACCATAAGAACTTATACCCCTCCATTTCAATAACTCTCTTAGCAAGCAATACAATAGATTAAACCTCAACACATCACATATCACTTTAAGCCTAAATTTCAGTAATGCTTATCACTTGATAGAGCATCAATTCTAGCATTACTTAGTTTATGCAACTACAACAGCAAGCCAAGCCTTACATTAATTCACATATCCACCCTATCAATTCAAGCCTAGCATTCAACTATTCCTGGAATCAAACAGAAACAACCATGACTCTCATTTTTAACACAATCTTCCCAGTTCAGACCTAAATTCCATCACAGATTCCTCTTTAAATTATCCAAGGGCAGAAGTACTTAATACAGCCAAAGCAGGAAATGAGTTACCTCACCCGAAGCAAATAGAGAGTTGAGGGAGTAATGGAAGACCAGAAGCTCATATGATAGAGAGGAAACAGAGGACTGAGAATCGATGGCAGAGTCACCAACAATTAAAGCTTGACAGATCAAAGATGGAGAAAGAGAAGCAGAGCAATTTGGGTGAGAGTTATGGGACTATGGGGTATGCTGTAAGGCGAGGAAGAAGAATGGGAGTAGGGGTAAATGGTGATGGGTTGACGGTGAAGGGAACTAAGAAAGAGAGTATCGAATCTGAGAGTTGGAAGTGAAAATGGAGGATAGTAGTGTGGAGAGTGATTCAGGTGCTGGATCTAGAGTGGAGTTGAGATCGGAGTGGAGAACAAAAAAGATGGAGTGGTTGCAATTTATGGTGAGGGGGTGAGGCTTGGTGAGAATGCTTGTTGAGATCTGAGATTGAGAGTGAGTATTGGAATAGGTGAGCTGAGAGGGATCTGGAGGTGAGTTGAGAAGTGAGCTGAGAGGTGGAAGGGAGTGAGGTGTGTGTGCCGAGAGGGTCGTCGGTGAGGCTGGTGGGTTAATGGTGTCAAGAGTGAGATGGGAGTAAGAGCTTGGTGAGAGTGTGAAGACTAAAGTCGAAGGACCATAAACTAAAGTCTCTGTAGAGAGTGTGAAGATCTATGGAGTGATCGGTGGAGTGAGACTGTGGTAAGTTTGTGAAAGTGATTAGTGAGTTAAGAGCTGAGAGCTGAGAGGTGAGCTGATAGGTGAGATCGGTGAGCTGAGGGAGAGTGAAAAGGAAAAGAGGGGATTAGGGTTGGATTGAAGGTGGATTAAGGAGAGGATATTCCTAAAGAGTAATAATTTTGAGGTTGTCTAGAAAAGGACTTGAGGTTGGAACAAGAGGGAAAGACGTATTAGTTTTTAGGATTTGAAATTGGGTTTGAATGTGGTCCCATTGGTGGGCCAAGTTCAAAGGGGCAAAAGTGGAAATATATGGAAAAGAAAAGGGTGAGGATGGGAAGACAAATATATATATTTTTATGATTTTTTTTAAATATATATAAAAAACGAAATGATATTATATATATTATTTACTAAATTAGTGAATTGTTTTTTTTTAAACCTAACAGAAAATGGAAAAAGTGTATAAAAGATTTTTTTTATTATATTATATTTTTTTTATTTATGTATATTTTTTTAAAAATATATATATATATATCTATGTATGTGTCTGTCTATGTATGTGTATACTTTTTTTAAGGGATACTTAGCTTCAGTACACATGGGTATGCTAAAGCATTGAACACAGAAAAGTTCAAGATAACTTGGCTTCAGCACACATCTTGTATGCTGAAGCATTAGACACAGAGATCATGCATTCACACAAGGCATATGTTGGCTTTAGCCAACAACCTGTGTGCCGAAGCACATTACACAGTAATCAAAGTAACTTCAGAAAAACACCAGATTGGCTTCACCATACACCAAGTATGCTAAAGCCAATTATTGACAGATTCCACAAACATCACAAACAAACCCAAAACTCATCCAAACACCATCAAACAAGTATTATGCATCATTTTAAACACCAAAATCATCTCAACACATCTAACTCCCTTCCACACAGAAAATGCACCATGAACATAAGGGTAATGATAAAATTCCTAGATTCACATATTTTCAACACATTAAATATCAATACCATAAGTTCATGTCATCCAAAATTCAAATGAGAGTTAGCATCAACCATATTCCCACTGTAGCTTCAGTACTACCCAGAATTGATCAATAATCATATATGCACTTCTAAAATCTTAAATATAAGCTTATAGTCAAGTGTACTTCCCTGAGATGCATATCCCATATCCTTCCTTCAACTTCATTTTCTCACCCAGAAAATTCCTTCTTTGCATTGGCTTTGCTCATTCCTCATTGGGCACCTTTCCTCCCTACAAAATGCAAAGATCACACATAAATCTACCAAAACACAAAAATGAGAAAGATTGAGTTAAGAACTTGAGTTTCCTCCCAAGAAGTGCTTAGTTTATAGTCTTTAGGCGGACTCTTCATGTTGGTCATTCTTCATTAGATAGGGTGATAGTGGACACAAACCTATCCACATCTCCTCCCCAATAATGCTTCAATCGTTGACCGTTAACTTTGAACTGCTCCCCATCTTGACCTTCTAGCTCCACAACACCTTTGTCAAAAACTTGGATCACAGTGAAAGGTCCAGACCATCTAGACTTCAACTTTCCCGAAAATATCTTCAACTTAGAGTTGTAGAAGAGCACTCGTTGACCTGATTCAAAAGATTTAGAAACAATCTTCTTGTCTTGCCACTGCTTTGTTTTCTCCTTGTAAAGCTCTAAACTTTCATAGGCATGAAAATGAAATTCTTCAAGTTCATTAAGCTGCAAAAACCTCTTGTCACCCACCTCTTTTTCATCAAAATTCAACTTTTTAATAGCCCAGTAAGCATTGTGCTCCAACTCCATAGGAAGATGACAAGCTTTCCTAAAAACCCACTGGTAAGGAGACATACCGATAGGTGTCTTGTAAGAGGTGTGATAGGCCCATAATGCATCATCTAACTTCATGGACCAATCTTTTCGAGTGATACCCACAGTTTTCTCAAGGATTTTTTTGATTTCTCTATTGGAAATCTCAGCCTGACCATTTGTTTGAGGATGGTAAGCTAAAGACACCTTGTGCTTTAATCCATACTTCTTCAAAAGAGTTTTAAATTGATGGTTGTAAAAGTGGGTGCCTCTATCACTAATAACAGCCCTTGGAGCACTGAAACGAGTGAAAATATGCTTTTTCATGAATTTGACCACTACTTTAGCATCATTAATTGGGGAAGCAATGGCCTCAACCCATTTAGACACATAATCAACCGCTACCAGAATGTATTGATTGTTGAAGGACTTGGGAAAAGGTTACATGAAGTCAATCCCCCACACATCAAATAATTCAACTTCCAACATGCTATTGAGTGGCATTTCATTCCTCCTAGAGATATTACCAACCCTTTGACACCGGTCACAAGATAAAGCAAATTCATAAGCATTCTTGTACAAAGATGGCCAGAAAAATCCAGATTGTAAGACTTTTGTAGCAGTCTTGTTACCACCAAAGTGGCCTCTATATTCAAAGGAATGTTAATACTTCAACACTTCTTGTTGCTCACCTTCTGGAACACATCTTCGAATCAACTGATCAGCACAATAGTGAAATAGGAAGGGTTCTCCCCAATGATAGAACTTGACATCATGTAAGAACTTCTTCCGTTGGTGATAACTCAAGTCCTCAGAAATAATTCCACTCACAAGGTAATTGACTATGTCGGCATACCAAGGATTTTCAGAATGACACACCAAAAAGAGTTGCTCGTCCAGAAAAGTTTCATGAATAGGTAAATCTCCATCAGAGCTTCAGTACTCAACCTAGACAAGTGGTCGGCAACTTGATTTTCGGAGCCTCTTCTATCCACAATCTCAAGATCACATTCTTGCAAGAGAAAAACCTATGGAATCAACTGTGCTTTAGAGTCCTTCTTGCTAAAGAGGTACCTTAGTGTCGAGTGATCAGTATAAACAAGCACTTCAGCACTAATCAAATAAGGCCAGAATTTGGCAAATGCATACACTACGGCCAAAAGCTCTTTCTCGGTGGTAGTGTAGTTTTCTTGAGCAGCATCATTGTCTTGCTTGCATAATAAATAGGATGGAAGACTTTATCCTTCTTCTACCTAAGTATAGCTCCCACGACATAGTCACTAGCATCACACATGACTATAAAGGGTAAACTCCAATCTGGAGCCAAGATAATAGGAGCGGTTACAAGTTTTCTCTTCAACTTTTCAAATGCTTTTAAGTATGCATCATCAAACTTGAACTCGACATACTTCTCAAGTAAAGCACAAAGCGGCTTACTGATTTTAGAGAAATCCTTTATGAACCTTCTATAGAATCCAGCATAGCCCAAAAAGCTTCTCACACCCTTAACATTGATAAGTGGAGAAAGTTGTTCAATCACCTATATCTTTGCCCGGTCAACTTCTAAACCGTTCTTGGAGACACGATGGCCTAACACAATGCCTTTTTTTACCATAAAGTGGCATTTCTCCCAATTGAGTACAAGATTAATGCCTTCACACCGCTTCAAGACTCGAGTTAAGTTGGCAAGCACCCCTCAAATGAATCACCAAATACGGTGAAGTTGTCCATGAACACTTCCATAGTGTGCTTTATCATATTTGCAAAAATAGCCATTATACACCTTTGGAATGTAGTCGGTGCATTGCAAAGGCCAAAAGGCATATGCTTGAAAGCGAATGTACCATAGGGGCATGTAAATGTAGTCTTTTCTTGGTCTTCTGGAGCAACTGCTATTTGGTTATACCCCGAATAACCATCAAGAAAATAAAAGAACTCCCTTCCAGCTAGTTTGTTCAATATCTGATCAATGAAAGGTAATGGGAAGTGGTCCTTGCGAGTAGTCTTATTGAGCTTATGGTAGTCCATACAAACCCTCCACCTAGTCACAGTACGAGTGGGAATGAGTTCATTATGGGTGTTAGCTGCTACAGTCATACCGCCCTTTTTGGGGACACATTGGACTGGGCTCACCCAAGAACTATCAGAGATGGGGTATACAATGCCAGTATCGAGCCATTTAAGAAGCTCCTTCTTCACTACTTCCTTCATAATGGGGTTGAGTCTTCTTTGATGTTCAATGGAAGGCTTATGATTCTCTTCCAAAAAGATCTTGTGCATGCACATAGAGGGGCTAATGCCCTTGATATCAACAATTGTCCACCCAATAGCCCTTTTATGAGTTTTTAAGACCTCAACCAATTGCTCCTCTTGTTGAATGGTGAGATCCGAAGAAATAATCATCGGAAGAGTATTGTTGGAACCCAGATAAGCATATTGCAAATGAGATGGCAATGCCTTCAGCTCAAGTGAAGGTGGTTCCTCTAAAGAAGATTTCAACTTTAGTCGATCAATTGAACCCAAATCAAGTGACTTAAATGGTATCCTCCTTTTAGGGTAAAGAGTTGTTGCATCCATAATAGCCTTGGATTCCACTACATCCAAACCCTCAGAATCAACATCAAGAAGAGCGGCTTCTAGTGGATCTTCAATCATAGAGGTCTCAAATTCCTCATGTGTGACAAGACCAATTATATCAAGAAAGAAACAGTTTTCATGCACATGAGGAGTCTTCATCAATTGATTCATACTAAAGGTAACTTGATCATTGGCCACCCTTAAAGTCAACTCACCTTTCTCCACATCTATCAAAGTTCTAGCCGCAGCTAAAAATGGCCTTCCTAGCAGCAAAGGCATTTCTCTATCCGGATCAAAGTCAAGTACAATAAAATTAGCCGGAAATATGAACTTATCAACCTTGACTAAGACAACTTCAATAATCCCTTTAGGATAAGGCAAGCTTCTATCGGCCAATTGCAAAGTAACCGTGGTAGATCTAGTATTACCTAATCCTAACTTGTAGAACACAGAAAAAGGCATAAGATTGACACTAGAGCCAAGATCACACAAGCCATTCCCTAAGAAATTACCCCCAATATGACAAGGTATAGAGAAGCTCCCAGGATCCTTCAACTTAGGTGGAAGTTGCTTGATAACATCAATGAAGCTTTTAGTGACGGCCACCATCTCAAACTCATTAAATCTTCTTTTCTTTGAGAGGACATATTTCATGAACTTGGCAAATTTAGGCATTTGATCTAAGGCTTCCGTAAAGGGAATGTTGATATGTAATTGCTTGAACATCTCAATGAACTTCTTGAATTGCCCATCTTCTTGATGTTTCTTGAGCCTTTGTGGAAAAAGGGGTGGTGGGACATATCGTGGAGGAGAAGCATTGGTCTTTCTCTTCTTCTCTTCCATATTTTCAAGAGCAATGGGCTTGCTTGACACCACATCATCTAGAGTCACTTCAGTTTGCTTCCTCTTCTTGTTGTCCTCTTCTTCAACGATAATCTCTTCAATAACCTCTTCATCAAGGCTAAGATCTTCCACAACATGATCCTTTGGCTTTGTTGTAGGGTCAAATGCAAAATATTTTTAATGCAAGAATTGTAATACAATGGAACACTCAGGTCATCTCACTTGAGGAGCTTTTTATTGAACTACCTAAGTAATCTAATTATCATGCAAATGCAATAAAAGCAAGGGGAAATAGGTTTTGGATTTTTCAAATTAATGAATAAAAGAAAATGCAAATTAATTAAATGCTAAACTATTGTTTTTGGTATTTTTCTTATAAAAATAGAGAATGAGTAAAAGTGAATGGAATGGTATGGAGTGGAAAATATGAATAATGAATGCTCTTGGTAATGAAGAATTGACAATCCTTGCTCAAAAAGATTATGGGAATTAAAACTCATTAAGTCTCTAGAACAACCTCAAGATAACACTTGAGTCCAATATTCCCAATTAACAGTAGCTCCTACAAACATAGCTAACTACTACCTCTTGAGATATGTTTAAAACCACTTAATGTGCAATTGAAATTGGAGTAGTGCAACATGAATCTTCTTGGATTTGAGTGCTAAACAGCCCCTCAAGGATACAAATCAACCATATTAACTAGACAATAACACGCTAATTAACATAATCTCATTGCAACCACAAAGAAATTCAAACATATATAATTTTCACACTACAAAATCCAATCTCAATTACAAATATCAAACCAACAGAGACAATTAACATTAATCTCAGTTCCAGAATCATATACAATAATTCCTAAAACTAGGCAATTAAATATATAATTCTAGACTAGTGGAATGATAAAAAAGAACTCCCCTTTGTATTCCATTGAACTCAAGCAACTCTTCACCACCAAGAAGCAATGAAAATCAACCACTCATACAATTAATGACAGCTGTAAACTCATCCAAACCTACTGCCAACCATAGAAGAGAAGGACTGAGAGGAATTAAAGGAGAGATGGAGAAGTGAGGGGATGAATCTGATAATGTAGGAAGAATATGGAATTGGTGAAGCAGGTGATAATGGCAGCTCCTCCCCCTCATTGTGGTTGAATCTAACTTAATGGAAATAATAGAACAGAACCAGGGAATCAAGCTTAACCAAAGGTGATGACAAAAGTGATTGATAGGGAGGATTCTAATGGGGTTGACAGCTTGTGGTGTAGTGAGAGAGTAAAGGTGATGAAGGTCCAATAGTATTGTGCTCTACGACGGTATGGGCGATCTGAGAGAAGGTCGACGGAGGTTAGTGGTGGTAATGGAGTTTGGCTTTGATGTGGTGAAAACAGAGCAATGACGGTGGTGGTCTGGTGGTTAGATGAGAACAAAGGAAGGACAGAGGTGGCTGTGGTCAGAGAATAGGGAAAACCGATGTTGGCTTATGGTTCTTGCAATGGAGGAAGAAGGTTTGATTTGGTGGTAGTTTGCAGGTGGTCTGCAATGGTATGCTCCTAGCCTCTCCTCTCAAGCTCTCTCCAGTCTCTGCTTCCCACCTCCGCAATGCCCCAACTGATTCTCCCAGCTCTGCAACAATAGTAGATGATAGATGTGATGAAGGGTTGCCTACGATGATGGAGGTGATGGGATCACCAGCAACAAAGGAGGAAGAAAGGAGTAGTGATTTCGGTGATCCGATCTCAGCTTGTGCGGCGTTGCTCTCCCTCAACTCGTGTCTGTGTATCTCTTTTATTCCCAGTTGAAGAAGATGCTCTACAGTACCCTAGGAACCTGGTCAAAATGCAAGTTTTGACCAGGGACCTATTTGTAAACTTGAAAACTTTGGAGGAGGGACTAAATTGCGTAGTTTTGAAACCTTGGTATGGCCAACTATAATTCCTAAATACTTGGATTATTTTCTGTAATTTTCCTGGGCCCTTTTCTTTCATAAACTGTAATTTCCACAAAAATATTGGGGCCTTTCTGTGATTTTTCCTCAATCTTCAAAATATTAATTTGACCTCCAAAATCTCAAATTTCCTTCTTGAGCACCTACAATGCAAAGATTAAGAACAAAATAATATCAAAAGTCTAAGAAAACATTTGTATGAATAATTAACAAATTTATGACCAGTTTGCCCTTATTTACATTTAATTCAATACAAATGTTAAAAATAGTGCTTAATCATGCAATTATGTCCTAGAAAATACATTAAAAATCCCAAATTAATCATGAAATATTATATAAAAATATGGTTCAATCATAGCCTTACCCATACTTGGAACATCGGGTAAAGTCTTGCTGCTTCAGAGAGTAAGAGCCTTGCATTCTTCTTTACCATCTCGCTTAGGATTGGGAATAGTATCACTTGGAAGACTATTTCTTGGTTGAGTACTCAAGTGTGAAGCAATTTGGCCCATTTGTATCTCAAGGTTCTTGATTTCCATGTCATGAAGAGAAACTGTACTAACTAGGTCTTCTTGACCTTTGATAAGTTGCCTCAAGAATTTATTTGTCTCAGAATCACCCTCTTATGGCTTTTATGGTTGCTCGAAGCCTGGTGGACGCATAGACTTACTAGTAGAAACATAATGATTAATTGGATTCTCACTAGGTCCATTCCTCCAAGAGAAGTTGGGATGATCCTTCTTACCCTTGTTGTAGGTATTAGAGTAAGGATTGCCACGTGGATACCTTTGACTATTGTTCAAATAACTCACCGACTCCATAGTATGATGACATTCTTCATAGGAGTGGGCTTCTCCACATATTTCACAAGAAGGACTTGGAGCTTGGATAGCATTCACATGCTTGGAAGAATTTCTCTCCATTTTTAACTCGAGTTGATCAAATCGCTTGGCAAGTGCGTCAAGTTGAGCAGCAATTTCTTTAGACACATTTAAACTACTCGAAGGACTTGGTTCCTTGTATGTTCTATAGCTAGAACGTGATTTTTCAAATTGTTGCAAGGAACTAGCAGTAATGTCCTCATACAATTGTGAGATATCACAAACCCTTATCTAGCCAATTCCACCATTAGAAGCATTGTTGAGCATATTGGAAGTAGGCACATCTAATCCTGCCGTAAAGGCTTCAAGTAAAACATAGGTCTTCTGTTCATGGTTGGGGCAACTACGTTATAGCTCCTTGAATCTTTCCCATGCTTCATGAAAAATTTCACCCGGCTATTATTGAAAACGTAAGAGTTCAACTCTTTAAACTGCCTGTCTACCTCTTGGAATGAACCTTGCCTTGAATTTAAAGGTCATTTCATCCCAAGTAGTGATGGAGTTAGGACGTAGAGCGGTAAGCCAAGCTCTTGCCTTCTTGTCAAGTGATAGAAGGAAGAGTCACAATCTAAGCGCATCTGAAGTCACCCCGTGAAACTTGAAGTTCTCACATACTTGTACAAAGCGTGCCAAATGGTCAGTATGATCTTCATTCTGAGTTCCAGAAAACAAGCCAATCATTTGGAGAATTTGAAGCATGATTAGCTTCAACTCAAAATTTCGAGCTTGACTAGCAGGAAATTGGATGATAAACTAATAAGTAGAGCTCTCTTGCTCCATATACTCATCCAAGGTGCGCTCCAAGTCATCATCATTAGGATTGGCCATATTGTAATGTGGATGAGGACAAGGTGGAGGCTCGGTTGCTCTAGTGTTGGTAATGGTGCAGGTCCTTGGATAGGTCGCATAGGAGTTGGAGTCTCCAATTCAGTTTCAAGGTCTTTAGAAAAATATTCAACAAAACCGTCAAGAACGATCTCCAAATCAATTTGCATACAGAGCAAAAGTACCTACAATTCAGAAATTCGCACAATGAGTATCAAACTTATCAACAAAGAGGACTAAACTATGAAAAACAAGAAAAAGAGCTATAGCTATAACTATACTTAAAAACAAAGCAACTTAAGAAAGTAAAACAAGAAGAAGAGAAGGGTTCAAGCGTAATCAAGCACACAATTACACTAGTTAACTCAAGAGACTTTAGTCAATAGTCCCCGGCAACGGCGCCAAAAACTTGTTCGCTGTTTAGCTTCCGCAAGTGTACAGGTCGCAAGTAATAAAGTGATAAGTAAAGATCGTTCCCACGAGGACTATGATGAAAGCGAGCTAACTAAGGTAATCATATGTTTAATTAGGTTGAATAGAATCATTTGAAATTGATCAAGTTGAGGCAAAACATGTTGTTTGGGTTGAAAAGAAATTTAAAACTATTTTTCAACTAAAAACTTATAAAAGCAAATGATTCTTTAACTTCAAGTATTGGATGAAACTTAGGATTGTTTATCCCCTTGCATTTCAAAAGCACTCACTCAAACTCCCCCAATATGAGCTACTTAATGAAAGGTTATACTAGCCAAGGATACTAAATTATCTATAAGTGCTCTCTCAAGTCTCCAAATAGGTGTTTTGTTCAATTAATTCATTAATCTCTTAATTAACTAATTTAACCCTGATTTTCATTGCAAATCCTAATTGGCTATGTGAGGCTAATGAGTGTATCTCTACCTCATTCACAAAACTATCCATTCAATTCACAAATTTCAAGTTCTCACACGATTAGACTCAAGTTCTACACTCAATCTAGCCCTCTCAAGCATCAATTATGTGAACCCAACAATCTCATTAGTGGCCAATCAATGAGAAGCATTAAGCTAAGAGTCAAATCAACATAATCTTACCATTAATCACAAATATAGAAGGACAATGAGTGCTTAATCCATACAAGGGTTCAAAACAATCCTAAAATGAGGTGTTTAGCTACACAAAGTCATGAAAAAGCTACAAATATACAGAATAATTACAACCATTTCATAAACTTAACAAAGAAAGAGAAGAGGAATGAAAAACACCAAGGATTGGAGCCCAAAATCTCTTCTAGACTTCAACCCAAGCTCAATACTCTTCAAGGAGGCAAAACCCTAGCACACCCAACTCCTAGGAACACTTGAAAACTAAAGAATGACCTAATTTTGGCCTATCCCTTGCTTAAATACCCTCCACATGCGTTTCAGTAAGTAAAACACATGGTTGCATAGTCTGTCGTATGCTTTGGCACATACATGTGTGCTAAAGCATATGACACAGTAAGTTCTTATCCTGGTTGGTTTCAGCCAAGGGTTGGGTGCTGAAGCATATGACACAATAAGTTCTAACCTCGCCTACCTCAGCACATATGCTGTTGGCTGAAGCATATGACACAGTGAATGCAATTTCCCATTGGCTTCAGCACATGTATTGTTGGCTAAAGTGAACAACACAATAGCTTCCCTCCTGGTGTATGGAGCTGTTCCTTGGTCTTTGAAAGCTTTAACACTTGTCATCTTTACCTACAAGAGATACTTCATAAGCTCTAACTTGAATGGATAATCCTACTTATATGCATTTAACTCATGATTTGAAATTTTCTTTTGTTCTATCACATTTTCCTCTATATATGCACAATTTATACTTAAAAGTAAGTGAACAGACAAGAAATATGCTAGAATGTTATCAATTTCTATGAGTTAACATGTGTTTTGTAGGCCGTTAAGTAAGCCCATAGAGCATCATCCACTTTGGAAGACCAGTCCTTCCTAGTAATATTAACCATCTTTTCAAGGATGTTCTTAATCTCCTGATTGGAAATTTCTGCTTAGCCATTGGTTTGAGGGTGGTAGGGCAATGCTACCTTATGCTTGACACCATATTTCTTTATAAAGGCTTGAAATTGATGATTGCAAAAGTATGAACCACCATCACTAATAATCGCTCTTAGTGTACCAAATCTTGTGAAGATGTGCTTTTTGAGGAATTTCAATACCATCTTGGCATCATTAGTCACACATGCAGTAGCTTCGACCCATTTGGAGACAGTCCACTCCAACCAAGATATATTCATTATTGAATGATTTAGGGAAAGGGCCCATAAAGTCAATCCCCCAAACATCGTAAAGCTCAACTTCAAGCATACTATTTAATGGCATCTCATTCCTTTTAGAGATGTTCCCCACTCTTTGGCCTCTATCATATTGAAGAACAAAGGCATATGCATCCTTGAATAAAGAAGGCCAATAAAACCCACTTTGAATGACTTTTGCGTGGTTTTTTCTCCTCCAAAATGGCCACCATATTTAGAAGAATGACAACAATACAGAATACACACTTGTTCATTTTTCGGGACACATCTTCAGATGAGTTGGTAGGGGCACCTCTTGAATAAGTAAGGCTCATCCTAAAAGTACTTCTTCACCTCATGTAAAAACTTACGCCTTTGATGAAAATTGAAATCTGGGGGTAAAACTCCATAAACTAAGTAGTTTAAGAAGTCAACAAACCATAGTATGGATAAATTATCAACAAAGAACAGCTGCTCATCCAGGAATGATGCAATGGTCATATCAGAATTATCAAGTTAAGCCTCAGTACTCAACCTTAAGAGATGGTCTGCCACTTGATTATCAGTACCTTTCCTATCAATGATGTTTAAGTCAAACTCCTGCAGTAGAAGAACCCATCAAATTAGTCTGGCCTTGGAATCCTTCTTCGTAAGTAGGTACTTTAGAGCTGAATGATTGGTGTAGATAATGACCTTAGTACCCACAATGTATGGTCAAAACTTTTCACAAGCATAGACTATAGCAAGTAACTCCTGCTCAGTGGTGTAATTAAGTTGGACACAATCAAGAGTCTTGCTGGAATAGTAAATGGGGTGAAAGAGTTTTTCTACCTTTTACCCAAGGACAGCACTAACTACATAATCGCTAGCGTCAGCCATGATGATGAAAGGTGAAACCCAATCCAAAGCTACTAGGATAGGAGCTGAAATAAGACGCTTCTTTAACTCCTCAAAGGCTTGTAAGCACTCGCTATCAAACTTGAATTCCACCACCTTTTCAAATAATTTGGAAAGTGGCTTGGAAATTTTAGAAAAATCCTTGATAAATCTCCGGTAGAACCCGACATGACCAAGGAAGCTCCGGATACCTTTCACATTAGTTGGTGGAGGCAATTGCTCAATGATAGCAATTTTGACTTTATCTACTTCCAAACCCTTCTTGGATACCCTATGGCCAAGTACAATGCCTTCTTGCACCATGAGGTGACATTTCTCCAAATTTAGAATCAAATTAGTCTCTTCATATCGTTTAAGCACCACATCCAAATTCTCCAAGCAATAATTAAAAGATGGACCAAAAATAAAGTAATCATCCATAAATACTTTAAAAGTTTTCTCAATCATCTCAGCAAAAATGGACATCATGCACCTTTGAAAGGTGGTAGGCGTATTGCATAGTCCGAAAGGCATTCTTCTAAAGGCGAATATTCTATAGGGACAAGTAAAAGTCATCTTCTCTTGGTCTTCTAGGGCTATGGTAATTTGATTGTAACCAGAATAACCATCAAGGAAGGAAAAGAACTCCTAACCCGCTAGCTTATAAAACATCTGATCAATGAATGGCACAGGAAAGTGATCCTTCCTTGTAGTAGTGTTAAGCTTTTGGTAATCCATACACACCAGCCATCCAGTCACTATGCGAGTAGGAATCAGTTCATTTTGGGTGTTAGCCACTACAGTCATGCCGTCCTTCTTAGGGACACATTGGACTGGGCTCACCCATTAACTATTAGAGATGGGATATACAATTCCAGTTGATAGTCATTTGAGAATTTCCTTCTTGACTACTTCTTTTATAATTGGATTTAAGCGCCTCTGATGCTCAATGGAAGTTTTATGATCATCCTCTAATAGAATCTTGTGCATATAAATAGAAGAGCTTATTTTCTTGATATCAGCTATCGTCCACCCAATGGCACGCTTGTGCTCTCTCAAGACTCATAGGAGCTTCTCTTCTTGCAAATCAGAGAGAACGAAGGAGACAATAACTGATAAAGTATTATAATTCCCCAAGTAAGCATACTTAAGATGAGAAGGTAGAGGCTTCAATTCTAGAACCAGAGGAACCTTAATAGAAGGCTTCAATGGAGTGCTTAAAGCATCAGACACTTTAAGTGGTTCAAAAGTCCTCGGTCTTGAATGAGGAAATGTTTCCATACAAAAGAGATTTTCAATAGCTTATTCATCAAACTCCTCCAAGCTTTTCTTACCAATTAAGAATGCCTCTAAAGGGTCTTTGATCATGGAAGCATATGTTTCTTGAGGAATGATTGAATCTATTATATCAACAAAAGAGCATTGGGTTGAATCATCGTGAAACTTCAAAGCTTTTGGCATATTGAATATCATTTTTTCATCATCAACCCTCAAAGTAATCTTATCCTTTTCCATATCAATTAGAGTCCTTGTTATGGCTATAAATAGATGGCTAAGAATGAGAGGGATTTTCCAGTCAACTTCACAATCAAGCACAACGAAGTCCGCTGGAAAGATGAACTTGTCCAATTAACTAGGACATCTTCAATGATTCCTCTAGGTTTAGAGATACTCCGATCCACAAAGAGAAGGGTCACCATAGTGGGCCTTGGCTCTCCCAAGCCTAATCGGTTAAAAATAGCTAGAGGCATCAAGTTAATACTAGCACCTAAGTCACATAGAGCCTTACCATTGAAGTTAGTCCCAATATTGCAAGGAATGTAAAATCTTCCCGGATCTTTGAGCTTAATAGGTAACTTTTGTTGAATTACCCCACTACACTCTTCATCAAAGCCACAGTTTCAAACTCATTGAATCACCACTTCGTAGACAAGACATCCTTGAGGAATTTTGCATATTTAGGTATGCTCTCCAAAGGTTTATCAATAGGAATGTTCACATGGAGTTGCTTGAACATGTTCACAAACTTTTTAAATTGAGCATCATCCTCTTTCTTCTTAAATCGTTGAGGGAAAGGTGGTGGTAGCATTATAGTAGAGGTAGTTGACTTTCTCTTCTTCTCATCATTTATATCTTGTTCCACCTTCTTACTTTTGACAACATCATCCAAACTTTCTTCAATTTGCTTTCTCTTCCTAGTATCATCTTCTTCCACTACACTTTCATAATTCATAGCTACTTCATCATCAACCTCAATATCCATTTGCTCATCTTGCTTTGGGCTAGTCTTACTTGAGCTAGGCACATCCGGTATCACTTTGCCACTTCTCAAGTTAATGGCTTTGCATTCCTCTTTTCCATTCCTTTTTGGATTAAGAATGGTGTCATTAGGGAGAGGACGTCTTAACATGGCATTCATCTATGATGCTAGTTACCTCACTTGCACTTCAAGATTCTTAATCGCCGTTTCATAAAGAGAGAAAGTGGCCATGTTTTCAGCTCTTGAAGATTCTATGTTGGACAATATTTAAGCTAGCATCTTGTCCATTTTAGACTCTTCTTCCTTAATAGGAATTTTCCTTTGTTGCAATTGAAACCTCGGTGGAGGAATAGGCTTTATACCTGAAGTAGACTCATGTGGTGGATTCAAAGTGTTACCTTGGCTCCAAGAGAAGTTGGGATAAGCTCTCCAAGCATGATTGTAAGTTTATGAATACGGGTTCCCTTGAGAAGGTTGAAACTTGCCTATGTAGTTGACAAATTCTGAAGCTTTGTAAAAAGGGCAATAGTCAGGCATATGGGTGTCATAGCATTGATCACATACTATAAGAGTGGCATGAACAAAATGCACGCCATGAGAAGTGCTCTTTTGCATTTAAGACTCTAGCATATTGAAACGCTTGTTTAAAGAGAATAAGATTGTTGCAATTTATGATGAAGAGTCTTCTTTTGTAGCAAGTATGGCTTGGGTAATCCTTTTATCATTGCCTTGAGTGTTGTTGGCAGATAGTTGATCCAAGAGCCTAAACACCTCATTGACAGGAACATTCTGGTAACCTCCATTGGTCATAGAGTCAACCATTGCCTTAGATTGAGGATTAAGGTGAGTACAGAAGATTTGGATTACTACCCACTTGTCCACCCCATGATTAGGGCATTGCTTCATCAACGTTTTGTATCTCTCCCAAGTAGCATAAAGATGCTCATCCAGCTATTGTCTAAAGCTTAGAAACTCATCCTTAGCTTCCATAGATTTATCATCAGAGAAAAATCGAGCTCTAAACTTTGTCTCAAGATCATCCCAGGAACAAATTTCATAGATTTATCCTTCTGGGGGATTGTTAAACTAATCTCTAGCTTTCCCTTGTAGAGAGAGAGGGAATAACCTTAGCCTCAACACATCTTGGGGCACTCCATTTTGCTTGAAGGAATCACACACCTCCAAGAAGTACATCAAGTGCTTATTGGCATCTTTATTATAGAGGCCATAGTACAACCCATGCATTTAAAGCATAGTAATCATGACCGGCTTGATCTCAAAATTGTGTGCTTGCATCTCTGGTATCCGAATGCAAGATTGGGTACCTCGTATATTCTGGCTAGCGGAGTCATTGATGGTAGCCCTATCATATTCATCATCTACCATTGTTTCAGATTCAGTCTCTTCTTTAATGCGAGGCAATCCATCAAGTACCACTATCAATCCGTTCAGGTGCAAGTGTTGCATGTACCGAGATGGTACCTATAAGAGCCACAAGCAAGAAAGTATCAAACTAAAATAAAAAATTAACAAATAAAAGAAGGAAAGAGAAATTATAAACCTAACTAAGAGCTCAAGCAAAATCTACTATCACAAGCCTAAGGTTGACTAAAGGATTTGTTAAACCAATCCCCAACAACAGCGCCAAAAACTTGTTCGCTACCGCAAGTGCACGGATTGCATCAAGTAATAAAGTGATAAGTAAGATCGTTCCCTCGAGGATTTGAGTAACAAATTAGTCAAGCAATAGGCTTGGTGAATTCAATTAAGTTAAGCCAAGACATGTTGGTGTAGACAAAGAGAAATTTCAAAAGATATTTTTGTAGAAACTAAGAATTACTTGAACAAAAATCTGATCCTTGTGATTTCAATAGTTGTAATAAGCCTAGGATTGTACATCCCCTTTGTATTTCATAAACTTGATTATTTTCCTCTCCGAGAGTATTTCCATGGGATATATATATGTTAGTATAAGGTTCACAAGCATTTGATTAAGCTCTCTCGAGTCATAACCAACGTTATATCTTCAATTAACATGTACAATCTCTTGCTACCGTTAAGAGAAAATATTTATTAAACACCAACCTTAATGTGACAATGCTAGGCTAGTACAAACTATCCATTTAGTTCCTAAACTTCAAGTCTAGCATAATTTTACCATAGTTCTACAATTAAATTAACTCTCTCAAGCTTAATTTAATTGAACAAATCATCCACAGTGATGGCCAGTCACAAGTAGCAGCAAAAACAAGGTAAAATCAACATATATATGCCATTAGATACTTAAAGAGAGAAGGAATCAAGTTTAATCCATACAAAGGTTCAAAAACAATACTAGAATGAAAATTTAGCTGCTCACATTCAAGAAATGAATACAAAGATACAGAGCATAAACTACCATATCAGCAAAATGGAGAAGAAAGGGAAAGGAATCAGTAAAACCAAGGAAAATCAACTCAAATCTCTGCAAATCTTCAATCTCCACTTGATTTCCCTTGATTTGTGGCACACCCAGGCTCAGAGGAATGTCACAGCCGCCTCTCTAGGTCTTTTCGGATCAAGAAGCCCCCCTTCAGTCTCATGATTCAACATTTATACGCCCTGAATGTCAAAATGAATAGCAGCTATATCAGGTGTTGGCCACGGCCAGAAGATGATTGGTCACGGCCAGTTAGCTTCTGTGAGGTTATTGGCCACGGCCAGTAAGTTATTGACCAATTGTTGGCAGCGACCAATATGTTTCTAACCACATGTTGGCTGCAGCCAGTGGATGTATGGACCGTGGCCAATGACTTTCTGGTGTTGGTTGGCTGCGGCTAGTTAATGGCTTGGCCGTGGGCAGGAGTCCTGAAGTGCAACTTTGTCTCTTGCCAAGATCTGTTCTCATCCCTTCTTGCATTTCCATAGTAGCTTGATCACTTTAACTCCATTTCTCCTTCTTTTCATTGAATTTGGCTTTCTCCGGCTCCAACTATAACTGAATTTTTATTCTATCAACACAAAGAACTCATAAAAGCTCACAATTTGATAATCATAACAGATATTCACATATTACCCCCACACTTATACTCTTTCTGTGCCAAGTATGTATAGAACACATTTCCTTTACTTCAACACTCCCAAATGCCCATTAGTACACCCAAAATGTGGAAGAAATAAGAGGAAATGTGCAATTCTGACCAGAAATTCATGAGGTTAACAAGGGGAAATGAGTACTTAATCCATACAATGTTCAAAATCATCCTAGAATCAAAGTTTTAGCTATAAATATTCAGAAAACCCATGGAAAAATATATATAAACCGGTAAAATTAGAGAACATGAGGAAGGAATGTAAGATATGGAGAAGATAAACCAAAAGGAGAAGCTCAAAACCCTTCAAATTTTTAAACTGCTAGCTCAATCTCCACTTGAAGAACCAAACTCTAGCAGCCCCTAGCTCCAAATTACTCCCAAAAACTCTTGAATGGCAACCAAAAAGGAGTTGGGGCCTTAAATAGCTTGAAGCCCTCAATTTTTCTGCGTTAGGTATGCTGTGTGTTTTGCTGTGAACAACTGCGCTGTAGCCAAACAGTTTTAAGCTGTGGCCTGGTTTGATTCTACTTGAAAGTGCGTTGCAGCTTATTTTGCCTTTAAAAAAAATAAGCTTTTCTTCCTCAAATGATGTCTTCTAACCAAGCTCTGGCCTCAGTTAGTTCATCTTTAATTTCTATGATGTATTCATCAATCAAATTTAATTCTCAAATGCTTCCTAGAAAATTCCCTCATAAGTTAGATCTCTTGAAATATCTACTATCTGCCATGCATAGCCATATAATATAAAAAGAGCTCCACGCTCGGTCTATATGAAATAAATACATAAACAGGTGAGAATTCTGCCTATAGTGATGTGGTGCAACATTTTATTGCATGAAGATCATAAAATAAGATGTATCGACATAAATTTAGAGCTCCTTAGAGACAAGAAAAAACAAAAAATTTAAGCTCAATCTCATATTTGCTTTATTTGGTATTTTCAGAATTTCACATTAACATAAAAAATTTACAAGTTCTTCTAAAAATCTTGCATTATATTGAGCTCATGCATACTTGTCTTATATTTTAAATCTTAACGAGTCCTCTATATAAGAAAAATATTAAAAGGTGCTTAGCACGTGTCATATGATATAGTTTATTCATTCTTTTGAATAACTCTGTTTTTAACTTGCAAACTAGCCTAACTTCATGTCTGCATATTTTTTGCAACGATGAAGAAAAAATGGGGTAAGCAGATTTCTTTTTGTATTTTCAAGGTAAACGTAAAAAAATGATTATGAAGAGAGGAAATTAACCTCCACACACCAAAATTTCTTGTTTTATTAACCATTGCCTGTAGTCTTGATTCACGTAGGTCAACATATGCAGGACCACATGATTGTTTTCTCACAAAAGTCAGTTTACATGTCCCACAAGTGGGCATATCATCTTAATAAAAATATCCACAGTATTCTCAAGGTGAAATCCACGGAGAAGTTGCGCTTTTACTCACCCAAATAATTAATTAATAGTTTGAGAATATGAGTGGAAATAGTAATAATTATTTGATTAAAATAGACACAAAGTGAATGAGAATTAATTTGAGAAAATGCAATCTCTATAAGTGTTGGGGTTTAGAATTCTCCCGATAAGTTACTCAGTTTTATTCTTTGGATTGACTCTTTAAACAATTTTAATATAAATTATTCCTAAAATTTTATAATATTCTAATTATTAGTCAATTTCTTAATTGGTGTTGAAATTCATTCTTTTTTGTATAGGCATAAGTATCCTCCTATTGGATGAAATCCTATTTAAGAAATTGTAATGGGAGCACCTTTCCCAATTGGGATTCGAACAATGGCTCGTCACATTATAAGAGACGAGCTCCTTGTGCTAGACCCAACCACATTGGTAGTTTCAAATTCATTCTACAAAACCCAAAAACACTAATTAAAGTATGAAATAAAACTCTAAAGTCACCACAAATCTCCACAATTTTCTGTAGCCTAATTATTTGTGCCAATAGGCTCTCTATGCGACCTGTTTCATCAAGATCACTTATGAATTTGATTAAATGATGATCAATCATTAAATTAATTAATTAAGGGAAAATTCGGAAAAGTCTCCCATTAGAAAATTAATTGGTGAGAATGACCTAAATCTAAGCACTAATACTGTGCGTATAATGAAACACTTTCCCCAATTTGACCTTTAATTAATCTGAAATAAATATAAAGAAAAATTGAAATGCAAGGGATCTACGAGAGTATACGCGTTTATTAAAACATATCTTTAGGTACCGTATGATTTGGGGAGAAAGAAAGGGCATGCATGTAGGAAACTTCAAATTCACTTATTTTTGACAAAAATCATATAATTACATTATTGCGTGATTTTGGGGCTGATGAAAACATTTCATTTGTCATGTAGCAAAAGTGCATGCAATATCGGCGTGAAGAGAGCGCATGAATGTGTGGTTATTGTTCCACAGTCAGAAATAAATCAACAATTTCTTATCATCAGTGGCAAAAATCAATTCCGTATCAGAGACGGCACAAGGATTTTGGGAAAAAATCTGAAATATCTTAAAAGTCCCTAGGGACTTCTGATATTATTTCCCAAAGTCAAATAACCTACATGCCCCTCTTCTATTATTTCTATCTCTCATTTGTTCTGCGTTTTTGCTCTCAGATGTGATCTTTTTTTTCAGTTCCCTGTGTTCTCTCTCTACAAAAATAGTGGTGATTGTGAAGGCCAAAGCTTTGAGGTAGTGAAAGATTTGTGGGATGGGATGTAAGATAGAAGGAAGAAGAAGATGGAAGGAAGGTGGTGGGATTTTTTTGATCTCATGCTTCCGCCATTTTTAAAGAAGGAAGGGATGAAGGTGATGATGATAAATAGTCCAACCCACCCCCTTTTCCAACCTCATTATGCTGTGAAAATGCTAATATGAAAAAAAAACTAAATTGTTGTTAATTCGCGCAATAGTAGTTGTTAATATGGAAAATGAGGTTGGATGCCATTGTGCTCTGTTTTTGGGAAAGGAAACAGGGGAAGTGGTGTGTTTGAAGTGGTGGGGTGCTATGAAAATGCTGATATGGAAAAAAAATAAATCGTTGTTAATTCGTGCAATAGTTGTTAATATAATATTAGTAGTTGTTAATAAGGAAAATGAGGTTGGGTGTCATGGTGCTCTATTTTTGGGAAAGGAAACAGAGGAAGTGGTGGGTTGCTATGAAAATGATGATATGGAAAAAAAATAAATTGTTGTTAATTTGCGCAGTAGTAGTTGTTAATATAACAGTAATAGATTTTAATAAGGAAAATGAGGTTGGGTGTCATGGTGCTTTGTTTTTGGGAAAGGAAATAGAGGAAGTGATGTGTTTGACAAGTTGTAAAACGTTTATTAACACCATGTTAATGCAATTGACAACTGGCCACACGTTTCTAATTGGAACAAAGTTTTGTAATGTTACGTATGGAAAATGTTGTGTTTACAATGCTGAAAAGAGTATATTAACAACCTATTGCATTCGGTTTACAACTTGACGGTGTGGCCAGTTGCTTTTGCTTTGCCATAGCGAAACAAAAGCAAAATGATGTAAAAAATGGCCTTTTCTGACCATGTTCGCTTTCGTTATGCCACAGTGAAACAAAACTGAGATCACCTCGTATCCATTTTACAATGCATAAACCGTGTATTTACAACTCGTAAAGCATGTATTAACAACCTTTTGAGTTCGTTTCACAATATTCCACACATTTCTCGCTAACAATATGTTTCCTCAAGTTAAGTATGACAAATTGAGCTATTTACAACTCATATAGTGTGTATTAACAACCTTTTGAGTTGTTTCACAACCTCCAACGACTTTCTCTCTAACACTATGTTGCCTCACATTAAGTATGACCAATTGAGCAATTTATAACTCATAAAGCGTGTATTAACAACCTTTTGAGTTATTTTCACAACATCCACCGCCTTTCTCTCTCACACTATGTTGCCTCATGTTATATATGACCAATTGAGATATTTACAACTTGTTAAGTGTGTATTAACAACCTGTTCAGTTCTTTTCACAACCTGATGTTGAGACTGCATCAGTAGTTCCTATTAGGCAGCTCACAACAGCTGAATTGTATCATAATTGATCAAGTGGTTGATAATTTGTTGGCCAATTGTATCAAGTGCGTTACACACATGTACAAGTGACTTGTAAGTCTCCCATGACTTTATAAACTTCACACCTTACCACTGTCACCTAAGCAACCCATCATTTTAACTAATTTTAATTAATATTTTATTACAAATACTGCTGCAAAAATTGACAGAAACTTATGCAAATCTTCACAACTCCTAATGCATGTTTTCACAATATAATGAGTTATTTTCATAAGGGATCTGTCAGACCTGATAGTGTACCAAATAAAAGTCCCCCTATAAGTTCAGCATAGCATGAATTTAAACAACTGATGCAACCTAATTTTCCAACTTCATCATAGTGCATGTCATAACATAATAGTATGTTATATCCACATATCATCTAACATTAAAATATCAACCGTTCCCACTTCAAACGTCCAACTTCCTCTATTTCCTTTCCCAATAACAGAGCATTATGACACCCAACCTTATTTTTTGTATTAACAACTAAAATTGTTATATTTACAACTCATACTGCATGAATTAACAACAATTTGTTATTTTCCCATTTCAGCATTTTCACACCACTCCACCACTATGAAAATCAACCATTCTCATTTCAAACATACCACTTCCACTGTTATATTCCCCAAAAATAGAGCACCCACTAACACCCAACCTCATTTATTGTATTAACAACTACTACAGTTATATTAACAACTACAACTGCACGAATTAACACCAATTAAATTCTTCCCCATATCAGCATTTTTTCACAGCACCCACCAACATGACAATCAGTCATTCTCAGTTTAAAGGTATCATTTCCTCTGTAACCTTCTCAAAAAACAAAGCACTGTGACATTAACACTACCCAACCTCATTGAAACCCCAACTACAATGCTCAAGATCATATTTTTACCTAAATCATGCCATTACTCATTTACCTCCTACCACCTTGTCCCCTATTGACCCCAAGCACCTACCTTTCACCATTATTCAATTTCTCTTCATCCAACGAACACACAGAACCAAAAAAAATTCAGTTTGCTATTCTACCTCTGTACCAGTAGGTTGAGCTTGCAAATTTGATCCTTTGCCAAGAATTTCAACACTAAACTTGATCCCTTCAATGTTTGAGTTCAAACCCCTCCCTTTCACATTGTTTCTTTGTCTCTCCAAAAAAAAAAGTTGTGCCTTCCCTCTCTTTCTGAAGCTTCGATTTTTACAATTACAAGAGGGGCATGTGTGTCATTTTACTTTAAGAAATAATATCAGAAAAGTCCCTAGGGACTTTTCTGATATTTAAGATTTTTCAGGAACTTTTCTAATAATATTTTGCTTCCTTAGAACCTGAGAGTGATTTTCCCTCGTTTGTATTATATGGAGTGGCTACCCTAGCAAAGGTGCCAATGTCAGCTGACAAGTGACAAGTAGGCCAACTCTTAGCACACGGCAAAAACACTAGGGGCACGTTTGGTTGTCAGAATAAAGGAATGGAATGAGAGGATATAGAATAAAATGAACTAAAATAATATTACATCGCTCTTTGATATAAAAACTAAATAACTTATTTCTGTATATTTAAAAAATTAAGTAAACTAGTTATTTGTGATAAATGAGTGCTTTTCTCTAATAACATATTTAATTATGTGCATCAAAGCTGTTATTTGATAGAAACCCTATTAATATATATGTGCAATCAATAAAAATACTTTAATTTGGGGCAAAAACTATAACTTTAGGAGATGAAGTGGATTGTGTTCTTTATATTTACAAGTAAAATAAACTTTCTATCTGGCTGTTATATTAGGGACCAGAGGAGTAATGAATTAATATATGTATGTATGTGTGTGTGTGTGTGTGTATATATATATATATAAAGTTTTGCAATGAATTGAAAGCATATGCAATAGAGCAATAGAAAGGTTGGATTAAGGATTTCCATGTCTAATCTTATTAATTTATATTTCAATTTTTAGGGAATGATGATTATCATGGGAGAGATTATTCATAGAAATCTTAGTGCTCATTTGTTTTAAAAAATTATTAGGAATGCAATGGGATGTAAAGGTGAGAAATACAATGTAATGAAATGATAATTACAAAATATTTATTTGGTACTATTTTTAAGGAATATAGTCATGCATGGATGAGATTTTATTTTATCAAAAAAATAATCTAGTCTGGTCCATTTAGACTCTGGTCTGGTCTAGTTTGTCTGTTGTGCAACCCTTCCAAAAATAGTGAAATGTAATACAGTACAGAAACAAAGGAAGTAAAGGCATGAATTAAAGAACAAAAAAATAATTTAAAATTAAGAAAAATAAAATAATCAAATGATAAATTTTTCTATATAGTTAAACCAAGTTGCAAGTTGTCATTCTATATGAAAAATATATATATTGGCTCCTTCATTGCTTCTGAAAGCAGTGGCAATCTTTTAAAGCTACCCACTTCATTTCTCTCTTATTCCTCTTTCCCATAAACTCGAAAACATGAAAAGCACGTCACTCTGGATGCTCGCTTTGTATGTGTTTGTATCCTTCATCACTGTTAGCGACTCAGCACAGGGTGTTGCCAATGGTGACCATTCAGGTAATCAAAGCATATTCTGATGATCACCTGCTTCTTATTTTTCTACTTGAAGGAAGTCCTAGTAAAAACAATTAACTGAATTAAGGAACATTCCTAGTTTTTTTCAATTAAATCATGCATATTAAGATAAGTTAGTTATATGATTAAAGTTGTTCAAAAATATAATAACCCAATATTTCATTTATAAATTATACCACTGTTAATTATAAGAACGGAAATATGTGTATATGTATATTCGCATGCATCTAATTTTGTATAAAATAGGGAAAATATATCTATTGGTCCATGAACTTCTTTTTTTCAATTATCAATTCATTTTATAAATTTTAACTCGAAATAATTCAGTTCTGGTTGATTTGGCCCTGTCTTTACACCTAAGGGTCAAATGCAAAATATTTGTAATCCAAGAATTGCAGTATAGTGCAACACTCGGGTCGTCTCACTTGAGGAGCTTTTATTGAACTACCTAAGTAATCTAATTATCATGCAAATGCAATAAAAGCAAGGGGAAATGGGTTTTGGTTTTTGAAATTAATAATTAAAAGAAAGATGCAAATTAATTAAATGCTAAACTATTGTTTTTGGTATTTTTCTTATAAAAATGGGATGGATAAGATTGAATGGAATGGTATGAAGTGGAAAATATCAATAAAGAATGCTCTTGGTAATGAAGAAATGACAATCCTTACTCAAAAGATTATGGGAGTTAAGAATTCATTAAGTCTTAAGAACAACCTCAAGATAACACTTGAGTCTAATATTCTCAATTAATAGTAGCTCCTACAAACATAGCTAACTGCTACCTCTTGAGATATTATTAAAAACCACTTAATGTGCAATTGAAATTGGAATAATGCAACATGAGTCTTCTTGAATTTGAGTGCTAAACAGCCCCTCAATGATACAAATCAACCACATTAATTACACAATAACACACTAATTAACATAATCTCATTGCAACCACAAAGAAATTAAAACATATATAATCTTCACATTGCAAAATTCAATCTCAACTATAATTATCAAACCAAAAGAGACAATTAGCATTAATCTCAATTCCAGAATCACATATAAAAAAATTCCTAAAACTAGGCAATCCAAATATATATAATTCTAGACTAATGGCATGATAGCAAAACTCTCCTTTGTAGTCCCTTAAGCTCAAGCACAAATCCCCACTACCAAGACGCAGCAATTCAGCCTCATACTTGCAACAGTCCCGACAAATTGTTCAACAAATTGTTCAGAGCATTGAAAATCCATAAGACTGTTGAAGGACCTAATCTGGAAGGAGGAAAAAGAATTGGGTCTGTCGGGTTTGGTAAGGAATGAGAGTAAGGAAGAAATGGTGGGGAAAAACACAGCCACGGTGGTCAGACATCTCTGGTGGTGATAGCAAATGATGGGACACAGATGATGAGCTTCAGCTGCTGTGGTGGTAGAAAAAGAAAAGTGGCAGTGGCTTGTTGCTTGGTCTCTTCCCTTCCTTCTCGTTCCAGTTTCTGCAACTCAAGATCAGCACTCTCTTCGCGGCACACCCAGATCTGGTTCAGATCCTCTGGCCCTCGGCTGTGTAACAATGGTGGATGGTGGAGGTGATGAAGGGTCGCCGGCGATGATGGAGGTGATGGGATCGCCGGCGACCAAGGAGGAAGAAAAGAAAAGTGATTTCGATGATGAGCTGTGATCCAGCCGCCTCTCCCCTGTGGCGCTCCCTCTGTTTCTTTTCAATATCACTCTCGGGTCTCCCATATCCACCGGGTCTCCTGTCTGCCTATCGGGTCTGGAATCAGAAGAAGAAAGGGAATAGTAACCCTGGTCAAAACGCACCAGGGACTTCAGTGAAAAGATGAAAACTTCTCTGGAGGGAATTCGATGAACGTTTTGAAATATTGATGGGCTGAACTGAAATTTCTGAAATTCTAGGGTACTTTTATGTATTTTGTTTTGCCTTTTTCCTTCAGTCTTTATAATTTTTACAAAATTCTTGGGCCCTTTTATGTGATTTTACCCAATCTTCAAAATATTAATTCTAGCCCTCCAGATCTCAAAATTTCTTCCTTCACACCTACAATGCAAGTTTAAGAACAAAATAATATCAAAAGTCCAAGAAAATATTTGTATGAATAATTAACAGATTTATGACTATTTTGCCTCTATTTACAATTAATTCAATACAAATGTTTCTAATTAAAAATAGTGCTTAATCATGCAATTATATCCCATAAAATACATTAAAAATCCCAATTTAACCATGAAAAAGTATATCAAATTATGGTTCAATCACTGGTATGATTTCTTAAGTTGAAATAATTCAGTCCAAATAGTGTATTACTTATGATAACTCAGTTCCTAGAATTCCTTGACTCAATAAACTAAAAAGATTTAGTTACAATAAGTCAAAGTTCAAGGACTGAAGTGATAATTGAGAGAAAATTAATGGGCTAATAGTTATATTTTTCTTAAAGAATATAACAATCTCCCGGTCCTTAATGTAAGATATATTTATCTAATTCAGTTAGATTAAGTTAGTTAAATTAGTTAATATGACATATTTTTTTTAAATACCCTAATTATCTTCCTTAGTCCATCTATTTCTCTCTTATTTGATTATTGTTGAGGGAGTATCAATATAGGTAATTAGGAAACGGTTAACAAATATAAAAATAATAGGTCTTACATTTATGATCAAGATCAACTCCCTATTTAAATCCTACATTAAGGATTGGAGGAGTAACAAATCTTATATTATACTCCTTCAGTGGTTATGAATATAAGGTCCATTTGGGAGTTTTGAATTAGTTTTAAATAGAAGGTTTCATCCTCTTTTGCCTCCAATATTAATTTTTTCTGTTCTGTCCCCTAATACCTCTATTAATTGGGACATTTTTATCTCTAATGACAATTGAAAAAATGTCACAATTTCTCTATATATTTTATACAAATAACTAGGGGTGGAAACAGGCCAGGCGGTCTGTCAGGGGCCTGCGGCCTAACCTATTTCTGGCCTGAATAGGCCTAACCTGTTAGAATAAAAGGCCAGGCCGGCCAGGCCTATTTTGAAGCCTGTTTTATTAAATTGGCCAGGCCTAGGCTTATTGATAGGCCTTTTAGGCCTATCAGGCCGGCCTGTTCATATATTAAAAAAAAACTTAGGGCCGACCCAGAGTCACACACCAATAGCCCAATCTCACTCTCTCACTCTCACTCCGATTCTCTTCACCTCTAGTCACCCAATCTCCTCCAAATTCCAATATCAGTCTCTCGTCTCACTCTCAATCTCAGGCTCTCACTCCAATCTCGTCTCACTGACACTCCGTCGCTCTCACTCCGATCTCGCTCTCAGTTGACGGTCTCATTCTCACTCTCTCGCAACTCCCACCCTCAGATCTCGGATTCTCAGCTCAGCCGATCGACCGTCGACAAGTCGACATACACCACTCTCACTCTCTCAGTTGATCACTGTCACTTTGATCTCGGCCCTGTTCCTTTCTCAGTCTCAGATCTCAGCTGACACTAGGCAAGTCGATTCTCAGGCTCAAATCTCAGCCCTGTTCCTTTCTCAGTCTCAGATCTCAGCCGACACTAGGCAAGTCGACTCTCAAGCTCAGTTCTCGGTCGTGTATGTTCCTTTCTTCAACTTTGCCTTGATCCGAAGACCGTTCATCGTCTCCTTCCTAACCTGAAGTCCTGAACCTCTAAGAGTCATCGTCCTCTCCACTCTTCATCGGACCATCGGCCGTCATCTCCGATTTGCTTCTCTTCTGGTTTGATTTCTCTTTCGATTTGCTTCTCTGGTTATTTGCCTCTTCGATTTAAAACGCTAATCATTTTTGGTTATTAGCCTTTTCTTTTCTTTGAAAAATTGTAATAGTTCTGGCCAAATCCCACACTTTATATTCACTTAATTTTTCATTTAAAGATCTGTTTATAGCTTAAGTTTACATATTTGTGGTTTGCAAACATAAGATAGAAATCAATTTTTCCTCAGTTTTTCTCACCGTGCCTATGGTCATCTATTATGATTTTTTTTTCTGTTACTGCTCTGTTCTGATATTGCTTTTTTCTCATATTGTGATTATCTGGTACTGCTCTGTTCGGCTGTTCCGATGTATAACTGATAGACGAAACACTATTGTTTTTTTCTGTTACTGCTCTGTTTCGATAATGATCTGACATTGTAGTCATGATAAAATAAAATTCTCTCATTGATCAAAAAGAGCTGAGTACATGGTTTAACTTTAAAAAAAGTTGGAGTAGTTTAAATAGGATTAAATGAAAAAAATACTTAGTAATAGAATACTCACAGATGATGAATACTTTGCAAAATGCAAATGATGAATACTTAGCAATAAAACTTGCAGCTGTTCAGGCGCAAACTCCATATTGTAGTCATGTACTAATCGTTTTCTTTTTTGACTCCCATTCTGTCCTTCTTGCTGATGCTTCATTTTATGTATTTGAATATCATGTTAAAGATGGAGAAAAGAGAATAATACTTGGAAATATTCATAACTTATCACGCTTCATTAATTAATTGGCTAAAGGTAGAAAAATTAATACTAGTATAAGACTTCATGGTTTTCGTAATTCCCTTTTAAATTTTAAATCAGCAAATTCACATCAGTAAGCTTTAACAAGACGCCAAAAGCAGAATTAACATTCAACATAACATGAGAAGAGGCTTTGGAAGCATAACCAGATATTTGAAATGAAACCAAGTGCTTATATATATATAGATGCATGTTTGTTCATGTGTCTTCTGGTGTTAATAAGAAATTTCAATTATTGGGATATAATTTGTTATACATATTACTTGTTAAATTGTGTTATGCTCTAATACAATACATTTGATTAATTTTTTTCAAGGTCTTTGAAGGAAAAGAAGAAATTATATTGAAGATTTGATGTGAAGGCGAGAAGGTCCATTAGCTTTACTTGTTGACTCGAGTATAATTTAGATATTTACTCGTGAACTTCTATTTAGATGTCGAAATGGTGAGGGGGGAAGCTTCTATTTCGTATCAAACAAATATATGTCATTTCTTCTATAAAAGTATGTGACTAACAAGTTATCTTAGTTCTGATGCGTGTTCCTCACTTGTTCTCTTGTATTTTGATGTATTTTGAATCATTGGTAGTAATTTATGTAAATTTCGGCATGTTTTCAGCCTGTTTAAGGAGGCATGTTTCGGGCTTGTAGCTTATTGGCCTGTTTTGTAGTGTGGCCTGTTTAAAAAAATTTTAAAAATCCAGGCCTCCTTAATAGGCTTCAGGTCAGGCTAGGTCCAGACCTAAAAATTGGTCTCCAACAGGCCTCAAGCCAGTTTATGCCTTAACATGCCAGGCCTGTTAAGGCAAAAGACTGGCCTGGCCTGTTTCCACTCCTAAAAATGACAAACATACAAATATATTTTGTACAAATAACAAACATACATATTTTTTTGTATGTTGTGAATTAGTTTAAAAAAAACCCATAAAAAGATAGTTTAAGGACAAGAGGATGTATACAATTATCATAACTGTGTAAGTGTGCTATATATGAGGGTAGGTTTCATAAGCATAGACTGTGGAACAAGAAGAGATTACGGGGACGAAGCGATTGGGATTTGGTACCAGACAGATGAAGGCTTCATTGAAAGCGGAACCAATCACGAACTAGCCCAGAACATTAACTTCTACAGCTATGCTCCAACCATAAACCGGCAACTGATGACGGTGAGAAATTTTCCAGAGGGAAAAAGAAACTGTTACACTCTGAATCCAAAACCAGACAAGCAAAAGTATTTGATGAGAGCAATATTTGCATATGGCAATTATGACCTGAAAAACCAACCTCCTGAATTCGACCTTTATCTGGGGGTCAATTTTTGGACTACAGTTCGAATATCTCCCAATGCATCTTCTTACCAAATCTATCCATTTGAGATAATAATGGAGCATGGTGGTACCAGAGAGAAGGTACAAGTGTGCTTGGTGAACAAAGGACAAGGCACACCTTTCATCAACACTCTGGAATTAAGGCCATTGAACAACTCTCTCTATCCGGTTCCGCTTCCCCTTATTATTGATTCTAACAGAATTGACTTGGGCTCTGGGCTCACTCAGTACACTTGGACCAGGTGTTCTCTTTCAACTTTGCACTCACAATTACCTTGTCTTCCCCATTTTAATTGTGTATTTTGGTCAGAGCACTTACAAATATGTGAATTATAATTTGCTGAATTATTTTTGAAAACACAGGTACAAAGACGATGTATACGATCGCTTGTGGTTGAACGTTGATTATCCCAATTGGCATCTCTTACAAACAAGTGCAGAAGTAAAGGCAGAGGGCTCCGTTAATGAACTGCCATCGGAAGTGTTACGCACTGCATCACAACCCTGGAATCATTCCGTCCTCTTTTCATGGAACGGTAGTTGTGATATATCTGCTCAATATTATTTGTTTCTTCACTTTGCTGAAATTGGAAAGCTTCCTCATGGCCACAGGAGGATCATCTGTGTCACTTTTGATGATGAAAATTCCTTCTCTCAAGAACTTACTCTTGAATACTTGAAGCCTGTCACCGTAAGTTCCAATAAGTTCACTAAAGGTTATATAAACTTCACTATCAAAACAGCAACTGATTCAGATGCTCCTCCTATCCTCAATGCTTATGAACTTTATAAGTTCCTCCCGCAGCTTAATTCGCCTACAGCTGCTCAAGACGGTATAATTGCTTTTGACCTTTATTTTTCATCAATTGTTTATTTTAGATATCAATAAACCTTTGACAAAATTGTGCTTTAGTCATTTAACTTCACACCTATTTCATTCTAGTCCGTCAATTTTATACATGACAAAAATGCGTATTTGGTCCTCTAAAGTCTAAACTTATAGATGGTTTCGATTTAATCTCTTTGTGAAATAATTTTTTAGTCCTCCAACATCAACACCGTTAATTGACAAGTGATGACTTTTTTGTGCCAATCACTATTCTTTTTTTTAAGAAAAAATTTAAATTAACATGTCAGTATTTTTAAATGTTGACAAGTTTTGTTTACATTTATAATTTCAATGTTGGCATTTTTTGTTAATACAAAATTAACGGTGTTATGATTAGATGACTAAATAAAAACTTTATAAAATTAAAGGATCAGAATGAAATCTTATGTCAAGTTAAAAGAATTGAAAAGGAAAAAAATACTTTTGCTTTTTATGAAGTGTTTTTTAATTTTTTTTAACCTAATACTATTAAAAAATGCTGACATTGAAATTTTAAATGATGATAAAAATTCTAAAATACTAATATATTAAGTTTGATTTTTTAAAATAAAAATGATAGTTACACAAAATCATCAATTGAGACTAACATCTTTAGAGTTAGACAACTGAAAATATAGTTCTTAAAATTGATGTACTACGCTAAAACCTTATATAAAGTTAGTTCAGATGACCAAAGGGCCACGTTTTTTTTTTTTTTTTGGGTCAATCAAATGACCTCGTTTACCTAATATTTTCATAAGAAAATTTATTCTAACTTGGTTAGTTCTATTAATTGTTGGAAATAATGTAGTTAATGCTATCATGGAGATCAAGCATATCTATGGGGTCTCCAAAATCAGTTGGCAAGGGGACCCATGTGTTCCCTCTAACTTTGCATGGGATGGTCTGAATTGCAGCACTGGCAGTAATATAAGGATCACTTCATTGTAAGTAGCATTACTAATCTTGTTCATGGCAAAGGAAAAAAAAAAAAGCATTACTGATCTTGTTATGCTCTGCTATGTTTGAAGCGTTCTGTAACACCTCACTCTAGGTAGGTCTAATAGAAATGTTTAGCTTGTTCTTAGCCACTAATGACCCATTCAGTAACTTAAAAAGATGACCTTTTAAAAACTTTTCCTTTATAAGAATGGTAATTTCTATGAACTTGAAAATCTTTAGCTAAATCATTTCAAATCTAAACTCACGAGCTCATTTCTAGATCAAACCTTTCTGAAGACCTTTTCTACTTGTACTAATCTACTTGTACATAACCTGTAAATTTGGCATGTAAATGTCTTAGGGCTCAATTCATGCATTGCCTGAGCTTCAAAAAAGATAGTAAATACTAATCAATCATGCAATATTATCTTCTTCTACTATTAACTACATATAAATATAATCCGGCCATCACCGCAGATGACACTTACTGATATAGGCTACCATGGCCATAGCTCTCCTCCTTATGGAGGGTATTTACATGCCAAAAATATTTATATACATGTATATACATACCCATACAATGTATACATATCTCTAATATTAAAAGACAATATGGCCAAAAATAGCCAATACTTAGGGAGAATCATAATTTAATACTCCTTCAGCTTCAACATTCTTCAGGCTTCACCAAGAACAACACCCTTATGCCCAAGTATCTGTTATTGCTGTATGTCATGGAAGAAATGGGTGAGATTTGAGGAAATCTTAGTAGTAACAAAGTTCTTCATGTTAATCATGCAAGATCACACTAAGCATGCAAAATAAGCTATAGAGAACAACATCTTACCACATTATATCATCAATGATGCCCATACATTATACAATAATTTAGCCAATCCCTAACTAGTGCACATTCATAATTAAATGAATAATAAACTAGCGTACATTGCCATGGCAAATAATCTCATGCACGGCAACTTACATGTTCTCATGCACAATTAGTATAATAGCACAAACAGACATGCAGCAGATTAATACACAATCACATGAAGGAAAAGAGTTACTATCTCTTGCACTTTCTTCCATGTTACCTTCTCATTGCTTCTTTCCTTGATAGTTCCTTGGTGGGCTTGGGCAAATGTTAGAACCTATTATTTAGGTATATGTAAGGGTGGGTTAATACTTTACCATTCACAATTAATAATTTAACTAACACTTCTAAATATCTTATAGCTTCAGACAACTCTACCTCACTGAAAGTGGTTAGTCATCTTAGGCAAAACATATGTATATATTTTATGCTCGGGGGCATTTGAAAACACCATTCCTTCTCCTATACTTTACTCAATACACTTTTAATCACAATGTGTATATTATACCTAGTGATATTCCAAATGTCCCGCCATTCATTTATCCTGTATTACTTTTAATGCCTCTTTTAATTTTTGCTCTTCACTTTGTAAGCTTGAATTATTAACCTTTTTCGTATATAATTTTCATTAAGAAGATACTGAAACCATCAATTTTAAATAAAATCAGTTCCTAGCCTCACCAAAGACCTTGGCCGAGGCAAATACACACACCTATTTATATAAATCATTTTTTTGTCTGCATGGTTTCTTGTTACACATAATCCTCTTGAAGCTCATTGAATTAATTATATTCAATAAAAAAATCATTCTTCTATACTTAACGATGCTGATAAAAAAATAGGGAAGAGAAAAGACTTGGGAACTTATATATCATCCTTATGAAAGTTCATCAAATGTCTTCTAAACACTTTCACATGCTTGAAAGCAAAACTCAACGTTTTGTTTTAGGGATATCGATTACCAGACTTTTTGTCTCTTACGTCAACCTTGGGGTCCACAATCAAAAATTAACCAAGGATTGCATATAGGCGAACATAGGATTGTTCTCTCTTCTCGAGGAGCCTTTTATTGAATTCTAAGTAATCTAAATGTTATACAAATGAAATAAAACAAGGGGAATTGAATTTTGGATTTTTGTTGAACTAGATAAATGCAAAATTTAATTTTGAAGCTAAATTATTATTTTTGGTCTTTTTATAAAAAATGGAGAATGAGTGAATGAAATAGTATGAAGTGGAAAATATGAATAAAGAATGCTATTGGTAATGAAAAAAAATACCTATCCTTGCTCAAAAAGATTATAGGAGTTAAAAATTCATTAAGTTTTAAGAAAAACCTTAAGATAACACTTAAGTCCAATATTCCCAATTAATAGTAACTCCTACAAACATAACTAACTACTATCTCTTGAAATATTGTTTAAAACAACTTCATGTGCAATTGAAATTGGAATAATGCAACATAAGTCTTCTTGAAATTAAGTGCTAAACAGCCCTTCAATGGTACAAATCAATCACATTAATTAGACAATAACACGCTAATTAACATCATATCATTGCAACCACAAAGAAATTCAAACATATATAATTTTCACACTATAAAATCCAATCTCAAGTACAAATATCAAACCACCAGAGATAATTAACATTAACCTCAATTCAAGAATCATATACAATAATTTCTAAAACTAGGCAATCAAAATATATAATTTTAGACTAATAGAATGATAGAAAAACTCCCTTTTATAGTCCATTAAGCTCAAGCAAAAATCATCATAACCAAGAAGCAAGAAAATCAGCTAGTCATCATGTGAGCAAATTCCCAATTCGTCCAGAACACTGCCAATCCATGGAAGATGAGTGAAAGTTGAAATTGCTAGAGAAAGGATGTGGGTTCTGTCAGGGCAGAGATGATGAACTAAGAATAAACAGCTGAAGGACGAATCTGTGGAGAAGAATTCAATGGGTTTGTACTTGACGGAGGAGATGAACAGAGGAGGTAGTGAAATGGTGAAGAGGGACGGTGGTTGATGGCGTTTGAAGGTGAGAGAGGGAAGCTTCTTGCGGTGGAAATAGTGAAGGCTGAAGGCGATGGTGGTGCATCGGAGGTGGTGGTATGAGAGAAGACGGTGAAGGTAGTGATGTGGCTGAAGCCGACGGAGGTCGCCAATGATGAATCTAGAACAGAGCAAGTCACCGAAACCTCTCTCTTTCTCCACTGTGCTCTTCGCTCTCATTCGTCTCAGCTAGGATCTCTCAGCTCCCAGCTTAACTCTCTCCCTTTACCGGTGGTCTAAGTTTCTATCAAGAAGGTCCCGGAGCTGTAATCTCTAGCTCCCCAATCTCAGCTCTCTGTGTTGCTTCCCCGGTGCTCACTCTCTCGTCACCGATGAAAAGTTGTGGAGGTTGAAGGAGGGCCGGCGATGGTGAAGAAGACGGTGGTGGTTGATGGAGGCCCTCCCTATTTTCTCTCAAGCTCTCTCTCTCTCCCCTCCGCGGCGCCCCCACACTCCCGCTATCAGCTCTGTTCTGGTCTGGGTCTTTCAGCTCGTCTCTGTTATTCATGAAGAAGTAAGCCTAATACCTGGTCAAAACGAGAGTTTTGACTAGGGACTTAAGTGCAAATACAAAAAACATTGCTGGAGGGACTTTAGTGTAAATATTTGAAAATTTGCAGGGAAACTGTAATTAGAAAAACTTGTGGGTGATTTTATGTAACTTACTCTGGCCTTTTCCATCACAAATTTGCAATTTCCACAAATCCTAGGGCTTCTCTCTATGATTTTCCCCCATCCTCAAAATATTAATTGGACCCTCCAAAATCTCCAATTTCTCCTTTAACACGTACAATGCAAGATTAAACACAAGGTAACATCAAAAAGTCTAAGAAAACATTTGTATAGATAATTAACAAATTTATGACCATTTTACCCCTAATTGTAATTAATTCAATAAAAATATTCCTAACTCAAATTAGTG
The DNA here is from genome assembly GCA_963210345.1 of Inga oerstediana. Lineage (NCBI taxonomy): Eukaryota > Viridiplantae > Streptophyta > Magnoliopsida > Fabales > Fabaceae > Inga > Inga oerstediana. The sequence continues at coordinate 22,349,322 of OY723408.1, read as the reverse complement.
CTTAATCATGCAATATTATCCCAAAAAATGCATAAAAAATCCCAATTTAGTTATGAAAAATCCTATAAAAATATGGTTCAATCAAATATCCTAAAGTAGCAACCATCTAGGATAGGTATTTGACATAAATTAGCGGTCAAACAGCCACTGCTATCAATCCCTCCCTTCTTTTTTTTTTTGATAGAAAAAGAGAAGGCATAGCCCTACAAACTCTATTATACTAACTCAGTACAAATATATTGGTTCGCAACATCTTCCATGATCAGTCGTCTGACTTCATCAGGTTCTCTGTCAACCACAAGAAAATCCACCGTCATATTCCATGCTCTTTTTGCCAAGTAATCCGCCACCCTATTAGCCTCCCTACAACAATGTAGTATCTCCACATCCCAGTCACGTTCAATCATCGATTGAATTTCCAAGATTAAAGTAGCATCATGATGTTCATCAGGTACCATTCCTTGAATAAGATCCAGTACTTCGCTGCAGTCACTCTCAACAATAATATGCCTAAATCCTCCATCCCAAGCTAATTTCATACCCCACAAAATTCCCCAGGCCTCTGCTGTGATTACCAACCCGCTTCCAATCCTAAACATAAACCCTTGAATAAATCCGTTTTGTTCATCCCTTATCACCCCACCATAGGTACAACATCCCGTTGCTTCATTCCTGGATCCATCAGTATTAATTTTAACCATCCCAATAGATGGAGGTCGCCAACCCATTCTTGTTGCGGTATAAGACTTAGGTTGCATGTGGGTAGACATACCCCAAGACAACACCGAACCAGTATGTACCAGTAACTCCTGTTTACTCCATTGTTTATTGTTGAAGATACGGTCATTCCTTGCCAACCAAATGTGCCTGCATAGAACCGTAAACCAATGTCGAAACTCGTAGCCATACACATGATCACGATGGCGTAAACACCATGTTATCCAAGTGTTTCTATCAGTTGAGCCAAAGAAATGCCGAAGCCATGGACTAAGTAATGTCTCACTCCATATCTCTTTAACCATCACACAATCTCGAAGTACATGCATTATTGATTCAGTCTTGTCTTGACAAATAGGGCACATCCCATTTGTGTGGATTCCCCGTTGAGCTCGTGCCAAATTAGTCAGTAAACGACCATGAGTGCATAACCACAAAAACATTTTGTAACGTTGAGGGACCTTCAGCTTCCATATAAGCCTCCATCCGAACAAAGAACTGTTTTCACCTTGCCCAGCTAACATCTTGTACGCCTCTTTTAGTGCAAATTTACCATCAGATGTCCATCTCCAAATAGGAAAATCACCACTAGTATTGTGGTTAATATTCACTCTTTGGATTGCAGCGATGACATGTTTTGGTAATAAATGCCCAAACTTATCCAGATCCCATTGACCCGATGGAGTAATACAGTCGGCCGCCTTCCATTCCCTTATTTCATCTGTTAATGGTTGAAATGTCAAACTCTCTAATCTGTCAAAATGGGGGACCCATAGATCATGCCAAAAAGACACCGAAGTTCCACAAGTAATCTTCCAGGCAATACTCTCAGTTACACTTTCCCAATTTTGTCTAATCTCCTTCCATGTGCTTGATTCTGACCATCTTTTTTCTACTTTTGGCACCAAATCACAGCCCGTCTTGTACTTCTCCCGAAGAAAATGAACCCATAGTGCATCTCGTTTGTGTATCAAGCTCTACCCCAATTTCGTCATGTAAGCCTGATTCTGAAGCCTTGCCTGTCTTAAGCCTAGTCCACCATCATTTTTTCGAGAACACACACAACCCCAAGCCACGATATGTGGCTTACAACTCGTAGATGTACTTCCCCAAAAAAATTGCCTGCACTTTTTGTCTATCTCATCACAGGTACCCAGTGGGAGGGGTATAGTTTGCATTGCATAGGATGACATAGCTGACATGACTGATCATACTAGAGTATGTCTAGCTGCCATCGATAACATGTTTGGTTTCCAGCTTGCTAGGCGAACATTCATCTTATCAAGAATAAATCTGTATGAGGACTTAGTACTTTGCTCATGCAAGATTGGCATTCCGAAATATTTTCCCAAGTTGGAAGACAGGGAAAAATTCAAGAACTCACTAATGTCCTTTCTTCTCGTATTACCCACGTTCTTGGAGAAGTAAATGTGCGATTTTGCATTATTTACTTTCTGACCAGAAATATCACAGAAATCATCCAGTATGGCTTTAACCACCCCGGCTTGATCCATATTTGCTTCTGCAAACAGAATAAGGTCATGAGCGAAAAAGACATGAGAAATAGCCGTACCTTGCCTGAACAACTTAAAAGGTTTCCAATTTCCATCTTCTACTGCAGTCTGGATTAAATGCCCAACCTCTCCATCATAATAACAAAGAGATATGGTGAGATAAGATCTCCTTGACGAACTACTTTGGAAGAGTAAAAAGATTTTACAGCACAACCATTCCAAAGTAACCGCATTTGCATAGTAGATACACAAGCTTTTATGACGTCACAGAGGTACTTAGGAATCCTCAGTTCATTCAAGCATTCGAAAAGAAAACTCCATCTGACTCGGTCATATGCTTTCTCCAAGTCAATCTTTATTGCCATAAATCCCTACTTCTTCTTCATGCTCCGCATAGAGTGAATGATTTCCTACACTAGAATAATATTGTCAGTACTTTGGCGCCCCTTCACAAAACTACATTGGTTCGGGGCCACAACCAATGGCATAATAGATTTAAATCCATTTGAAATAACTTTTATAACAATCTTATACACTACATTACAGAGGTTTATAGGCCAAAAATCACGGAAAGATTGTGGATGATCAATTTTAGGAATAAGTACAATTTGAGTATCATTAATATTATGTACCCAATCCGGATTAGAAAATACCCTTTTAACCAAAGATGTCACTGACAGACCAACTGTATCCCATTGGCTCTGATAAAAAAGTGGATTTAACCCATCTGGACCCAGAGCTTTTAGAGAACCCATATCAAACAAAGCTTGTTTAATTTCCATTTCATTAACCTGTCTTCCCAAAGCACATCTATCAGTTGTGTCAATCTCAGGATAAGTGCACCCAAACACCAAGGACCCCTGGTATGTACTCATGTTTGTATATAGATCTTCAAAAAAAATTACTGCCAAATTCTCATATTTCTTGCTCATTATAAGACCATTCTCGAGAATCAAGTTTAAGAGCTAAGATCCGATTCCTTCTTCTTCGACCATTCGCCTTTGAATGAAAATATCTTGTATTTCGGTCACCCTGAATATACCAAGTAGCACGAGAGTATTGGATCCACATAATTTCCTCCTGAGCCAAGATTTTCTCAAGTTCCTTCCATAATTCACATTGCAAATTCTCTAATCTCACTGATGGCCCAACTCTAGCAATTGTGGTATTAATCCCATCAAGACGTTTATATAGCTTGTTCTTCATATAAATTAAATTCCCAAATACCTCTTTGTTCCAAATTTTCAATTGCTCAGTAAAATTCTCTAAAGATCCACACCAATCTTCCTTAACATTCCATTATTGCTTAACAAAATCTGAGAATTCATCATGCATAACCTAAGGGGCAAAGAAACGGAAAGGCCTTTGTTTATTCTCACCATGCGCTACCTTGTTAGTATTAACCAGAATGGGGCAATGATCTGATTTGTACTTTGGTAGATAAAGCACCGAAGTATTAGGAAACTGCATATGCCATCTGCCATCCGCCAATGCTCTATCGATTCTGCTTTGACTAGACGACGTCCCCCATGTAAATCGAGGACCACTAAAGCCAATATCAATTAATCCAGTATCAGTAATCCACTCCCGAAAAAATCTGTCAACTCCACTGGTTTCCTGAATTTTCATGCTCCATCTATCCTCAGGACATGATACAGTATTGAAATCCCCAACTACCAACCAACCCCCACGAACGACCTGGCTAATGTCTCTTAATGAAGACCATAGCAGGCGCCTCGGGTAAATATTAGGATGTCCACAAACAATTGTAAGGGACCATTCATTATCATTACCTGCATTAACCATTCCATGGACAAATTGCTCACCAGCCGAAATAATCGAAAATTTGCAACTTGAATTCCAAAATAACCAAATGCCCCCACTAAATCCCCTTGCATCAACCACATGTATATTAGACCATCCAATCTTCCGAGCCAATAACTTTGCCTTTATTCCCGCCTGTCTAGGTTTCAATAAAGCAAAGAGATTAACTCCTTGTTTATCAATAATGTCACTGATTAAATAATGAGAAGAGGCACCACCGGCACCCGGAGTATTCCATGTCATAACTATCATTAAACAAATAATAAAAGATAAAGGTTTCCAAACATTCTGAAAAACACTACTGGGACTTAGGCCCGTATGCTCCCTCACCTGACTCCTTCATAACAACATCACCCACCTCACTTGGGAGATTAACACTAGTTGAATAGTTAATCTTTCTACCTGCACCTGGATCAATAGGGTCAGAAGCACTATTTCTATTAGATTTTGGTGGTTGAATTTTAACACCTTCAGATTTTAAAGGCGTCCCCGAATAGGCCTTAATTGGTTGCTATTTGGAGGAACCCGCGACACTCTTCCTTCCTTCATTAATACCTTTTGCCAAGACCCTAGCACTATGGACTTTTCCACTTTCTGAGGTCAAATTAGAATTATCTTGGTCTACCATTTTATTCTTCACTTGTTGATAATATTCCATTGGGTTCACCAAATCCGTCTTACGTTCCACCACACTTTCTTTAGTCCTAGGATTAATCACCACAAGCTTCTTCTTACTAGGCAAGGACCCACATGATTTAATAATTCGGACTGGTTAAGATTCTATAGCATCAAGTGCCGAATTATTGGGTGCCATTAAAGTGATTTCATTTCCTTTCTCTTTTGTATTCTCATCTGTCAATGCTGCAAATCTTGATCCTCCACCATTATTGTTTCTATGCAAATCACGAACCCCTCCCCGTCTAATATTCAATTCTCCTCCAGTACCACGCTGCATCCTTCGACGTCTAGGGTCAATCCCTCACTTCTAAATTGTAGTTCTAGCAAATTTTTAACATAAGCAACCTTAATTTTTCAATACACTTTGAAAAATCATAACTTTATATAGCAAATTCCAAATGAAGTGGTTCAAATATCTATTTAAAGATATTTCAATCCTCTACCAGGGAAGAATAACACTCAGAATCAAATCATGGACATGATTTCTTCATTCCAACATGAATAGTCACTGCTCATTTGGTAAAACAGGATTTTTCAAAGTTTGAGTAGATTTTTCAATTTTTCTGCTCAAATTTTGAAAATTCATACCTTCTTATTTACACATTCAATTAATGTGTTCTTGGACTTATTTTAAAGCTTACTAAGTTTACTAATGTCCTCAAAATTCCATGGTCTGGAAAGATTGTTTGCCTCAGGCTTACCTCACATAAAATCAGTGCTCCAATTAATTTCTAAAATTTCATTTTCAGTAAAATGGGATCGCATCTCTTTTAGATTGCAGAAAAATTTCCAGCAACTTAACAAGCCAACTTTAGTCATTATACAGAAACCTTTGACATCCTTAAACAATCTAAATGCTTATTTTGTTCCTAAGAGTATCAAAAAACAAGTTGCTTATCAATTTTCAGCCTTAAAATATCATCCCAAATATGAAGACAACATAAACTTGTACAGCACCTTTACCACACATTTATCTATGTTTCTAAATCTCAATTCTTCTAAATTCAACTTCAAAACACTGATTCAATCCTCATTTAGGAACTCTTTGACACCCAAACACATGCACAACACCTCTTTGGGTTCTGAAAATTCACAGCTTTATACTTATCCTTAAAACCATCATTTTACCACTCTCAATCATTCCTTAGTTCCTTGAGTTACTGGTCTATCATTTATAAACCTTAAAGCAGCAACTTATCATCTACTCTTAATTCTTACTTGGAATCTGACACTACACTACTCAATGAAGAGAGTTTGGATTCAAAAATTTCTTCCAACCTTTAATTTTTTTTTTTTGCTTCCTTTCAATTCCATACTCTCAAGAACCGTAAACACATACACAAAATCTTTTAATCCTCTGTTTCAAAACCCGTTTTTAGTAGAAGAAATCAACATGCAGGCACAAGACAAGAATTTATGCAACTGCCTCTCACTAGCTTTTGTGTTTACTTTATCAATTTAACTTTCCCTAAGCTTAACCTCATAGAAGCCGAGACCCAAACAACCACAACAGTGAACATTGAGTTTGGGAATCATAAACCAGAGCAACTTGTTCACTTGCAATGCTATATTCAGCTCAAAGAAGTTTTAATCTATTCCCTTAACATTCATTTGATCTATGGTTCTTCATCCTTCATCCAATCGAAGAAACAGAAGATGAAAAGGGGCTTAGGTGGCTTACCTTGATCAGATGCTAGCCTTGTATGTGGGTTCCGACCTCCCCTTCTCCCTTTCTCTGACGATCGCTATCCAGTCCTCTGCTCTCGGTCTCTCTTTCATTCTCTCGTGTGTGTTTGGTTTGATGGGAGGGGAGAGGGTAAAATTACAATTTTGTACTTATAAAACCCAAAATCTATCCTCTTATTCTTTTAAATTTTGAATTGTTTATCCTCTCATTCCTTTTAAATTTTGGGTTCCTACCCAAAATTTAAATACTTTCAACCTAAAAAGGTAATTTACCCCTTCCCTCCTCTCCCCTAACCTCAAACCAAACACACCCTCAGTCTCTCCTCTTTTGATCCAAAAAAAAAAAGTGAGAATGAGAGAAGGCAGATGAAGTTTAAGGCTGCAGGGAACACACATGTGATTGGTGGGGAATCGATCATTTTGTATGCAACTTCATCATTTAAGACATCAATTAAGGGGGTAAAATTATAATTTTGTACTTATGAAACTCAAAATTTGCTTTTTCATTTTTTTAAATTTTGGGTTCTTGTCCTAAATTTACCCTCTATTCTTTTTAAATTTTAGGTTCCTGTCCAAAATTTAAATATTTTCAACCCAAGAAGATAATTTACCTCTCCTCTCCTCCCCTACCCTCAAACCAAACACACCCTAGTCTCTCCTCTTTTGATCGAGAAAAAAAAGTGAGACTGAGAGAAGGCAGATGAAGTTTAAGGCTGCAAGGAACACACGTGAGTGGTGGGGAATCAATCATTATTTTGTTTGCAACTTTAGAATTTAAGACATCAATTATTTCCTAAAATTTAATCCTTTCTATCTTATAAGGATTTTCTTTCTTCATTGGCTTCTTTAAATCATAACATAATTTCTCAAACATATTCAGGCCAAACAATAACTTCTAACTATTTTTCTTAAATTCTTTCAAAAAAATAGACCCTTAATTCCAAAAATTAGGTTTACAATTAACTTAAATTTTTGTTAAGAAACAAATTTCTCCATATAATCCTTTATTTCCCAAAATACTCATCCATAATTTTTCCTTAATTATTTTGGGTTTATATATATATATATATATATTAGCTATTTCTTAAAATTATGGCCTGAAAATAAACTTTTGACTAAATAATTTATTTTTGAGGCTTTTTAATCTTCAAATAACATCCCTAGGCCTCAAATAAGCATGATAGATGTCTTTTCAAATTTTCGAGATGTTACACATTCAAGTATAATATATCGCATATAATTAGTTAAAGAGGATTAAAAGGAATAATGTTTTATTTTAGGGTATGAACAATACAGAGTTAGGGTTTTATATTCATAGAATGGTTGATAAAGCTTGCCTTGTTTTGATCATATATAAGTGTTAGGGTCTCAACCGACAAGTTTCAAAACTTCCTTCCCTTTTGTTTATCTTCTTTTTGTTGTTTACAATATTGGCAAAATTGCGAAATATAAATTGTAAGAATTTGAGCTCAAGCAAGCTCGCTGGACAAATAACTCCATCGTTCGCCATTTTTGCAAAATTGGAGTTCTTGAAAGTTGTAACATAAGATAGGATATCAATATTCAAATAATAAATGATTGATAATTTTGATAGGCATGAACAACACTTACTTTCTTGCTCATAGGGATTTGTCCAACAATGAATTGACTGGGCCAGTGCCAGAATTTCTCGCAACTCTTCCGAATTTGAAATTCATGTAAGATCTTAAAATTGCATCAGGGCTTTTTGATCAGATTGTGGAGTCGTCTATCTCAATATCCTCATTTAATTTATCTCTTGAATCTTGTAGTAATGTTACAGGAAACAAGCTCACAGGTTCAATTCCCAAGGCTTTGAGGTAAAAGGCTGATTTGCGGCTGAGGTTTACTTGTTTCCCTTGTCAAATGCTATTTTATCTAGTCTCCTCAAGTTTGGTTCAAAATTTATATTAACACCTATGATGTCAGCAAACCACGATGAACCTAAATCTTACTAGGACATTATATATAGGTGTTCTCTTAATTACCATTGTTAGACGTTAATTACTAAATTTTTATATTAAGCCACTCAACCAGTTTATAATTGCCTTTTAATTTTATTCACTACATCCACCCTCACACAAGGAGGAAAACTTAGACATGTTCCTTCTCTTAATTGGATAGACACTAATATTGATAAAATTTTGTCCAGCTATTTAACACGAAACAATCTACTTTAAAATAATTAATTAAAGTTTATAAAATGTGTTAGATATTATTGTATTATACCATTTATTTAATTATTTTTTAATAATATTTTATAAAATATTACATATGAACCATCCATTTTTTCATCTTACAGTAGAGGTGAGAACTGATAGAAAAAACGAGGGAGAATGATTTAGAGGATCTGAATCTTTATACCAATGCGATCGATTCTAACCCTGCCGTGTTTGTTGTAACAGTACGGCCAACAATCCAGATCTTTGCCAGGCATATCCATTCAAAAAACCAATCAAGTTTGTAATTCCACTTATTGCGTCACTTTCGGCTTTGGTCATTGTTATTTTCCTCGTTTCTTTCGTGATATGGAGATTTAGAAAGAAAAGAGGTACTCCCTCCGGTCCTAATTATAAGACAAGGTTGATTTTTTTTGGAGAAATTAAGGAAGCCAATTAAATTACTTTAGAATATTTATATTTATATTTTTTTCTCGAAACTAATTAATTTGACTAATAAAATAATATATAATCTAAATATACTAAAAATATAAATACTCTAAAGTAATTTAATTAATTTCCTTAATTTCTCCAAAATAATCAACTTTATCTTATAATTAGGACTGGAGGGAGTATTTAATTTTAAGTCCGTTTTCATCAGAAATATTGCACGCTCGAATGTTCTTAGCTCTTAGAGCTTGCACCAAATAGGCTAGTATATTCGAATATGCCCTATTTTAAGCTCAAACTTCTTTTACCCCTTTTGTGGATTCATGAGTTGTCAAAACATTTGATTTAACATTGCAGTTTTGTCCACTGAATCTCGAAAGATTGAAGGTCTGAAACGAAAGAATCAAGCTTTTTCTTACTCTGAGGTTCTACAGATCACAAACAATTTTGAAACTGCTATTCACTACAAAAAAAAAAGGTATTTTGTAGCGGTGCAATTGTAGCAGTTATATTAAATCGCTACAAATTATAGTATTTGTAGCGGTTTTCACCTAAACCGCTACAAATTTATAGCGGCAAGATTTTTTTGTAGCGGTTGCGTATAAAAAACCGCTACAAATTTGGCGTGAAATTCCCGCCAAAACTTGTAGCAGTGATTTTGTAGCGATTAATGCACAGAAACCGCTACAATATTCTCGCTAGTTGGCGCGCCAACAGTGTAGCGGTTATTTGTAGCGGTTACAACAATAGAACAGCTACAAAATACCAAAGGTCAGAAGTTTGTAGCGGTTATGCCCCTATAACCGCTACAGAATTTCAAGAGTCTCGACATTTGTAGCGGTTCTGGGTAATAACCGCTACAGAATTTCAAACGTTGTTATCTTTTATAGCGGTTATTGTAAAACCGCTACAAATTTAATTATTTGTAGCGGTTACAGTAGCGGTTATTTGAATAACCGCTACTAATATCTGGCCTATTTAAGCCACCGCATCCTTCATTTCTTCTTTTGCTCATTTTGTTTCCTGAGGTTTCTCTGAGTGATTTCTTCGATATTTGAGCGTTCAGACGTCTCTATAGGAGTTTTTGCTCAGTATTTCTCAGTATTTGCACTTGAGGTATGTATATAACACGTATTTTATTTATATTTTTATTTTTATTATATTTTTGCATAATAATGTGACTAATTTTTTTTTAATTTTTACAGTTGATATGGCTTCAGGACAGGATAAGGAGAAGGTCCCTGAGGTCCCCAGACCGATTTCACGGGGTGGCAGCAGCTAGGCAGGGGGCAGAGGGAGGGGGCAGTGCAGAGGCAAGGCTACCGCGGCATCTCAGCCCATCCCCCCACAAGAGTCGGCCCTACCACAGGCATCACAGACAATCCCACAGGCGACGACCGCACCAGAGGTGCCTGAGGTTGGGGGGCCAAATATTAGCGTTGAGGACTTCCTCAACGAGGAGGAGTTCGAGATCCCGATTGGGTTCAGGGAGATGGAGCAGTTCCTCGATGAGGAGGACGCTCGGGAGCAAAACAACCCATGAGGGTCGTCTTCATGGTCCACTGGGTTTGAGGTGCAGGTCGAAGGTAAATTAATTTTTTTAATTTAGTAAATTATTTATTTAAATTAGAAATGTTAACTTTGAATTACAATTTATCTAACGTGCGGTAAACTGTGCAGACGAGCAGGGGAACGTTTCGACAAGGAGGCTAGACGTGGCTGGTGTGAACAGCTTGGACCGAAGCCTCTGAGTTATAGTACCATGGAATGAGGGGCACTAACTAGCCGATCCACAATGGGGGTCACCTGCTCAACCGCTTCCTGAACAACCTGGGCGCAAATTGGATGCGGTTCCCCCTTCACTTCATGACGTGGAGGCACGTTCCGAGGGGGCCGAAGGACTAGGCTTGGGAGGAGGTGGTTTAGGTAATTAAAATTATTTAATTAATATTTTTTGTAATTAATTCTATTTAATTAATTTTTTTAAATTATGGTTTTTATAATTATTGATATTTAAATAATTTTTTTCAGCTGCGGTTTGCCGTCCGGGCCAACCGGAAGAGGTACGCCCTCGTGAAGATGGGTGACGCCTGGAGGAACAGGAGGAATCGTCTCTTCCACAGGGTGGATAAGGACGGGACGATGCCTCTGGAGCAGCTGATCGAGAGCGTCCCAAACGGCGTGCCGCCGAACGACTGGGCGCGTTTCGTCCAGTTCAGGAGGAGCCCTGAGGTGCAGGTAATGTATTTATTAGATTTTTGATATATAATTTTGTAATTGTTAAATATTGAATTATAATTTCAATTTAATTTGTATTTAATTTTAAATTATAGTACATTTAATATTTTTTTTCCAGGAGCTTTCTCAGAGGAACACCGAGATCCGGGCGCAGCAGACAATCCACCACACATTTAATCTTGAGACGGCTTTCAACCGCCCGCCTTGTGTTGACGATTGTTCTGAACCTACGCTGACATCAGGAGAATTTATCCCTCATGTTGGTAAACCAGTTGGAGCAACTGAGAACTTCAAACTAATGGCAACTGAGAAGTTCCAAGCACATAGACATGTCTTGATTAATTGCACTCAAGTTGAACCTTTCATACGGTAAGAATTGTACACTCACATGTTATTCGATCTATATCTTTCGTAACATTTCTCACTTTCATTTCACTAACGCCTTTCCATTATTAATTGTAGGGAATTCAGAAGTCATGTTAAGCGTCAGCTCAGGATCCGTACACAGACATCCTTGGAAGTTGATAGGAGGGTCCATAGAGAATTCCCGAGCTGGTTTGCTCGCAGAATACTAAATGACCACAACCCACACTCACTAGATTTCAGAGCTCTCGCAATCGGCCCTCTTGATTATGCAAAACGGTTTACATCATACAATGTCAATGGTTTTAAGTTTTGCACGGTTTCACAGGATCAAGGATTGCAAACACAGAATTCGGGTGTTTATGGCACATTTGGGACAAGGAGTTATGTGAGCAGCAGTGACGCCAACATGCAGTTCGGAGGCGTCCCTTACTATGGCAAGCTTCTTGATGTGGTTGAGCTTAATTATCAAGGCCGTTTCACCGTGACGCTGTTCAAGTGTTTGTGGGCAAATACCACTACTTCTCGGGGACTGACAACTGATGACCTAGGGATCACATCAGTCAATTTCTCACTACCGATTCATACTGGTATTTCTCAAGATGATGAGCCGTATATTCTAGCTTCAGAGGCACATCAGGTTTATTATGTCGAGGACGAGAGGCATAGGGATTGGCACATGGTCGTTCATTCAAAGCCAAGAGACCTTTACGACATGGGTGAAGGCAATAACATCGTCTATGAGAGTGAGCCATTTCAACCAGCTGATTTTGAAAACTACTTCCCTGAAGGCGATGACAATTTACCTCTACTGCGGTGAGTTTTTTTAAGTCCACGTCATTTGAATTAAATTTTTTAAATTTAATAATACATCAATAACAATAATTTTTCTACAAAATTTCTGTAGGGATGGCGACGATGAGTAATCAAATTCAAATTATGCTTTTGTCTTTACAAACAATGCAAAAATTTTTTTAAAATAAAATGTAAAAAAAAAATTTTAAAAAAATTAAAATAATATTTGTAGCGGTTATTGAACCGCTACAAATAAAAAATTAACCGCTACTAAATGAATAACCGCTACAAATAGCACTATGAATATTAAACCGCTACAAAAATATAAATAACCGCTACTAATTAATAACCGCTACATTAACCACTACAAATAGTACGCGGATCCCTATAAATACCCTTACCACAACTCATTTCAAACACTCCCCAATTTCTTTTCAGCTTACCTTTCTTTCATTTTCTCTCATTTACAACTTCTTTTGTATGAGTAGAGGAGCTGAATAATATGATCAAATATAGTAACAAGATTTTTAATTTTTTTTAGAATACTTCTTTCCTTTCTATAAAATTTATTCTAACCATTTTTTTTTCTAGATATATCATAACTGTATCTCATTTTCATCTATTTTTCATACACAATTACATTATATTAGATAACATAATAATTCCTTATTACCTACCTATCCTTAATAATATTATTAATATAAATTTTATACTAATTAAATTCAATTACATTTTTCCTTTTTATTTATTAATAAGTTAAACTATTGAATAATAAACTAATTGAAATAGATAAAATAATAACAAAATAAACTATTTAATTTAATATTGAAAAAACAGAAAAAAATAATTGTATATTTTTAAAAACAATTTTAAATATTTGTAGCGGTTATTAAACCGCTACTAAATAACGCGCCTTTTTACAACTTAATTTAAATTTTTTGGCACCAATTTTGAATTTCATGAAATTAGTAGCGGTTTTAAAAACCGCTACTAATTTCATGAAATTCAAAATCAGTAGCGGTTTGTTAACTGCTACAAAATAAAAAAAATGTCATTTTTTTTTCGCCAACAAATTTTCAATTTTTTATATTTGTAGCGGTTTGTTAACCGCTACAAAATAAAAAATTCTTTTTTTTTAGCTCTCAATATTTCAATTTTTTATATTTGTAGCGGTTATCTCTGAAAAAGATTTCGTCCATGTGGGTGTTGTAGCGGTTAAGTTGAACCGCTACAAAGGATGTAGCGGTTATTTTTTATTGAGTATCGGTTTTATATAACCACTACAAAACTGCTTGCAACGTACGATTTAGTAGCGGTTTGAGTAACCGCTACTAACCTTGTTTGTAGCGGTTAGAACCGCTACTAATACCCATTTTTAATCGCTACTAAATCACGTTTTTTTTTGTAGTGATTGGAGAAGGAAGGTTCGGGAAAGTTTACCTGGGCACATTAAAAGATGGTGCACAAGTTACTGTTAAGTTACTTTCTCTATTGTCAAGTCAAGGATATAAGGAATTTGAATCAGAGGTTAGAAATCAGATTCGTGTGATAGTTTGACAGTTTTTAATTACTCAATTTTGGATATATTCAACGAGATGGTTTTAATTATTATAGAGCTGACTTTGAATTTGTAGCACTACTACAAAAAGGGGTTTTAACCTCCCAAATTTGGCACCTTTAACGTCCCAAAAGGGGGGGACGTATATGCTGGGGGCGTAGTAAGTTGAAACAAAAGACGTCCCAAATGATAGGGACGCCCAAAGTTTGACTTTAGGCGTCCCAAATTAAAATTTGGGACGCCTAAAGTCCCACCCTGGGGGACTTTAGACCTCCTAATTCTTAATTTGGGACGTCTAAAAGTTAGGTTTTTTTTTATACCATAATTTACATTCTGTATTACCCAACGAATTGAAACTGCAGAAACAGAATAGAAGATGGATTCATAAACCACACTGTCCGTTACAAACTGGTAAGGACATCCAGCACTACAATCTTTACTATATATACATACAATAACCTTTCATGCAACCTACTACTAGATATATCAACAAAAAACAACCAGAAAGTGTCAAAACGCTGTCATCACACAAGTACAAACTGATATAAAATAACAAGTTTACTGCTCTATATGTTGAAGAAGATGTCCAGCCAAAAGATCTCTGATCAAATCAAGGTCTTCACGTAGGTAGGCATCTTCATTATCAAAAATCTGAAAATTAGAAAGTGATAAGCTTTGATGAAATGAATCTCAAGCAAATGAATTAATTAGCATTTCGATTAGAACACCAAAAATATTATCATTTGAGAATGAAGAAGCGATTACCTTTTCAAAATCACTAGTAATTCCACTTTGAGTTATGTTATACATATAAAGTATAGCATAATATCCGCATTCAGTGTTGCCAGGTTGCCGAGGGCACTTTTAATCAAAGGGATGCAATTGGTTGTTAAAATCAATAAAGGTATGTCTAAAAGGACCGTCAATGAAACAATTATGTAGGATCGAATGTACTTACTATGGGATAAAACCACTTTGGCTTTTTAACAACTGCACCCTCGCGTGACCCACCTAGGATTCTATATGTTTGACAAGCACTATCATGAAAAGCAAAATAAACAGAAATTAGAACCATTCATTTATTTTTGTTGTCAATGAAATACAAACAGAAAAACTTACGTGTCGAAGACGGATTTTGTATCTCTGTCTGGCTTTTTACTCAAGGGATCAAACCAATAGACTACGTTGCGGCGGGGACATATAACACACAAAGTCCAGTGGAAACTTTAACAACATGTACACATTAAAATGAAGTTAGATGAGTGAGAAGACAATTATTTATTAAACTTCTTAAATTGATAAAATGTAAATACGAACCGTTAGACAATGGGTGCTAGATAACAACAAAGTTTGGTTTGTGCCATTTGGTAGCCGACATAGTGAGTCCTATACGCCACAGTACAAGTATCCCCTGTCGTATTCGCAGGACATAAGAATCCATACCAATTACTTCTTTCCATGTTTGTGCAGAGATAGTGGAAGGTGCTATAATAGAATTAAAATAAGGAATCAATTCTTGAATGTATGAAAACAAAAAACCACTAAATGAATTCTATGGGAAAATTGAAAAAAAAACTTACCGGACTGCAAATTTGACCCAGCCTGCATCTATCTCCTCCAACCTGATAAACTGCTTGAGATCTTTATTGTCAATCGTGTAGGGATACTCCACTTGGCCCACAATCCCTGGAGGCATCTTCAAGTCAATCTATTTAATGCGCTTGTAGATCTATTGCAGCCGTGCTAAGAAGGGCCATTTGCTTGCAGCTTCGTCATCCTTTTAGAACATCAAAAAACAAATTGTTATTAGGATGCCAACAGATTTTCAGTAACAGTAAGGTAATTCCTACCATTGGAGGTGTTGCGTCTGAACCAATAAGATTATGAGGCCAAAGGATGAAAGATCCTATCGCTTGATCTAACGTGCCAACCTCTGGATCAGGAACAGGGATGGCTGTACCTTCTTCCCCCTTTCTAACACTCGTCACATTCACCTTACGATAATCCTCTGGAATTTGCTGATTATGGTGGGTGGTAGCACATGTGTGAACGAGAGCATCAGCAACAACACTCAACAGTGGATCATCCAAATAGAGGGTGCAAGGGTCTCCCGACACTGGAGTGGAAGAAGGGTCGCCAAGTGGTCCCGACACTGGAGTAGGAGAAGGGGCGCCAAGTGGTTGCTCCAGAGGGTTGTAACTTCCTCTGGTGCTATTGAAGGCCGGGGATTCCTGAGTTCTATGCTCGTCCCTTGCCCTTTATGCTTCAAACATCTTTGCCATTTCAAGTTGAAGCTCTGGCAACAGCTCTTGTTGGAGCTTGTCGCGAAGGTTGGCCTCGATCTCTCGTTCGAGCTCCTCTCGAATCTTGGCCACAACGTCCTTACTAGGTCCAGCTTGTGACGAATAACGTGGCTCTCGTCCAAAATACCTCGCGGCACTAACTCCCCGTGTCTCTCCTCGAACACGACCAAGGTCATCTGCCTTCCCAATAGCCGTTGACAAGATGTCCATCCGTCTACTTGGATTGAATGAACCTTAGCTACTCTGCTCGTCCAGGTCATCCTGTAGCATGCAGTTTATCGTAAATGTATCGAAACCACTCGCAACATGTAAAAAATTAGGTACTTATGGTATAACTACTTACAATCCTCGCAGCAACCTCAGCAACAGTTGGATTTATGTACTTCCCAGCCTTAATCCTCCCTGCTTTCCATTTTTTGTGACGTGGAGGAGGTGCCGGTGGCTGGATAACAACGCTAGGATCAGATTCCGCTACTTCCTTCATTTTCTGTAACTCTTCTGCCATCATTTGCTGCTCAAGCTTCCGATATCCACCGCTAGACATGAAATGTTGATATTTATTTTCTGCTTGCCTCTGGGCATTTGCTGCACTTAATTTCTATGAATGAAAAACAACAAAAAATGAATCAACGATATAAAGTATATGAAAATTATAAGTTCTATATCATGATGACAGAAATCTTACCAAAAACTCAGGATCTGCTCGTGATGCCGCAAACAACCTCCAGTCCTCTGGAGATAAATATGTATACTCCGCACATGGATCCTTACCCCTATGGGCCCCTCGAATGTAATGTTTTGTTAGCTTGTTCTTGAAACCTTTCTATCGTACACGAACCTCATCCATCCAGTGCCTATACATCTCCGTGGTGTCTGGGACATCGTATGTTTGCTGCAAGGTAAAACATAAGATTATTATATTTGAAACAATAAGAACAAAGCTACAATGCATCAAAACTTACATACCAAAAGTTGCTGCCAAATCATGTCTTTCATTTTTGGGGGAACCAATCTCCAAGTATCGTAGGTAATGCGCACTTTGCTTCGAGCTAAAAGCCCTAAGTAGCTAATGAAGTGGTCTTCCTCAGGACCAACTGGATTCAGATTGTCATCGAAGTCTATATGTAGCCTCTCCTGTTGATGTTCATGACGTGCAACCAATGCTCCCATCTTTGTACAGCCTCTAACCCTCCTTCTTGCAGGGGGTTCAACTCTAGGCCTTTCGTCATTGCTAGAGCTTCCGTCATCTCCACGCCTCTCGTCATCACTAACATTGTCCATATTCCTGTTAACACAAAAAGCATTATCAGAAACGTAAGTAAATTGCAATGAAAATGAAATATACTAAGCGGGAAGTAAAACAGAAAAAACACAGTTCTTGTTTATAAATTAAGGTCTTACTCTATATTGTTTCCCATAGTCCTTCACCATGGTCATTTCTTACAGCATACTCGTCATCATCTACCAATTCTACTTCATTTGTTTGAGGTGTAGTTGTTGTGAAAGGTGGTGTGTCATCAAGGTTGAAGGTTGGATCACCATACTTCTATTTTTTACTTTTAAGGACAATGGACATGTTTTTGCTGGCAGGATCGGTGACATAAAACACTTGTTTCGCCTGGCTTGCTAAAATGAAGGGCTCGTCTCTATAGCCAACTCTTCGAAGATCGACTGAGACAAATCCAAATTGTTTATCTATTACCACGACATTGTTGCTAATCCACTTACATTTAAATAAAGCAACTTTGAACTTGTTGTACGTCATCTCCCATATTTCTTCTACAACTCCATAATAGGCCATAGACGCTAATATGGGGTTTTTGTCTCTCGAACTGGAAAAGTGCATAGATTCAGCTTCTACCATGACCCCACTATTTTGTATGGTACTTTTGTCATCTTGCTCTTTGGTATAGAAAGAATAGCCATTTATATCATAACCGGTCCAAGTAATGACCTGAAACGAAGGCCCCCAAGCTAGCCACTCGATTGTCTCAGACACACCGATCTCGTGCAAAACCTTCTCCTCGAACCATTGCATGAATGTCTTGTTTTGCTCAATAGCAATCTACATGTCATTCTTCCTTGGATTCTTGTTCTTCAAAGTGTTTCTGTGTTCATTTATGTAAGGTTGAACTTCTTCCGTATTATTCAGGATATACAAGTAGGCTTGCAACACCTCTTCACGAGGAACATTCTTCACTTTCAGTCCTCGTGTTCCCTTGCTTCTCTCTTCTTCATGCCGAGATTGTTCCTTCTTCCCTGACATATAATCTTTGCAAAACTCCATAGCCTCCTCAACTACATATCTTTCTACTATTGAGGCTTTTGGTCGATAAGGATTTTTAGAATACCCTTTTAAGATCTTCATGTATCGCTCAAAAGGGTACATTCACCTCAGGTAAACTGGACCGCATAGCCTTACCTCCCTCACCAAATGAATTACCAAATGCACCATTATATCAAAAAATGAAGGTGGAAAGTGCATCTCTAGTTGTGACAAAATAATGTAACCCTCATTTTCTAGTTCATCCAACTTTTCAGTGTCAATGACTTTGTTACAGATAGCATTGAAGAAAATGCACAATCTTGTCACTGTGTTTCATACTTCATCTTTCATTATGCCTCTAATAGCTACTGGTAATAGTTGTTGCATCAACACATGATAATCATGGGACTTTATTCCCACTAACTTCAAATCGTCCATTGAGACACATCTTCTCACATTTGAGGAATACCCTTGCGGCACCTTCATTTCATGCAAACACCCACACAAACTTCTTTTCTCTGCTTTTGATAGTGTATGCGCTGCTGGCTCCATGTATGCCCTCCTACCATCATCTCTTAGTTGTGGATGTAACCGTTCTCTTATTCCCATATCGACAAGGTCTAAGCTCGCATTAATCCCATCCTTAGTCTTCCCTGGTATGTGCAAAAGCGTACTGATAAGGCTATCACAAACATTCTTCTCCACATGCATCACATCAATACTGTGTCTCACGTCAAGTGAACGCCAATATGGAAGATCAAAGAAAATGGATCTCTTCTTCCATATGTTCTTCTCAGCTGCAACCCTCTGATTCTTACCAAAAGTGACATGGATATGTTCCACTCGACTGTAGACTTCCTCTCCGGTTAGTGACTTTGGAGCCATTCCATGCTCCGGTAAGCCGTTAAACAGCTTTCTTAGCCTACGATACGGGTGGAATCGATGAAGAAACCTCCTGTGGCCAAGGTACACAGTTTTTCTTCCATGCTTTAGTTGTTGGAAGTGTGTGTCTGCTTCACATATTGGGCATGCTTTGTGACCCTTCACGCTGTACCCTGACAAGTTTCCGTACGCAGGGAAGTCGTTTATCGTTGTGAAAATCATTGCACGTAGCTTGAAAGACTCCTTCTTATAAGCATCAAACACATCTACGCCTTCCTCCCACAACTTCTTCAAGTCCTCAATCAAAGGCGCCAAATAGACATCAATATCGTTTCCTGGCTGTTTTGGTCCAGAAATCATCATAGATAGCATCATATACTTACGTTTCATACATAGCCAGGGAGACAAGTTGTATATTACAAGGAGAACCGGCCACGCACTATGTGTGCTAGTAAGAGTTCTATACGGATTGATGCCGTCTGTACAAAGCCCAAGCCGTAGGTTTCTCGGCTCGCTGCCAAATTGAGGGAAGATTTCATCTATTTTTTTCCATTGTGGAGAGTCAGCTGGGTGCCGAAGATATTTCCCATAAGATATTCTCTCATCAGAGTGCCATCTCAACTTCTTCGCTTTTGTTGCACTCGCAAACAAACGTTTAAAACGTGGTATTATTGGAAGATACCACATAACCTTTAAAGGTTGCCTTTTACTTGTCACATCACCACAACCACCATCTTTTTTCATTTTGTATCGTGCAGTTTTACACTTAGGACACTCACTAAGACCTCCGTACTCATTTCTGTACAGTACGCAGTCATTAGGGCAAGCATGTATCTTCTTATACTCCATACCCATTGTAGACAGGATTTTCTTGGCCTCATACATACGATTTGGAAGTACATTATCCTCCGGAAACATATCACATAATAGTTCAAGTAGCAATGTGAAACTACTATCGGTCCACCCACAAGTTGCCTTTAAGTTAACCAAATGTAATGTTCCTGTCAGCCGCGTGTACTTACTACCACTGTACAATGGTGTCTCTGCATCACTCCGCAGGCTATCATACTCCTGTGACTGCGCAAAGGATTCTGCCTCAACATCGTTAATCATTCTCTCCATTCTATCTTCATCTATGACATCCATAGCTTCCTTCTTGTGTGACGGACAATCAGTTACTTCCTCACCATGCCATATCCACCTTGTGTATCGCAGATTTATTCCATCACAAAGTAGGTGATCCTTTATGACATCAACATCCCGTCTACTCTCATTCAAACAATTGACACAAGGACAAAAATACTTCCCATTTCTTGCAGGAGCATTCTTTTTAGTGAATTCAATAAATTCGTCCACCCCTTTCTCATATTCTTCACTAGTTCTCAAAGCATTCATCCAACTATGATCCATTTTGTTACCACCTAAGGTATTACCAATAACATTCACACGTTTAGTACAATTCTCAAGGACATATGATGGGATTGCCTAATTAAGTTATCAACCCAATTTAGGATTTTAAAATATGGGCTTAATAACTTTATTGCCCCCTCCTAGCCTCATCTCTCCTATTAAAAGGGTTTCAGTGCTATGTAACTTATTTTTTTAATAAGTATATGTATATAAAATTAATGTATAATAAAATAAATACAATAAGATTAAATTAAAGAATTTTTTTGAGGTTTGGAAGAATTAAAAACAAAACGAGTTTCATATTAACAAAACAATTTTAAGTTGAGTTCTTCCAAAAATAAAATTGTTTTATTGAAAATATTTAGATAAAAATCATTTAATGAATATTGGGGTTATCGTTTTCTTTTTAAGTTGTGGCTTGAATTATTCTTCATAATTCAAGAATTTGGAATTAGCAAAACAATTGTGTGTAATTAATACAAGAATTTCTTTAATTTAAATAAATCATATTTTATTTTATTATATATACTAATTAATGGTGCAGGAACAAGACCAATGAAATGGGGTGGTGCCACTACGTGTGTATGAATAAATCTCCATTGCCTTATAAAAGCTAGATTTCCCTAAAACTGAACAACAGGGATCTATTATACTTTTAGAAAAGTCGTAGAAACGGCTTTGTATTAACAGGGTTAACATATTGAGCTTATTATGAGGTTTCAAATTAAACGGGGTTAAAGATAACAAATGGTTTCGCCAAATTCATGGTAGGATTTTAATGAGAGGTTTTAACGGTTTCATGAACAACTATGAATTGTATTGGTTTCATGTGGCATACACTAATCAATGATTGGAAGAAACTTTTATGAGCCACTTTCATTATGTTACACTTGAACAAATAAATAAATAAAAGTTCAAAAACTTTGTCTTAAAATTTAATACTCTACTTCTAATCGTTCTTATAAGTCACTTTTAACATGATCCACAATAGTCAAAGAAATCTTTAAATCTCATTAACTCTACCTTTAAATTTAAAACCTTTCTAACTACATCCCTATTTAATATAACATTTTATCTTATAAGAACAAAGTTTACTCAATAATTAACGAGAGGCAAATTGAAACAGGGGAGTAACTTTTAAGTTTTACTCATATTTAACACAATGGAACGGGTGAGAACTAAGAAGACTTGTTTCTATTATACACAAGTAAATTTATATTTAAACAAGAAAATAAACCATTCCCGAATAAATGCAATTTAAACAATATAACCACACCAAACACATCAGGCTAATCTCAACTATCTCAATATAAGCAATATATAATAAGCACAATCTCAACCATTTGATTTATTTTTCAAAAACAAAATAAACCATATTCTGTTACAAAAAAAAACGAAGAAAATAAACCAACCTGATCAGGGTGCCCCCTAGCTACTATGTTTGAGAGGTAGAGAAGACGTTGGAGCTCCACCCACGCACAATAATGGAGGAGAGAGAAAAACCCACTGTGGAGCTCCACCCACGCACAACAATGGAGGAGAGAGCAAAACCCACTGTGGAGGAGGTGAGGTTGCAGCCGTTGAAGAAACAAAGAGGAAGAAGAAGAAGGGAGGAGGGAGGAGTTCAACAAGCTAGGGCCGACGGTGGAGGAGAGAGCTTGAACAAGGGAGGAGGGAGGAGTTGAAGAAAAACAATACATAGGAGGGCCGACGGTGTGGGTGGGGAGAGGAGGAAGAAGAGTAAAGTTGTTGAGAGGATGTGAGGAGAGGGTGTGATAGATAGATGAGAAGACCGCATGTCAGACAAGTGTCTGACATGTAGGGGACGCCTTTAGGCGTCCCAAATGCCATTTGGGACTCCTAAAGTGACCTAGCTCCTGGCGCTAAAAAAAATTTATGAAATTTATATTTCGCGTCAGGAAGCACTTTAGACGTCCTAAATTCAAATTTGGGACGCCTAAAGGTTCCCCTACACATATATAATTATGAAAATGCCACCGCCTCCCTTTTTAACCACCCAATTTTCAATTTGGGACGTCTTTGGGGGTGGTTATATCTCAATTCTGTAGTAGTGTAGGCTCAACTCTTGACAGTAACTCATCATAGAAATCTGGTTTCACTTGTTGGGTTCTGTGATTCAAACAACATCAAAGCATTGATCTATGAATATATGGATCTAGGAGACCTCGCCAACTATTATCAGGTTCGTCTTATATTATTGGCGTGTAATTTTTCGTGTGGATTTCTTGCCTCTATGATTGCATAGTTGAAAAAATTATCTTTCAATCCTAATACTTTATCTCAGCTTTAAAATCAATTCTCTAATTTGCTAGTTCCCTGAAATTTTTTTTTTTTGACTTACAATTTTCATTATTCTTATACTTTCAACAAATTCATATAATTTATCCAGAATTGACATTAGCTATGCTGACCAAGTTCCCTCAACTGCTCTGTATTTCAGACTTCATCGAATTAGCTACATATATCATTTACATGTTTTGGTTACTGACGCATTTTGTTGCGAAAAATTGATGTTTGCAGAGAACAACACAAATGTTTTGAAGTGGAAAGAGAGACTTCAAGTTGCTGTTGATGCAGCAAAAGGTTAGAGAACTGTAGAAAAAAAATATAACTAAAAGGAGATTTGGCGTACCGAAGTGAATCCATGTTCGGATCCGGGTAAAAGCTCCAATGCTCCATACTTGTGCCCACACAATTATTAGACTATTAGAGCCTAATTGTGATTTGCACAGCAGATCACCAGAACTAGAAAGATGGTAGGAGAGAAGAGAATTGCCAGAAAACACAATGGTGGGGTGAATTGCAATTGAGAAGGCACACCCTATTTATAGTAGTTTATGGAGGCCACTAATTAGGAAACATGTGCACACCTTCTTGCCCTTCAAAATGGCAATTAATTGATTCTCAATTAATTCCCTAATTATGGTGATTTGTTCCTCAATTAACAAATCCATAATTATTGCTGAATTATTCCCCAATCTGCAATTAATGCTGATTTTATTCTTATTTGATTAGGCTACTTATATCCTAATCAAATAGTCCGGGCCATCAAGGGTGGATTTGGACCCTAAGTCCAACAAGAATTAATGACACTATTTCTTCTTAATAATCACTTCATATACTACCGCTTATTTATAAAGTTGCAGGACTGGAATATCTTCATAATGGTTGCAAGACTCCCATAATCCATAGAAACTTGAAGCCATCCAACATTTTATTAAATAAATCCATGGTAGCCAAGATTGCACGCGCCGCCTTGTGGCCGTCCGTTGGCAACACGCACCGACTCCCAAGACTCCACACGCCGTCCTCTCTCTGATGGTGCTTGCCATGTGTCAAACGGAGGTCCTAGTGGGTCCCACGCGCCACTTGTCAATTTTTTCTCTTTTTTTGGGCCAGTGCTGACTGTTGACCGTTCAACCTTGACCCCAGTCACTACTGATGTGTCGATGACATGGCGCTAACGTGTCTCGGTCAACGAATGATGTGGCTGGTCGACGTTGGCGGATGCTTACATGGCACTTGACGTTGACGTGTTGATGTCTCATTGGCGCCATGTGGGTTGGGCTAACTGATGATGTGGCAGTTGATTGCCACATCATCATCTTCAACCTCCAGCCGGGTGCACCCGACCCATTGGAGCTCTAGCAGGTCATCGCGACCCGCAAACTTCGGGAGGTCATATCTCCCTCGTTTTAGCTCCCTTTTTTGCATTCTTGGTGTATTTGGAATCATAGTTCAGCGAACTACAAAACTATGGCATTTATTTGATCTTAAAACCTCTGTTTCATTGATCAAATCACGAGTGAAGTTGCGGTGGCGACTAACGACCCGCCAACTTCTTTCCTTTGTTTCTCCCTCATCCAGACTCCGTTTGACATGTTCTAAGAATCGTTGGAATCGTCTGTTCGAGATCTACACATCCATGTCTTAGTTTGGGCAAAAACACTCAGTTTTGAACACCACACTTTTCTTGACATTGACGGCACTGTGTAATCCGACCTGGATGTGTATCCTCTGGGTTTCAAAGGCTCTTCTAACCTTTGAGGAGTTAAGTCTTTTCATTTTTGAATCCACATAGGTTTCAAAAACTCAACTTTAAGAAATCAAAGAAGTGATGAACAGACAAAGGAAATTGTGTATGAGTTATATATATATGCGTGTATATACATATATAATAATTGGAGGAGGAAACAAGCAAGAACCTAGTATTTTATATGTGTGCATATTGAGCTTCATGGTCAAATATCAAATCTGGAAGGAAGAATCCGAATGCACACACACGCACATATACATATGCATATTATCAAAAAAAAATGAGGCATCAAAAACATATTCAAGCATGTTCATATATTGTAGCTCAGCGCAACAATATTAAACAAAATAAAGAGAATATGTGTGAACAATATATATACAGTAGCATAGCGGAAATAAACACGATAGGGATATAAACAAAAATATATCATATTATTATTCACATAGAATAATCACAGCCGCAGTATCAAAATGCTCTGATGCCAATGTAGGAAAAAAATATAACTAAAAGGAGATTTGGCGTACCGGGGCTAATCCATGTTCGGATCCAGGTCAAAGCTCCAATGCTCCATACTTGTGCCCACACAATTATTAGACTACTAGAGCCTAATTGTGATTTGCATAGTAGATCACTAGAACCAGAAAGATGGTAGGAGAGAAGAGAATTGCCAGAAAACTCAATGGCGGGGTGAATTGCAATTGAGGAGGCACACCCTATTTATAGGGGTTTATGGAGGCCACTAATTAGGAAACGTGTGCACACCTTCTTGCCCTCCAAGACAGCAATTTAATTGATTCTCAATTAATTCCCTAATTATGGTGATTTGTTCCTCAATTAACAAATCTATAATTATTGCTGAATTATTCCCCAATCTACAATTAATGCTGATTTTATTCTTATTTGATTAGGCTATTTATATCCTAATCAAATAGTCCGGCCCATCAAGGGTGGACTTAGACCCAAAGTCCAACAAGAACTAATGACACTATTTCTTCTTAATAATCACTTCATATACTACCACTTATTTATAAAGTTGCAGGACTGGAATATCTTCATAATGGTTGCAAGACTCCCATAATCCATAGAAACTTGAAGCCATCCAACATTTTATTAAATAAATCCATGGTAGCCAAGATTGCAGATTTTGGGTTGTCTAGAGCATTTGCGAATGAGAGAGAATCTAATATATCAACTCAACCAGTTGGTACATCAACTTACATTGATCTTGAGTAAGTGATTGTAGTTCATCAAATTAGTCAAGAAATCTTTGTTACTGATTTTTAGAAGACAAATACATACTCCCTCTTGTCCTTAATATACGACCTACTTTGAAGTGCAAATTACACTACAAGTAGGTTGCTTGCGCTACAAAGTATGTTGTACATTAAGGACAGGGGAGTACTATTTTGTTTCCTTGCAGTTTTGAAACTCCAATTATAGAATTGTTAAAATGCATATTAATCGATCGGAGAAAAAGGAGAGGAAAGAGTAACTAAAGACTAATTGATTGTTTTCATTTCAGATTCAAGAAGTTTGGAAGGCTAAATAAAAATGTGATGTCTATAGCTTTGGAATGATTCTTCTTCAGCCAATCACAGGCCATCCTCGAATAAGAAGAGAGCCTGATAATACTATTTTTGAATGGGTTCGTTCTAAGATTCAAAGTGGGGATATCCAAGGAATTGTTGATCCAAGATTGGAAGGTGAATTTCATGATACTTCTACATGGAAAGCTGTTGAGATAGCAATGTCATGCATTTTTCCAGAGTCCGAGGAAAGGCCTACATAAATTAAGTGATTGTTTAGATATGTTGATGGATCATGCCAATTCATCAAATGATGTACCAAGAAATTCAATCAATCATACTAGGGCGACTGTTTCAATGACTACCCTCTCAGCTAGGTAGTCACTTTACTATAGATTATTGACATAAATCACACAGTTCTCGTCAGACTTGTTCGAGGGTTAGTATGTCATCAGCCACTTTAAAATAGCTGAGTTGTTGTGTTTTAATTGAACAAAATTCAGATGATGTGATACTCCTGGGCTATATAAGTAGTTCTCATTTGTTGAACTCCATATATTATAGAAGAAGAGGAACTATTAGTTGTAACTCGTAACAATCAGTCACCTCTAGAATACAAATAGTCACTTATTTTTTTCCTTCCTTTTTTTTTTTCCTGAAGTTGAGTAATTTTTCTCAATTTTCATGAAAATGTTTCTTAATTGTACTTAATGGCCCAAAAGTTTTTAAACTAATATTTTTGACCCCAACTTAACTTGTTATTCATTTGATCCTTTTCAATATCCCTAATGAGAATGAAACAACTTTTAAGTCCTATTTAGTTTAAAATATTCTTTGAACCATTTTCTGGTTTGGGTCCTACTTTGTAATTTAAAATATGTGTAAACTTATGTACCCTTAACTTTCAATGATTACAATTTGGTCTCTATATACTTTGTTTTCTTCTTTTTCTCACTTGCACCTTTCTTCCTTTACATTTAAGGACCTACCTTTCATTTTGGCCCTTGGAACTTTCCTAGAATTCCAAAAAATATTTGTACTTTAGCCTCAAAAAATCTTTCATTTTTGTGTGCTTTAGTCCTTGGGAACGTTCTATCTTTTCATGGCACTTCCGGAACTTCTATTCAACATAGTTGGGCATAGTTGCCAACTTAATTTGGACGTTTATTGAGTTTTATGCCCAAAATCCATGATACAGAAAAGAATCTCAAATTTATTATAACACTCCTTATCAATCCATACACTTGTGTTATATATATAAAATTGAAGAAATAAAATATACAAAAGAATCTCAAATTTATTATAGCACTCCTTAACGGTCCATTGATACAGAAAAAAATATTCAGATAAAGTAACTTCAAAACTGTGCATTCAAATATGAATGAGAAGGCAGATTATAATTTATAAGATCCTAGTAGGACGATGTTCACTTACCAACGTAACTAAGTTACACAATAACGTGGTTTACCCTCTATATATCTTTAGTAGCCCTTTGAGAAAAGCTACGACCCTTAGTAAAGCCTCGTTTTTTTTTTTTTTTGGTGAGGGCTTTAGTAAAGCTTCATATATATATATATATATATATATATTTTGTCAACGCTTGTAAAGCTTCATATACATCCAGTAGGAAGAGCTTATTCTGTTAAACCTCACCTTAAACATTCAATTCAAACACAAACCCTATATTGTGTCTGAAAAATCTCTTAATTGTTTCAGTACAACTAGAAAAAGATTCTTATAAAAGAATTCAGTTCTGATAGAAAAGTAGTAGTATCATGAGGGAATGGTAAAAGGAACCTCAGAATCAGTTATGGACTCATCACAATCCCGAGCAATTCCTAATTAGTTGTCCTTTTTAAAACGAAAATTTGAATGGATTCCATCTTATAAACATGATTCGCCTTGCATTCAATGCAAGACTATTCATTGAAAGAAAAAAAAGTGCATTTAACCCGTAGCATGAAGTTATTCCATATTGTTATGAAAATTTTGATGGTGTGACATATAAATAAGATAAAAAAAAATCTTCTCTTTATCTTATAAATATGACCAAAGAAGTATATTATTTTTTAATTTTATATTTTTAAATTTTAGCAATGGAAGGAGTTGCCATGTTGCATATAATTCAAAGATTATAGGGTCTGAGAATGAGGGAATTAGAAGAGTTGCTGACTTACATTAAGTTGAGGAGTCCTACTCGTGAAGCACAATGAGGAAATCCGGGCTTGTGCGTTCTTTTGTTTTCCTTTTTTGCCATGAATTCTTTATAATTTCATTACTCAGAAAAAGGAATTGTACATGGTTTAAGTGGATTGGAATTGACGACAAATTGAGCGATTGTTAATTGAATTGTCCATTTCGAACTTATAGTTTAATTAGCTTGTTTAATTGTGATTTAATTGTTGATTGGCCATACCTGTTCGATGTATATTGTCCATTATATTTGTTTTAAGTGTAAATAGGGGGTTAGAGAAGAAACGGAACGAATTATTAAAACAAACACAAACTTTAAATTATTAAATAAACACAAACTTTCTACGCCGATTGTGCCTAAACTATTGTAATAAATAGACTTTGTGTAACATTAACTAGTATATAAAGTGATTATAGGGATTTTTTTGTTTGGCTTAAACTTTTCTACAGTGCTTTAAAAACAACGAAGTATAAAATCTTTTTTACATCGGGTTCTAGAATTTTTGTCTACATCGATTGTATTAATAGCAATTACAAATCCGATGTAGAAAATCCTTTTTAACTACCACACAAAGGATTTTTTGCACCAGCAAAAGATGAAAATTCATTCACACTCTTTTATCTAAATTAGCTTATAACAATAATATTAAAAAAATGGTATAATAATATATTATAGGAAAAATTAATCGTCGAGTTTAACTTAATACAAAATTATTCATTCACACTCTTTATAGTTTTGACTTTGTTACAGCTAACTTCCTAAAGTTTAACTTGGTACAAAATTAGCTGATTAAGTTTTAGGTGTATTAATATGGGAGAAGGGTGTCTTCATTGATTTTTCTCTCCATTTACTCTCCATTGAATATATCTACCATTAGATCAACTTTCAATGATTGAGATTTAATAATATATAAAAAAATATTATTATAATAAGAATCTATAATGGTAAACCTCAACCATTGAAAGTTGATCTAATAGAAGATACATTCAATGGAGAGTAAATGAAGAGGGAAATCAATAGAGACACCCTTCTCCCGTATTAATACATTGCTCCTTATTTTTTCCAGTCACTATTTTTATATAACTAATGTACTGCTAAGCTCCCATTCCCCCGTCCCTATTACACCAACTTTATTTGCATAAATCTAATGCTATATAATTGACCATTTTATAAAAAAAAAAAAAAAAAAACATTGCTCCTTATGACTTATGACAGGTAACAGCTAATCCGTCTCCATGTGTTTGGTACAAGGGATTTGGAGAGGAGGGGATGGAGGAAAAATGTTTACGAGTTTAATTTATGAAAATTAGAGAAGTGGAGTTATAAAATTTAAATAAAAGAAGATGAAAGAAATAAAAAAATAATTAAAAACTTTTAATTCTACTCTCAATTTTTTAATCAAAATCAAAAAAAAAAAAATTCCTCCTCCCACTTTCCCTCCCCTCATATCAAACAAGAGTGTTGCGTAATTGATAGGTAATTGAGAGCGTTGCAATTGAATGGACCCATATTCCCAGTAGAACGTTAGATAGACGGAATAACGTAACATCCAGAATTGGACTTGGACGCATTCAAAATTTCAAACCCAACAAATTAAGAGCTTGATTTGCTCAATTCCCAATTTTCTAGAGATGATAATGTAATGTTTATTATCATTTCATACGGTAATTAATGAGATTAAACTAAACAAGGCTTCAAATCTATCTTCATCATCTGTCACATCACTTGACAACAACCCCGCATTTTTTGGACCACAATTTCTTTGCGTAATCGTTCGTTTTAGAGACCTTCATGATTCAGCATACCGTAGTCGTCGGCTTTAGAGCCTTTCATGGTTTTGAATTGAGCATATCTTCCACCAACAATTATGGAGAAAACGCTGGGCATTATATAAAATTTTTTGAAAGAAGTCGTAATATTTATGCTTACATGTAATGTGTCAATTTATAATTTTTTATTATTATTTTATAGTGTTATATAGATATTGATTGTTGAGTAATTGCTATTAAACAGAAATACAGAGACAAGTTACATAAATAAAAACATTACCCGGGGGATTTATATTAAGAATTATGCCTAAGGACCAAACTCTCAAATATTTTATTGGTAAGTATCACTAATGGTAAATACTCCTCTTTATTTCATATGTAATTGTGTGTTGTTTAAGAGGTAAATAATGTTGTCGGCAAGAGAGAGAGAGAGAGAGAGAGAGAGAGAGAGAGGTAAATAATGTTAAATATCTTTTTTTTGTTTTTATTTTGTATTATGTAAAAGGTAAATGGCCAAAATTTCATTAGTAAATTTGTGTTATATATGGGTGGCAAATTTGAGAGACTTCTTAATAATTAATTTATGAATTTAAATTTTTAGGATAACTCTCCCTTTATTTTTTTCCTTACCAAAAGTCACCAAAAACCACCCACTGTTTCCACAATTCCACTCCTCATGTCCACTTTCTTCAATTTTTAAAAATTATAGTGAAAAACTTCCTCTTCAAGTAATTTCCATAGCCAGCTCATGGTGTTAGTCCTGGTCCTAAATATTATGGGAGTTAGTGAAGAGCTTTGCAAATAGCTCAAGTGGCTTTGTTCTCAAAGTATATATATATATATATATTAAAGTATTCTTATTGATCACGCATATTAAGCAGGTTTCTATTATAGAGTAATTTCAATACCCATAATTAAAAATGGTATTTTAGGGAAACCATCACACATTTGTTATCAATAACTAATTAAATTAATTTTTTAATCTCCATAAATTAGTTATCTATCTCTTATATTAATGATAAGATGTAATAAATATTATTATTATTATTATTATTATTAAAGTATATGTTTGGTCCTCTAAATTAAATTTACATCAAGTTTCACAAGGTCCCTTAAATTTATAAAGTGAATTTTCAATCCCTTATTTTTAATATCATTAATGTTACTAATAAAAAATGCTTTCTCTTACAAATTTTAAATTAAATATTAATATATCATCATTTATTTGCATAGTCATCATTTAAATTTATCGAGTTAAAATTTTCCATTTACAAGATTAAAAGTTTTAGTTAGTATTAAGAGATTGAAAATATATTTTATAAGTTTAAAGGATCAAGTTAAAACTGGATAGAAACTTAAAGAAACAAATGTATACTTTAACCTTAAATAAAATCAATATCTAAAGCTTTAGGCATGATGGGCTTGATCACCAATTGATTCATCAAGGGTGGGCACTTTTCTAACAAATTTCAATTTTAATCTTGATTAGTTAAATAATTAATATTGTATTAATTAATAGTGATCGATATTAATAACATCGCGACAAAACACGTCCGAAGTTGCCACCCACAATGCACGCTGAAACGAAAAGGTATAATTACACCTACAAGTCTGAAGGTCAAAAAAATTAGACTACGTCCAAGTTTGACCTAATTGACTAATAATTTTTTGTTTCATTAAAAACTCGTTTGTTATTTAAACATTTCAAATCGTTTGTTTTATTATTTTGAAAATTATATTTATAATATTTAAAATTTGAGAAATAACAAAATGTTAGAAACAATTCGGGCTTAAAAATTTAAGGGCCAACTATTTTATAGAAACATCAAATCAATCAAAAATTAAGACAATTTGTAAGAATTAAATAATTAGTTTCCTATATATTTAGGCCAAGTTCAATCATAGACATGTCGTGTTTGTGAAGGATCATATATTATATACTCATTTTCTGCTTCTGAAAGCACAGGCAACCCTTTAGGCTACCCATGTCATATCTGTCTTCCTCTTTCCAATAATCTCAAAAACATGAAAAGGACATCACTGCGGATGCTCTCTTTGTATGTGTTTGTTTTGTTCATCATAGTTAGCCACCCAGGACAAGCTGCAGGCAATGCTAATTCAGGTAATTAAGTACTTCATTTGGTTTTCAATTACTCTGTCCAATCCTAAGAACTAGCATATGAGAAATTTATTATAATCCTAAATCTAAAATTTCATTCTTTTTTGTCTAATATATTTATTATCCCAGCAGTACTATACGTAGAAGTTAGCTGAATGCTTCAATCATTTACTTTGATTTAAAATTTAAGACTGCAATATACTTTGTTTCCTAAATTTATAATTTTTTTCAAACTATCTCTATTAATTGTAGATTGTAGATAGGGAAAATCCCATTTAAATCCAGTTGAAATACTAAAATCCAAATTTAAGCCTACACCTTTAACAAATTATTAATCAAACCAAGAGGCTTAACTGGGGGTTTTTGAATGTTGGTAAAAGACGAGAACACCCCTCTGTGATCTGTTTATGTGTTTGTGAGGAAGGATGTTCATTGTCAGAGAACATGTTCAATTCACTAACCCAATGCCCAACCAAGTTTGATGCATGCCTGGGCAATTTTACAATGGAAGGTTGTCTTGATACATTGCTCGGTTTAATATCAAAGAATTGTCAGACTTGATTAATTGTTTGAAAATGACAAAAACAAAAACATAAAACAAACTAATATCAAAGAATTGTCTGCACCATATTTGATTCTCCACGCACAACGACCTCACCTTCTCTTCATCATTCATTCATTCCCACTTCTATTGCCTCTAAAATCGTCCTGGCCTGCATCTTTCGCTTCTCTTCCAAGTCCATCCTCACATTTTCCATCTGTAATTGAATCCCAACAAAATTAGGATCATAAACTCAGAAGACTCCAATTGGATAACATATAGGACAAAATGAGATAGGAAAGAAGTTAAAGAAGTAATAACTGTGCGGTTAAACGGTCACATGATGGGAAATTAGATGGTCTATATTGAGTTGTTGCTGGGGGATCTGGTGTTAAATAATGTTGTGGCCGAGGAACGAAAAAGCGGCACAGTTGTAAGATGATATCATTAGTTTGAGCAGAAAGACAAGAGGGAGAAACAAGAGAAGGAAACTAATGTAGGAAACAAACTGATTGCCTAAAAGTTGTAGGGAGAATTGATTGAGATGGTGAGCCTCAACGCCGTGAGATCAAGTTTCAAAGATGGGGAGAGAAAATGTGAACCACCATGTGCAACATTAAACTAAGGGGCATTCTGGTCTTTTAATAACAATAGGAAATCCCTAATTAAACTTTCTAGCCTGATTAGGAATTTGTTAAAAGCATAGACCTAAATTTAAATTTTGATATTTTAACTATATTTAATTGGGATTTTTCCTTATAGAGATATTAAAGGAGGGCGGGGTAATTTCAAAGAAAATGACGATAATGAGATATTTTAGAAAAACTAACATACATTTTTTATAGATAATTAACTTAACTAAGTCCTACATATAAGGTGGGGGGAGTTCTTTTTTTTTTTACTTACTGAACTGTCACTATTAATTGCATATATTAATGTGTTCAAGTAGAAAAAAACTTAATTAACTAACTTCTTTTATTTGTGTAAATAAGTAATATAGCTCGTACATTTGGAATCAATCTAATAAGCTTTGTTTTTTTTCCCTCCCCCTTCATGGCAAAATTTTATAAATAAGGGATTTAATGTGCAGGTTTCATAAGCATAGATTGTGGAGCAAGTGGAGATTACACAGACGATGGAACAGGCTTTTGGTACCAGACAGATGAAGGCTTCATTGCAAGTGGAATCAATATGAACCTAGCCCCCGGCTTCAATTACAACGATAATCCAAGTATAGCGCGACAATTATCGACTGTGAGGAGCTTTCCAGAGGGAAAAAGAAACTGTTACACTCTGAAACCAATTCAAGACAAGAATAAACAGAAGTATTTGGTAAGAGCAATATTTACATATGGCAATTATGACTCCAAAAACCAACTTCCAACGTTCGACCTCCACCTAGGGGTCAATTACTGGGGCACAATTCAATTTCCTAATTCAAGCGTTACCAGTATGTATGAGATGATTATGGAACAAGATGCCAGCACAAACATGGTACAAGTGTGTCTGATAAACACAGCACAAGGTACACCTTTCATTAACACGTTGGAATTAAGGCCTTTGAACAGCTCTCTCTATCCCGCTCCACTTCCCTTATCTCTAAGACTAAGAATGCCCGGCATCCCATTGTCTCGGATTCTGCACAATATTAATAGGTATTACTTTATTGATAATGAATATTAATAGGTATTACTGCTTCCCTTTTTATTGGAATTGTGAAAAGATAAGTATACCATCATTTTTCATTGATCACATCATGACTTGTCAATTGTGGCTACCTGACTTGTCATTAGTGGCATATTAATTTATGAAGGGCAAACTTGTCTTTTAACAATTTTAATAAATCCCCCACAGGTCCCTTAGAACTTCATACCAATTTGATAATTTCATTAAATCTGATAGGGATAATTTGTCTTCCTTGAAACCTTTGTGATTCCCCATCAAAATATTTGGATTGAGTAGAAGTGCTCAACACTCCATAAGGAAAACTTCAGCTTTAAGCCTTACGGTTAAATCTAGGTTAGCCAATAATACCATATATTATATAATAACTCATGTCCTTAATATAAGAGTAAAATACACTACAGATGAGATCTCATGTTGAGGACCAGAGGAAGTAGTTGTAAAAAAAGCAAAATAAAAAATGGTTTACAGGTCTCTACTCTTTTCAGTCAGGAGACTAATAATTTGTTTATTTAATTTGTTTTTGACAATACAGGTACAAGGACGATGCGTATGACCGGTTGTGGGGCAAATATGATTTTGGTGGTGGTATGGTTCCCTTAGAAACTAAGGTAGAAGTAAAGGTTGAAGACTCCGTTTATGAACTACCATCGGAAGTATTACACAATGCAATGCAACCCACGAATCGTTCCAATTTCTTATCCATAAATGAGAGGAGTAATGATATATTTACCCAATATTACATGTTCCTTCACTTTGCTGAAATTCAAAAGCTTCCTTCTGGCCACAAGAGATTTATCAATGTCACTTTTAATGATGAAAATTCCTCCTCTCGAGAACTCGCTCTCGAATACTTGAAACCAATCACACTGAGTTCCAACAAGATGATTAATGGGATCGGCTTCACAGTTAAGGCAACACCTAATTCTGGTGCTCCTCCTATCATCAATGGCTTCGAAATTTATCAATTCCTCCCTCAAAAATATATCCCTACCGCTGCACAAGATAGTATGACTAATACTGTTTTTTCTTCATCATTTGTTCGTTTTTAATTATATTAACTAAGAAAAAAAAAAGAAAAATTTTGACCCTGTTAGTTTTGTTTGTTATTGAAAATTATGTAGTTAATGCTATGATGGAAATCAAGCATATTTATGGGGTCTCCATGATCAGTTGGCAAGGTGACCCATGTGCTCCATTTGACTTTGCATGGGAAGGTCTGAATTGCAGCTCTGGCAATACTACTATAAGGATCGTTTCATTGTAAGTACGTTGTGCTATTGCTTCTGTTTGTGATTCATTATATTTGAAGCATTCAAGGACAATACCTTGCATATATAGAAATAGTTTAAGAAGACAATAAAATGCCCGTTTGTATATTTTATTCATAAAATATCCAAATTGCATGTCTCGATTTGGTTATATCTCTTTGTTTCTCTTCTTTAGTGGTTAACAGCTATTGCGAAATTTCAAAATATATTCACACCGTAGGAACCTGAGCTCAACGAAATTAACTGGACGGATAGCTACATCATTTGGCCGTTTGGAAAAATTGGAGTCCCTGTAAGTTGTTACATAAGATGGGCTCTTAACATTCAAATATTACTATTGATCATGATGTTGGATATATTACGAACAGCACTTACCTCTGGTTTGCAGAGATTTGTCGAACAATGAATTGACTGGGCCACTACCAGAATTTCTTGCAGCTCTTCCTAATGTGAAATTAATGTACATACCCTATCTATTATTGCATTCAAACTTTCATTCTCAGACTAGGAAGTCATGGATATCAGAATTCTCACTTTTTTTATTTTTTTTCTTTTTTCCATCTTGTAGTAATGTTGCAGGAAACAGGCTTACAGGTTCGATACCCAAAGCTTTGAGGGAAAAGGCTAATTTACAGCTAAGGTTAACTTATTTATCACCATCATCAAATTCTTTTTACTTTTAGTTCCCTCAAGTTGGCTTCAAAAATTATAACCTCTTGTATGTTAGATAAAAATGGTAGTCTGTACTTACATTATGTTCATTCACATCCAGACTACAGACACGCAAAACTTAAGTGAAGATATTCAATTAACTTGAACCAATCTACACCAAAATTATAGAACAAGTTCTATAAAATATTGGAATTTATTGTGTTATGCCTATACTGCTCAAGTCTAACCCTGCTCTGATCTATCTTACCAGTGTGGCCAACAATCCAGGTCTTTGCCCGACAAATTCATGCAAAAAACACAAGTTTGCAATTCCACTTGTTGCATCAGTTTCAGCTCTGATCATCCTTATTGTCTTCTTTTCTTTGGTGTTCTGGAGATTAATTAGAAAGAAGACAGGTAATGGTTTTGTGTATGTTTTCATTTTTTTGCGAATGGTAGGCTCCAACAGCAAACATGCTAATCTCTACGTGTGGGCCTGGTTCTAAGTTCAAGTTGCATTTTAATCTCTTTATTGATTCATGAATTTTGAAGGCATTTAATTTTACACTGCAGTTTTGTCTACTGAATCTCCAAAGATGGACGTTCTAAAAGAAAAATGTCAAGCTTTCTCTTACTTAGAGGTTATCCGCATAACAAACAATTTTGAAATTCGTATTGGAAAAGGTGGATTCGGGGAAGTTTACCTGGGCACTTTAGAAGATGACACAAAGGTTGCTGTTAAGTTACTTTCTCAATCTTCAAGGCAAGGGTACAAGGAATTTCAATCCGAGGTTAGAAATAAAAGTCAATTAATAGTTTCAATATCGAATGAATTTTTACATGTTGGGTGGCAGAATATGTTCTTATGATAGGGCCAATTTTTAACTTGCAGGCTCAGCTCTTAACAGTTATTCATCATAGAAACTTGGTTTCACTTGTCGGGTTTTGTGATGAAAACGACGTCAAAGCATTGATATATGAATATATGGATCTTGGAGACCTCAGTGAACTATTGTCAGGTTTGTCTTAATATTGAGATTATAACTTTTTCTAATATTGCATCATTGTTGGTATAGTTTTACTTTGGTTTTCTAGCCTTAAGAATATTTATATCTATATATGGATCTTTTGAAGTGATTTTTTCTCCTCTTTTCATTCTCCTTCTTTTGACAAATCCTTAGAGTTGACCAAGCCTTGAAACCTAGCTTTGCTGATCAAATTCTCTTAACAACTTCATATTTAAAACTTTATTGAAATACTGTATACATATTTGTTTTGGTTCCTGAGGCACTCTGTTGACCGACATTTCTGCAGAGAAAAACTCAAATAATGTATTAAAGTGGAACGAGAGACTTCGAATTGCTATAGATGCAGCAAAAGGTTAGATAATTAGTTATCTTTTCTCCCCTCAAAAGTCACATATTAACTTACCTTACATAATTTGACGAAATTGTAGGCGTGGAATATCTTCATAATGGCTGCAAGACTCCCATAATTCATAGAGACTTAAAACCATCCAATATTTTATTGAACAAATCCATGGTAGCCAAGATCGCTGATTTTGGACTATCAAGAGCATTTACAAGTGAAGGAGATTCTCATCTATCAACTCGACCAGCTGGCACACCTGGCTTTATTGATCCCGAGTAAGTCATTGCATTTGATAAATGAAGTATTTGCTCCAAAATTTAGGAATAAACAGAGGCATATTAATCCACAAAAAAAAAAAAAAGAGCTATTATAGACTAATTGATTATTGGCATTACAGATTTCAAAGATCTGGAAAGCTAGATAAAAGAAGTGACATGTATAGTTTCGGGATGATTCTTCTTCAACTAATCACAGGCCATCCTCCGATAAGAAGAGAACAAGAGAGTATTTGTTTTATAATTGATTGGATCCGTCCCAATATTGAATGTGGGGATATCCAAAGCATCGTTGATCAAAGGTTGAAAGGTGAATTACAAGTGAGTTCAGCATGGAAAGCTGTTGAGACAGCAATGTCATGCCTTGCACTACCTTCCATCCAAAGGCCAGACATTAGTTATGTGTTGAATGAACTAAAAGAATGTTTGGCTATGGAGATAGCTGATGCCAACTCAAATGGTTCACAAAGTCATCCAATCAATCTTTCTGGGCAGCTTGATTCAGTCACTGCCCTCTCAGCTAGGTAGCTTCTATACATTAGTATATGGTGCAAAAAGCCACATATAGTTCATCGATAACTATTGCAGCATGCTGTTTTTTTTTTTAATTATTTTGGTTCGCATGTGAAAATGGATATTGTTATATGTAATATAAAGTTATTTTTTGTTTGAATTTGCTCTATGGAAGTTACTTTTTGTCGGATTAAGAATCTATTTGATTTTATTATTTATGTGACATCTCTCTTTGTTCATTTGCTCATGAAATTTTAGTTTTATTGTTTTTCCATGGCTCTTTGTTTCACTATTTCTCTGCTTTTTCCCCAAATTATTGTTTTGCTTGATTTCATGAACTGCTAACTAGCTTATAGACATAATTTTACATTTCTGAGATGTATAAGCCTTCCATGAATTGTTTCCACACAAGTTATTATGAGAAAATAGATTCACAAAATTGTGTCAATAATTAGGTGACGTAGGCTACACAAATGACAGAGGAACCAAAACATGGTCTGAAACAATTGATTATCGGACTTCTGTCGCACGTTAGTCTTAGGGTCCACAATCAAAAATTAATTAAGGATTAGGTATAGGCAAATATATGATTGTTCTATCTTTTCGAGGAGCCTTTTATTGAATCTTAAGTAATCTATATGCCACGCAAATGCAATAAAAAGCAAGGGGAAAATTGGTTTTGATTTTTCAAGTTAATAACTAAAAAAAAGAATGCAATTTAATTAAAATGCTAGACTAATATTTTTGATATTTTTATAAAAATAGGATGATTAATAAAATATGAATGAAGTGAATTCTCTTGAGAAATTGGTTTATTGGCTATCCAAGTTCACTAAATAATATAGGAGTTTGAAATTGAAGAAATAAGGCTTTGTCGGCTTTTATACCTTGGTGGAGTGGTGGAGGTTGTGGTGGAGGTTCATAAAATGATGGATAATGTGGTTCACAGGGAGTTCTACATTGGATGGAAGTAGGGGGAAATGGGGAAAGATAAAATGGTTATGATAGTTCTTGATAGAGTGGAGTTGGTGATTCTTGATGGAATGGGTAGGGCGAAGAAATATGGTTGAAGTAGGTTTGAGGTGGTTGAAAGGTGGGTTCATGGTCAAAATAGGAGGGTTGTAGACAAGATGGTTCCAAATGTGTATGGAGATATGAAAGTGGTTTAGATTTAGAGGCTCCTCTTTGTTTTATGTCTGCATGGAGGGAATCCAATTCTTGTTGAAGTAAATCAAACTTTTGAAAATATGTAAGATAAGAAAATTCATCATGTTTCCAAGTGCCATAAGAGTCATCCGAGAATTGAGAGCTTGGAGTTCTTTAATTTCATTCCCTAGAAAAGAATGCAATGGAGGATTAGTGTAAAACCTGAATTCGTGATCGTTATTAAACCGAGCCATTCAAATTGCAATCAATTAAATCCCAATGAATCCTAGGTCCTAAAAATGCAAATGCAAAAACGAAAGAAAATCAAGATATTTGTCGATATTTTTTTCAAAATTTTCTATGGAAAGATGCAATATGCTATGAAGAACATGCAAAACAATCTAAACTAACTAAAATGCAACATAAAGGCTCAAGGTACCAATCAATTAAAGGTTGACACTTAGCTACTAAGGAACCAATTACTTGGCTCCCTAGCAACGGCGCCACTTGAACAAATAAGGCTTTGTCGGCTTTTATACCTTGGTAACCTCTTCGAAAATTAAACCAAGGATTGTAATATAGGGTGCAATCCTGGATTGTCTCTCGAAGAACCTTTTATTAATTACCTAGAAACTAAGTGTGACGATTGGCATAAAACAAGTAAAAAAATGATTTTGGAACTTTTTAAATATCAAACAAGTTGCAAGAAAATGTAAATGCCTACACTACAATAGTTTTTTGGTATTTTTGGATATAAAATGATAGGTGGAATGAAATTGATGAAGTGAATCTCTTAGAAATTGTTTTCAATGGCTATCCTTGCTCAATTAAGATATTTGGGGAGTTAATACACTAAGCTTCTAATATACCAAATCTCATTAACCAATGAGTCGAGCATCACAAGAGAGGGACCCCTACTCTTGAAATGCTATTAAGCCCTCTTAGTGTAATGAATTTCTCTAAGAGTTTTCTAATATACCAAACCCTAATTACCATTGAGTTTAATGCTTAAACTCATGAACCCATTTATTTAAGCATTATTAAAACCCCTTAGAGAGTGACTATGGAATAAGTAATGTATTTAGGTTCAACTACAATTCCAATTCAAACTATCCAACAATACCATATTAAATAGAAGAAAACAATAGAATCATAGATAAACATATATATAACATATATATTGATGATAACAAATCCTCATTACATATTCCAAATCACAAGAACTCAATCCATAGAAATCATAACTAAAATCATAGTCTCAATATATAAATGAACTCTCAAACTTAAGAAATCACAAATATAATGAGCTATATATAAAATAAACTCCCTTTTGAAAAACATGTGAACTCAAGTCATCTCCAATTCATCTCCAAGAGCCAAGGAAATCAGTCACTCAGCCATGGATTCAAGAAAGATATTCATTCTCAGACTCAGACATCCAGCCATATGAAATTTGGACGCTGCAGAACAGAGGAAACTGGTTGCAATGAATTCAGCAGTAAAGGAAAATGCTGTCAGCGATGGACGACGGTAATGGGAAGGTGGACGGAAATGAAATTTGGACGCTGCAACTCCCTCTTCTCACTCCCAGCGCTGTGTCTGCCTCCCTTCCAACTCTCAGCTTCCTTCGATCCTCTCAGCTCTGTTCTGGCAGCAACTGTGGTAGATGATATTCGCCAGCGGCTGTGGTGGTGGATGACGCCGCCTGTGAGAGAGAGGAAGAAGATGAAGGTGGTGATAATCAAAGGAGGAAGGTTGGAGGTAGTGCTTTGCGGCTGTAATTTCTGGTTCGTGCCTCTGTCTTAATATCCCCCAGCTGCTGCTCTGAATCAGACCTAATGACCTGCTGCAAAAAGCTGTGTTGAACTCTTGGACCAAATTGTCATTTTCCAAATTCATTATATCAAACTGTTATTTCCTAAATTCAAGCTCCAAATTGTCATTTTCAGTTTTAATCTAATTTTTCAAGTACTTATAATTATACGAACATCAAATATTCTCAGAAAAATCAATGATGAAGAGTAATTATAATTTTATTGATAATTTTGCCCTTTTTACTCCTAATTTAATCCATTTACTCTTAATCTTAATTTATCTTAAGAAAGATATTTTAGGCTCAATAACTATGACAAAACCCCCAATTAAAGTATAAAAACATATATGAAAATAGGGCTTTATCAGAAATCCATCAAGTCTTAATTAAAAACCTCAAACAAATGTGTTGAGTCCAATTTATCTAATTAATGACTAGTTCTACAATCGTATTCATAGTCATTTATTGGATAAATTGTTAAAAACCACTTGATGTGTGAAATGGATTAAATTAATACAATTATTTCCTCTAATATGAATGCACAAGCGCGCCACTTAAATTAACCCAAATCAATTACACAAACTAGTAATCAATCACAAAGCAATTTTAATGAATTAATAGGAAATATATAACCATAAATCAATCAATGACAATAATTTCTATCCAAACATAATATAAGCAATCTTAGTTCAACAATCTGGAGTCCAAATAACTCATAACAAAATCTTACTGCAACTACCTTAAAATATAATTAGGAATTATAATAATAATAGGAAATTCATGCAACTACCTTAAAATATAATTAGGAATTATGATAACAATAGGAAATTCATAAAGAAACTAAGAAAAAGTCCCTTTGTGAACTCAAGACAAATCCCCTAATCCTCAAGAGTTTAAAAGCTCAGCCACTCATTTGATTAACAACAATCACAGAATGCCACAGATTGTTCAAGCTTTGAGAATCCATGGACGTGAAATGAAGATGAATCAGTGGGGAAGGAAGTGAGGGCACTGGGTGTTGTTAGATGAAGGAATTGGAATAATGTGATGGAATGATGTTGGAGAAAGGGGAGCCACGGTCTGAACAGGGTAGAGAGAGTCGGAGGTCAGAAGGAAAGAAAGAGATGGTGATGATGTCACTACAGTGAGGAATGGGAGTGGTGGACTGCCGACGGTGTGAGGTGGACCGCAGTGGTGGTGTGGAATTGATGCCGGTTGTCTCTCTTCTGAGCTCCGCTTGTTCCTGGCGGGCGTAGTTCGTCGGAGGAGGACGGTGGTGAACACAGCAGTGCAACGGAGGACGGACTGTGGTGACTGATGGTGGTGAAGAACAGAGAAGACAATCCGGCAGTGGAGGTGGTGGTGTTTCTGGTCTGTTGCTCTTCCTCCGATCAAGCCGTCTCGCTCCAGATCTCAGCTCTCTCTCTCTCTCTCGCTGCCAACGGAGATGATGGTGGTTGAGGGAGGGCCGGTGAAGAAGAAGAAGAAGGTGGTGGTGGCCCTCCCTCATTCCTCTCAAGCTCTCTCTCTCGGTCTGAATCCGCTGCCCTCACTCTGCTCTCAGCTCTCAGCTCTCAGCTCTGTTCTTTTATTCCCCACAGCCCCCTCTCGGGTCTGCAATAAGGGGTCCTGTTTTCAGCTCCAAGACAGCTGACCTAGTTCCTGGTCAAAACGCAAGTTTTGACCAGGGACTAAACTGAAAGAGTTAAAACCAAGATGAACCATCTAAAATCCTTACTACCTCTTTCTTTTTTTGTTATTTCT
This sequence comes from Inga oerstediana, assembly GCA_963210345.1. NCBI lineage: Eukaryota > Viridiplantae > Streptophyta > Magnoliopsida > Fabales > Fabaceae > Inga > Inga oerstediana. The sequence goes on along the minus strand of OY723408.1, from coordinate 22,305,768 downwards.
TCATCTGATTGTTTGTTTATGAAACAGTGATGACTAACCTTGACATTACCATATGCTGCGCAGATTCTCTCAATGGCCTTATATTTTATGCTTCATGGAATAACTAAATCATTGACATGTTTTGGCTTCTGAGGAATTTTGTTGAGATATATAGTGGTGTTTGTAGACAAAAGGTCAAATGTTTTGAAGTGGAAAGAGAGACTTCAGGTTGCTGTTGATACAGCGAATGTTCAGAAAACTAGTTCTTTTCCTTTCTCAAGAACAATTTTTTTACCTTCCCTTGTATAATATGATAATAATGCAGGATTGGAATATCTTCATAATGGCTGTAAGACTCCTATAATCCATAGAAACTTGAAGCCATCCAACATTTTATTAAATAAGTCAATGGTAGCCGAGATTGCTGATTTTGGATTGTCAAGAGCATTTACAAATGAAACAGATTCTCATTTATCAACTCAACCAGTTGGTACATCTGGTTACATTGATCCTGAGTAAGTGATTGCATTTCATCAACTGGTGAAAATATATATTTGTTATTGACTTTTAGAATACAATGTACCATTATGTTTCCTCTTTGTTTTGAATAAATATATGCATATGTTATAAGCCCTCAAAGAAAAATCTATAGACTAATTGATTGTTTTCATTATAGATTTCAAACGTCTGGAAGACTAAATAAAGAAAATGATGTTTATAGCTTTGGGATGATCCTTCTTGAGCTAATCACAAGCCATCCTCCGATCAGACAACAAGAACATGGGAATATTTGTTTCATTACTGATTGGGTTCGTTCTAAGATTGAATGTGGGGATATCCAAGGCATTGTTGATCTACGTTTGGAAGGTGAATTTAATGTTACTTCTTACTTCAGCATGGAAAGCTGTTGAGATAGCAATGTCATGCACATTACCAGAGCCCAAAGAAAGGCCGGACATAAGCTTTGTGTTACATGAATTAAGTGAATGTTTAGATATGGAGATGGATCATGCTAAATCAAATGGAACACCAAGCTATCCAATCAATCATGTTGAGCAGTTTGATTCAATGATTACCCTCTCAGCGAGGTAGTCCCTTTGGAATAGATTATTGTGTTAAAAGTTACATTTCGTCAGACTTTTTTGAGGATCAGTATGTATCTTGTTTGTCTTTTGTTTGTTTGCATGTGAAAATAGACACAAGTATTTATGTCACTAATACAAAAAACTTTGGGCCTATTTGTTTCTATTTTCTATTTTTTCCCAAAACATTTTTATAAATTGTTTTTTTAAAACAAGTTTTGAATTAAAAAAATATGTCTGAATAGTTATTCTGAAAAATTCACATTTGAAAACAAAAAACATAAACATTTATTTGAAATAATTGTTCTTAGAGCATCAACTTAGATAACAAAGAAGAATAGAATTGTTTGATTCACTTACTTTTTTTTTTTTGAGCAAAACTTGATTCACTTACTTTATATAATTGATATTCACATTAGTTTTGAAGATTAATACTTGATTATACTTATTCAACAACAATAACCATCATTCTACTATCTAAGATTGGCTATGTGAATCATATGATGCCATTGAACAATATTTACTATAAAAAAGGCAATTATCTATCGAATGAAATTCGGATTCCATCGCCAGCAGTGATGTGGCATTGGTAGTAGTGACATGGCGGTGGCGGCAGCCATAAGCTAACACCAATGGTGGAGTGATAGTGGCCATCAGCGCCAAGGACGCCACATTGGCCATTGCGGGGGTAGATGGCAGTGGCCGTCACGCGACATGGCAGCGATTGACACCAATGATGTGGTGTCAATGGTAGATAGGTGTTGGCCTCATCCCTTGTAAGTTTTAACAGGAAAGAAAGAGTTTCCTAATTTTCAAAAATAAAAGTAAAAAAATAGAAAACGAAAAAAATCTAAAAATTGTTTTGGTTTTTGTTTTTTTAAAACAAGTTACTACTTTTTGTTTTTAAAAACACCTCACTAAAATCAAATTGACAAACAAGTATTTTTTGTTTAAAAAAAAATCATTTTAAAAATGGGAAACAAATAAGCCTTTTTTTCTATGAAATAAATAACTTTTCCCTGTTCAAGACCTTTTTATCTTTTGTTATGAAAATGTTAATATCCACAAGAGCCACTTTGTTTGCGAGGTATCAAGTATTATTATTCATTCTTAAATCAATGGATTTAAATATGTTGATTCCATAACCCGCCATTTTACAAGGTAAATTGCCCAGGTCTTGACAAGTAATAAAGTTATGAGAAAAGTATTGTTTTCAGGAAAATTTGGTTCCAAAACCTGGTTAAATATACTTTTTCCTAATTTGAGTGTCACAAATATTAGGAAACTATTCTTAAAATTATAAAAACAAATAAAAACAAGTGATTCATGGACTATTTTTTTTTTCACTTGCATGATTCATGAACTTCAAGAGCAGTCAATCAATTCTCCACTATATATATATATATATTTGCATCTTAATTATAGATCATGCTAGTCAAGGGTACTAGTTGACCTAGAAGCGCTCTCTCAAGTCTGCAATAAGTTTCTAGATTAATTAATCCCTAATTAATTAATTCAACCCCAATTTTCATTGCAAACCCATATGGCTATGTGAGGCTAATGAGTACTCCTTCTAGTCCTTATTATAGGACACCTTTTAGAAGTTTTTGTGGACCTAACTATAAGAGCTTATGCAAAAAGTTAACAGCATTAAAATTTTCTTTTCCAGAAATACCCTTATCAATTGTAATGTGGAGAGATATTGTATAAGAAAAACATTAAAGGTAATTAAGATAAGTTGATTTTAATTGGAGGATAGCATTGGAAAGAAGTAATAATTTTTCACCATTTTAAGTATATAAAATTACTTTTAACTACTTTTATTAATTCTTATGAAGTCCTATATTAAGGACTAGAGGGAATATTTCTCATAAACAAAACCGTTCAATCCACAAATTTCAAATTTTCTCTATCTTTAACACTTCTTGTTGATTGGCCACCAATAAGATTTTTGAGTTTACTTGATTAATGCTTAAGAGTGCTAGGTTGAGTATAGAACTCCACTATATAAAAGGGTGTTCACTACCGCAAGTGCACAGATCGCATCAAGTAATAAAGTGATAAGTAAGATCATTCCCTCAAGGATTTGAGTAACAAATTAGTCAAGCAATAGGCTTGGTGAAATCAATTAAGTTAAGCCAAGACTTGTTGTTGGTGTAGACAAAGATAAATTTCAAAAGATATTTTTGTAGAAACTAAGAATTACTTGAACAAAAATCTGATCCTTCACTACTACAAAAAACCAAATCTGTGGCGCTTATAATTGCATTAGCTGTGGCGCTTGCGAAATGCCACCTATCTTAACGCTACTAAAAAAAGCTGTGGCGCTTGGAAGCGCCACAGCTATTTAAATTTTTTTTTTTTAAATAGCCTACTGTGGCGCCTGACCAACCAGGCGCCACAGGAGGCTACCTTCCTGTGGCGCCTGGTCAGCCAGGCGCCACAGGAGGGATGCCTCCTGTGGCGCCTGGCTGGCCAGGCGCCACAGGAGGCATCCCTCCTGTGGCGCTTGGCTGACCAGGCGCCACAGAAGGCCTTTTTTTTTTTTTTTTTTTTTGCGTTTTCTTTTTCTTTTCTTTCCTGTGGTCCTTTTTTTTGCTTCCTGATTGTGAAGCTTTATTTTATAATGAGTTACTTTCATGTTTATCATCTCTCAAATTTTCAATCTTTCTATTTTATATTTCAACCTATTATATATATATATATATATATATATAATTTTCACATTTAAAATTCAAGTTCCCCAACAATAATTTTCTTACACAACAATATATTTATTGTCATTTCCTCAATAATAATGTTCTTACATTAATACTCTCCAAAGCAAACATAAAAAATATCACAATACAAGAACTTGATATGTGAACACAGTACATCAACAACTGATTAAGTAAATTAAAAGATTACTAAAAAAATTTAAACAAAGCAAGCTAGAATGAAACAATCTTCTTCTTACGTTGGTGACGCTAGCTTGAGTGACGAGGATGAGCAAATGTGAGCTGTGGAGTGGAGTAGGGATCAACTGTAGTGGGGTTCAAAAGAGGAAGAGAGACAGAGAGTATGAAGAAAAGGGAACAACTAGGAACAAAAGTGGGGACAGACGAAACAAAATGGAAAAAGGGACAAGAGAATTTAATGAAGAAGACGAGTGTGTGTTTTTGTTGTGCAAGAGAAAGTGATATCTTTTACGGGGGAGAGGCGTCCACATGAGCTAAGGAAGAGGGAATAAAAAGGAAAAAGGGAGGGAAAAGATAAAAAGTAAAGTTAAAGGAGGGAAATTTGATTGGCGGGAGAGTTGAAAAAATTCATTATTCAGCCAATTGTGGCACTTCTTTAAAGAAGTGCCACAGCTGCCCCTTTTTTTTTCTATTTAATTTTTTTTTTAGGACCCAATTGTGGCGCTTGGCAAGGCAGGTGCCACCTTTGGGTGTGACCAGCTGTGGCGCCTGGTCCACCAGGCGCCACAGCTGGCCAATTGTGGCGCCTGCCTTGCCAGGCGCCACAATTGTCCCCCCCAGCTGTGGCGCCTGGTCCACCAGGCGCCACAGCTGGTCCCAAAAATTAAAAAAAAATTAAAAAAAAAAAAAAAAAGGGCAGCTGTGGCACTTCTTTAAAGAAGTGCCACAAAATATGCGCCACCTTTCAATCTTTTTGTAGTAGTGTTTGTGATTTCGACAGTTGTAATAAGCCTAGGATTGTTCATCCCCTTTGTATTTCATAAACTTGATTATTTTCCTCTCCGAGAATATTTCCATGGGACATATATATATGTTAGTCTAAGACTCACAAGTATTTGATTAAGCTCTCTCGAGTCATAACTGTAACCCCCTTCCACCATAGGCCAAGATTAAGTTCATAAATACATTATTATGTTGAATTAGAGACCATAAGTGATTTGAGACTTAATGAAAGTAAATTTCCCAAAATCAGGGTTTTCAAAAACTTTTCTAACACCTGTTCAACAATAGTCTCATATTCACATTTCAATACATAAATAGCATGTAGTGGTTGACTCCATTCATACATATCAGAATTCCCGACACACTCGGGTTCCATTAATTAATTAAGGGTTTATACATGGCATAATGCCCATAATCTCTTTCCCTTTTACTTGGAGATTACACAAAACTAAACCATATCACAAATATATATAATAGTTTACCAAGAATATATCCAAAAATTACAAGTATGATAACCAAATATTCCCAAAATGAAACTCATATCCGGAGCTCTAACTAATCTTTGTCACCCGCTTCCCCTTTGATCCTTCAGCCCTGTCTAAAATTGTTTTGGGAGAGTATTCTAAGGAATCCTCGTAGTGTCAAGTCACTTATAGTATGCACAACAATAAGGCATGAAAGCAAATTATCACACAAATACATAGCAACTACAACGACAGTTACAACGGAAAAGGGAGGTATGACGGACGTCACCTTTACGCTTGCTCACGCTGTATTGCACACCAACATGTTCACAACAATATATTTCACCAGAGCTAGGATTCATATAAAGCATTTTATAACGCAAGCCACACTGGCAAGATTCACAACGCAAGCCATACTGGCAAGATTCTCAAAGATCCATAGCGATTACAACGACAGTTCAACGGCAGGGGTAGGTTTCATAGACATCACCCCCTACAACTACTCACATTGAAGTGCTCATCTTGTAATGGACCATGGCACAGACATTCCACAAAACTCAATGACAAGTCATGCATACCATACATCATACACAACATGAGGGAAAAGTCACTACCTTGGTTCTTCTGTGTGTGCTCCAGCACTGATCTCTCCCGAGTAGGGCAAATATCAAGTCCTATATTTCACAATTAGGGACGAAGTGTCATTCTCTATTCCAATACTTTAAATGACTTCACAATTCTTAGATTGGTTATCGTTATTGTTCTTTAGGAAGCTACAAATGCTCCTAATAATGCTAGGCTAGTAACTATATCTCTATGTTACTAACAAACTATCTATTTAGTTCCTAAACTTCAAGTCTAGCATAATTTTACCATAGTTATACAATTAAATTAACTCTCTCAAGCTTAATTTAATTGAACAAATCATCCACAGTGATGGCCAGTCACAAGTGTTAGAACCGGCTATCACCCAAGAAGGGGGTGAATTGGGTGTATAATAAAAACTTAAGAACTTTGGAAATCTTTTCGCATCTTAAAGAAAGCGGTAAGTATGAAGGTTTATAAATCAACAGTTAGATTAAATAATATATGCTAGAAATATAAGAGCTTAGGGAAGAGAATATGCAAACTGTGATTTATCCTGGTTCGGTCCAATCTGTGATGGCCTACGTCCAGTCCCCAGGCTCCTCTTGAGATTTTCAAATCCACTATCTTTTTGTTTAATCCGGGCACAAGAAAAGCCTTTACAATCCCATAAGTTTAGCCGGGTACTTGTGAAACCTTTTACAAATCTCTCACTGAAATACTCCCCCTTAAGGCAAGTTTTATGAGCAGAGCAATTCTGAAGATCTTCCTCTCCTGCTTACTCGTACAAGTCTTACGAGCAACAACGTTCTCTCCTGCTTACACCCTTGTAAGTCTTATGAGCAGAAACGTTCTCTACTGCTTGCACCTCGTAAGTCTTACGAGCAGAATGTCTTACTGGCAATTCTCTCTACAGCTTCCCCCGTAAGGAAATCAACCCTCTCAAGGTCCCTCTACATTGAGATCAATTCAGAAATACAGATGAAAGTATTTACAGACTCTCTCACAGAGTAGATATAATACTCACTAAAGTACAATACAAATAATCACTCTCTCAATGATAAGTAATATAGAAGCTGTAGAACAGAGAGTGTTTGGGTAGAAGCAGAGGATTCATATTTCTATCATTTTTCTCGTAGTTGCTTGCTGTTTTTGTTTTTCATCGACTTTGAATGCTTTCTCATTTATAGTTGATGAAGATGATGACCGTTGTGAGCTTTCTTCTGTTGGAGTCCCATTACTTCATTTTTACCGTTGAGCGCATTTGAATATCTACCCACTATGAAATATCCGTTGCAAATTGGAGCGTCCCATTGAAGAGCAGGATGTTTCATTATAAGATTTGACCATTGAGTGCATTTGACCAACTAGCCGCTGTTTGTTGCAAAGCAGATCATCCCGTAGAGGAGCAGGATGCGAGCGTTTGGATATCCGACAATTTTTCATTATGAGCTATACGTCACGTTGTGGAGCGGTATGAAGATGTTTGAATATTCGATAGTCTTTCGTGGTGTGTCAGTTGCTTGTCGTGGTAGGTAGCCGCCATTCAGTGTGTAATGAAGTTCACCGCAATTGACTTTCTTATTTGAAACTTCAATCCGAGCATTTAATATCTTGTTTCACACTTGAAATATATGTTAGTTAACACTTAGAAATAATAACAAGTGAAAACATAATGAATGTATAACATTTAACCATGTTTGGATTGATAGCCATGAGAGTCTGAACTTCTACGTTTTGGTTCTTTTACGACTTCACTCGAGTGCAAATAGTCCTGCTCGAGTGTGCTTCTTGTTTTCACGTACATGCTTCTTCTCGGGTTAACACTTTCATGTCAAAACTTGCATGTGCTCGAGTGCAAAGCAACTTGATGCTCGAGTGTGGATCTTAGTGCTCGAGTGTTGTAAATTTCTCCACACTTCAGCCGCTTTTGGACAACACTCGCATGACATTTTTCAAGAGTGCGTTTTTGCACTTGTGAGTGATGTGGGGCCACATTAGAAAAAATTTATTTATTTGATTCTAATGATGTATCATAAGAAAGCTCTTGCCATATGCATTCTAATGCAAAAAGAATCAGCTCCAAACTCCTTGTATTCTGCAAGTTATGATTGAAAGAGTGTCTATCGCACTAGACTGCACAAGCGTTAACTTCCAGAAGGCACAGCTCCTATAATATAACTTTAAATTAGGCAAATTACCTATCCATGGAAAGCCCTTTGAGTCTAGTTTTATATGGCACTGGTCTCATCTCAATCCGATGTGTGGTTTGTGATTTATGTTCAAAATACGAAACCTGTGTTGAAAAGTGATGGTGATTTCACTGTCAACTTCCACGGATCATATCTCCTTCATCGAAGCTTCTTTAAATAAGATCTTGGTGTACAGTTTACGTGTTATGAGTATTCGTTCATATGCCACTGGTTTCGGGTCAATCTGACATGTGGTTTGAGAGATATGGCCAAAATACCAGACCTCTATCAGGCTGAATGTAAAACAGAGTAGAACAGAGTAGCCCCCCAACACTTGAGTGTGTTCATCTCGTGCTCGAGTGCAACACCTTTGGCACTCGAGTGTTGAGCTCACACTCGAGTAAAACTCCTCTAGAAGTGACATAACTCATATATAAGTCATCTTAGCTTCGTATTAACCTATTCCAACCATCATTTGATCATAGAAGCCTCCGGTATCATCATAGAAACCTCCAGTATCACTTCTAACAGCTTGACCCTTGATATTCTCACTAGATCTTATAATTTCTTCTTTCTTCAAAATCTTTCTTCTTGATTTCCTTCTTAATGATCATTCTCTATAACCCAACAAGACAACTTCTTTATTTTCTTGATTATCTTCAATCTTTGCTTGACTAATCTACAAGGTATGCAATATTAAACATAATAATTAGTCAAAGTAATACATTATATAAACTTTTTGCTCTTATCATTTCACATCTATATTTGACATCATCAAAACTAATCATATCTGACAACAAGTAGTAGTGAAAACAAGGTAAAATCAATATACATATATGCCATTAGATACTTAAAGAGAGAATGAATCAATTTTAATCCATACAAAGGTTCAAAAACAATCATAGAACGAAGATACAGATACAGAGCATAAACTGTCATATCAGCAAAATGGAGAAGAAAGGGAAAGGAATCAGTAAAACCAAAGAAAATGAGCTCGAATCTCTGTAAATCTTCAATCTCTACTTGATAATATTTCCCTTGATTTGTGGCACACCCAGGCTCAGAGGAATGTCACAGCCACCTCTCTAGGTCTTTTCAGATAAGGAAACCCCCCTTCAGTCTCTGGATTCAGCATTTATATGCCTTGAATGTCAAAACGCATAGCATTTGTATTAGGCATTGGCCATGGCCAGTTAGCTTCTGTGAGGTTATTGGCCGCAGCAAGTGAAATGGTTTGCCGCGGTCAGTAAGTTACTGACCAATTGTTGGCTATGGCCAATATGTTTCTGAATGTATGTTGGCCACAGCCAATGGATATATTGGCGGCGACCAATGACTTTCTGGTATTGGTTGGCCGCTGCCAGTTAATAGCTTGGTCATGGCTAGGAGTCCTGAAGTGCAACTTTGTCTCTTACCTAGATCTGTTCTCATCTCTTCTTGCATTGCCATAGCAAGCTTGATCGTTTTAACTCCATTTCACTTTCTTTTCATTGAATTTGGCTTTCTCTGGCTCCAACTGTGACTGAATTTTTATCCTATCAACACAAAGAACTTATAAAAGCTTACAGTTTGATAATCATAACATATATTCACATATTACCCCCATATTTATACTCGTTCTGTGCCAAGTATGTATAGAACACATTTCCTTTACTTCAGTACTCCCAAATGCCCATTAGTACACCCAAAATGTGGAAGAAATAAGAGGAAATATGCAATTCTGACCATAAATTTATGAGGTTAACACAGCCCCAAACTTAAACTTTTGCTCGTCCTCGAGTAAAACCAGTTAAGTAACAAGAGTTAGATTAATTAATCCCAGACGGAGTGTACATGCATGATAATGTTCCTCATTGGCTACTCATGATGTAATGCTCAATAGGAAAAACAAAAACATATAAATGGATGCTTGGTTCACAGTTTAAGGACAAACTTCCTAACATTTTTCAAATGTGTATGTGATGAGAGTTGAAGAACAATCTTCCTACAGTTGTCAAGATCAAATGCAACACTTCAATATATATCAACAACCTCAACCTCTGAACTTAATCCTTCTATATTCTCCTTTCTATTCACTTATATTGCATTTCACACAATTTTTAAAATCAATAGGACTTTAAGGGCTTGTAATGTGGTAAAAGGTTAAGCTCATCAAAATAATAGGAAAATAGAGAATTCAAAGATCTTGAGATAAATGACTATATTTTTCATGCAGCTCATCTCCCCCCCCCCCAAACTTATCTCAAGTTGCTTCCTTATACTCCACATTTTTATTGGATTAATCATTAATCACTAATGAAGCTAACACAAGTTTTAGCATGAGGTAATATAGATGGACTAGATTAATGCACAATTATTCAAAGAAATGTACACAAGAGAACACTCAAGGATTTAAGTGTTTAACTCTCACAAGTATAGGAAATTTCGCTCAATACCACCTAGACTAGGTCCTACCATATGCTTGTAGAAACTCTACTCTCTTCACCACTTTGTAGCACCTAGACTCATGAAACAAGGGGACTTTTTTAAAAAGGTTGTAATGATGAAAAAGGTCTCATGGAAAGGATAATGAAACAAGTACTATGCTCGCACAAATGTCTACAATGGCATCCACTTTTTTTTGTCATGCTTTTTTTTCCTGCTAATTCTCTCTCTTTTTTATTATATATATAATGCATGAAAATGGCATTTATTCAAACCAACAATATTCATGACAATTCAATGATATTTAAGTGCCAATCTAACTCAAGTGGGAAGCATACATAGTGCTTGTTGTTAAATGATAGATTTTGAATTGTGAAGGGCTCAAAGGGGTTAACAATGGATTAATTTATAGGGTTTGTGCTTAGGTAAATGGGTTTAGAAATGAATGCCCCTATCATATTCATTAATCTACTTGCAAATGTGATTTTGAAAAATAATTTAAATAAGTTTTAGAGGTACACTAGAATAGGTGGCAAACACATGTTAATGAATGAAAATTAGGCTCGAAATCCTTCCAACAAAGGTTTTCTTCTCAATGCACATTCACAAAGATTAATTGAACATTAGCCTAATCAAAATACATTAACTCAACTAATCCAAATGCTAACTCTAAGAGCAATAAAAAATTAATTCATTAAAAATCAACCAAGAGCATAAGCAATTCCCACAATTTTTTTAGCTCAAAGAGAGTGCAAATCATGTTATAAAAATGTGTGAAATGTTCATTCATTTCAAGAAATTCAAATACAAATTCAAAAGACCTTCAATGAGAAAATCTCATACACATCAATTTGTTATAAAATCTCCTGACAAAAGCATTCAAATTATTTTTAACCCTTATGCGTAATGTTTATTCTAGCAAGTATTAGGAAGTAATTTTTAAAATATGAACCAAGCATTCATGAATATTTATTATTGTTTTCCTGGAAAACATAAAATCCAAGTATCCATTTCTATCATCAGATCACGCATTCCACTTCAGATATAATCAATCAAATCTAACTCAACTTTTGACTCACAGGACAGGGCACAAAACACATTTCTAAAATTTGAAATTCTTGTCAACGATAAAAAACATGCATCAAATACCCCCAAACTTGAGATAGATAGTGTTTGCACTATCACAAGGCACACCGTGCACACATATCGCCTGCGATGGAATAGATAAAACAGCAATCCATAGACAGAATAATGATAGGTATATGTGGGAGAAACAACATAAATTGAAACCTAAAATCAGCCATTAATAAGAAAAGTGCCAACAATATCTACTGGTGATAATATGAACAGCAACCAAAACAACAAAAACAAAAATAAAATCCTAACAACAAAGAAAAGCAATGCTAATCCTCACCACCACCATCACTGATATCCACATCATCATCAACCTCATCTTCCCCATCATTATCATCACCAGTATGAGCAGCACTAAGGGTATGGGCAGCCAATAACTCCTCTAATCGGGTCAATTTAGCACCATGGTCTTACAGATAGGTGAGGCATTGGGCAGTAGTAGCCTCAGTGCTCTGGATAGCTGATAGGATCACATATAAGGTTGCAGGAGGCTGAGAAGGGGAAAGGGCACCCGATGGTTCACCATATTCCGAATGAGACCGAGAAGGTCCACCATGTTTAAATAGAGGAGTAGTAGCTAATCGTTAGGCTGGTGGAACGTGTTCATTCGCCTTTGGCTTGATGCTCTGGTATTGAAATTTCTTGATTGGTTTGAACAAGACATCAGTGACTAAGGCTGGGACACCTATAGAGGAACAGAAAGAAAAGATAAGGTAGGGCAGCATTAGGCCACCAGTATGGTCATGAATATGGTCTCTCAATGACTTGTAAATCACAGCAACTAGATCGATTGGTTCCTTGTTCATCAGAAGGTAAATAAGGAAGACTTGGTCCCTAGTAAGGTGGTTTCGGTTGGATAAAGGCCAAAAATAATCCTTGCCAAAGTGCAACCAAACCCGAGCTTCAACAGATAACTGAGCGCAGGGTAAATATTTCTGAGTCCCACCTTGACTTTGCCAAGCCACCTCTCTATCATATACTAGCAATTAAGAAATGGCGTCCTTAGGGATGTCATTTGCATTTTCTAAATGCTGCTGATATTTGCATTCCTTGACTACTGGGAGTGATGAAAATTGCCTAAAATTAGCCAGAGTGAAGTAGATGTCGATACCCCAAAGGGGAAACTGCCAAACAGGTTGCACACAAGCATTGGCGTAAAATTCATGGATAATTTGAAGATTTCTGTCAATCTTGGGGTCCATGAGCTTATTCAAGTGATATGTCCAAGTGGCTAGCTCATAAAACATATAGGAAACGGTGAAAGGGAATTCACGTTCTTGCAGCAGGGGCCTCTTGATGATTTTGACTTTTGCCTCATCAATGGCCCTGGGGCCTACTCGGTCAGCAAGACGCTTGGCAAGCATGGTAGATAGAGAAATAGACAGATGATAAACCCAAACGCAAACAAGAAGGACAAAAGATTGACACCAAAGAAGGAAAGAAAAGCCCATCAGTAAATTAGAAAAAAGAAAAAATTACAAAACTATGAAAAAATGAAAACAAAAGAGAGATCTCCCCTAAACTTAGTGTCTTACTAGTACCAAACCTTCAATCAAAATTCCATCCTAACTCCTATCCTCACTGCATAGAGACATCAATAATGTGCCAAAGACCTCTAGCAAATACTAAAGTAACATTTACAATTCCAACCTAGATCCTATTCCCATTTCTTTGAAAAACTGATTTTTGTCCAAAAGGAAGTGCATTATAATGATAAATGAAGGAATTGAAAATTGGCTTGGAAATATAATGCACAACCAGCATTTTGAAACAATAAGAAATAAAAAAATAATGCCAATCGCTAAACCAGTCTGCACTGTTCAAACTTATACATAGAACAATATTCTGTCTATTGGAAAATTTATGAAGATGATTTGTGGCCAAAAACAGAGGAGCAATGTGGAATAACAGACCTATGAGCAAAATAGTTTGACAAATCACAATGTGGAGCACAATAATGAGGTAGATTAAAGAACAAGGAAAGAAAAATGCTACCAGAATATACATTAGTCTCAAAATGGGTATAGCATTATTCACACCTATGCCTAGATCCCTAAATCCAAACTGTACTAAACTACCCAGAATGCAAATTAAAAGAGTGAGGATGAGACACCATTACCTCAAAGGGTTGAAGAATCAATGGAATAAATGAGGAATCAGATAAGAATGGGTTACGTCCGGTGCCCTAGGTGTCAAAAAACCAGACGACGATGCACAGATCTGAGATGGAGAATGAGACAGAACTGAAGATGGAAGAGATAGAATGAAGGGAAAATGAAATGGAGGTCAAAGATTGAGGGAAAAATAGGATAGAGGTCATGAAAGGGAGAGGTCAAAACTGAGAGAAGAGAAAGGAAGAGGCGCGGTTGTTAGGGTTATAACATTGTGCTGTTGGGCTTAGGCCACATCCCAAAACATTCTTGGCCGTGGTCTAATACATTCTGGGTATTGATGGGCCACAGCCAAAATTTTCCTAGCCACGGTCCAAGACTTTCCGTGCATTTTTAGGTCATGGCCAATATTGGCCTGGCCGCGGTCCAAGACTTTATGTGCTCCTATTGGCCGCGGCCAACATTGTACTTGCCGCGGTCCAAACCTTTCTACCCAGCTTCATCATATATCAGTCTTGCAACATGAAGACACAGAAAATATACTATGCTTTCCACCCTATGATCCTCAACACATAATACCAAAACTGAATCACTTTCACCATCACTTCCTCTTGAGTTACACACAATCAACAACCATCAATAGACTAAATATTTGAGCAGACTTTCTCATGATCAAAATACATCCATTATTCAGAATTCACTTTGCATAAAAATGACAAGATTCAACAAAGGCAATGCAACAGAATATCTCTAATTCATACCTCCACCATGAGTACACTTTTATCAAAGGTTAGAAAAGTGAGTAATGGTCATCAAATCAAGTCATACTCATCTAAGATTAGACTCAATTAAATCCTAGGAAGTTGAGGACCTTTCCTGGAACATGCCTTTCCATTACTAGTAATCACCACCCTTCCTTTGTATCCCCTTGCTCTCTACTTCTCTCTATTTGGAGTTCCTCCCCTTCCTACAAAAGCAAAAGACCAAACATAAATCTACCAAAAATATGCCAAAATCAAAGAAACTAAAGAAATTAAGTTAAGAACTTGGGTAGCCTCCCAAGAAGCGCTTAGTTTATAGTCTTTAGCTTGATTCTTCATGTTGTTCACTCTTCATTAGATAAGTAGATAGTAGATACCAGTCTATCCACATCTCCTCCCCAATAATCCTTCAACCATTGAATGTTAATCTTGAATCGCTCCCCCTTCTCATTTTCCACCTCCACATCACCAAATTTGGATGCTTGAACTACTATGAACGGACCAGACAATCGAGATTTCAGCTTTACTGGAAATAACCTTAGCTTGGAATTATAAAGGAGAACCCTTTGACCAGTTTCAAAACTCTTAGGAACTATGTTGCGGTCATGGTCCTTCTTGGTCTTTTCCTTATAAAGCCTTGCATTCTCATAGGTATTGGGGTGAAGTTCATCAAACTCATTAAGTTGAAGTAACCTCTTGTCTCCCACAGCTTGAGGATCAAAATTCAGCTTTTTGACTGCCCAATAAGCCCCATGCTCCAATTCTATAGGAAAGTGGCATGCTTTCCCAAACACCAAGCAATATGGAGACATACTAATAGGCGTTTTGTAGGCCGTTTGGTCAGCCCATAGAGCATCATCCAACTTGGAAGACCAGTCCTTCCTAGTAGTATTAACCATCTTTTTAAGGATGTTCTTAATCCACTTCCAAACCCTTCTTGGATACCCTATGGCAAAGTACAATACCTTCTTACAAAATGAAGTGACATTTCTCCAAATTGAGAATCAAATTAGTCTCTTTACATCGTTTAAGCACCGCATCTAAATTCTCCAAGCAAGAATCAAAAGATAGACCAAAAACATAGAAATTGTCCATAAATACTTCAATAGTCTTCTCAATCATATCAGTGAAAATGGACATCATGCCCCTTTGAAATGTGGTCGGCGCATTGCATAGTCCAAAAGGCATTCTTCTAAAGGCGAATGTGCCATAGGGACAAGTAAAAGTCATCTTCTCTTGGTCTTCTGGGGCTATGGCAATTTGATTGTAACCGAAATAACCATTGAGGAAGCAAAAGCACTCCTAACTTATTAGCTTATCCAACATCTAATCAATGAATGACAAAGGAAAGTGATCCTTCCTTGTAGCAGTGTTAAGCTTCCGGTAATCCATACATACCCACCATCTAGTCACCGTGCGAGTGGGAATCAGTTCATTTTGGGTGTTAGCTACTACAGTCATGCCGCCCTTCTTAGGGACACATTAGACTGGGCTCACCTATGAACTATCAGAGATAGGATATACAATTCCAACTGAGAGCCATTTGAGAATTTCCTTCTTAACCACTTCTTTCATAATTAGATTCGATCGCCTCTGACACTCAATGGAAGTTTTATGATTATCCTCTAATAGAATCTTGTGCATAGAAATAGAAAGGCTTATTCCCTTGATATCAACTATCATCCACCCAATGGCATGCTTGTACTCTCTCAAGACTCGTAGGAGCTTCTTTTCTTGCAAATCAGAGAGAATAGAGGAGGCAATAACCGGTAAAGTATTAGAATTCCCCAAGTAAGCATACTTGAGATGAGAAGGTAGATGCTTCAATTCTAGAACTGGAGGAACCTCAATAGAAGGCTTCAAAGGAGTACTTAATGCATCAGACACTTCAAGTGGTTCAGAAGTCCTAGGTCTTGAATGAGGAAATGATTCCATACGAATGAGATTTTCAATAGATTCTTCATCAAACTCCTCCAAGCTTTTCTTACTAATTAAGAATGCCTCTAAAGGGTCTTTGATCATGGAAGCATATGATTCTTGAGGAATGATTGAATCTAATACATCAACAAAAGAGCATTGGGTTGAATCATCATGAAACTTCAAAGCTTTTGGCATATTGAATATCACTTTTTCATCATCAACCCTCAAAGTGATCTCATCTTTTTCCACATCAATGAGAGTCCTTGCTGTGGCTAAGAATGGACAGCTAAGAAGGAGGGATTTTCCAGTCAACTTCACAATCAAGCACAACAAAGTCTACTAGAAAGATGAACTTGTCCACTTTAACTAGGTCGTCTTTAATGATTCCTCTAGGTTTAGAGATACTCTGATTTGCAAAGAGAAGGGTCACTGTAGTGGGCCTTGGCTCTCTCAAGCCTAATTGGTTGAAAACAACTAGAGGCATCAAGTTAATAATAACACCCAAGTCACATAGAGCCTTACCATTGAAGCTAGTCCCAATATTGCAAGGAATGTAAAAGCTTCACGGATCTTTGAGCTTAGTAGGTAACTTTCATTGAATAACCGCACTATACTATTCGGTCAAAGCCATGGTTTCAAACTCATAGAATCGCCACTTTTTAAACAAGACATCCTTGAGGAATTTAGTATATTTAGGCATGCTCTCCAAAGCTTAAGCAAAAGGAATGTTCACATGGAGTTGCTTGAACATGTTCACAAACTTTTTAAATTGAGCATCTTCCTCTTTTTTCTTGAATCGTTGAGGGAAAGGTAGTGGTGGCATGATAGTGGAGGTAGTTGACTTTCTTTTCTTCTCATCATTCATCTCTTGTTCCACCTTCTTGCTCTTGACAACATCATCCAAAATTTCTTCAGTTTGCTTTCTCTTCCTAGTATCATCCTCTTCCACTACACTTTTATGATTCATAGCTACTTCATCATCAACCTCAATATCCATTTGCTCATCTTGCTTCGGGCTAGTCTTACTTGAGCTAGGCACATCCAGTATCACTTTACCACTTCTCAAGTTAATGGCTTTGCATTCCTCTTTTCCATCCCATTTTGGATTAGGAATGGTGTCATTACGAAGAGGCCGTCTTGACATGGCATTCATTTGTGATGCTAGTTGCCCCACTTGCACTTCAAGATTCTTAATCGCCGTTTCATGAAGAAAAAAAGTGGCCTTGTTTTTAGCTTTTGAAGATCCTATGTTGGACAATATTTGAGCTAGCATCTTGTTTGTTTTAGACTTTTCTTCCTTAATAGGAATTTGCCTTTGTTGCAATTGAAACCCTGGTAGAGGAACATGCTTTGTCCCAGAAGTAGACTTATGTGGTGGATTCAAAGTGTTACCTTGGTTCCAAGAGAAGTTGGGATGAGCTCTCTAAGCACGATTGCAAGTTTATGAATACGAGTTCCCTTGAGAAGTTTGAAACTTGCCCATGTAGTTGACAGATTCTGAAGCCATGTAAAGAGGGCAATAGTCAGGCATATAGACGTCATTGCATTAATCACATACTATAAAAGTGGCATGAACAGAATGCACGCCATGAGAAGTGCTCTTTTGCATTTGAGACTCCAGCACATTGAAATGCTTGTTCAAAGCGGATAAGATTGTTTCAATTTTTGATGAAGAGTCTTCTTTTGTAGCAGGTATGGCTTGGGTAATCCTTCTATCATTGCCTTGAGTGTTGTTGGCAGATAGTTGATCTAAGAGCCTAAACATCTCATTAACATGAACATTCTGGTAACCTCCATTGGTTATAGAGTTAACTATTGCCTTAGATTAAGGATTTGCGAGTACAGAAGATTTGGATTACTACCCACTTGTCCAACCCATGATTAAGGCATTGCTTCTTCAACATTTTGTATCTCTCCCAAGCGGCATAGAGATGCTTATCCGGCTGTTATCTAAAGCTTAGAAACTCATCCCTAGCTTCCACATATTTATCATCAGAGAAAAATCGAGCTCCAAACTTAGCCTCAAGAGCATTCTAGGAATTTATGGATCCTTCCAGGAGATTGTTAAACCAATCTCTAGCTTTCTCTTATAGAGAGAGAGGGAATAGACTTAGCCTCAACACACCTTGGGGCACTCCATTTTGCTTGATCGAATCACACACCGCTAAGCAGTACATCAAGTGCTTGTTGGCATCTTCATTATAGAGGCCATGGTACAACCCATACATTTGAAGCATTGTAAGCATGACCGGCTTGATCTCAAAATTGTGTGCTTGTATCTCCGACATCTGAATGTAAGATTGAGTACCTCATATATTCTGGCTAGCGAAGTCATTGATAGTAGCCCTATCATATTCATCATCCGCCATTATTTCATATTCAGATTTAGATTCAGTCTCTTCTTCGATGCGAGGTAATCTGTCAAGTACCACTATCAATCCGTCCAGGTGCAAGTGTTGCATGTACCGAGATGGTACCTACAAGAGCCACAAGCAAGCAAGTATCAACCTAAAACAAAAACTTAACAAAGAAAAGAAAGAAGGAGAAATTGTAAACTTAACTAAGAGCTCAAGCAAAATCTACTATCACAAGCCTAAGGTTGACTAAAGGATTTGTTAAACCAATCCCCAGTAACAGCGCCAAAAACTTGTTTGCTACCGCAAGTGCACGGATCGCATCAAGTAATAAAGTGATAAGTAAGATCGTTCCCTCGAGGATTTGAGTAACAAATTAGTCAAGCAATAGCCTTGGTGATTCAATTAAGTTAAGCCAAGACATGTTGTTGGTGTAGACAAAGAGAAATTTCAAAAGATATTTTTGTAGAAACTAACAATTACTTGAACAAAAATCTGATCCTTGTGATTTCAACAGTTGTAATAAGCCTAGGATTGTTTATCCCCTTTGTATTTCATAAACTTGATTATTTTCCTCTCCGAAAGTATTTCCTTCAGATATATATATATATATATATATATGTTAGTCTAAGGTTTACAAGCATTTGATTAAGCTCTCTTGAGTCATAACCAACATTATATCTTCAATTAACATGTACAATCTCTTGCTACCGTTAAGAGAAAATATTCATTAAACACCAACCTGAATGTGACAATGCTAGGCTATTAATTATATCTCTATGTTACTAACTGATAAGAGCTAAATATTTGTATATCTTTTGGTAATTAACCTTAGACTTTTGTGGGATTTGATTAACCATTTTGGGCATAATTAGGTATTAATGTGAGATTTGAGTGCAAAGGTAATTTGGGAATTAAATTGGCTAAATTGACATATTTTAAGTAATATTTGTTATTCCCATTATTCCTTAGTTGTGAACATATGATATTACCTTTTTGTATCTCATTTTTGTAGGTGATGACATGGTACATTGGGGCTTAATGGAGGGCAAAGATGGAATTAGAGGAGAGCACATGTGCAGATTTTATTTCCTAATTTTTTAATTTTAATAGACATGAGAAAAGAGTTAGGCATTGTTTGGTGGCTTGAGTTTCTTTGCCTCAACATCCCTTACATTTTTGGTTGCCTCCAAACACAGCCTTATGCCATATGTTCACCCAAATCAGATCGCGCAACAAAGAGGTGGGTTGACGTTCAGCATTTTGAGAGTTTATATTTTTGGAGGAGTGCTTCATCTCACGCGGCAGCTGATTTTTTCTGGGGTCACTCTCATTTTCTCCATGGCATTTTTCTCCATTCCCATCAACCACCACTTCTCATCTCCTTCCCCTTCCACCGATTAAATCCCTCTCTTCTCTTTTTTCTCGGATCTGCAGCATTATGACAGCCCAGAGGTCCAGAGGAGTTGATTTTCGAATCATGAGTGGCTAGACTCTTTCGTCCAATGGTGATGGTGAAGCTAACCTGAGTCCTTGAGCAATTAGGGGAGTTCTTTGTATCTTAATTTCATCTTCCACTCTTATGTATATGCAGATTATGATTCTACGTTGCTAGAGTTTATGATTTGTGTATATTGCTGAGGATTTAATCGGTTGATGTAATCTGGATGATGAAACTTGTGTTAGATTTGTACTCATGGATTGTAATTGGACTATAGCACTCTTTTGTTATTCAATTGCTTTCCTCTGTTCTCTTGAAATCAATTGTTTGCTAGGTTTCTAGGAATTAATTGGTGGAAGAGAGGATCTCTTATGAATCTAGCATGAGCTAAGTGCTTAAGATACTCCTAATTGATAATTGAGTCTAAGTCTGGATATAAATGAGAAATTAAGAGTATTGATTAGCAAGGGTTCTTGCTAGTCCTTGTGCTTAGTTAAGAGAGGAACTTAGAATTAAATTAGACAAGGATGGTTAGTGGATTCATTCACCTAGGACATTCATCTCTTGCATTTACACCCATACACTCATTTTATACATTAAGAAAAATTCATAAACAAGTAGCTCTTTAGTTTAATTAGATAGATGAAACCCACATCCCATACTCTTAGGTTAATTTGTTATTTATACTAGATTTCTTAGGAACTAAATATAGGCTCCACGTAGAGATCGACCTAGGTTAGTTGCCCTATATTGCATTTAGCTTAGTTTTATTTGATAGCCCCACGATATGTCTCTTCACTAACAAACTATTCATTTAGTTCCTAAACTTTAAGTCTAGCATAATTTTACCATAGTTATACAATTAAATTAACTCTCTCAAGCTTAATTTAATTGAACAAATCATCCACAGTGATGGTCAGTCACAAGTAGCAGCGAAAACAAGGTAAAATCAACATATATATGCCATTAGATACTTAAATAGAGAAGGAATCAAGTTTAATCCATACAAAGGTTCAAAAACAATCCTAGAATGAAAATTTAGCAACTCATATTCAAGAAATGAATACAAAGATACATAGCATAAACTGCCATATCAGTAAAATGGAGAAGAAAGGGAAAGGAATCAGTATAACCAAGGAAAATCAGCTCAAATCTCTGCAATCTTCAATCTCCACTTGATTTCCCTTGATTTGTGGCATACCCAGGCTTAGAGGAATGTCACAGCCACCTCTCTAGGTCTTTTTGGATCAGGAAGCCCCCCTTCAGTCTCTAGATTCAGCATTTATACACCCCTGAATGTCAAAACGCATAGCAGCTGTATCAGGCGTTGGCCGCAGCCAGTTAGTTACTGACCAATTGTTGATCGCGGCCCAAATGATCCTTGGCCACGGTCAATATATTTTTGACCACATGTTGGCTGCAGCTAGTGGATGTATTGGCCACTGCCAGTGACTTTCTAAGTGTTGGTTGGCCACGGCTAGTTAATGGCTTGGCTGCGGCCAGGAGTCCTAAAGTGCAACTTTGTCTCTTGCCAAGATTTGTTCTCATCCCTTCTTGCATTTCCATAGCACGCTTGATCGTTTTAACTCCATTTCACCTTCTTTTCATTGAATTTGGCTTTCTTCGGCTCTAACTGTGATTGAATTTTTATCCTATCAACACAAAAAACTCATAAAAGCTCACAGTTCGATAATCATAACAGATATTCACATATTACTCCCACATTTATACTCGTTCTGTGCCAAATATGTATAAAACACATTTCCTTTACTTCAGCACTCCCAAATGCCCATTAGTACACCCAAAATGTGGAAGCAATAAGAGGAAATGTGCAATTCTGACCAGAAATTCATGAGGTTAACAAGGGGAAATGAGTACTTAATCCATACAATGTTCAAAATAATCCTAGAATCAAAGTTTTACCTATAAATATTCAGAAAACCCATGTAAATATATATATATATATATAAACCAGTAAAATCAGAGAACATGAAAAAGGAATGTAAGATATGGAGAAGAAAAACCAAAAGGAGAAGCTCAAAACCCTTCAAAATTTTAAACTGCTAGCTCAATCTCCACTTGAAGAACCAAACTCTAGCAGCCCCACTACTACAAAAAAGCAAAGCTGTGGCGCTAGAGAAATGCCACCTATCTGGACGCTACTAAAAAAAGCTGTGGCGCTTGGAAGCGCCACAGATTTTTAAAATTTTTTTTTAAATAACCTCCTGTGGCGCCTGGCTAACTAGGAGGCATCCCTCTTGTGGCGCCTGATTGGCCAGGCGCCATAGGAGGCCCCCGCTCTTGGGGCGCCTGGTTGGCCAGGCGCCACAGGAGGCACCCCCTCCTGGGAGCCAGGCGCCACAGGAGGTGTTTTTTCGTTTTTTTTGAATTCTTCGTATTTGTTTTTTTTAGCATATTGTTTCCTCATATTTTTTAGGTTCTTCGTATTGGTTTTTTAGTATATTTTGTCCTCATATATATCTCCCATGTATATATAATTATAGTCTGCAAGGTTTAATAAGAACAATGATAGATAGCTTTAAAATGATACCAACAAATGATTAATTAGCTAAAGTAGTACTGAAAATTGTTATACAATATATTGTAAACGTAGCTGAATGAAATACAACAAATTCAACTTCAACAAACATGCATGACACAACAATTGGCAATTAGAAACAACACAAAAAGGACCAGCTAGTGAATTTAATAGTATATATAGCTACCTAGAGATTTGCCTAAACACATATTCACACCATTCCTCGATCACTTCGTTAACCTGATGGTATGTCAAAGTGTCACAACGTTGATTTTCATAATACTACAGATATATACTGATATATCTTGATAAATTATATTAAAGTCATTTTATCCATATTTTAAAATCCTTCAATAAGTTAATGACTCAATTAATGAATTATTCAATTTATCATCCTGATTTCAATTTTTCCTATTTTAATTGGGTTTATATGGGATTTTCTCTATTATAGTTTAAAAAGATAATACAAAAAATTATTTTCTTACCTCTACAAAATAGCACTAACACAAATATATATGACATATAAATATATACTCTACAAAATAGTTTAATAAGATATATATTTGTATATGACATATACAAATATATATGACACAAATATAAATTAATCAATTGCATTAATAAATTTTGTTGACCACAAACTATTCTTGGAACCTAATCTAAAATTGTTCTGAATTAAAAAATATATATAAGAACTAAGACGTTTCAAAATATATAATCAAAAGTGTTTATTAATATCTTTGTGAATCACTCAAATTAATTCAAACGCTTACCGAACAGCCTCTTAAGTTAAGTGCAATATTTGACATACTCTACAACATTGACAAAATAATGTAGTGGGCGATAGAATTATTGGAAGATTATAAATCTAATATATTATGACATTTGTGCTATCTAATAAAATATATTGTTTGAAGTTTTAAGTGACTCGAAAAAAGAAAAACATAAAAATTATCGCGTCTACTACACACTTGTTTGAGTTTGCAGTTGTGTTATTTCCATTCCTTTAAAAATCATTCTTCTTCTTTTTTCCGTAATTAATAAATATTTTCCCAAAAAAATTTGAAATTAACTTCATCAATGATGCCATAAAATGAGAAACGACACTATAATAGAGGCTTTATTTGCTAAATCTCAGTAATTCAGATAACGATGGACAAGACTTCATTAATGAAATGAATACATACAATGGGTAAACTTCATCACATCAACTCATTATTTAGCTTCAAGTGGATAGCAATTTCCAAGAAACTTTAAGAAAAACACTACAGTATTTTGTTGTTCCATAACATATCCGTTCGCATTGCATTTTACAATGATGGGTATTACCTCAACAAAATAGAACTAACACAAATATATATATGACATATAAATATACATGTGTGTCATAACAAGGAAAAAAAGCATTGCATGCCATAAAAAAAAAAGTAGAACAACCTGAAAAAAAAATAAAAAAAAGAAGCAAGTTGAACTTACAGGTTGATCAGTGCAGCGGAGTGGGGGACCACGTAATTGCCGTTGGTGACGCAATCTTGAGTGAGGAGAGGAAGAAATTTGAGCTACCAAATGGAGTGGGGACCAACAGTTGAAGACAATACAAAGAAAAGGGAATAATAGGGACAGGAGTGGGGATGACAGTTGGAAAAAAACAAAGACGTGTGCGCGTGTGGGTGTATTTTTAAGATTTGAAGATGAAAATGGAGGGACGGGGTGCACGCAGTGCATGCAGATGAAAGGGAAAGTGAGAGAGGGAATAATTAAAGGTAGGGAAAGAGATGGGGGGAGGCGGGAAAAGGAAAGAGATGGGGGGTGGAGGGGGGAAAAGGAAATGATAAGGGGGTGGAGGCGAGATGGGTTCTAATTGGTAAGGAAGGGATAGGAAATCTTTTTTTTTTTTATTTAAAAAAAGGGTCAAGTGTGGCGCCTGATCAGGCAGGCGCCACACCTGACCAATTTTTTTTTTTAATTTAAAAATTGGTCATGTGTGGCGCCTGGCCAGGCAGGCGCAACACCTGACCATAAAATTTTTTTTTTAAAAAAATGGGTCAAGTGTGGAGCCTGGCCAGACAGGCGCCACACCTGACCATAAAATTTTTTAAAAAAAAAAAAAAATGGGTCAAGTGTGGCGCCTAGCCAGACAGGCGCCACACTTGACCATAAGATAGTGTGGCGCCTGGCAGCTGGTCCCACCTGGTGATGTGTGGCGCCTGTCTTGGCAAGCGCCACACTTAGCCTCCCCAGCTGTGGCACCTACCCTCCCAGGCGCCACAGCCGGTAAAAAAAAAACATAAAATATAAAAGAATAATAATAATAATAAACAGCTCTGACACTTCATTAAGGAAGAGCCACAATATGTGTGCCACCTTTTAACCTTTTTATAGTTGTGCCCCTAGCTCCAAATTACTCCCAAAAACTCTTGAATGGCAACCAAAAAGGAGTTGGGGCCTTAAATAGCTTGAAGCCCTCAATTTTTATGCGTTAGTGCTGCTGTGTGTTTTGCTGTGAGCGACTGCGCTGTAGCCAAACAGTTTTAAGCTGTGGCCTGGTTTGATTCTACTTGAAAGTGCGCTGCAGCTTATTTTGCCTCTAAAAAAAAAAAAGCTTTTCTTCCTCAAATGATGTCTTCTAACCATGCTCTGTCCTCAGTTAGTTCATCTTTAATTTCTATAATGTATTTATCAATCAAATTTAATCCTCAAATGCTTCCTAGAAAATTCCCTCATAAGTTAGATCTCTTGAAATATATACGATCTGCCATGCATAGCCATATAATATAAAAAGAGCTCCACGCTCTGTCTATATGAAATAAATACATAAACAGGTGAGAATTCTTCCTATAGTGATGTGGTGCAACATTTTATTACATGAAGATCATAAAATAAGATGTATCGACATAAATTTAGAGCTCCTTAGAGACAAGAAAAACAAAAAATTTAAGCTCAATCTCATATTTACTTTATTTGGTATTTTCAGAATTTCACATTAACATAAAAAATTTACAAGTTCTTCTTAAAATATTGCATTATATTGAGCTCATGCATACTTGTCTTATATTTTAAATCTTAACGAGTCATCTATATAATAAAAATATTAAAAGGCACTTAGCACGTGTCATATGATATGGTTTATTCATTCTTTTGAATAACTCTGTTTTTAACTTGCAAACTAGCCTAACTTCATGTCTTCATGTCTGCATATTTTTTGCAACGATGAAGAAAAGATGGGGTAAGCAGATTTCTTTTTGTATTTTCAAGGTAAACGTAAAAAAATGATTATGAAGAGAGGAAATTAACCACCGCACACCACAATTTCTAGTTTTATTAACCATTGCCTGTAGTCTTGATTCACGTAGGCCAACATATGCAGGACCACATGATTGTTTGCTCACAAAAGTCAGTTTACATGGCCCACAAGTGTGCGTATCATGTTAATAAAAATATCCACAGTATTCTCAAGGTGAAATCCACGGAGAAGTTGCGCTTTTACTCACCCAAATAATTAATTAATAGTTTGAGAATATGAGGGGAAATAGTAATAATTATTTGATTGAAATAGACACAAAGTGAATGAGAATTAATTTGAGAAAATACAATCTCTATAAGTCTTGGGGTTTAGAATTCTCCCGATAAGTTACTAAGTTTTATTCTTTGGATTGACTCTTTAAACAATTTTAATATACATTATTCCTAAAATTTTATAATATTCTAATTATTAGTCATCAATTTCTAAATTGGTGTTGAAATTCATTCTTTTTTGTATAGGCATAGGTATCCTTCTATTGGAGAAAATCCTATTTAAGAAATTGTAATGGGAGCTGTCAACACCCGTTTCCATTTCGATAATCAAAGAGTAATAAAGACGGAATTCAATTGGCATACAGAAAAGTACAATTATACTGATAAAAATATTCGTTTACAAACCAACGTCGTTCGTTTACAATTCCGATCTTACTCGTCGACGGAAACAGAAAATACAGCGGAAGTTTTAATATTTACAAATTATCCAAAATATTAAGGCATAGACTAAGGCATAACCACGTTCATATCCTCGCCTCGAGACACGTGCCGCTTACTGTCCGGCGTCAACATCTTTGCCCTTTGGCCCACTGGTACTCGCTGAGGTATTTGTTTAAAAATAGGGTGAGATTCCGAAGAATCCCCGTAGAGACATAATATCGTTCATAGAAAATGCGAAAAGTAAATATGTCATGCGCCAAGGTATGCACAAATTAATGAACAATATAAACACATCATCGTCATGTATACATGAGTAGGGCCCAGCCCCACAATCTACACCGGTTGGACTTCTGCCAACTCCCAGTGTAAGTGCACCTCTGGCACTAACAACCCCTCTCTAGGCAAATCATGTTGATTAATAAAGTGCATTTACAAAACAATGGCATCCACACAATCACATAACTTATGGCATAGTGTATGAAGGATAATGCCCCTACCTCAAAGCTTTATAATCCTCTTTTAAATGTGCCTCGAAGAACGTGTCGTATCCGGCCTCCAAATCGGTCCTAAAATATTAAATGTACCAGAAATAGGTCATAACCTATCCAAGTATCATTTTAGACTCTTCCATAGTGTTTATTGTGGTTATATTAGTCTATGGTGAAAATTTACAAAAATGCCCCCGGGAACCCGGCCCGGCCCCGCCGTACCCGGCCCGATGGCACGTTTTCCCAAAATTTTGCCTAGGGCTATTCTGACTTATTTTCACCCAAGGAATCCATTTCCGGCCTCGAAATTGCCAAATTCATGGTCAAATTACGAAAATACCCTTGACAGCCCCTATTTAGTGATTTCAGTGGCGTTTTCGTAATTATGCTTTTTCGGCCTCTACCGAAAAATTGCCCAACTGTAACCCCACCTATTTTTGCCCACTGAGTCCAATGGAACCATTTATTTCATGAAAATCCAACTCCTTGTACCAGTTCTGGTCTGACCGAAATATTGAAGGGAAAAATAGAAAAATGAAGCTTTGTGTTTTAGCTTCCAAAACTTGTACTTTTCCACTTCTATTCCTTGATTAATTCATTTAAAAACTTCATAATCATTATTTAAAGGATTTTGGGCAGCATAACCCCTTAGGATTATGGCTTTTCCAATTTTACAACTTAACCAAAAATCACATAAATCAAACAACAACTTCAATACACAAAGAAGTTGAGATTTTGGAGATTACCTCTTGATCCTTGGTGTTTCTATCTCTAGAACATCCTCTCTCTCCCCTCAACCTTGAGATTAGCTTGCTAACATGGTGATCCATAGAGAAAAAGAGATTAGAGAAGCTATTATGCAAGAGAGGAAGCTTTGAACACAAGAACAACAATACCTACCTTAGACTTCTTCCTCCTTGAGCTCTCCTCTTCTCTCTATCTCTCAAGCTTTCTCTCTTCCTCTTTCCCTTGTGCCTTGAACGAAATGCGTGTGTGAAGGGGAAGAGAAGATATTTTATTAACCTTGTCATCTTCCTTCCTAGCCCTTGATTTCATCTATGGTTGAGATTGCAACACCTTTCATGTACACCATCATTCCATTTTTGTGTACACTCAACCTTGCCATGCTTCCCTTTTTGTGTACACTCAACATTAACCTACCAACTCACTCAACCTTATGCCATCCCTTGTGATCATGTGTGTACTTGGGTCCTATCTCCTTGTATGTTCATGACACTTGCCATTTTAATTTCATTAATCAATTTCTAACACATTTCATTTTCAATTTTCGGAATAATGGCAATTCTGGCAGATTTTCTGCCCTAACTTTGAAAAATCATAACTAATTTTGTAGACATCGATTCGAGGCGATTCCAAAGCCTATGGAACCCTCATTGAGTCTAGTTTCAAGGAAAAATATGGAATTTTACTGTAAATGATCATATTATTCCCATATTTTACATCTTTGATCTCTGCTCCAGAAACTTTCCAGATTTTCTGGATCAACTTCAAAAATTCATATCTTTTTGTCTATAGCTTCAATTGAGTCATATGACCTATCAAATTAAATCTTAGGATGTCTACTTTCACCCTATAAAATTTCATAATTTTTGGTCATCATTTGGTCTTCCAAAACTATATGACAATCTCACTGCCTTGCAGGCGATTTCACTGAAAGCACTGTTCCACCTTCAATTTTCAATATTTAATTCTTTTGGCCTTAAATATTCACCATTTCATTGAATATATATAATAATTACAATATATTCTTGGTGAATAAAATTTGGGATGTTACAGTTCTCCCCCACTTAATTAAATTTCGTCCCCGAAATTTGCTACGCTTACATAGCCAAAAACTCCGGGTAACGCTTCTTCATACTTTCTTCTGTTTCCTACGTAGCCTCTATGGGTGATAACCCTCTCCAGACGACCTTGACAGACAGGATACTCTTGTTTCTGAGCTACTTTTCCTGTCGATCAATGTTTCGGTCAGGCATGACTTCATAAGTCAAGTCTTCACGCATTTCCACATCTTCATACTTTATCACGTGCTCTGGATCAGGTTGATACTTCTTCATCTAAGAAATATGGAAAACATCATGTAGCCTGCTCAGACTTGGTGGCAAAGCGATACGGTACGCACTTTGAGGTTTTACTCCTCCTTTGTGCATCAACAATGTCAGGCTGATTAAATAGGAGTCCCACAGGAATCTCCATAATACCTGACTATACTCAAAACTGGTGTTTCTCTATGCCAAGCCTTGGCCCGATTCCACTTGGATCATTCAGAGCCATAGAAACTCTTGTCAAAACCCTTTTTTATATGGAACTTATCACAACACCATCATTAAGAGCCAACGCTCTTGTAACTCTAATCTACAATTCAATGTCACGGTGACTGCACTCTAGGGTTTATTGTCACGGTGGCTGCACTCGCGGGTTAGTCGTCACAGTGGCTCTAAATAGCTAACAACATCTGCTTAATCAGCTTTATCCGCTATCAATACTATCTTACGGCTCAATGCGTCAATGACAACATTAGCTCACCCTGGACAACATTTACATTCCAGGTCTTAATCTTTCAACAACTCTATCCACTTATCTCGCGTCATATTTTACTCTTTTTGATCATACACACATTTTCATCTTTGTAGTAGCAGTACATCTCCATAATTATGCCATAAAGGCAACGTTTCCGAATTTAATACAAACATTACTATCATCAACTCAAGATTATGGATGGAATAGTTCAATTCCTGAAGCTTCAACTGACATGATGCATACGCCCTCACTCGGCTTGCATCAATTCTCATCTCAATATATGCCTGCTTGCATCCGGGACTCAATTCCCTTCCCAATCCATGCCATCTAGCATTAGTGAAGACAACAAAGGCCCACTATGGATTTGGGATTATCAACGTTGGTACTTTAATAAATTTTCATCGTCAGCTCTCTGAAGCTCCTCTCACAATCATCATCCCATGCATAATGTTGAGTTATGAGAAATTTCGATATAAACATCTCATCCTTTTTATTGTCACACCCCGCACTTCCCCAATCCCAGGGACTACGAGCAGACTACGAGCGTGGACTCACTAGGATATCTGCGGCCCCTCCAACTCAACCGCATTTCTTTTGCCTCCCGCAGGCTCGAACACACGACCCTGAGGGCATAAGATCGTGGTCCTGACTAAGGCTGCTACTATTGAGCTACTCATAATAATCAACAGGACTCAGAACACTGCGTATCACAATCACAGTTTCCAGCCTTATCGGTTCAGTACTGCTTCCACTTTACCATGTTCAATTCTATTCATAATTATTACTCACGTGTCATTTACTCTGTGAGCTCACCAATTGGTCATCAACTAACCACATTTCATGGATTACTGCTAAGTCATGCAGCATGCAACAGTAGACAATCAAGTCCACTAATGATTCAAGTCCCTTGACATTCATTATGCCCTTCAATTATACATTGATTGTGACAATTCTGACACCCGTGAGTGTAGGCACATTCTATTCGTATGAGAATCTACGCATACTTACTAATTCTACTACCTTTCTAGGGTAGCCCATTCATATACTCCGGAATAAATTCCAGAGAATTCGTCAGCCTACCAGGCTGTTAATACACGATTCACCCTCATCTTCTATTCATACCTTTCTTTTCTTCCCTACTATTCAATATAGCCAATCTAATTCTAGTCAACAGCTCTATCAAAATATTAGGGTAAGTTTTCACACCCATAGATGTGATCAAAATCAACTATTCATATACATTCAACCCAGAATGTTTTACACTGTCAAATACAATATATATGGTAAGTCCTAATCCCAATCTACTCGTAGAACATATCCCTTACTTCAGATTGCTTCGAGGGTAATCTCAGGCGACTCCCTTATTTTCTCATGAGTAATCACTTCTTTGCCTCGAGCTTTTGAGCTAAGCTCCTTGGTTTGTTGTTGTTGTGGGCAATCTCTAGCCAAATGACCCGGCTTTCCACAGTTGTAGCAAATTCGTAACCTGATTAGGCATGGTTCATCACCATGTGGCTGGATGCAACGCCCACACGTCTTATTTCCAGAGGATCTCTGCTTGCTACCGCTATCATCACGATATCGCTTTTTGTTATTGCTTCCAGACGGAACTTCCGGATTCTTACATTTCTGGGAAGGACTCCCACTACCAAACACATCCTTGTAGTTGCCACTTCTATTGGGGTGCAAGCTCAACAAGTCATTCTCAGCGAGTCGACTCTCTTCAACTGCCTTGGCGAACACTGTAAAGTGTTTAGAAATCAATTTCTTTCTCAGTTCTAGCTTCAACCCTCGTATCATAATATCGGAGCTCCACTCCTCGTCGTCCCGATGTCTTAGGTACGAGGAATACCGAGACAATTGGACATAACGTGCCAGGTACTCATCGAAGCTCTCTTCATTATCCTGTCGTATGTTGAGGAATTCCTTTTCTTTTGCTAACTTGTTTGGTTGAGAGAAATATCTTTCGTTAAATTTCCCCTGGAACATTTCCCATGTTGCTGGAATATTCCATGCCTGTAGAGTCAACGTTGTATTCCTCCACCATATATTCGCCTCTCCTTCGAGTTTGCGAGCGGCTAGCTGAACTTTAATATCATTGGAGCACATTAGCCTTGTGAAAATTTGCTCCAGTGCAGATAACCATTCTTCTGCTTGCAGAGGATCGAATCTCCCTCGGAAGGTAGGAGGTTGTTGTTTCTCAAATCGTTTCACCCAGGTTTGAAACACATTCATTTCGTAAACAAATGCGATTGGCAGCTCCTGATGAAGTTGCGCAGATGAACTATATTCACCTACTTTACTTTCAAAATGTTCTAATCTTCCCTGTCTCCATCGTAACTCACGCAGCTCATCTCTCGATCATTTATCACAAGTTGTTGTTGTGCCATCTCGTTCCGTATTTGGTGCGTAGAGTCAGGGCTAACCTCGCCATTTGGGTCATAATTTCCTTCCCTTGTACGTGTCATTTTGATACCTCGCTGAATGAAATAAGGAAAAATAAATTTTCATATAGATACAAGGGTATTCTTGTCATTTCATAATAATTTGGGTACACGAATACATTAAATATTTACAGTAGTTATGGGAAAACTAGAGACATTACTCAACTTACAACCTACTGTTCATCATAATATCAATTATGATACCATTATCAGAGTTGTTACTACTGGCATTCTGATAATGTCATTACGTATATTGATTCTTTCATCCAGCACCATAGTCCCCCTGATACTGTTGACTGGGCACTGATACCTCCTTAGCTTGTGCTGACTCCATTATCTTCTGATACCGCTGGTACTCTCCTGATACCACTATCACAATAGCGGCTATCATTATTATATGCACTCAAACCATCGATACCATCAACTGGGTTCTAGTACTGCCTCTACATGCACTGATAATGCTACTTCCTGATACCACTGATACCATCCTGATACCACTGATACCATCCTGATACCATCGATACCATACTGATATCACTTCCTTATACCACTGATACCATCCTGATACCACCGATACCATACTGATATCATCTCCATATGCACCAGTACCACCGATACTACAATCTGGGTACTGATATCACCTCTGAGTACCCTGATACCCCATTCTGTGATATCGCCGTTACAGTCTCGATACGGTTTCGTCCCGAACCTACTCCTCCGGTATCCTTGTCTTAATATCGTCAATAAATACTAAGTACTGGCCTCTGCTTGAGACTCGCTGTCGCTCAGCTCGTCCGCTGACATCTCCTCTGGATCGTAGTCAAAATCATACGCCTCTAGTGCATCTCCGATCTCTCCGACCTCTGTAATTCCTGGGGATTAGGGGTGGAAACAGGCCAGGCCAGGCCAGGCTTGTGCCTTAACAGGCCAGGCCTGTTAAGGCACAAAACGGCCTGAGCCTGGCCTGTGGCCTGTTACAGGCTTTTTATTAGGCCTAAGCCTGGCCTGTATACAGGCCTGGCCTGGCCTGTGGCCTGTTAAGGAGGCCTGGATTTGTAAAAGATCCCAAACAGGCCTACAGGCTGACATCCTAACCAGGCCAAAAACAGGCCAAAAAAAAGAATGTGTCCTAGCCCATCTAGGATACTAAAAGGGGACCAAAAAACTGAGGGCAGATGCTTTAGCTAATTCCAAGTGCACCCAAATCCTAAATTGACCAACTTGTGAAACAAAAGATAGACAAGCCACACGAGATTTGGTTAACTTTATCACTAAATACCATTCAGCATAAAGATACCAGCATAGTGATTTGCACTATCCACTCAATCACAAAATCAGACATTCCATGCAGAGTTGACGAGAGTTTGATCGTAAAATTTGGAGAGAGAAATTGCCTTCTTGATCAAAACAAACTGAGAAAAATTGATATGTTACTATCTTATTTCTTTTTGCATCATCGTCACTGCAATTTGCTTCATCGTCCACTTTCCTGAGAAAATAGTTTCCCAAATTCAGCATACAGAAAAGGTAGTTCCAGTAAAAAGAATCTTCTACCCAATAAAAAGAAAAACCACAAACCTTATCTTGCCGACCTAAATCAGGAACGTTGCTGACAATCTCTTTCAGAAAATCAAAGACATTAAAAGTCTGTACACATTGTTTTCTACAAAGGCAAAGATACAGGAAACTTAAGCTGTTAGCTACAGAAAGGAGAAGGGAACACTCCCATTCTTATTAAAACTTCATTAGAAATTGCAACGTAAAACTGTGAGAAACCATTTTCATCTACCATACTTACAAAGGGAACATACTCGAAGTCATTAAATCAAGATTAGCATGTAGTAACTGCACTTACAAGTGAAAGGAACTCATTGTCTTTGCCCCTCTTCTCAATGTCATTTCACATGTCCAATCACATAAATCTTGCAGAAAGAGTTCTAGTGCTCTAGCTGCAAATAGTTAAAACATTATTACTACTACAAGACATGGATAAGTTATCACACATTCCCTATAGAGACAACAAATAACACGACTAACATGATTATTTTTCTCATATTATGGATTTTTTTCCATCTTTCTTAGACTCTTGTGGAAGTTCTCAACCCTTTTGTTTTGCAGTTAAAATGTTACAAACCACAGAATGCATTGATTCATTGGAAGAAATTCTTATGAGAAAAGTCACACAAAACAAATAAAAGCAAAACCAAAAGCAAATAATGCAGATTGCAGAACAATAATTGTGCCAGCCATGCTAAAATCCGAACACAACCACAA
This sequence comes from Inga oerstediana, assembly GCA_963210345.1. Taxonomy (NCBI): domain Eukaryota; kingdom Viridiplantae; phylum Streptophyta; class Magnoliopsida; order Fabales; family Fabaceae; genus Inga; species Inga oerstediana. The sequence continues at coordinate 22,271,398 of OY723408.1, read as the reverse complement.
AGACATTACCTATATATTATTCTCATATATATATATATATAAACATCAAAAGACATTAGATAATCTTCTTTATTCATGTGCCAGCCATGCTAAAATCCAAACACAACCACAAACTCAAACAAGCCTATGGACCCATGTTGTAACCAAACGCATGGTGCTATTAATTATCATGCTCCTGATAATTTTTGTACATCACAAATACTCATCCACCAACAGATAAATCAAGATCACAAAAAAAACATGAACTAGATAGTGAAACAAGCCATAAGAGTAGCAACAGGACATACATATATTCATAAAGGGGGCGTGAAGCACAGAGCTTGAAGCAACAGATTCATATAACCTTCTTTCTGTTTACAATTTCAATATAGCAACATTCAATCTGATCTTGAAATTAGCTCAGGACATACGCATATTCATATAAAGGGAGTGAAGCACAGGGGACGACCAAAAACGCCAAAAAAATCAGAACATGGGACGAATTGAAGCACAGGACATACATATGTTCATATCTATAGGATAATCAGTACACAGCTTAAGCTTAACGATTTCAAGCCTTGAATCAGAGTATATTTCAATAATAAACAAACAAAATAAAATACCCAATACTTACCTAACACCTGAACTGAAACCCAACGAGTGTTCTTCGGCGGACTGCGAGTCAATCTTCAACGACGGAGAGAGTGGCGTTGCGAGAATGAATCTTCGACGGTGGATGAGGGTGAGAGACGACCACCGATCTGACGGACTGAGGGTGAGAGCCTGAGAGGCGACGGTCAGACCAGGAGAAGACGGATAGAGGAGCAACGGTTGCGAACTTCTGGTCAGCCGCTCGCTCACGGTGGTCGGTGGAGCAACGGCAGTCAGGCGTCGGGCGAAGGGAAAGGCAGGGCCGGAGGGACGCGCGATTTCAGTTTCAGAATCTCAGAAATGAACAAAACGAGTTTTGAAGATTTAGGACTTAGGGCTAGAGAAATAATGAGGGAAGAGAACAATGTGAATGGCATAGTCGTAATTTTATATTATTTTTAGTTTTTTTTTTTTAATAAAATCTTAACAGGCTCAGGCCGGCCTGACAGGCCTCACAGGCCTGTCAATAGGCCTTGGCCTGGCCTGTTAAGGTAAACAGGCCTCTAAAGAGGCATAGGCCTGGCCTTTTAGCCTGATAGGCCAGGCCTGAACAGGCCTCTAACAGGCCAGGCCGCAGGCCCCTGTTAGGCGGCCTGGCCTGTTTCCACCCCTACTGGGGATGTCAGCCTTGGCTCCGGACTGTACACGAGCAATCTCGGCACGTTCTTCCGTGCTATGTATCGATACGCATACCGCCGTATTCGAAGTGGTCGATCATTAGCCCTCTGTCCGGAACACGCTGGCTCACCATCGTTTCGCTGTCACTATCCACGATCACGATCATCGACTCACTTGGACCATCCATGAATATAGGCGCACTCGGACTATCCATGATGTCCTCTCGCCGTGCAAACAAAACCTTATCAGTATACAATTCTGATAATGCTAGAACCGCTTATTAGCTCTGATACCAAAAATGTCAACACCCGTTTCCATTTCGATAATCAAAGAGTAATAAAGACGGAATTCAATTGGCATACAGAAAAGTACAATTATACTGATAAAAATATTCGTTTACAAACCAACGTCGTTCGTTTACAATTCCGATCTTACTCGTCGACGGAAACAGAAAATACAGCGGAAGTTTTAATATTTACAAATTATCCAAAATATTAAGGCATAGACTAAGGCATAACCACGTTCATATCCTCGCCTCGAGACACGTGCCGCTTACTGTCCGGCGTCAACATCTTTGCCCTTTGGCCCACTGGTACTCGCTGAGGTATTTGTTTAAAAATAGGGTGAGATTCCGAAGAATCCCCGTAGAGACATAATATCGTTCATAGAAAATGCGAAAAGTAAATATGTCATGCGCCAAGGTATGCACAAATTAATGAACAATATAAACACATCATCGTCATGTATACATGAGTAGGGCCCAGCCCCACAATCTACACCGGTTGGACTTCTGCCAACTCCCAGTGTAAGTGCACCTCTGGCACTAACAACCCCTCTCTAGGCAAATCATGTTGATTAATAAAGTGCATTTACAAAACAATGGCATCCACACAATCACATAACTTATGGCATAGTGTATGAAGGATAATGCCCCTACCTCAAAGCTTTATAATCCTCTTTTAAATGTGCCTCGAAGAACGTGTCGTATCCGGCCTCCAAATCGGTCCTAAAATATTAAATGTACCAGAAATAGGTCATAACCTATCCAAGTATCATTTTAGACTCTTCCATAGTGTTTATTGTGGTTATATTAGTCTATGGTGAAAATTTACAAAAATGCCCCCGGGAACCCGGCCCGGCCCCGCCGTACCCGGCCCGATGGCACGTTTTCCCAAAATTTTGCCTAGGGCTATTCTGACTTATTTTCACCCAAGGAATCCATTTCCGGCCTCGAAATTGCCAAATTCATGGTCAAATTACGAAAATACCCTTGACAGCCCCTATTTAGTGATTTCAGTGGTGTTTTCGTAATTATGCTTTTTCGGCCTCTACCGAAAAATTGCCCAACTGTAACCCCACCTATTTTTGCCCACTGAGTCCAATGGAACCATTTATTTCATGAAAATCCAACTCCTTGTACCAGTTCTGGTCTGACCGAAATATTGAAGGGAAAAATAGAAAAATGAAGCTTTGTGTTTTAGCTTCCAAAACTTGTACTTTTCCACTTCTATTCCTTGATTAATTCATTTAAAAACTTCATAATCATTATTTAAAGGATTTTGGGCAGCATAACCCCTTAGGATTATGGCTTTTCCAATTTTACAACTTAACCAAAAATCACATAAATCAAACAACAACTTCAATACACAAAGAAGTTGAGATTTTGGAGATTACCTCTTGATCCTTGGTGTTTCTATCTCTAGAACATCCTCTCTCTCCCCTCAACCTTGAGATTAGCTTGCTAACATGGTGATCCATAGAGAAAAAGAGATTAGAGAAGCTATTATGCAAGAGAGGAAGCTTTGAACACAAGAACAACAATACCTACCTTAGACTTCTTCCTCCTTGAGCTCTCCTCTTCTCTCTATCTCTCAAGCTTTCTCTCTTCCTCTTTCCCTTGTGCCTTGAACGAAATGTGTGTGTGAAGGGGAAGAGAAGATATTTTATTAACCTTGTCATCTTCCTTCCTAGCCCTTGATTTCATCTATGGTTGAGATTGCAACACCTTTCATGTACACCATCATTCCATTTTTGTGTACACTCAACCTTGCCATGCTTCCCTTTTTGTGTACACTCAACATTAACCTACCAACTCACTCAACCTTATGCCATCCCTTGTGATCATGTGTGTACTTGGGTCCTATCTCCTTGTATGTTCATGACACTTGCCATTTTAATTTCATTAATCAATTTCTAACACATTTCATTTTCAATTTTCGGAATAATGGCAATTCTGGCAGATTTTCTGCCCTAACTTTGAAAAATCATAACTAATTTTGTAGACATCGATTCGAGGCGATTCCAAAGCCTATGGAACCCTCATTGAGTCTAGTTTCAAGGAAAAATATGGAATTTTACTGTAAATGATCATATTATTCCCATATTTTACATCTTTGATCTCTGCTCCAGAAACTTTCCAGATTTTCTGGATCAACTTCAAAAATTCATATCTTTTTGTCTATAGCTTCAATTGAGTCATATGACCTATCAAATTAAATCTTAGGATGTCTACTTTCACCCTATAAAATTTCATAATTTTTGGTCATCATTTGGTCTTCCAAAACTATATGACAATCTCACTGCCTTGCAGGCGATTTCACTGAAAGCACTGTTCCACCTTCAATTTTCAATATTTAATTCTTTTGGCCTTAAATATTCACCATTTCATTGAATATATATAATAATTACAATATATTCTTGGTGAATAAAATTTGGGATGTTACAGGAGCACCTTTCCCAACTGGGATTCGAACAATGGCTCGTCACATTATAAAAGACTAGCTTCTTATGCTAGACCCAACTGCATTGGTAGTTTCAAATTCATTCGACAAAACCCAGAAAAACTTATTAAAGTATGAAAAAAAACTCTAAAGTCACCACAAATCTCCACAATTTTCTGTAGCCTAATTATTTGTGCCAACTTCTTTAAATTTAGGCTCTCTATGCGACCTGTTTCATCAAGATCACTTATGAATTTGATTAAATGATGGTCAATCATTAAATTAATTAATTAAGGGAAAATTTGGAACAGTCTCCCATTAGAAAATTAATTGGTGAGAATGACCTAAATCTGAGCACTAATACTGTGCGTATAATGAAACACTTTCCCCAATTTGACCTTTAATTAATCTGAAATAGATATAATGAAAAATTGAAATGCAAGAGATCTACGAGAGTATACGCGTTTATTAAAACATATCTTTAGGTACCGTATGATTTGGGGAGAAAGAAAGGGCATGCATATAGGAAACTTCAAATTCACTTATTTTTGACAAAAATCATATAATTACATTATTGCGTGATTTTGGGGCTGATGAAAACATTTCATTTGTCATGTAGCAAAAGTGTCTGCAATATCGGCGTGAAGAGAGCGCATGAATGTGTGGTTATTGTTCCACAGTCAGAAATAAATCAACAATTTCTTATCATCAGTGGCAAAAATCAATTCCGTATCAGAGACGGCACAAGGATAAGACGAGATGTGAAAACAAATTGCGTGATTTTGGGATTGTTTGTATTATATGCAGTGGCTGCCCTGGCAAAGGTCCCAATGTCAGCTGACAAGTGACAAGAAGGCCAACTCTTAGCACACGGCAAAAACACTAGGGGCACGTTTGGTTGTCAGAATAAGGAATGGAATGGAATGGAATGGGAGGATATAGAATAAAATGAACTAAAATAATATTACATCGCTCTTTGATATAAAAACTAAATAACTTATTTCTGTATATTTAAAAAATTGATTAAACTAGTTATTTGTGATAAATGAGTGCTTTTCTCTAATAACATATTTAATTATGTGCATCAGAGCTGTTATTTGATAGAAACCCTATTAAGATATATGTGTAATCAATAAAAATACTTTAATTTGGGGGCAAAAACTATAACTTTAGGAGATGAAGTGGATTGTGTTTTTTATATTTACGATTAAAATAAATCTCCTATCTGGCTATTATATTAGGGACAAGAGGAGTAATGAATTAATATATATGCAATGAATTGAAAGCATATGCAATAGAGCAATAGAAAGGTTGGATCAAGGATTTCCATGTCTAATCTTATTAATTTATATTTCAATTTTTAAGGAATGATGATTATCATGGGAGAGATTATTCATAGAAATGTTAGTGCTCATTTGTTTAAAAAAATTATTGGGAATGCAATGGGATGCAAAGGTGAGAAATACAATGTAATGAAATGATAATTACAAAATATTTATTTGGTACTATTTTTAAGGAATATAGTCATGCATGGAATGAGATTTTATTTTATCTAAAAAATAATTTAGTATGGTCTAACTTTGGTCTGGTCTAGTTTGTCTGTTGTGCAGCCCTTCCAAAAACAGTGAAATGTAATACAGTACAGAACACAAAGGAAGTAAAGGCATGAATTAAAGAAAAAATAATAATTTAAATTTAAGAAAAATAAAATAATCAAATGATAAATTTTTCTATATAGTTAAACCAAGTTGCAAGTTGTCATTCTATATGAAAAAAATATATATTGTCTCCTTCATTGCTTCTGAAAGCAGTGGCAATCTTTTAAAGCTACCCACTTCATTTCTCTCTTATTCCTCTTTCCCATAAACTCGAAAACATGAAAATCACGTCACTCTGGATGCTCGCTTTGTATGTGTTTTTATCGTTCATCACTGTTAGCGACTCAGCACAGGGTGTTGCCAACGGTGACCATTCAGGTAATCAAAGCATATTCTGATGATCACCTGCTTTCCAATTTCTTATTTTTCTACTCGAAGGAAGTGCTAGTAAAAACAATTAAGGAACATTCCTAGTTTTTTTCAATTAAATCATGCATATTAAAATAAGTTAGTTATATGATTAAAGTTGTTCAAAAATATAATAACCCAATATTTCATTTATAAATTATACCACTATTAATTATAAGAACGGAAATATGTGTATATATATATATATATATATTCGCATGCATCTAATTTTGTATAAAATAGGGAAAATATATATATTGGTCCATGAACTTCTTTTTTTCAATTATCAATTCATTTTATAAATTTTAACTCGAAATAATTCATTTCTCGTATGATTTCTTAAGTTGAAATAATTCAGTCCAAATAGTGTATTACTTGTGATAACTCAGTTCTTAGAATTCCTGGACTCAATAAACTAAAAAGATTTAATTGCAATGAGTCAAAGTTCAAGGACTGAAGTGATAATTGAGAGAAAATTAAAGGGCTAAAAGTTATATTTTTCCTAAAGAATATAACAATCTCTCCGGTCCTTAATGTAAGCGAATTCGGTTAGATTAAAAAATTTAGTTAAGTTAGTTAATATGACATTTTCTTTAAACACCTTAATTATCTTCCTTAGTCCATCTATTTCTCTCTTATTTGATTATTATTGAAGGAACATCAATATAGGTAATTAGGTAACGGTTAACAAATAAAAAAAATAAGTCTTACATTTATCATCAAGATCAACTCCCTATTTAAGTCCTACCTTAAGGATTGGAGGAGTAACAAATCTTATATTATACTCCTTCAGTGGTTATGAATATAAGGTCGATTTGAGAGTTTTGAATTAGTTTTAAATAGAAGGTCTCATCCTCTTTTGCCTCCAATATTAATTTTTTCTGTCCCCTAATACCTCTATTAATTGGGACATTTTTATCTCTAATGACAAATGAAAAAATGTCACAATTTCTCTATATATTTTATACAAATTACAAACATACAAATCTATTTTATACAAATAACAAACATACATATTTTTTTGTATGTTATGAATAAGTTAAAAAAAACCCATAAAAAGATAGTTAAGGACAAGAGGATGTATACAATTATCATAACTGTGTAAGTGTACTATATATGAGGGTAGGTTTCATAAGCATAGACTGTGGAACAAGAAGAGATTACGGGGACGAAGCGATTGGGATTTGGTACCAGACAGATGAAGGCTTCATTGAAAGCGGAACCAATCACGAACTAGCCCAGAACATTAACTTCTACAGCTATGCTCCAACCATAAACCGGCAACTGATGACAGTGAGAAGTTTTCCAGAGGGAGAAAGAAACTGTTACACTCTGAATCCAAAACAAGACAAGCAAAAGTATTTGATAAGAGCAATATTTGCATATGGCAATTATGACCTGCAAAACCAACCTCCTGAATTCGACCTTTATCTGGGGGTCAATTTTTGGACCACAGTTCGAATATCTCCCAATGCATCTTCTTACCAGATCTATCCATTTGAGATAATAATGGAGCATGATGGTACCAGAGAGAAGGTACAAGTGTGCTTGGTGAACAAAAGACAAGGCACACCTTTCATCAACACTCTGGAATTAAGGCCATTGAACAACTCTCTCTATCCGGTTGCGCTTCCCCTTATTATTGATTCTAAAAGAATTGACTTGGGCTCTGGGCTCACTCAGTACACTTGGACCAGGTATTCTCTTTCAAATTTGCACTCACAATTACCTTTTCTTCCCCATTTTAATTGTGTATTTTGGTCAGAGCACTTACAAATATGTGAATTATAGTTTGCTGAATTATTTTTGAAAACACAGGTACAAAGACGATGTATACGATCGCTTGTGGTTGAACTTTGATTATCCCAATTGGCATCTCTTACAAACAAGTGCAGAAGTAAAGACAGAGGACTCCGTTTATGAACTGCCATCGGAAGTGTTACGCACTGCATCACAACCCTGGAATCATTCCATTCTCTTTTCATGGAACGGTAGTTATGATATATCTGCTCAATATTATTTGTTTCTTCACTTTGCTGAAATTGAAAAGCTTCCTCATGGCCACAAGAGGATCATCAGTGTCACTTTTGATGATGAAAAATCCTTCTCTCAAGAACTTACTCTCGAATACTTGAAGCCTGTCACCGTAAGTTCCAATAAGTTCACTAAAGGTTATATAAACTTCACTATCAAAGCAGCAACTGATTCAGATGCTCCTCCTATCCTCAATGCTTTTGAACTTCATAAGTTCCTTCCGCAGCTTAATTCGCCTACAGCTGCTCAAGACGGTATAATTGATTTTGACCTTTGTTTTTCATCAATTGTTTATTTTAGATACCAATAAACCTTTGACAAAATTGAGCTTTAGTCATTTAACTTCACACCTATTTCATTCTAATTCATCAATTTTATAAATGACAAAAATGCGTATTTGGTTCTCTAAAGTCTAAACTTATAGATGGTTTCAATTTAATCTCTTTATGAAATAATTTTTTAGTCCTCCAACCTCAACACTGTTAAAAAAAATTAAAATTAACATGTCAGCATTTTTAAATGTTGATAAGTTTTGTTAACATTTATAATTTCAATGTTGGCATTTTTTTGTTAATACAAAATTAATGGTGTTATGATTAGATGACTAAATAAAAACTTTATAAAATTAAGGGATCAGAATGAAATCTTATGTCAAGTTAAAGAATTAAAAAGAAGAAATACTTTTTCCTTTTATGAAGTGTTTTTTAATTTTTTTTTATCCTAATACATACTATTAAAAAATGCTCTCATTGAAATTTTAAATGTTTATAAAAATTCTAAAATACTAATATATTAAGTTTGATTTTTTAAAATAAAAATGATAGTCACAAAAAATCATCAATTGAGACTAACATCGTTAGAGTTAGACGACTGAAAATATAGTTCTTAAAATTGATGTACTACGCTAAAACCTTATATAAAGTTAGATCAGATGATCAAATGGCCACATTTTTTTTTTGGGTCAAACAAATGGCCTCGTTTACTTAATCATTTCATAAGAAAAATTATTCTAACTTGGTTAGTTCTATTAATTGTTGGAAATAATGTAGTTAATGCTATCATGGAGATCAAGCACATCTATGGGGTCTCCAAAATCAGTTGGCAAGGGGACCCATGTGTTCCCTCTAACTTTGCATGGGATGGTCTGAATTGCAGCTCTGGCAGTAATATAAGGATCACTTCATTGTAAGTGGCATTAATGATCTTGTTTATGGCAAAGAAAAAAAAAACGCATTACTGATCTTGTTATGCTCTCCTATGTTTGAAGCATTCTGTAACACCTCACTCTAGGTAGGTCTAATAGAAGTGTTTAGCTTGTTATTAGCCACTAATGACCCACTCAGAAACTTAAAAAGATGATTTTTTAAAAAACTTTTCCTTTATAAGAATGGGAATTTCTATGAACTTGAAAATCTTTAGCTAATTCATTTCAAATCTAAACTCACGAGCTCATTTCTGGATCAAACCTTTTTGAAGACCTTTTCAATGGCTACTTAACAATAAGTACTAATCTACTTGTCATTTTAGCAACATAACCTGTAAATTTGGCATGTAAATATCTTAGGGTAAAATTCATGCATTGCCGGAGCTTCTAAATAGATAGTAAATACGAATCAATCATGCAATATTATCTGCTTCTGCTATTAACTACATATAAATATAATCTGCCCATCACCGCAGATGACACTTACTAATAGGCTACCATAGCCATAGCTCTCCTCCTTATGTAGGGTATTTACATGCCAAAAATATTTATATACATGTATATACATACACATACAATGTATACATATCTCCAATATTAAAAGACAATATGGCCAAAAATAGCCAATACTTAGGGAGAATCATAATTTAATACTCCTTCAGCTTCAACATTCTTCAGGCTTCACCAAGAACAACGCCCTTATACCCAAGTACCTGTTATTTGTGTATGTCTTGGAAGAAAGGGGTGAGATTTAAGGAAATCTCAGTAGAAACAAAATTCTTCATGTTAATCATGCAAGATCACAGTAAGCATGCAAAATAAGCTATAGAGAACAACATCTTACAACATATATCATCAATGATGCCCATACATTATACAATAATTTAGCCAATCCCTAACTAGTGCGCATTCATAATTAAATGAATAATAAACTTGCGCACATTGCCATGGCAAATAATCTCATGCTAGGCAACTTACATGTTCTCATGCACAATTAGTATAATGGCACAAACAAACATGCAACAGATCAATACAAAATCACATGAAGGAAAAGAGTTACTATCTCTTGCGCTTTCTTCCATTTTACCTTCTCATTGCTTCTTTCCTTGATAGTTCCTTGGTGGGCTTGGGCAAATGTTAGAACCTATTATTTAGGTATATGTAAGGGTGGGTTAATACTTTACCAATCACAATTAATAATTTAACTAACACTTCTAAATATCTTATAGCTTCAGACAACTCTACCTCACTAAAAGTGGTCAGTCATCTTATAGGAAAAACATATTTATATATTTTACGCTCGGGGGACGGGGGCATTTGAAAACACCATTCCTTCTCCTATACTTTACTCAATACACTTTTAATCGCAATGTGTATATTATACCTAGTGATATTCCAAATGTCCCGCCTTTCATTTATCCCGTATTACTTTTAATGCCTCTTTTAATTTTTGCTCTTCACTTTATAATCTTGAATTATTAACCTTTTTCCTATATAATTTTCATTAAGAAGATACTGAAACCATCAAATTTAAATAAAATCAGTTCCTAGCCTCACCAAAGACCTTGGCCGAGGCATACACACACACCTATTTATATAAATCATTTTTTTGTCTGCATGGTTTCTTGTTACACATAATCCTCTTGAAGCTAATTGAATTAATTATATTCAATAAAAAAATCATTCCTCCATACTTAACAGGTGCTGATTAAAAAACAGGGAAGAGAAAAGACTTGTGAACTTGTATATGATCCTTATGAAAGATCATCAAATGTCTTCTAAACACTTTCACATGCTTGAAAGCAAAACTCAACATTTTGTTTTAGGGATATCCTAACGTAGCAACCATCTAGGATAGGTATTTGACATAAATTAGCGGTCAAACAGCCACTGCTATCAATCCCTCACCTCTAAATTGTAGTTCTAGCAAATTTTTAACATATACAACCTTAATTTTTCAATACACTTTGAAAAATCATAACTTAATATAGCAAACTCCAAATGAGGTGGTTCAAATATCTATTTAAAGATATTTCAATCCTCTACAAGGGAAAAATAACACTCAGAATCAAATCATGGATATGATTTCTTAATTCCAACATGAATAGTCACCGCTCATTTGGTAAAATAGGATTTTTCAAAGTTTGAGCAGATTTTTCAGTTTTTCTGCTCAAACTTTGAAAATTCATACCTTACTATTTACACATCCAATTAATGTGTTCTTGGACTTATTTTAAAGCTTACTTGGTTTACTAATGTCCTCAAAATTCCATGGTCAGGAAAGGTCGTTTGCCTCAGGCTTACCTCACATAAAATCAGTGCTCTAATTTCTAAAATTTCATTTCAGTAAAATGGGATGGCATCTCTTTTAGATTGAAGAAAAATTGCCACCAACTTAACAAGCCAACTTTAGTCATTCTATTGAAACCTTTGACATCCTTAAACAATCTAAATACTTATTTTGTTCCTAAAATTATCAAAAAAAAAAAGTTCCTTATCAATTTTCAGCCTTAAAATATCATCCCAAATATGCAGACAACATAAACTTGTACAGCACCTTTATCACACATTTATCTATGTTTCTAAATCTCAACTCTTCTAAATTCAACTTCAAAATCCTGATTCAATCCTCATTTAGGAACTCTTTGACACCCAAACACATGCACAACACCTCTTTGGGTTCTGAAATTCACAGCTTTATACTTATCCTTAAAACCATCATTTTACCACTCTCAATCATTCCTTAGTTCCTTGAGTTACTGGTTTATCATTTATAAACCTTAAAGCAGCAACTTATCATCTACTCTTAATTCTTACTTGGAATCTGACACTACACTACTCAAAGAAGAGAGTTTGGATTCAAAAATTTCTTCCAACCTTTTTTTTTTTTTTTTACTTCCTTTCAATTTCATACTCTCAAGAACCGTAAACACACATACACACAATCTTTTAATCCTCTGTTTCAAAACCCGTTTTTAGTAGAAGAAATCAACATGCAGGCACAAGACAAGAATTTATGCAACTGCCTCTCACTAACTTTTGTGTATACTTTATCAATTTAACTTTCCCTAAGCTTAACCTCATAGAAGCCGAGACCCAAACACCCACAACAGTGAACATTGAGTTTGGGAATCATAAACCAGAGCGACTTGTTCACTTGCAATGCTAGATTCAGCTCAAAGAAGTTTTAATCTATTCCCTTAACATTCATTTAATCTATGGTTCTTCATCCTTCATCCAATGGAAGAAAAAGAAGATGAAAAGGGGCTTAGGTGACTTACCTTGATCAGATGCTAGCCTTTCATGTGGGTTCCGACCTCCCCTTCTCCCTTTCTCTGACGAACGCTATCCAGTCCTCTGCTCTCGATCTCTCTCATTCTCTCGGGTGTGTTTGATTTGAGGGGAGGGGAGGGGAGGGAGGGGGGTAAAATACAATTTTGTATTTATGAAATCCAAAATTTATTCTCTTATTCTTTTAAATTTTGGATTGCCGCCCAAAATTTAGCCTCTCATTCCTTGTAAATTTTGGGTTCCCGTCCAAAATTTAAATACCTTCAAACCAAAAAGGTAATTTACCCCCTCCCCTCACCTCATACCAAACACACCCTCAGTCTCTCCTCCTTTGATCGAGGAAAAAAAGTGAGAATGAGAGAAGGCAGATGAAGTTTAAGGATGCAGGGAACACGTGAGTGGTGGGGAATCAATCATTTTGTTCGCAACTTTATCATTTAAGACATCAATTAATTCCTAAAATTTAATCCTTCCTATTTTATAAGGATTTTCTTTCTTAATTAGCTTCTTTAAATCATAAGATCATTTCTCAAAAATATTTAGGCCAAACAATAACTTCTAACTATTTTTCTTAAATTCTTTCAAGAAAATAGACCCTTAATACCAAAAATTAGCCTTACAATTAACTTAACTTTTTGTTAAGAAACAAATTTCTCCATATAATCCTTTATTTCCCAAAATACTCATCCATTATTTTACCTTAATTATTTTGGGTTTATATATATATATATATATATATTAGCTATTTCTTAAAATTATGGCCTGAAAATAAACTTTTGACTAAATAATTTATTTTTGAGGCTTTTTAATCTTCAAATAACATCCCTAGGCCACAAACAAGCTTGATAGATGTATTTTCAAATTTTCGAGATGTTACACATTCAAGTATAATATATCGCATATAAAATTAGTTAAAGAGGATTAAAAGGAATAATGTTTTATTTTAGGGTATGAACAATACAGTGTTAGGGTTTTATATTCATAGAATGCTTGATAAAGCTTGCCTTGATTTGATCATATATAAGTGTTAGGGTCCCAACCGACAAGTTTCAAAATTTCCTTCCCTTTTGTTTATCTTCTTTTGTTGTTTACAATATTGGCAAAATTGCGAAATATAAATTGTAGGAATTTGAGCTCAAGCAAGCTCGCTGGACAAATAACTCCATCGTTCGCCAGTTTTGAAAAATTGGAGTTCTTGTAAGTTGTTGCATAAGATAGGATATCAATATTCAAATAATAAATGATTGATAATTTTGATAGGCATGAAAAACACTTGCTTTCTTGCTCATAGGGATTTGTCCAACAATGAATTGACTGGGCCACTGCCAGAATTTCTCGCAACTCTTCCGAATTTGAAATTCATGTAAGATCTTAAAATTGCATCAGAGCTTTTTGATCAGATTGTGACGTTGCCTATCTAAATATCCTCATTCAATTTATCTCTTCAATCTTGTAGTAATGTTACAGGAAACAAGCTCACTGGTTCAATTCCCAACGCTTTGAGGGGAAAGGCTAATTTGCGGCTGAGGTTTACTTGTTTCCCTTGTCAAATGCTATTTTATCTAGTCTCCTCAAGTTTGGTTCAAAAATTATATTAACACCTATGATGTCAGCAAACCACGATGAACCTAAATCTTACTAGGACATAATAGATAGGTGTTCTCTTAATTACCATCGTTAGATCTTAATTACTAAGTTTTTATATTAAGTCACTCAACCTGTTTATAATTGCCTTTTATTCACTACATCCACCCTCACACAAGGAGGAAAACCTAGACATGTTCCTTCTCTTAATTGGATAGACACTAATATTGATAAAATTTTGTCCAGCTATTTAACACGAAACAATCTACTTTAAAATAATTAATTAAATTTTATAAAATGTGTTAGATATTATTGTATTATACCAATGGATCTGGGTCCTCTCATAATCCTCTTTTTCATCTTCCTTTAATTAAGAAATTCATCTCCACCATCATATATAAACAAAAATATGGTTCATATTTAATATTTTATAAAACTATTATCAAAATATTTGATAAATTAATTTTTTTTAATTCTACAGGTGTGAACGGTTCGAATCAAATTTCAACAATCTTAATTTCTTTAGTTATTTTTTAATAATATTTTATAAAATATTACATATGAGCCATCCATTTTTTCATCTCAGTAGAGGTGAGAACTGAAAGAAAAAACGAGAGAGAATGATTTAGAGGATCTGAATCTTTATACCAATGCGATCAATTCTAACCCTGCTGTGTTTGTTGTAACAGTACGGCCAACAATCCAGATCTTTGCCAGGCATATCCATGCAAAAAACCAATCAAGTTTGTAATTCCACTTATTGCGTCACTTTCGGCTTTGGTCATTGTTATTTTCCTCGTTTCTTTGGTGATATGGAGATTTAGAAAGAAAAGAGGTATTTAATTTTAAGTCCGTTTTCATTAGAAATATTACACGCTCGAATGTTCTTAGCTCTTAGAGCTTGCACCAAATAGGCTAGTATATTCGAATATGCCCTATTTTAAGCTCAAGCTTCTTTTACCCCTTTTGTGGATTCATGAGTTGTCAAAACATTTGATTTAACATTGCAGTTGTGTCCACTGAATCTCGAAAGATTGAAGGTCTTAAACGAAAGAATCAAGCTTTTTCTTACTCTGAGGTTCTACGTATCACAAACAATTTTGAAACTGCTATTGGAGAAGGAAGGTTCGGGAAAGTTTACCTGGGCACATTAAACGATGGTGCACAAGTTACTGTTAAGTTACTTTCTCTATTGTCAAGTAAAGGATATAAGGAATTTGAATCAGAGGTTAGAAATCAGATTCGTGTGATAGTTTGACAGTTTTTAATCACTCAATTTTGGATATATTCAACGAGATGGTTTTAATTATTATAGAGCTGACTTTGAATTTGTAGGCTCAACTCTTGACAGTAACTCATCATAGAAATCTGGTTTCACTTGTTGGGTTTTGTGATTCAAACAACATCAAAGCATTGATCTATGAATATATGGATCTAGGAGACCTCGGCCAACTATTATCAGGTTCGTCTTATATTATTGGCGTGTAATTTATCGTGTGGATTTCTTGCCTCTATGATTGCATAGTTGAAAAAATTATCTTTCAATCCTAATACTTTATCTCAGCTTTAAAATCAATTCTCCAATTTGCTTGTTCCCCGAAATTTTTTTTACGTACAATTTTCATTATTCTTATACTTTCAACAAATTCATATAATTTATCCAGGATTGACATTAGCTATGCTGACCAAGTTCCCTCAACTGCTCTGTATTTCAGACTTCATCGAATTAGCTACATATATCATTTACATGTTTTTGTTACTGACGCATTTTGTTGCGAAAAATTGATGTTTGCAGAGAACAACACAAATGTTTTGAAGTGGAAAGAGAGAATTCAAGTTGCTGTTGATGCAGCAAAAGGTTAGAGAACTAATGACACTATTTCTTCTTAATAATCACTTCATATACTACTTATTTATAAAGTTGCAGGACTGGAATATCTTCATAATGGTTGCAAGACTCCCATAATCCATAGAAACTTGAAGCCATCCAACATTTTATTAAATAAATCCATGGTAGCCAAGATTGCAGATTTTGGGTTTTCTAGAGCATTTGCGAATGACAGAGAATCTAATATATCAACTCAACCTGTTGGTACATCAACTTACGTTGATCCTGAGTAAGTGATTGTAGTTCATCAAATTAGTCAAGAAATCTTTGTTACTGATTTTTAGAACACAAATACATACTCCCTCTTGTCCTTAATATACGACCTACTTTATAATGCAAATTGCACTACAAGTAGGTTGCTTGTGCTACAAAGTATGTTGTACATTAAGGACAGGGGGAGTACTATTTTGTTTCCTTGCGGTTTTGAAATTATAGAATTGTTAAAATGCATATTAATTGATCGGAGGAAAAAAAAAGGAAAGAGTAACTAAAGACTAATTGATTGTTTTCATTTCAGATTCAAGAAGTTTGGAAGGCTAAATAAAAAAAGTGATGTCTATAGCTTTGGAATGATTCTTCTTCAGCTAATCACAGGCCATCCTCCAATCAGAAGAGAACCTGATAATGCTATTTTTGATTGGGTTCGTTCTAAAATTGAAAGTGGGGATATCCAAGGAATTGTTGATCCAAGATTGGAAGGTGAATTTCATGATACTTCTACATGGAAAGCTGTTGAGATAGCAATGTCATGCATTTTTCCAGAGTCCGAGGAAAGGCCAGAAATAAGTTCTGTGTTACATAAATTAAGTGATTGTTTAGATATGTGGATGGATCATGCCAATTCATTAAATGATATAGCAAGAAATTCAATCAATCATACTAGGG
Source organism: Inga oerstediana (assembly GCA_963210345.1). Taxonomy (NCBI): domain Eukaryota; kingdom Viridiplantae; phylum Streptophyta; class Magnoliopsida; order Fabales; family Fabaceae; genus Inga; species Inga oerstediana. The sequence goes on along the minus strand of OY723408.1, from coordinate 22,254,538 downwards.
CAACTGTTTCAATGACTACCCTCTCAGCTAGGTAGTCACTTTACTATAGATTATTGACATAAATCATACAGTTCTCGTCAGACTTATTTGAGGATTAGTACGTCATCAGCCACTTTAAAATAGCTGAGTTGTTGTGTTTTAATTGAACAAAATTCAGATGATGTGATACTCTTGGAGTATATAAGTAGTTCTCATTTGTTGAACTCCATATATTATAGAAGAAGAGGAACTATTAGTTGTAACTTGTAACAATCAGTCACCTCTAGAATACAAATAGTCACTTACTTTGATCTTTCCTTTTTTTTTTCTTGAAGTTGTGTAATTTTTCTCTATTTTCATGTAAATGTTTCTTAAATGTACTTAATGGCCCAAAATTTTTAAAACTAATATTTTTGACCCTAACATAACTAGTTATTCATTTGATCCTTTTCAGTATCTCTAATGAGCATGAAACAACTTTTAAGTCCTATTTAGTTTAAAATATTCTTTGAACCATTTTCTGGTTTTGGGTCCTACTTTGTAATTTAAAATATGTGTAAACTTATGTACCCTTAACTTTCAATGATTACAATTTGGTCTCTATATAATTTTTATCTTCTTTTTCTAACTTGCACCTTTCTTCCTTTACAATTAAGTCCCTACCTTTCATTTTGGCCCTTGGAACTTTCCTAAAATTCCAAAAAAATATTGTACTTTAGCCTAAAAAAATCTTTTAATTTTGTGCGCTTTAGTCCTTGGGAACGTTCTATCTTTTCATGGCACTTCTGGAACTTCTACTCAACATAGTTGGGCTTAGTTGCCAACTTAATTTGGACGTTTATTGAGTTTTTTGCCCAAAATCCATGATATTATATATTCGATCCATACACTTGTGTTATATATATAAAATTGAAGAAATAAAATATACAAAAGAATCTCAAATTTATTATAACACTCCTTAATGGTTCATTGATACAGAAAAAAATATTCAGATAAAGTAACTTCAAAACTGTGCATTCAAATATGAATGAGAAGGCAGATTATAATTTATAAGATCCTAGTAGGACGATGTTCACTTACCAACGTAACTAAGTTACACAATAACGTGGTTTACCCTCTATATATCTTTAGTAGCCCTTTGAGAAAAGCTATGATTTTTTTTTTTTTTTTTGGTGAGGGCTTTAGTAAAGCTTCATATATATATATATATATATATATTGTCAACGCTTGTAAAGCTTCATATACATCCAGTAGGAAGAGCATATTCTGTTAAACCTCACCTTAAACATTCAATTCAAACACAAACCCTATATTGTGTCTGGAAAATCTCTTAATTGTTTCAGTGTGTTACGAAAATGTTTGAATGCTGAATAAATTGTGTATCTTCTATTCATAGGAAGGTACTATATATTTACAAAAGTGAGGAGCCTAAATATTAATTGCTCCTAAATGAAGGGATCGTAACGGTCAATCAATCCTACTAATTATGCTAATTGATCTAATAATGACAGAATATTTCATTAACACTCCCCCTCAAGTTGGAGCATATATGTTAATCATGCCCAACTTGTTACAAAGATATTCAACCCGTATCCCAGTCAATGCTTTTGTCAGAAGGTCTGCTAGCTGGTCGTCCGATCGCACATGTCCTGTAGATACAACATTTTCTTTTATCTTGTCTCGAATGAAGTGACAGTTAATCTCAATGTGCTTCGTTCGCTCATGGAACACAGAATTCGATGCTATATGAAGCGCTGCTTTATTGTCACACCAAAGCTTCGCAGGTAATGTCGTGACAATGCCAATTTCCTTCATGAGCTGAAGTATCCATACAACTTGTACGGATTGTGACATAGCTCTGTATTCTGCCTCTGTGCTTGATTTTGATGCAACCCCCTGTTTCTTACTTCTCCAAGATATCAGGTTACCACCAACAAACACACAGTAACCTGTAGTAGATCGTCTCGTGGCCTTGGATCCTGCATGATCCGCATCACAAAAACACTCAACTTTAGTATGTCCAAAATCCGAATAGAGAATGCCCTGACCTGGGGAGCCTTTTAGATAGTGCAGGATATGTTCTAAGGCTTCCCACTGAGCCACCGTCGGAGATGCCATGAATTGACTAAGTACACTAACCAAGAAGGTTATATCAGGATCAGTCACTATCAAATAATTCAGTTTTCCAACCAATCTTCTATATCTCTCAGGATATGCAAATGGCTTCAGTTTCTCTGGATCAATCTTCTTTTTCAAGTCATCAGGAAGTTCATCAAACATACTATCATTCAAGTCCAGGAATGGGTTTGGAATCATGGGAAGGCTACTTGGTGCAGCTCCAAGCTTCCCAGTTTCCTTCAGGAGGTCGAGAACATACTTCCTCTGAGTCAACAGAATGCCTTTCTTGTTTTTCATAACTTCAATACCTAGAAAGTACTTTAATGGTCCTAAGTCTTTCGTCTGGAAGTGAAGGATGAGAAAGACTTTAAGGGCAGAAATTCCAGGAGTGTTACTCCCTGTAATCACAATGTCGTCAACATATACAACCAGAAGAATCATACCTGGATCGGTCTGCTGATAGAACACAGAATGATCACTCTTGCTTTGGCACAATCTGAACTTTTGAATCGCGTTACAAAATCTATCAAACCAGGCACGTGCACTTTGTTTCAGACCATACAATGACTTTTTGAGATAGCACACTTTCCCATACTCCCCCTGAGCAACAAAACTAAGAGGTTGCTTCATATAAACTTCCTCAAGAAGGAAACCATTCAAAAAGGCATTCTTAACATCCAACTGATGTAAATCCCAATGATAGGTGGCAGCTAGAGAAACAAGAAGACGGACAGAAGTGAGCTTAGCGACCGGGGAGAAAGTCTCAGAGTAATCAATGCCATAAGTTTGAGCATACCCTTTAGCAATAAGCCGAGCTTTTAGCCATTCCAAGGAACTATCAGCCTTAGTCTTAACTACAAATACCCATTTACACCCAATGGCCTTCTTCTCAGAAGGCATATCAACAAGAGTCCAAGTACCGGCCTTTTCGAGGGCCATCATTTCATCTTCCATCACAGCATGCCAACCAGGATGGGCTAAGGATTGGTGAAGGGTAGTAGAGGTGGTGATGGACTCAAGGGTGGCCACAAGGGAAGAGGAAACATGAGACAAGTGTTGGTAAGACACAAAGTTTAATATAGGATACGTGCATTCAGCATAGTATTTAGGAGGACAATGGGGGCAGATACCTTTTCTGAGGGCAATAGGGAGGTCATTGGATGGGTCAATTGTAGAATCAAGCACAACTGTATCAGGGGCAGGAGTAAGAGGGTCTGGAGTCGCAGGAACAGAATCCGACGATGAAGCATCTACTGATAGAGTCGCAGAGTTGGCTGGAGCAGTCTTAGTGATAATAGTAGGAACCGAAACAGCAGCCTGAACTGGTGGGACACGATAAACTAAGAAATCATCCGTTGTGTCAATGACCAAGGGAGACGCAGAGAACACTGGAGACTTGAAGAAAGAAGAGGACTCATGGAAGGTGACATAAGTAGACACAAGATAACGACAAAGATCAGGAGAGTAACACCGATAACCTTTCTGGATGTGAGAATAACCAAGGAACACACACTTTAAAGATTTAGGAAGACACACTTTACTGGCACTCGGACGAACATCCCGAACAAAACAAACGTAACCAAAGATTTTCGGATGAACAGGGAAGAGCTTAGTGGTGGGGAACAAAATAGAATAGGGAATGTCACCACTAAGAACAGCCGAAGGCATGCAATTGATAAGAAAACTGCAATAGACACGGTATCAGCCCAAAACGGTATAGGAACACTAGAATGAAACATAAGAGCTCAAGCAGTTTCTAATAGGTTGTGATTTTTTCTTTCCGCAACACCATTTTGAGCAGGGGTATCGACACAAGAGGATTGGTGAAGAATACCATGGCTTTGCATGTAATCAGTGAAAGGGGTGGAAAAATATTCTTTTGCATTATCATTTTGAAGGATTTTAACAGGAGTATTGAACTAAGTTTGAATTTCAGCACAGAAGTTTTGAAAATGAGTAAACAATTCAGAGCACTATTTTATTAAATAAAGCCAAGTCGTTTGGGAAAAATCATCAAAAGAAGTGACAAAATAATGATAACCAGTCTGAGATAAAACTGAACAAGGACCCCAAACATCAGAATGTACTAACTCAAAGGGGGACGCAACCCGTTTATTGACTCGAGTTGCCAAATGAACATGATGGTGTTTGGAAAACTGACATGACTCACAATCCAAAGTAGACACAGAAGAAAACTGAGGATATAACCTCTTTAGAGACGAAATTGACACATGACCGGGATGACAATGAACTTCAAAGGGAGACGATCCACCAAAGCAGAAAACAGAACGCGGCACTTGATCATCCAGAATGTAATGCCCACTAGATTCATAGCCTCTACCAATAATACACTTCGTCGACAGATCCTGGATCAAACAATGGTCAGGGAACAGTGAAATGAAGCAATTCAAATGATGAGTGAGTTTACTGGAAGACAGAAGATTAAATGTGAGATTAGGAATATTAAGGACAGAGGATAATGTAATGGAGGGAGTAGGATTAATAATGCCTGATCCAACAACAAGGACGGGGGAACTATTGGTAACATAGATGGAGGATGGGTTAGCATAGGGGGCATACGATGAAAATAAGTGATGGTTACCTGTCATGTGTTCGGTAGCACCAGAATCAATGACCCACTTCGAGGAAGTGGTAGCAAGACCAGAGGGCAGAGTACTTGCAGATAAGGCCGTGGCAGAGGGCGAACCAAGGTTAAGCTGATCAGAGGTCTGGACAATATGAGCAAAGCCACGCTGCTGATCACGCTGCTGTTTATTTTGCAATTTTTGACAATTTTCTTGATATGGCCAGATTCCTTGCAATAATGACAGATAATACTGCCAGAAGTCGTGTGCAAGGTGCTAGAACCATGTTTGGAGCCATGGTTCTTGAGGTCAAAGGGACCTCAACCTGCCAAAGCACTTGCATGTGGATCCATAGATAGATGAGTCACACCATCAGAGTGAAGAACACGTGCGAACACATCATTAAGAGATGAGAGTTCTTGACTAGACAGAATCTGAGAGCAAATGGTCTCATAAGATGGATCAAGAGCTTCGAGAAAACCAATAATGGCCTGTAGTTCTAGATTCTTAATACGAGTTGCAAGATCTACTTGAGGAGACATGAGGACTTTTATTTCCTCATACAACCGCTTATAGTCCAAAATGAAGTCCTTCAATGGATGACCCTGCTGTTGAGAGATATAAAAACCTTTACAAACTTCGTGAATCTGGGTGAGGCTCCCTTTACCAGAGAACATAAATTCCAGATAACTCATTATTTCCTTAACTGTAGTACAATGACTCACTGAAGACAAGATCCGGGGTTCAATAGAATTTCTAATTTGAAACAAGATTCTAGCATCAACCCTTTTCCAAGCAACCAGTTTGTCTTTATCACTAGGGGTTCATCGGTTAAATGTTCTTCCTTCTCAATACCCATAATATAGATTTTAACAGTGGTGCTCCAATCACTATAATTAGTCCAGTTCAATTGGGAGAAAGTAATCTTAGTAGACAAGGGTAGCATTTCAGGAGTCTTAGAGTCAGCCATGGAATCTATAAGCAAAGAACAATAATAAAGAAGTCCAATCCAACGAGAGAAATCTCCAAATTTGGGCACAAAATCGAGCACAAAATAAGAGACTATGGATAGTACCTGAACAGTGCGAAAATAGCACCAAACAACACCCCAAAAAAGTGCCAAACAGCACCCCAAATAGTGCAAAACAGTGTCGGTACAGTACCGATGAACAGTGACCGCATAGTACCACGAACAGTGACCCGCTACAGTTCGATGAACAGTGGCCGCTATAGTCGATGAATAGTGACCAAAAAAAGGAAATTTAGAAAACCCTATGCTCTGATACCATGTTACGAAAGTGTTTAAATACTAAATAAATTGTGTATCTTCTATTCACAGGAAGGTACTATATATATATACAAAAGTGAGGAGCCTAAATATTAATTGCTCCTAAATGAGAGGATCGTAATGATCAATCAATCCCACTAATTATGCTAATTGATCTAATAATGACAGAATATTTCATTAACACAGCGTAACTAGAAAAAAGATTCTTATAAAAGAATTCAGTTCTGATAGAAAAGTAGTAGTATCATGAGGGAATGGTAAAAAGAACCTCATAATCAGTTATGGACTCATCACAATCTTGAGCATTTCCTAATTAGTTGTCCTTTTTAAAATGAAAATTTGAATGGATTCCATCTTATAAACATGATTTGCCTTGCATTCAATGCAAGACTATTCATTGAAAGAAAAAAAAGTGCATTGAACCCATAACATGAAGTTATACCATATTGTTATGAAAATTTGGACTATTCAATGGTGGGGTGAATTACAATTATGGAGGCACACCCTATTTATAGTGGTTTATGGAGGCCACTAATTAGGAAACGTGCACTCTCCTTCTTGCCCTCCAAGACAACAATTAATTGATTCTCAATTAATTCCCTAATTGTAGTAATTTGTTCCTCATTTAACAAATCCATAATTATTGCTGAATTATTCCCCAATCTGCAATTAATGCTGATTTTATTCTTATTTGATTAGGCTACTTATATCCTAATCAAATAGTTCGGCCCATCAAGGGCGGACATGGACACAAAGTCCAACATCTCCCACTCGCACTTGATGGGCCTCCCATCGTGCGTGCGTTACTCTTTCTTGTTTCATACTTGGCGTCTGTAGTGACTGCATGGGCAAAAACGTCTTTAAGATTTAGTGCTTGTGATACTAGAAATCCCTCATATCGGATCAGCATCCAAGGACACCCTTTATATATAACCGTAAGCTATATGTTCATTGCCTCATATGCCCCAGATTCTCCTGTACATATTACTCATGGCATATCTAATCCCTCTTGAGTTAATATGTTAATTAACTCAGATTGCCTCCCACGCACATAGTATCCGCACTTACTAGCTACACATAGAGCAAGTAAAGGGTCGACCACAGATACTAGCACATCTTATGTATCTAGGAGTAAATACTCCTTTTTGACTAAACATCAGTCCATCCTGACTGGGTTGCTTTCCTAGTTTTCACTCGTCTGACTGAATCGAGTGTGATCATGGAGCTTCAGCTAAAGTAGCTGTCACCAAACCAAGCTTTCATGATGCCCTCTAAGTCTTAAGGGCATCGCGGAAGGATTTTTCCTTTGTGGGACTCACACTGTAGTGAACTAGGGATCTTTCACCTACATCCCGTGTTGCAGTTTTGCTCTTAAGCACATGCAGTATGAATTGCATGCTACGGTGAGGTGTACGTCGATTTCTTTATCTTTCACCGTACAGACATTAGGTCCAAAATGTACTCAACATTCGAACTAGAACTTTCTTTTTCACAATATCTCTTTTACAATCTCATTTGTGAAAAAGAGTTCTTTACCTAGCTACAGGTCTATATTCATGCTTCGATCCATTTTCTGTGTATATGCACACATGTAGATCTTATCTCAGTCTAACCAAGGCAACTCAAACGCAAAGATTCTTCTTAACCATCTCATGGTGATCATTTGCTCGTCTTACCCTCCCATGCCCCCGCAAAACATGGGAAGATGGTTGTTCTTGTGAGTGAACCAACCTTTTTTGACCTGTACGACATACAAACTTGCATACCTTATATGTATTTACTCATAACATACATACTATTTCTTTTATCTTCATATAAAAGAAGTTCACAACCTTACATTTTATTCACGCCCCAAGACTTTCACTAACTTAATGAAAATCAAGCTATGGGCTCATTAAGGGGGCCTACCAACATTATATCAGTAGAAGGTCATTGAACTGTCGTTTTCCCTCTTTGAAAGCATATCTCTTAAAAAGTATGTCTTGCCTTGCTGTGATACTTAGGATCCTCATCATAAGATGTTATCGCTTGGATCCTTCCATCCACCATTCATTCCTAATCTCTTATAGGAATTACTTTAGCCATATGGCACTTTGAATGATGGCAGAACACGCCCTGTGTTCTATTTCCATAGATAACAGGAAAAAAAACTTTGTATGTTTTCTTACTCCATCACCATTTGCCTAGGTCTTGTATTGGAGTATCCTTTCAAAGAAAAGTTGTTGTCTTGACAACTTAATCCATGGTTATTCTCATAACCTATTTTACAGCAGCACCAAAAAACAGCTTCCAAGTCGAACAAAAAATATTTGGTCTTATGTACACCAACGTGTACATTCATATTACCAACTGTAGTCTCACATGGGACTTTATCCACCTTTCTTATATTGGATTCCTCATAGGACATGGAACCTCTTTAGGTTTATGCCTTGGACTTCAGGGGTGTCTATGGGTTTGCAGTTTGGCATCCTTGGATGCCTAAAGATCACACTTGTATATTTCTTAGGTAGCAAAGACTGTATCTTCCATGTGCAATCTCCATTTATTTCGTTATTCAAGATATTTATTCAACCCATGACTTTCTCAACTCAGAATTTAAGGATTCTCTGATCATTTATTCCTTTGACTCCCTTGACACTTGTTTCATATGTCATTTGACAAAGGATGACTTCATAAAGAATCATCACTAGACCGTTTGAGACTTATGTAGTGTTATTTGATTATTTCGAAGTTAGTGAGGCTTTCACCTTGTGAAAACCTCATATACTACTATTTGGGTAATTGTTTCTACAAAGCCCTTAAGCTGCTTTATGTAGAGTTCATCATCCAATTTCTAAAATTCCAAATTGGAAGGTGGTCTTTACATCATCTTGATGCTTGTTGTCATAGCCAAAATTCAGAGTTAAAAATGCATAATGGATAACCTTCCATTGTGGTACCCCTTAGCCACTAAATGTTTTAGGTTTTATATGCCCTCAACAGATTTGAGAATCTACTTGTTCCCAATCGCCTCTTGGCTAGGCTATAAATTGCCTAAAACATATACTTGGCTCAATGAGAATCCAAATCCTCCTGCATGACACTTTGCAATTCATCTTAGCAGGTCCTTCTAGTGTCTTTCAGACACTTATAGGTAGTTATCATCACCTTCTAAATGATAAAGAGAGCACTCAATCCATTATGGAATCTATCCCTTTATAGTCATTTGCTAGATGACAATTTACTCCGAGGTGGATTTCATAGGATTCTTTTCCTACGTATAAGTGAGGTAATTCTCTCATAACTTACCTTTTACCTCTTTCATTATGAAAATGGTCTCAATCCTCCTACTTGGATCAGTGAACTTAGGAACACTTAGTTATTCCTTGTCATTTGTGAACCTCTTAAAGAGATTCAATATGATTAATGCTTATTTCCTACTAGGAAATCTAGGTTTTATGAACGTTGTGTACTATGGTTTTCTCTCAGTCACTGAATCGCCATCATTTTCACTAATGAAGACGTGTCATGTGAAATTCTCATGTCATTTCACAAAGAGATACCTTGTATACCTTAGCCCTAATCTTCTTTACTTATAGGAAGAATTATGAATATAAATTTGATGATCCTTATGGTCTTAATGAGCTTGGCCTTGGTCTAAGGCCCATCCATGATTCATAGGGTAAGGTCGTGACTGACATAGAGGGCATTTGGTTAAGTGTGAATATAATAATTGTGAGTCCACCTACTAACATATGGCTGATAGCCTTATTGAAACCAAATCAAGGAGAGGTCTATCTCTCCATTTCAACAACTCTATTATGTTGAAGGGTTCTAGGTATTGATAGTTCCCTAACAATGCCTTTCTTGTACACAAAACTGTTTAGACTAATCACATGGGTGTTCTAAACCCTTGTTAGTTCGAAAGGTCTTATTCTTTCAGTTTACTGATTCCTGACTAGTTCAGCCATTATCTAACAGCTTCACACTTGCCAAAAATCAAGTAAACATTACTCTATTTCGAGTAAACATCAACAACGTTAATGAAACACCAAGCTTTGTGTCTTGCCCTCACGTTCACTGGTTCACTAACTTCATATTTTGCCAATTGCAGTGGATTTTCTCAAAAACAAATTTTCTTTGTCTTTCTTGCCAGGTAGAATAAGTTCTCAACTTATTCATAAGGTTATTAACCCTTTAGCACACATTTAGTAAATACTCTTTTGCTAGTTTGATCATTCCCTTTGATCAATGTGTACATGTGGCAAGAAATGGAATCTTTTATCCCTAGAAAGAAACATCAAAATCCAATGAAGGATTTGAGACTCATAGTCCCATCGATCCTTAACTAAAGAGATAGCAAAGATGTGATTTGTCAGTTGCAATTACATGGAGTGAATCAGGGTGGTTTATCAGTACAGAGTTAACGTGCAAGTTCTAATCCCTTGAATCTATCTCTTTGTTGCTTTGCATTTGACATGAAGCCATATGCTTCTCTGATATATCCACAACTCATATGGATTGCTACTTTTACAACCCTTAAGGATTAAGGATTATGAATGTAGCTTTTTATCTTTGTAGAAACCATTTGACCTCCTCTAGATCAAGTTTACCTCATAGGTTTCTTGCCCTTGGGCTTAGAGGATGAATCCTCCCACTCTTTAGCTAAGTTCGTCTAATTGATGGATCCTGAATCCTTCAATCTTTCACACTCAAGTTCAATGCGGTGAATCACATTGCTGAAGGTTACAATATGCATATCAGAGGCAATCTTTACTTTCGTATATGCCCACTCACTGGAAGACGTGGCTCACTCCCACTCACTGGGAGACATAGCTTCCTCCTACTCACTGGGAGATGTCTTATTACAACATACACTTGTTGTTTGTTAGAAAGAACTTGGCATTTAGTTTGTCTCAACTTCTTAGTTTGACATTTGCCTCAAGTGTTGCCTAAATGACATGTTAGGACTTAATACACTATGTTAAAACTTAACTTAGTTTTAACTTTATGGAAAAAGATCATCTAATTTACTATCTTCCAACACTATCCACATGTCTTGGATAAGGTTACATTGCTCATACCATCATAAGTTTAAGCAACGTTGTTCTTTCTATATTTGATAGCATAAACCTTTTGTATCCTTCAGTTGCTTCAGCCTCTAAATGCTGAAGACTAGTTGGTAGCATGTCCCTGACATCTCATTCTTCCTGAATGAAAGAGAGATTTGAGAGTTTCTAACTCCATAGATATCTCTATTAAGCTTGTCTTCATAAGCTTAGTCAAATAGACTTGGTCATAATTGGTCACTTAGACGATTATGGTATACAAATCATATTTGTTCAAGTAAGACAAAGGATAATTAGATAATAAGTTTACTAGTTTCATGTTCAGGAGACAACTAGGTTGACTCCCATCCTAATCATGCTAGTTAGCTCATCACCATTTTAACCATAGTCTTCCTTGAACACATTCCCCTTTTGGATTTCTAGATGTATTCCAGAAAACCCCTACTCAATCAAAAGATAGTTATTCAAATATGATAATACAATATCATCTAATCAACATGACTATTCATGAAAACAAGAAGAGAATATGCTTAATTCAATTCTAAAAACAGAGAATTTAATCATAAATTCAATTATAAAGAACATTCAAATGAAAAACTTTTACCCCATTTTGTTGTCTCTTAACTAGGTTCTCCTTCACATAGGCCCTTCTGACTATATGAACTCATGTAGCATCTAGCTACAATGTCTAGCTCCTCTTTGCCATGTTTACATCCACTTACCTAGATGTAATTGCAGCATACCTCCTACTTGATGAGATGATTCTCACATCTCTATCTATCTTGTCCTTTGTCACAGCATTTGTGATACAGGGTTGACTTTCAAAAGTCATTGCTTCAATCCAAATGGATCAATGTGGTTAGAAGCATGGGAATACTTGTTATTATTCAATAATTATTGAGTAATTTCAAGTTGCTACACTTTTCAGGTTTTATCCCTGAGAGTTTAAGTCAAGGTTGGATAGGATTTTATATTCAAAAAACTCATTTGAATAATCCCTCACTTTTAAAGAATCTTTCAGCATTAACCTTATGTTACAGCTGAATTACTCTTAAAAAAATAAGCCAACCTATCCCAAAAATAATAGAATCAATATTGACTCAATTTCAATGTTTGTGGGAATCTCTAAGTGCACATAAGCACCTTTTTAACTCAAATCACATCCAAACTTGCTTCAAATATATGCAAATTATATATCAAATTGAAGCTCTCGAATTTAGGGATTTTTAGAAACAAACTGCGTCTCAATTGGAGGTTCCACACACCCACATGCGCCCCTAGAAGGTGTTTGGATCAAAAAATCCTGAAAAATTGGACAATTCCAACGTTGTCAACACGCAGTGGTGGCGCGTGACGTCCACGCGCCGCATTGCCGCCATCCGCCGGTGACACACACTGGCTCACACAGCTCCACACGCTGTCCTCTCTCCGACGGTGCTTGCCACGTGTCAAACAGAGGTCCCAGTGGGTCCCACGCGCCACTTGTCAATTTCTATTTTTTTTAGGTAGTGTTGACTGTTGACTGGTCAACGTTGACCTGTCACTGCTGACATGTCGATGAGGTGGCGCTGACATGTCTTGGTCAATGTGGCCGGTCAACAGATGACGTGGCCTTCGTTGATCGCCTCTAACGTGTCACTTAACACTGATGTGGCGACCTATCATTGGGCCACGTGGCCTGGGTTGACTGATGACGTGGCAGTTGACTACCATATCATCATCTTCAACTTCCAGCCGGGTCCACCCGACCCTGTTGAAGCTCTGTCGGGTCATCGCGACCTGCAAACTTCAGGAGGCCATATCTCCCTTGTTTTAGCTCTGTTTTTCGCGTTCTTGGTGTCGTTGGAATCATAGTTCAGCGAACTACAAATCCATGGCATTTATTTGATCTTAAAACCTCTGTTTTAGTGATCAAATCATGAGTGAAGTGGCGGTGGCGACAAATGACCCGTCAACTTCTTTCCTTCGTTTCTCTCTCATCCAGACTCCGTTTGACGCATTCTAAGCATAGTTGGAATCGTCTCTTCGAGATCTACACATCTATGGCTTTGTTTGGGGCAAAAACACTCAGTTTCAAACACCCAATTTTTTCTCGACGTTGACGGCGCGGTGTGATCCATCTTGAATGTGTGTGCTCTGTATCTCAAAAGCTTCTCTACCTTTTGAGAGCTAAAGTCTTTTGTTTTTGGTTCCACATAGGTTCCAAAGACTCACCTTTAATAAATCGAAGAAGTGAGGAGATAAAGAAGTAAATCGCGCTACATAAAAAAATGACCAGAGGAGCAGAGAATCTTCGACTAGCATGCATTCAACATATATTCATAACACCCAGCGAAATATATATCATGTCTGAAGCTTTAACATATGCAGAAGCAATATATATATATATATATATATATATTCATGTTTTTGGTTCCATACAGACACGCATATATATATACATATGGAGACAATGACAGAAACATCAAAGAAACTTGTTTATATAATTCATAATGATATTTGTAGGTTTCTTACCAAATTCAATTAACACATATGTCTCAAAAATCAAATGCTCTCAGCAACACTAGATATAAAGATCATATTTTCTCATATGATTGCACAGTGGAAATACATCTCATATTGACACCCAAAATCCATACCCAGAATTATGATTTTGCGCAATGGAAAAATAATAAGCATGATGATATATATAAATTATTATATTACAAAAATTATTCACATACAATAATCACAGCCACAGGATCAACATGCTCTGATGCCAATGTAAGAATAATATAAAGGGAAAGAGAACTGGTGTATCGGGGAGAATCCATGTTCGGATCCGGGTCAAAGCTCCAATGCTCCATACTTGTGCCCACATAATTATTAGACTACTAGAGCCTAATTGTGATTTGCACAGCAGATCACCAGAACCAGAAAGATGGTACGTAGGAGAGAAGAGAATTGCCAGAAAACTCAATGGTGGGGTGAATTGCAATTGTGGAGGCACACCCTATTTATAGTGGTTTATGGAGGCCACTAATTAGGAAACGTGCGCACTTCTTCTTGCCCTCCAAGACAGCAATTAATTGATTCTCAATTAATTCCCTAATTATGGTGATTTGTTCCTCATTTAACAAATCCATAATTATTGCTGAATTATTCCCCAATCTGTAATTAATGCTGATTTTATTCTTATTTGATTAGGCTACTTATATCTTAATCAAATAATCCGGCCCATCAAGGGTGGACTTGGACCCAAAGTCCAACAGAATGTATCTACCATTAGATCAACTTTCAATGATTGAGATTTAATAATATATAAAACAATATTATTATAATAAGAATCTATAATGGTTAACATCAACCATTGAAAGTTGATCTAATGGAAGATGCATTCAATGAAGAGTAAATGGAGAGGGAAATCAAAGGAGACACCCTTCTCCCATATTAATACATTGCTCCTTATTTTTTCCAGTCACTATTTTTATATATCTAATGTACTGCTAAGCTCCCATTCCCCAGTCCCTATTACACCAACTTTATTTGCATAAATTCTAATGCTATATAATTGACCATTTTATAAAAATAAAAAAAAATACATTGCTCCTTATGACTTATGACAGGTAACAACTAATCCGTCTCCATATGTGTTTGGTACAAGGGATTTGGAGAGGAGGGGAAGGAGGAAAAATGTTTATGAGTTTAATTTATGAAAATTAGAGAAGTGGAGTTATAAAATTTAAATAAAAAGAAGAAGAAAGAACTAAAAAAGTAATTAAAAACTTTTAATTCTACTCCTCTCATTTTTTTAATCAAACTCAAAAAAAATTTTCCTCCTCCCACTTTCCCTCCCCTCCCCTCATATCAAACAAGAGTGTTGCGTAATTGATAGGTAGTTGAGAGGGTTGCAATTGAATGGACCCATATTCCCAGTAGAACGTTAGATAGACGGAATAACGTAACATCCAGAATTGGACTTCGACGCATTCAGAATTTCAAACCCAACAAATTAAGAGCTTGATTTGCTCAATTCCCAAATTTCTAGAGATGATAATGTAATGTTTATTGTCATTACATACGGTAATTAATGAGATTAAACTAAACAAGGCCTCAAATCTATTTTCATCATCTGTCACATCACTTGACAACAACCCCGCATTTTTTGGACCACAATTTCTTTGCGTAATCGTTGGTTTTAGAGACCTTCATGATTCAGCATACCGTAGTCGTCGGCTTTAGAGCCCTTCCTGGTTTTGAATTGAGCATATCTTCCACCAACAATTATGGAGAAAACGCTGGGCATTATATAAAATTTTTCGAAAGAAGTCGTAATATTTATGCTTAAATGTAATGTGTCAATTTATAATTTTTTATTATTATTTTATAGTGTTATATAGATATTGATTGTTGAGTAATTGCTATTAAACAGAAATACAGAGACAAGTTACATAAATAAAAACATTACCCGGGGGATTTATTAAGAATTATGCCTAAGGACCAAACTCTCAAATATTTTATTGGTAAGTATCACTAATGGTAAATACTCCTCATTATTCCATATGTAAATTTGTGTTGTTTGAGAGGTAAATAATGTTGTCGGCCAAAAAATAAAGAGAGAGAGGTAAATAATGTTAAATATCTTTCTTGTTGTAATTTTGTATTATGTAAACGGTAAATGCCCAAAATTTCATTAGTAAATTTGTGTTATATATGGGTGGCAAATTTGAGAGACTTCTTAATAATTAATTTATGAATTTAAATTTTTAGGATAACTCTCCCTTTATTTTTTTTTCCTTACCAGAAGTCACTAAAAACCACACACTATTTCCACAATTCCACTCCTCATGTCCACTTTCTTCAATTTTTAAAAATTATAGTGAAAAACTTCCTCTTCAAGTAATTAATTTCCATAACCAGCTCATGGTATTAGTACTGGTCCTAAATATTATGGGAGTTAGTGAAGAGCTTTGCTAATAGCTCAAGTCGCTTTGTTCTCCAAATTTATATATATTTTTTTAAAGTATTCTTATTGATTACACATATTAAGCAGGTTTTTATTATAGAGTAATTTCAATTTTAGGGAAACCATCACACATTTGTTATTGATAACTAATTAAATTAATTTTTTTTAATCTCCAGAAATTAGTTATCTATCTCATATATTAATGATCGGATGCAATAAATAATAATATTAAAGTATATGTTTGGTCCTCTAAATTAAATTTACATCAAGTTTCACATGGTCCCTTAAATTTATAAAGTGAATTTTCAATCCCTTATTTTTAACACCATTAATGTTACTAATAAAAAAAGCTTTCTCTTACAAATTTTAAATTAAATATTAATATATCATCATTTATTTGCATAGTCATCATTTAAATTTATTGAGTTAAAAGTTTCTATTTACAAGATTAACAGTGTTAGTTAATATTAAGAGATTGAAAATATATTTTATAAGTTTAAAGGATCAAGTTAAAACTTGATAGAAACTTAAAGCAACAAATGAATACTTTAACCTTAAATAAAATCAATATCTAAAGCGTTAGGCATGATGGGCTTGATCACCAATTGATTCATCAAGGGTGGGCACTTTTCTAACAAATTTCAATTTTAATCTTGATTAGTTAAATAATTAATATTGTATTAATTAATAGTGATCGATATTAAGAACATCGCGACCAAACACGTCCGAAGTTGCCACCCAAAATGTACGCTGAAACGAAGAGGTATAATTACACCGACAAGTCTGAAGGTCAAAAAAATTCGACTACGTCCAAGTTTGACCTAATTGGCTAATAATTTTTTGTTTCATTAAAAACTTGTTTGTTATTTAAACATTTCAAATCGTTTGTGTTATTATTTTGAAAATTATATTTATAATATTTAAAATTTGAGAAATAATAAAATGTTAGAAAAAATTCGGGCTTGAAAATTTAAGGGCCAACTATTTTATAGAAACATCAAATGAATAAAAAATTAAGACAATTTGTAAGAATTAAATAATTAGTTTTCTATATATTTAGACCAAGTTCAATCATAGACAATGCAACTTGTGTTTGTGAAGGATAATATATTATATACTCATTTTCTGCTTCTGAAAGCACAGGCAACCCTTTAGGCTACCCATGTCATATCTCTCTTCCTCTTTCCAATAATCTCAAAAACGTGAAAAGCACATCACTGTGGATGCTCGCTTTGTATGTGTTTGTTTTGTTCATCATTGTAAGCCACCCAGGACAAGCTGCAGGCAATAGTAATTCAGGTAATTAAGTACTTAATTTGGTTTTCAATTACTCTGTCCAATCCTAAGAACTAGTATATGAGAAATTTATTATAATCCTAAATCTAAGATTTCATTCTTTTTTGTCTAATATATTTATTATCCCAGCAGTACTATACGTAGAAGTTAGCTGAATGCTTGAATCATTTACTTCGATTTAAAATATAAGATTGTAATCTACTTTGTTCTTAAATTTATATTTTTTTTCAAACTATCTCTATTAATTGTAGATTGTAGATAGGGAAAATCGCATTTAAATCCAGTTGAAATACTGAAATCCAAATTTAAGCCTACACTTTTAACAAATTATTAATCAAGCTAAGAGGCCTAACTGAGGGGTTTTGAATGTTGGTAAAAGACAACAACGCCCCTCTGTGATCTGTTTATGTGTTTGCGAGGAAGGATGTTCATTGTCAGAGAACATGTTCAATTCACTAACCCAATTTCCAACCAAGTTTGATACATGCTTGGGCAATTTTACAATGGAAGGTTGTCTTGATACATTGCTCGATTTAATATCAAAGAATTGTCAGGCTTGATTAATTGTTTGAAAATGACAAAAACAAAAACATAAAACAAACTAATATCAAAGAATTGTCTGCACCATATTTGATTCTCCACGCACAATGACCTCACTTTCTCTTCATCATTCCCACTTCTATTGCCTCTAAAATCCTCCTGGCCTGTGTCTTTCGCTTCTCTTCCAAGTCCATTCTCACATTTTCCATCTGTAATTGAATCCCAAAAAAATTAGGATCATAAACTCAGAAGACTCCAATTGGATTGAGAAAATAACATGAAGGACAAAACGAGATGGGAAAGAACTTAAAGAAGTAATAACTGTGCGGTTAAACACTTACATGATGGGAAATTAGATGGTTTATATTGAGTTGTTGCTGGTGGATCTGGTGTTAAATAATGTCTTGACCGAGGAACGAAAAAGCGGCACAGTTGTAAGATGATATAATTAGTTTGAGCAGAAAGACAAGAGGAAGAAATGAGAGAAGGAAACTAGTGTAGGAAACAAACTGATTGCCTAAAAGTTGTAAGGAGAATTGATTGAGATGGTGAGTCTCAATGCCGTGAGATCAAGTTTCATAGATGGGGATAGAAAATGTGAACCACCATGTGCAACATTAAACTAAGGGGTATTCTGGTCTTTTAATAACAATAAGAAATCCCTAATTAAACTTTCTAGCCTGATTAGGAATTTGTTAAAAGCGTGCGTAGACTTAAATTAAAATTTTGATATTTCAACTGGATTTAATTAGAATTTTTCCTTATAGTGATATTAAAGGAGGGGGTAATTTCAAAGAAAATGATGAAAACTAACAAACATTTTTTATTTATAATTAACTTAACTAACTCCTACATATAAGGCTGGGGGAGTATTTTTTTTCCCCCTTACTGAACTGTCTCTATTAATTGCACACATTAATGTGTTCAAGTAGAAAAAAAACTTAATTAACTAACTTCTTTAATTTGTGTAAATTAGTAATATAGCTCGTACATTTAGAATCAATCTGATGGGCTTTTTTTTTCCTCCCCCTTCATGGCAAAATTTTATAAACAAGGGATTTAATGTGCAGGTTTCATAAGCATAGATTGTGGAGCAAGTGGAGATTACACAGACGATGGAACAGGTTTTTCGTACCAGACAGATGAAGGCTTCATTGCAAGTGGAACCAATATGAATCTAGCCCCCGGCTTCAATTACAACGATAATCCAAGTATAGCGCGACAATTATCGACTGTGAGGAGCATTCCAGAGGGAAAAAGAAACTGTTACACTCTGAAACCAATTCAAGACAAGAACAAACAGAAGTATTTGGCGAGAGCCATATTTACAAATGGCAATTATGACTCCAAAAACCAACTTCCAACGTTCGACCTCCACCTAGGGGTCAATTATTGGGGCACAATTCAATTTCCTAATTCAAGTTTTACCAATATGTATGAGATGATTATGGAACAAGATGCCAGCACAAACATGGTACAAGTGTGTCTGATAAACACAGGACAAGGCACACCTTTCATTAACACGTTGGAATTAAGGCCTTTGAACAGCTCTCTCTATCCCGCTCCACTTCCCTTATCTCTAAGGCGAAGAATGCCCGGCATCCCAATGTCTCGGATTCTGCACAATATTAATAGGTATTACTAATAAATCCCAAATTTAATATATTTTATCCCACCTTATTCATTTATTTTGGGGACTATTTTAGGCTAATTTGGATTTATTAGATAATATTTGGATAGTTAGCCAATTTTAGGAAATAATATAAATATGAATTGATTATGATATTATTGAGCTTAAATTGTTAATATTTTAATTGATATCTTGTGATTGGAAAATATTTTCAAATATATAATAGATCACGATTTTATTTGATTGTTGCAGAGTAAGGAGAAGCATATTAGAAGATCTTACAGTGTAGAACTTTTCTTGGAAGCTGAAAAAGAATCCAATAGTGGAATTTTATTGGGCTTCTAGAATTTTAATGGGCTCAAGTTTAAACCCAAAACTCTCTCTTGCGACCTTAAAGTTAACCTAGCCGCCACATAAGAAAATACACAGACTGACGCTGGAAAGAGGCGGAGACGCTCGCTGGAAACTCACGGACTGTCGCTGGAAACTCACGGACTGCCTTCTACTCGGTGCACTATTCATCATCACAGTCCAAGATTCAGAGACTCCATTTTTCCCCCTTTCCATTCACACATTCAGCCACCTTCATTGGTCAATTATTCCTCTTTCTTGATTCACACTCACAAGCCCACTCACGTCATTCAATACCTACTCATCATTATTCATTAACCCATCCTCATTCGACCATGTACGTGCTGAGCAAGGATCGGCTTGGGGAGAAATTCATGGCAGCTTGAGCTTCTTGGGAGGCAACTTAGGAGGAACATGAAGGAAGCTAGAGCCTAGCAGCTTACATTTGAAGACCACAAGGGATTGCTTTTCCTTTTATCAATTTAATTCAAGACTTGATATTATTTAGTTTTAAATGATTTTGGATTGTATTAATTGAGAACAATCTAGTTTTAGATTGCAGACTTATTATTGATTTGAATTGAATTGATATTTTGGATTTGATTTGTTCTTGAATTGATTGTTGGGATTTGGGTTGCAAACAAAAATCCCAACAATCATTTAAGAACAAATCAAATCTGACTTCTCTCCTTTGTCTGGTTGTAAGTCACATGAAAGCACTAGTGGTGTTTGCTTCCGATGTTCAGCAAACATCTCCCTCTTTAATATCCTCAAATAACACTTCAACTCAAGTATAGACGGTGTCTGGATAGGAGGAAGCAATCCATATACCTGCACAAAATCATACCACCAAGCAGTACCTTGTCCCATATGGATATGCTTAATAAAAAGGGACTTATCAAGAATCATGGAAGATCCCAAGAAAAAATTGATCAACAGAAAGTGTTGGAACTTCCAAATATTTTGAACAACCCACAAAATCAATATGACTCTCCTTAGTAAGGGTCAAGTTCTTTAAAGAATGAATCAAGTGGTCACTTAAAATGGGCTTATCATACTTGTTCAAATCATCACTCAAGACAAATTCCACATGTGAAACATCATGATGCATTATGCTCTTACTATCTGAATGCATATCCAAATCAAAGCGTTCCCCACACTTATCCTTAATAGAATCCCCATTAACAATAGTCATGTCAAGATCATGAGTAGTATGAATAAAATCAATAGAGATATTACTCTTAGCATTCAAAGCATCATCACGATTAGTGTTAAGCAAGGTATCTTTAAAATCAATAGTGTCAGGAGATTCAACAATAATCTCTTCATCAACCTCACCATCAGAATCAATAGAATTCGTAGGACTAGAGGCATGGGAATAAGCATCAATGCATGAATCACAAGGTTCAACATTATTTAAATCAATGGAACTAGTCAATTTAAAATCAACGTCAGTGCATGCATATTCAGCTAATATACCAATTATCCCATCATTGGAAGTGGTAGAAGAAAAAGGGAATGGATTATTAGAAGGTGAAAGTATATTACCACATGAAAATTCACCTTGAACTTCTAATTCTTCTCTCTGCAGATTGTTAATTGCATTTGAAAACTCCTCAATTTGAGTATGTAGAGCTTGAATTTGTTGTCTATTCTCCATTTCCCCTTCTTGAAATTTGTCCAAAAAGATTTTCATCATAACATCCATCTTGTTATATAACCTTGAGTCCTCGTCATGAATTGGTACAGTTTGATTGACATATCTAAGATTTGAGTGATCATGCCATCCAGGATTATATGTACTTGAATATGGATCATATATCTGCTCAACATCATAGTCATAATAATAAGGCATAGAATTGTACGAAAAATTTTCATAAGGTGAAGCATTCCAAGCCATAATAGGATCTGGTTCAATATTTTTTTTTAAAAAAGATCAAGTCATGCAATAAACAACTACCTAAGAAATCACCTGAAGACTCAAACCTAAAGCTTAACCATTGCTCCCTAGAAATGGTGCCAAAATTGATGTGTGCTTCTGTCATTGAAGCAATCAATTAAACTAGGTCCTAATTAATTATACAGTTTAGGGTCAACATAGGTCATTCTCCCAAGGAGAAATCTATGGGTTTTCTCTAGAATTGAATTTAGGTGATAAAAAATACAATGGAATGAACCTAAATTAGAATGCAAGACACTACTACCTAAATGCAAAATGCAAATGACTCTAAAACCTATATGAGAATGAAACTAACCTAAATAATGAAAATGCAATTTTTGGGGGTTTTTCTTATGAGAGGGAAATTAAAATCATAAGAAAAAGAAATAAACTAACATTTAAGAAAAGATAAATAAGGTCTACTTTAGGTATGGTGAAGGGAACAACTTAGGATTTACATGGAGTTAGCTTTCTTTGCCCAAATTAATTAATTAGACCAAAAGGATGTTGATGAAAGATTGGAATTAATAAATTTAATCACCTAATTAAGACATGGGAAACCCTCAAGCTCAATAACACCTAACCCACTAGAAAACTCATAATGGAAAAAGTGGTGGTTAATTAAATCCATTAAAATCAGTCAAAATAGTTTAAGATAGTTTTGGGAATCATGTTCCCAATTGCCTAATTAAACAATTTGACAATTAATCAACTTAATTAAACAATCAAGAGATTAAACCCAAATTGACAATTAAATTAATAATTACTTTATTGATAATGAATATTAATAGGTATTACTCCCTCCCTTTTTATTGGAATTGTGAAAAAATAAGTTTACCATGATTTTTCATTGATGGCATCATGACTTGTCAATTGTGGCTACTTGACTTGTCATTAGTGGCATATTGATTTATGAAGGGCAAACTTGTCTTTTAACAATTTTGATAAATCCCCCACAGGTCCCTTAGAACTTCATACCAATTTGATAATTTCATTAAATCTGATAGGGATAATTTGTCTTCCTTGAAACCTTTGTGATTCCCCATCAAAATATTTGGATTGAGTAGAAGTGCTCAACACTCCATAAGGAAAATTTCAGCTTTAAGCCTTACGGTTAAATCTAGGTTAGCCAATAATACCATATATTTTATAATAACTCATGTCCTTAATATAAGAGTAAAAAACACTATAGATGAGATCTTATGTTGAGGACTAGAGGAAGTAGTTGTAAAAAAAAGAAAAATAAAAAATAGTCTACAGGTATCTAATCTTTTCAGTCAGGAGACTAATAATTTGCTTATTTAATTTGTTTTTGACAATACAGGTACAAGGACGATGCGTATGACCGGTTGTGGGGCAAATATGATTTGGGTGGTATGGTTCCCTTAGAAACTAAGTTAGAAGTAAAGGTTAAAGACTCCGTTTATGAACTACCATCGGAAGTATTACAAAATGCAATGCAACCCATGAATCGTTCCAATTTCTTATCCATAAATGAGAGGAGTAATGATATATTTACCTAATATTACATGTTCCTTCACTTTGCTGAAATTCAAAAGCTTCCTTCTGGCCACAAGAGATTTATCAATGTCACTTTTAATGATGAAAATTCCTTCTCTCAAGAACTCGCTCTCGAATACTTGAAACCAATCACACTGAGTTCCAACAAGATGATTAATGGGATCGGCTTCACAGTTAGAGCAACACCTAATTCTGGTGCTCCTCCTATCATCAATGGCTTCGAAATTTATCAATTCCTCCGTCAAAAATATATCCCTACCGCTGCACAAGATAGTATGACTAATACTGTTTTTTCCTCATCATTTGTTCGTTTTTAATTATATTAACTAAGGAAAAAAAAAGAAAAATTTTGACCCTGTTAGTTTTGTTTGTTATTGAAAATTATGTAGTTAATGCTATGATGGAAATCAAGCATATTTATGGGGTCTCCATGATCAGTTGGCAAGGTGACCCATGTGCTCCATTTGACTTTGCGTGGGATGATCTGAATTGCAGCTCTGGCAATACTACTATAAAGATCGTTGCATTGTAAGTTGTGCTATTCCTTCTGTTTGTGATTCATTATATTTGAAGCATTCAAGGACAATACCTTGCATATATAGAAATAGTTTAAGAAGACAATAAAATGCCCGATTGTATATTTTATTCATAAAATATCCAAATTGCATGTCTCGATTTGGTTATATCTCTTTGTTTCTCTCCTTTAGTGGTTAACAGCTATTGCGAAATTTTAAAATATATGCACACCGTAGGAACCTGAGCTCAACGAAATTAACTGGACGGATAGCTACATCATTTGGCCGTTTGGAAAAAT
Organism: Inga oerstediana; assembly: GCA_963210345.1. Taxonomy (NCBI): domain Eukaryota; kingdom Viridiplantae; phylum Streptophyta; class Magnoliopsida; order Fabales; family Fabaceae; genus Inga; species Inga oerstediana. The sequence continues at coordinate 22,230,484 of OY723408.1, read as the reverse complement.
TGGAGTCCCTGTAAGTTGTTACATAAGATGGGCTCTTAACATTCAAATATTACTATTGATCATGATGTTGGATATATTACGAACAGCACTTACCTCAGGTTCGCAGAGATTTGTCGAACAATGAATTGACTGGGCCACTACCAGAATTTCTTGTAGCTCTTCCTAATGTGAAATTAATGTATATACCCTATCTATTATTGCATTCAAACTTTCATTCTCAGACTAGGAAGTCATGGATGTCAGAATTCTCACTTATTTTCTTTTTTTCTTTTTTCCATCTTGTAGTAATGTTGCAGGAAACAGGCTCACAGGTTCGATTCCCAAAGCTTTGAGGGAAAAGGCTAATTTACAGCTAAGGTTAACTTATTTATCACCATTATCAAATTCTTTTTACTTTTAGTTCCCTCAAGTTGGCTTCAAAAATTATAACCCCTTGTATGTCAGATAAAAATGGTAGTCTGTACTTACATTATGTTCATTCACATCCAGACTACAGACACGCAAAACTTAAGTGAAGCAATTCAATTAACATGAACCAATCTACACCAAAATTATAAAACAAGTTCTATAAAATATTGGAATTTATTGTGTTATGCCTATACTGCTCAAGTCTAACCCTGCTCTGATCTATCTTACCAGTGTGGCCAACAATCCAGGTCTTTGCCCTACAAATTCATGCAAAAAACAAAAGTTTGCAATTCCATTTGTTGCATCAGTTTCAGCTCTGATCATCCTTATTGTCTTCTTTTCTTTGGTGTTCTGGAGATTAATTAGAAAGAAGACAGGTAATGGTTTTTGTGTATGTTTTCATTTTTTTGGGAATGGTAGGCTCCTACACCAAACATGCTAATCTCTACGTATGGGCCTGGTTCTAAGTTTAAGTTGCATTTTAATCTCTTTATTGATTCATGAATTTTGAAGCCATTTAATTTTACACTGCAGTTTTGTCTACTGAATCTCCAAAGATGGACGTTCTAAAAGAAAAAAGTCAAGCTTTCTCTTACTTAGAGGTGACAAGTATAGGAAATTAGTTTAATTATACTTGCTTCTGTTACAGTGTAATTATGTATTTAGTTAGAAGAATAACCATAGTTTGTTATGTATCTCATTGGTGTATAAATATTCATTATTGCAATAATAGAAACACACAGTTTTCAGTCACTTTCAGTCACATGGTATCTAGAGCCTAATATTTTTTTTCCGCATCTGCCCTTTTTCTCTTTCTTCTTCCTCTACTTTCCTCTTTCGATTTCGACTTCTTTCTCTTTTCCATGGCCGGCACCGCTGTCTCCTTGGCCGGCACCGCTGTCACCGATCTCAGCAGCCCTTACTATATTCACCCAAACGAAAACCCTGCCCTCATCTTGGTTGTGCCGCCTCTTGACGGCTCAAACTATCACAGCTGGGCCCGATCGATGCGTATGGCCCTCCTCTCCAAAAACAAGATCCAGTTTGTTGATGGTTCTTTGCCTGTGCCGCCGTCCGGCGATCCTTTGTTTTCCGTTTGGGCTGTGCTCTTCAAAGCTTTACTCCCCTATCATCATGTGCAAGGCAACCTCGGTATCCTTTGTCATCTGTCTTGTCCTATTCTTCCCTTTCACCATCTTACAGACACTTTGTTTGTACTGTTTCCACTACTTCTGATCCTAAAACTTATAGCCAAGCAGTTAAACATTCTGTTTGGAGGGATGCTATGCAAGCTGAGATTGAGACTCTTGAACGTAATCAGACCTGGGTTTTGACACCTTTGCCACCTGGTAAGCTTACCATTGGTTGTAAGTGGGTATATAAAACCAAATTTTTGTCTAATGGTGCCATTGACCGTCACAAGGCTCGTCTTGTTGCTAAGGGCTACACTCAAACCGAAGGTATAGATTATCTTGACACTTTTTCTCCAGTGGCCAAAATGACTACTCTTCGTATGTTACTATCTATTGCTGCTGCCAAAAATTGGTTTCTTCATCAGTTAGATGTTAATAACGCCTTTCTTCATGGGGATTTACATGAAGAAGTTTATATGGATTTGCCTTCAGGTTTTACTCCTCCTTCTCCTCACTTGGTTTGTAAATTGCAGAAGTCTCTTTATGGTTTAAAGCAAGCTAGTCACCAGTGGTACTCCAAGCTTTCTTCTACTCTACTGTCTTTTGGTTACACCCAATCTGTTTCTGACCATTCTTTGTTTTACAAAGCTGTTTCTACTTCCATTACTGTTATTTTGGTATATGTGGATGACATTGTTCTTACTGGAAATGATATGCTTGAAATCTCTTCTGTTAAAAATCAATTGGACATAGCCTTTACCATCAAAGACCTTAGTGAGCTTCGTTACTTCCTTGGCCTCGAACTTGCTCGCTCAAAGGAGGGCATTTTTCTTTCCCAACGGAAGTTTGCTTTGGAGTTGCTTGAGGACACTGGTTACCTGGATTCTAAACCAGCTTCTTCTCCCATGGATCCTCATCTCAAACTTTCTAAAGATAAGGGTCAACCTCTTGCTGATCCCCTGCTGTACTGTACTCTCATTGGTCGCCTTCAGTATCTCACCACCACTCGGCCTGATATCTGTTATGCCACTCAGTAACTGAGCCAATTTTTGTCTGATCCACGGGACCTTCATCTTCAGGCAGCTCATCGTGTTCTCAGGTATATTAAATCCACACCTGGAGCTGGTCTTTTTCTTTCTTCTGACTCAGATCTGAAACTTAGTAGTTATAGTGATTCTGATTGGGCCGGTTGTGTTGATACCCGGTGCTCTGTTACTGGTTTTTCTGTGTTTCTTGGTTCCTCTTTGATCTCTTGGCGTGCTAAGAAACAGCCCATTGTTTCTCATTCTTCTTTAGAAGTAGAGTACCGTGCTTTAGCTTCCACTACTTGCAAGTTACAATGGCTTATCTACCTTCTTGCTGATTTTAATTTGTCTCATCTTGATCCTACTTTATTATTTTGTGACAATCAATCAGCTATATAGATTGCTTCCAATCCGACCTTCCATGAGCGCACTAAACACATTGAATTGGATGCTCACTTGGTGCGTGAGAAGCTTCAAGCTCGTATTATTCATATCCTTCCTGTTAAATCTGAGGACCAATTGGCTGATGTTTTTACCAAGGCTCTTCAGCCTGCACGTTTTCTTGATCTCATCACCAAGCTAGGCATGCGCAATATCCATGCTCCAGCTTGCGGGGGGGTGACAAGTATAGGAAATTAGTTTAATTATACTTGCTTCTGTTACAGTGTAATTATGTATTTAGTTAGAAGAATAACCATAGTTTGTTATGTATCTCATTGGTGTATAAATATTCATTATTGCAATAATAGAAACACATAGTTTTCAGTCACTTTTAGTCACAAGAGGTTATCCGCATAACAAACAATTTTGAAATTCGTATTGGAAAAGGTGGATTCGGGGAAGTTTACGTGGGCACTTTAGAAGATGACACAAAGGTTGCTGTTAAGTTACTTTCTCAATCTTCAAGGCAAGGGTACAAGGAATTTCAATCCGAGGTTAGAAATAAAATTCAATCAATAGTTTCAATATTGAATGAATTTTTACATGTTGGGTGGCAGAATATGTTCTTATGATAGGGCCAAATTTTTTCACTTGCAGGCTCAGCTCTTAACAGTTATTCATCATAGAAACTTGGTTTCACTTGTCGGGTTTTGTGATGAAAACGATGTCAAAGCATTGATATATGAATATATGGATCTTGGAGACCTCAGTGGACTATTGTCAGGTTTGTCTTAATATTGAGATCATAACTTTTTCTAATATTGCATCATTGTTGGTATAGTTTTACTTTGGTTTTCTAGCCTTAAGAATATTTATATCTATATATGGATCTTTTGAAGTGATTTTTTCTCCTCTTTTCATTCTCCTTCTTTTGACAAATCCTTAGAGTTGACCAAGCCTTGAAACTTAGCTTTGCTGATCAAATTCTCTTAACAACTTCATATTTAAGACTTTATTGAAATACTGTATACATATTTGTTTTGGTTCCTGAGGCACTCTGTTGATCGACATTTCTGTAGAGAAAAACTCAAATAATATATTAAAGTGGAACGAGAGACTTTGAATTGCTATAGATGCAGCAAAAGGTTAGATAATTAGTTATCTTTTCTCCCCTCAAAAGTCACATATTAACTTAACTTACATAATTTGACGAAATTTTAGGCGTGGAATATCTTTATAATGGGTGCAAGACTCCTATAATTCATAGAGACTTGAAACCATCCAATATTTTATTGAACAAATCCATGGTAGCCAAGATCACTGATTTTGGACTATCAAGAGCATTTACAAGTGAAGGAGATTCTCATCTATCAACTAGACCAGCTGGCACACCTGGCTTTATTGATCCTGAGTAAGTCATTGCATTTGATAAATGAAGCATTTGCTGCAAAATTTAGGAATAAACAGAGGCATATTAATCCATAAAAAAAAAAGAACTATTATAGACTAATTGATTATTGGTATTACAGATTTCAAAGTCTAGAAGGCTAGATAAAAGAAGTGACATGTATAGTTTCGGGATGATTCTTCTTCAACTAATCACAGGCCATCCTCCGATAAGAAGAGAACATGAGAGGATTTGTTTTATAATTGATTGGATCCGTCCCAATATTGAATGTGGGGATATCCAAAGCATTGTTGATCAAAGGTTGAAAGGTGAATTCCAAGTGAGTTCAGCATGGAAAACTGTTGAGACAACAATGTCATGCCTTGCACTACGTTCCAGCTAAAGGCCAGACATTAGTTATGTGTTGAATGAACTAAAAGAATGTTTGGCTGAGGAAACATTTTTTTAGTGAGGAGAGAGAGGGAGTGACTTGGAATATGAGCCAGTTATCGGAGTAACTCAGATGGACAAAGTCGGTGACTGGAAAATTCCACCAGACAGAGTGCTGGATACGAGTGTTGCTGCTGTAAGGATGAAGAAATCTAAGAAGGGAACCAATGATGTTACCTTAATGTCTCTCCAGAAATCTACAGCGGACGAGAAAAATATGAATGCAAGAGAAAAGGAAATAGTTATGTCATCTGATAAAGCTGGGCAGAGCATTTCCTATAAAGATTCGCTGTTAGGTTTTAAGGGAGCAGAATTTAATGGAGTTGCTTTTGGTAACCCAAGTGTGGAGGGAAACTCGAGTTTAGCTGACCTGGTTGATCAGTCCTGGGATATTCCTGAACCATCAGAGGAGCTGAAACAACTTATGGAGGTTTATCCTTCTTTGAATGTGTCACATGAGGAGTACAACAGATGGGCAAAACCATGGAACAACACTTTGATTATCACTACATTAGGGACAAGAATCAACTTTTACAAGCTAAAAGAACATTTAAGCAGAATTTGGTAAATAAGTTGTTTTGATCTAATTGACCTTCCAAATAACTATTATGTCGTGAAATTCAAAGACACAGAAAATTGGGAAACTCGCTACAGGAAAGTGTTGTTCGAAGGACCTTAGACTATTGCTTAGCATACAATAATTGTGCAAAGGTGGTCACCTCATTTTGATCTATTTAGCAACCCATTAGGCAGAGTGGCAACTTGGGTCAGAATTCCTCACATTCCACTTCTGTGCTATAATAAGGAATGCATGTGGAGATTAGGTGATTTGATTGGTAAGACTCTCAAGGTTGATTTGAATACCATTTCAAACCTGGACAATGACGAAGTGAAAATCTGCAGAGGTCGATATGCTAGAATCTGTGTCGAATTAGATCTACAAAAAAAAGCTAGTCCCAAGGATTATATTAACATCTGCTCTATTCAATATTGAATATGAGGGGCTAGGGCACATTTGTTTTACCTGTGGCAGATATGGGCACAGGAAATAACAGTGCCAATGGGGATTAGCGCATAAAGGAGCAACGCCGGTTGAGACTGTGAATTGGGATAAGGCTGCGATACTTGGAGGATCAGTGGCAAAAGCTCTTCCAGAGAAGGAAAACCAGTTCGGACTATGGATGTTTGTCCATAAACCGAGTAAAGTGTGAGTCCCAAGGAAGGAGGTGAACAGGAGCAGAGTCGGTGACAGGGATTTGTCCAAATTTGAAGTGGGTATGGCTGACGGCAAAACATCTTTGTCCAGGTATGCCGTCCTAGCAGTTACGGACCAAGATGTGGGTGATGATTTCGAGATGGTTTTGAATTCAGAAAGAAATAGAGGTAAGGGGATCACGAACCAGGCTCAGTGTTCGGTGAAACCTATGAAGATTTTAGGACAGGGGAAGTCGCTGACCGAAAATGATGCGCTGAGCAAGAAGAAAAAGGGAATAAAGGTAGAGAAAGTGAAGTGGGCCGAAGTCAAACCCAAGGGTCCTATGAAGCCTAAAATATATGCTGATAGTGGTGAGGCCCAAGTTTCAGCTGTGACATTGACTAAAGAGATGGATATGGGAGGCCTAAAAAAGAATAAAGCAAGTCTTCTGGGGGCCCAAAGAGTGTACCACGTGGTGAAAGGCAATTTGGGGACTAAGGGCCCAGATGAAACAAAAAAGCCAAGGGAGTTAATTGCTAATAAGGATTCTCGTGGAGATGGCGCAAGTCCGAGACCTCTGCGTCTTGTACCTAAAGTCGATGGAAAGAATGCCGATAATGAGCAGGTTTCCAAATCAATGGTGTTGGTCTCTTCTAAGAATGATCCTGGTAACCAAGAACAGCAAGAGGTGAATCCAAAGATGCACTCAATGTCTCAACTAGTTGTAGAAGTCATGCTGGAAGGCAAACCACCTGATAAGTGAGTGTTTATGATTTCCTATTTCAAGATTGTTAATTAATTATCTTATGATTATTTCATCTTGGAACTATCGTGGGGCGGGTGGAAGAGCGTTTCCACGTATACTAAAAGATGTAGTTAGGAAGTATGGAGTAAATATCATGGGTCTGGTTGAACCAATAATCAGTACTGATAGGGCTGATAAGGTTGTAAGGAAATTAGGCTTTACAAATTGCTGAGGGTTGAAGTTACTCGGTATGCGGGAGGTATTTGGGTTTTATGGAACAATAGGGACATCCAGGTTGAATATGTTACCTCTAACACCCAATTACTCCACTGTAAAATTATGAATACAAATAAACAGGAACAGAAGATGGTAACTTTTGTCTATGGGGATACTAGTGTAGCGAAAAGAAGGGAGTTGTGGTTTGTTCTGTATGCTTTTAGCCAGAATGTGTCCAGTGCTTGGCTTGTCCTTAGAGATTTTAATTCCTTTCTTGACTCTAGAGATAAAGAAGGGGGGCTGCTCCTGTGGCTAGTTCAATGCATGATTTTCAAAGCTGTATTGATGCTTGTAGGCTAAGTAAAATTCCTGCAGTAGGGGACCGGTTCACTTGGGAAAAATTAGGGGTTAAGGAGAGATTGGACTGGGTGTTTTGCAATTTTGACTGGGAACTACATAATCCACAAGCAAAACCTATCATAATTTGAGGTTTAAATCTGATCACCTAGTCATTGTGGTAGTGGATAGCTCCCTCAGAGTTGACGGGAATAGAGAAAGAAGGTTCCGTTATCAAGCAGCGTGGTGTATGGAAGAAGGCTTCAGTGAAATTGTCAAATCATCCTGGGAGGGAAAGGATTGGATACAGGGACGGCAGGAGCTCTCAAAAGAAGTAACAATGTGGAATGATAGAGTGGTAGGGAATGTGGCAAGGAAGAAAAGAGAAATCATTCGAAGGTTAGAAGGTATTGATCGTGCTAGGCAAGTAAATGGTTTTCAAAATGGGCTCTTTAGAATTGAAAACTAGCTTTGGAGGATATACCATAAACTTGCTTTGCATGAGGAGCTTATTTGGTTTCAAAGATCAAGATGTAAATGGATAAATGGGGGTGACAGGAACACAAGGTTTTTTCATGCTTGTGTAGCGGTGAGAAGGAAGGGGAGCAAAATCAAATCACTACAGAATGAAAGCAGTAGTTGGGTAATAGATGGGAATCAGTTGAGGAGCATGGCTATTGACTATTTCAAGAAGTTATACATGGTAGAAAACATGCCTTCATCTTTCTCTCCTTGGCCTGCAAATTTCCCAACCCTGGAAATGAACCAGTTAGAATTGCTTCAAAGACAAGTCTCTCTTATTAAGATAAAAAATGATGCCTTCACTATGGGAGCATTTAAAGCGCCGAGACTAGATGGACTCCACCCACATTTCTTTCAATCTCAATGGAACTTGGTTGGATAAACAGTTTGTGACCTAGTATCCTGAATTTTTGAAAACCCAGAAGTGGTTCAAGCAGTCAACCAGACTAACATAGCTCTAATCCCTAAAGTGGATCATCCTACATCTCTTAGGGATTTTAGGCCTATATCCCTCTGTAACATGAGCTTCAAGATAGTTAGCAAGGTGATTGCAAATTGGTTTAAAAGTGTTATGAATTATCTTGTGGCCGAGAATCAGTGTAGCTTTATCACAAGAAGATAGGGTGTAGACAACGTCATCATGGCTCAAGAAGCAATTCATACAATGAGGAACAAGAGAGGTAAGAAGGGTTACGTTGCAATGAAGGTAGATATGGAGAAGGCTTTTGATCGTCTTGACTGGCAATTTCTGGAGTTTACTCTTCACAGCTTGGGTTTGAGGGATGATTTTATTAACCTTATCATGCATTGTGTCTCAACTGCCACCATGAGCATTATTTGGAATGGAGTAGTGTCAAATAGTTTCAAACCTATCAGGGGTGTGAGACAGGGTGACCCGCTGTGTCCGTACTTATTTGTGCTGTGTATGGAGCTTCTGGGACAGCTTATTCATCAGGAAGTGGAGTTAGGGAATTGGAAACCGTTAAGCTTGAGTGCTGGTGGCCCATCTTTATCTCATCTATTCTTTGCAGATGACCTTATATTATTTGGTAAGGCCACAACCAATCAGATGGAAGAAATGAGGAGTGTTATGGAATTATTTTGTAGGGTGTCTGGTCACAAGATCAACTTGCAAAAATAAAAAATGTATGTGTCCAGGAACGTTCACTTTAATAGGGCTTATGAGATGAGTCAGAGTGTAGGCATTGGCTTGACATCAGACCTTGGCAAATACTTAGGGGTTCCACTCTTGCACAAAATAATGGTTAAATTGACTTTTTCTCCGATCATTCAAAAGGTGAGATCTGGCATGCTGGAAAGGGAGGTACCTAAGTATGGCAGGGAGAACCGTACTCATCAAGTCAGTTCTATCTGCAGTACCTCAATATTAGATGCAATCGACACTGATTTCAACAGGGGTCTTTTCTCTCATTAAGAAACTTAGAAGGGATTTCTTTTGGAATCAACATGACGATTCTAAGAAATTGCATCTGATAGCATGGGAAGTTCTGAAAAGAGCAAAGGCTGAGGGAGGGTTGGAAATAAAAGATCTACGTAGCCAGAATAAAGCCTTTCTCATGAAGCTTTGCTAGGGAATTATCACGAAGCCTGAGGCCTTGTGGGTAAAATGCTTACGGATGAAGTACTCATGTGGGATGAAAAAAATACCACAAGTGTAGAGAAGACAGAACCAATCGGCCATATGGAGTGGTATTGTGGCAGTATGGGAAGATTTTAAAAGAGGACTAGACAAAAAAGTTAGAAATGGGAGATCTACACAGGCTTGGTAGGATTTCTGGGTCCCAGTTGAGAAACCATTAAAAGAGTACATTGTAAGGAATAAGGATTTAGTTGACATGGATGCTTGTGTATGCTCATTTGTAACCCAGGTAGGTCAATTGGATAGAGCAAAATGGGAGAACTTCCTTCCTACTTGGGTTGTCGAGAAGATTTTGATGGTGACCCCCCTAGGGGTACCGAGGAGGATGTAGTATGTTGGCGAGCGGCTTCGATGGGTTCAGTGTTAAGTCTACATACAACAGCATCTTTCAACAACAAGAACTACACATATTTGTGGCACCGGAAAATTTGTGGCACTGGAAAAGTCCTAAAAGAGTTAAATTCTTTATGTGGCAAGTATTCCATTAGAGATTACCTTCGAACCAATTGAGAGCAAGACATAATCTGAGTATCCCAAACACTTGCCCTTTTGAGTGTGAGAATGAAGAGAGTATTCTGCACATATTGAGAGACTGTGAGCAAGCCCCGAGAGTGTGGTTTTTTGTGACTAACCATGCATATTATAGTATATTTTTTCATGGTAATTTGCAGGAATGGCTTAAATGGAATTTACAAAACTCTCCAGGAAATAGAAGGATGACTAGATGGCCATGGCAAAGAGTGCTCAGCACTATATGTTGGCTCTTATGGAAGAACCACTGCAGTAAGGCTATTGAAGGGACAACTGCTAATCCAAAATAGATAGTGCATAAGTGTATATATGTATCATCTATTCCAAGGTGTGGAGAATGGGAGTTTCCGCCACCAAATTTTCCAAATGCCAGAAAGGGGGGAACAACACTGGAAGCCACCAGACCCGGGGTATGTACGTGTGGGTGTGGATGGATCCAAGGACACCAGAGGATATGCGGCTTGTGGAGGAGTTATATGAGACCATCAAGGATTTTGGATGCGGGGATTTCAACAAAAGTTAGGCCTCAACGCCTCGACTGCTGCGGAAATCCTTGCAATTAACACAGGATTAAAATTATGTAAACAGCTAGAGTTGACCAATATAAGGTTTCATACAGACTCCTTACAGGCTATTCATTTGTTATCTATAGATTGTGAGTCTGTTCATCCACTGTATGATATCAGATTGGACACTAGATCCCCTATCTACACGGATTGGGATTTGGAGATCTCACACACTTACAGGGAGAATATCCATTGTGCTGACTATCTAGCGAAGAAGGCTCAACTGAGCAATTAGGAGTATTTCAAAACAGGAATATCCCCAGTGGAATGCAATGAACTTTTTGTGATGGAATGTGGTGGTATACTACAGGATCAACTTGTAATGCAGGTTTCCTAGCAGTTAGTGTAATCTACAAGCTTTGCTTGCCTTTGTAAAAGAAAAAAAAAAAGAATGTTTGGCTATGGAGATAGCTGAAGCCAACTCAAATGGTTCACAAAGTCATCCAATCAATCTTTCTGGGCAGCTTGATTCAGTCACTTCCCTCTCAGCTAGGTAGTTTCTATACATTAGTATATGGTGCAAAAAGCCATATATAGTTCATCGATAACTATAGCAGCATGCTGCTTTTTTTAATTATTTTGGTTCGCATGTGAAAATGTATATTGTTATGTGTAATATAAAGTAATTTTTTGTTTGAATTTGTTCTATAGAAGTTACTCTTTGTCGGATTAAGAATCTATTTGATTTTATTATTTATGTGAGATCTCTCTCTGTTCATTTGCTCATGAAATTTTAGTTTTATTGTTTTTCCATGGCTCTTTGTTTCACTGTTTCTTTGTTTTCTCCCCAAATTATTGTTTTGCTTGATTTTATGAACTGCTAACTAGCTTATAGAAATAATTTTACATTATATGCCTTCCATGAATTGTTTCGACACATGTGTTATTGTGGTAAAATAGATTCACAAAATTGTGAAAATAATTAGGTGACGTAGGCTACACAAATGACAGAGGGACCAAAACATGGTCTGAAACAATGCACTCAAGCGTGTAAGAACGATTAACTGAATGTAGAATATGAACAAGATAACTCGCAATATGGACTTATACATTCTCCATGCAACCAAAGCCTCAAGTTTTTTATTTGAGAATGGTTCCACCCACAAATCAACATATAACATTTTCGAGTGCGAAAAAGTCAAACATGATTTTCCAAAATTTGTTGGCTCTCCCATGGAGATGACACGCGAATGTCGCCAAATATGAGAAAAATAAGAAAAGTTGATTTTCCAAAAATGAAACTAATTATTGTTTATTTTGCAAATGTTACACCCCAGATTTTTGTTCTCGGATGCTTAGAACTATAGAAGCTCTAAATGTTACAAAAAGACAATGAGTGGTAAATTTAAAAAAAGAATCCAAATACTTTTTTAATCTTATTTAAAATAATCAAATTATAAAATATAAAATTGTGGTATTTATAAATAATGAATAATGCAATTTGTCTTAAACTTTATACAAATATATTCTAAAATATGGATGAAGTTATTAAAAATATTAATTATTTACATATCATAATATTCTTAACAAAATCAACAGTAGTTTGGATTTAAGTGTATATTTTAAAATTAAAATGGAATGAGGGTATGTACAATTAAGACAAAACAGAAGTGTTATTAGAGTATTTTACTCAAAAAATCAACTTTTATAAAATCAAAATGTCACATGTGTTTGAGGATGAAAAATAATAAGAAATTGTGGTTAATAATTCCTTCTAGTCTCCATTATAAGACTTTTTCTATTGTTCTTAATATAAATGTAATGACCCAATAATTATATATATATATATATATATAATAAAATGAGATAGTTTATTAATATTTTTATTATTGCTGTAAATGTCTATTGGATGTGAGTTGGTGGCTTAAGTGGCACTGAGGTTGCTGCATTTTTCTCGGGATTCTGAGTTCAAATCTTGTCCATAATGTAAGGATATATTTTTATTGTTCTTATCACGGCAAAATTACTGCCAAGCCATTCTGAACAAGAAAAATAAAACAGATAATAAAACTAAATTATCTGTCAGATATTTTTTGTTTTAATCTTTTCTTTTCCTTTGGTAGGAGAGTGGAGCTTCGAGAATAAAGGGGAAGTGGGGAACCCTATTCAGGGATTATCCCTCATCTTCATTCTTCTCTCCGGGCGCACAACGGCAAAAAGGGGAACAATTTATGAAGCTTTGGTCGATCACTCCTCTTTCCATTGCAAGTTTGTACTCTCTTATTCCTTCTTGTTTCTCTTAAGTATGGGTGGTGGGTTGGGTGCTGTTTGCTTTCTGATCTTATTTGGTTCCCTATGCGTATGGAGGTATGAGATAGCTTATTAAATTTTCATTTCTCTTTTCCATGGTCTCTTTCCTCTCTTTCTCCTATCCGGCGTCATGTGTGTGTTGGGGGGGGGGGGGATGTGGTGTGTGAGTTGTGTGTTGTTCCCCATCCTTGTTGTTGAAGTTCATGTAACAAGGAAGGGTGGTTTATGGACCATCAATATATTGATGGATTCGAGGAGAAAAGTTCACTAAGTATGTGCGTGTGTATATATGTTTTCCCAAAACTGGTGACTTTTGATTTCATGTCTAGATTGAGTTATAGTTTTATTGTCTTTCTTTTTATGAAGCAAACAGTGGCAAGATATCTAGAATTTTATTTTGGATTGATGAAATATTTAAACTTCATTGATTCATACAAGTTGTGTGGTCAGTAATTATTCCTATATTTTTCTGGTTATTAAAAAAAACGGAATGATTTAAATTCCATTTCTGCTTTGTTTCAAGTGGAATATTTTTAAGAAAATGGATTCGGGAAATATTTGTGACTGGTTGGATGCTTAGTAGCTTTTTGTTAAAATTAATGTATAAAGAGAAGTTTTGGTGGTAATAATGTAATTAAATATGTTCAAGGTATTATGGAGATTAAAGCTGTTAAATCCTTATTTTCGAACTTGGATAAGTATAAATGTTTCTTTTACATTTGTTCTAGTTGAAATGAAAGGACGAAGAGGAGTTCAAGAATCTGCCTTTCTCTTATTCTAAGTTGTATGATGATAAGAAATGGAAATTTTGAAAATTTTAAGATATTATATTGATGCTTGGAAGTTAATGCCTGCCGGTTTTGAATTATGGTGTTGTTTTCTAGTTTAGTTTTAGATGCACATAGAATGCTGGAAAATAAAAAAAGAAAAGAAACCATTATGTCCAAATGAGGAGCGAAACATGAAGATATCTTTTCCCTTGTTTGAAAGCTATAATGAATTATGCATTTGTGATTCTTACTGTGTTGCTAGTGAATGGGTTGCTTTGAATATTTAGTGGAGCTTGATTCATGCTTGTATATGTTTGGGGGAAGATAAGAAGGCTAGAATCTTCGTTGTATGAGAATAATAATTGGTGCACTTCGTATACTTGATAAAATGATTGTATTGACATAACATTATTGTGACTTGATTATTGTTTTTGTTTTCTCGTTCATTAAATAGTCTTGTTTTATATATGTATTTAATTGTAGCATGATTACAAAGTCTATGAAAAGAATTTTAAGATATTACTTATGAATACTTTTCAGAATCTTCTACAAAAATCGAATTTTCAAAATATAGGGAAGCAATTTTTGTCATTTGAAAAAAATGATTTCTTATAAAAAATGTGAATACCTTTATCAAAAGAACCAGACACAAAACGCTTATTATTCATGGGTCTTGTACCTACACTTGTTTTCGTAGTGTTAAGCTGTTTGTGATTACTTACCTTCATGGACTGTGTCCACGCTTGTTATTAGTAGCTTCCATGTTGCGCTTGTTTCGTAGCCTCCGTGTTGTGCTTATTTTCGTGGCCTCAAGCCGCGCTTGGTTACTTAATTACCCTTATGGACTTTGTGTCCATGCTTGCTATTCATAGCCTCCGTAATGCGCTTGTTATTCGTGGCCTACATGCTACACTTGTTTTCGTGACCTCTATGCCATGCTTGTTATTCGCTTGTGTTGGTTCCTCTAAGGAAACAAGTTTTTGAGGAAAATGTTTTAATCATGATTTGGTACTAACCAAAAACAAATCTTTTTATCAAACTTTTATTTCAGTTGAACTAGATATTATTTTCTATAGTTTCTAGTTTTGATAAATACAAGTATGGTTATAAAAAGATTGAAAAAAAAAGAAAAAGTTATATATGTATATGAATGATAATATTTATTTATTTATTTGTATATTGTAAAATATATCTACAAACATGCCTCACACATATTTAGTGTCTAACGTCCCAAATTTTAAGGAAAGTTATTGTCTAAAAATTAGTCAAATGCCTAGAGATGATTGAGGAATGATTACGTAATCTTATTTGGGAATTTAGAAAATCATGGACAGGTTTAATTTCTAAAAAAGTGGCCCAAATAATTTTAAAGAGATTTTCAGAAATTAATGGCCTATTTCTTGAATAATTTAAGATAAATAGTTAGTGATTATCGTTTAGCCTGAAAATCTTAGAGAAATTATTTTATGGTTTAAAGAAGCTAATTAAGAAAGAAACTCTTTTTAATGTGCGAAGGATTAATTTCTAGGAATTATTTGGTGTTTCCAGAAAAAGGATTGCACTGTTAATAAAAGATAGAGTGAAGGGCAAAGTAGTCATTATCTCTCCCTCACACCATTGCCTCTCCTAATTTGCTTATTCATCTCGCTTTACGATCAGAGAGGCAGAGTGAGAGAACGAGAGAGAGAGAGAGAGGCCGTGAGAGTTGAGAGGACTGGAGGAGGATCGTTGCCGGAAAAGAAGATGAGAGGTCGAACCCCCACATGCAACCTTAGAATCCGACCAAGGTAAGCCCCTCAGCATCTTCCCGTCTTTGATATCTGCGATTGGGTTGTTTATTTAAAAAGGGGAGATCGGATTCCGACTCTGAGTAGGGGGAATCACCAATTAAAGATTTTAATAGTATCTAAGGGTAGATTAAAGATTATGTACGGCGTTGCAATTGTTTGTTGGCTTGGGTTGTGATTTACCTGTGACTTGCTGTTCTAGTTTGTATGGTTTGGATTCTCTGAAGTCAGGCCTCAAGAAAGTGAACCTGCATAATAGATTATGAAATTAGCATTATACAGTTGTGTAAATGTTATTTAAGCGACTGCATGTTGTTCTGGATTGAGGTTGATGGGTTTTGAAACTGAACCTTGCTATTCAGAGAAATTTTCTTATGAAAATCTCAAAGAAATCCTCAAATGTTTTATTAAATAAGAGTCTTGTGGTTGTATGAAGATGGGCGCACATTGGAGTTGAAGTTTGAAAGGAAAAATCGTACATAACCCACTGGTTGGTGTCATTTAGAATAAATAATGGTGGTAGCTATCTAATCTAGGCTTAAAGATATTATATTTATCATGAAAGGTTTATGGGCTTGAAAGATAACGCTGAAAACTCACTGGAAGCTTGCTGTTTAAAGTTTAAACACGCTGAATAATTGTTCTAGATAGCTAAATAAGAATCTAGATGATTAAGGTGTGTTTAAAGATTCTATAATAATCCAAGCTGGAATTTTCTTAGTTGCGATGGTGCTGTCCAAGTAATTAAGGGGTGATGACTCTTTTTCTGGGAAAACTGAAAATTTTTCTAGATTATGATGTGCTGCAATGAATTTGTCAAGGATATGAAATTATTTTTAGGAGGCTTGCTGTATCATACTTCCATAATGATGAATAATGATGTTTTGAAGCTGAAAATTTTCAAGGTGATAAAGAATGTTGGAGATGTTGTTGGATGTTTGAAGATTTGAAAGCTGATTTGTATATGTGAGTAGATGTCTATGATGTGCTCGTTTGGATCGGTGATTGGACTGCTTAAAAGTAACTTTTCAATCGTAATTTACGGTATACAAGGTATGTATGTGAGAGGAGTTGTGTCTTGATTTACGTGAAAAGTAACTTATAAGCAATCAGATCGCTAAAACAAACATGCCCGATGTTTGTAGATGCATATGGTGATTCTTGTTGAATCAGATTGTTAAAGCTTAAAAACTAACCATAAAGTTCTGTTTTGAGACTTGTAAAATGCTAAGCAAGTGATTCAAGTATTTAAACTATGTTCTGGGAGGCTCAAATAACCAATAGACATGGTTGGAAACATTATAATGAGGAATTAAGGACTGTTTTTAAATCTGAAAATTTTTCAGATAAGGAAATGAGGTTATTTGGAGTATTTAAATGTTATAGTGCACAATATGGACCCATTGTCTGGAAACAATGTATATGAAGGGCTATAAGTGTATATGCATGTGTGTTATTTGACGGTAAGCTTTGGGCACCTCTTGAAACTATGTCGGAGACATAATTATGATGGTTTAAATATTGCTTGAGTCTGAAAAATAATTTCAGAGCCTAAGGAACGGGTGGCCTAAAATCTGAGGGGACTAAAATAGCCAAAATACTCACTGTCTTAGAAGCATTAGTGTTGAAAGTAATGGGTAAACTAGCAACTTGTTGGAACTGAAGAATTATAAATATCATGTGCATAAGTATGAATATAATTTTTTTTATAAGATCCCAACCACTTTTAATTAAGGACAGAGTTTGTTTAAATATAGGATTTTAAGAAGAAATATTCAAGTTATAATTTATAGATGGAATAAGTGTTAACCTACCCTTATACATATGCCTAAATGATAGGTTTTGATATTTGCCAAATCCCACCAGGAAATCAACAAAGAAAGAAACAAGGAGAAGGTAATAATACTAAAGAAAGAGCAAAAGGTAGTAACTCTTTCCCTATCTTGTCACTGTACATTGTATTGTTGCATGCTTGTTTGTGCCATATAGCTTGTGTGCAAACATGAACACATGTCATTTTATCCTTGCATTAGTTATTCGCCATAACCATGTGCAATAGATAGATATTTAGTGCAGTTATTTGCCCAGTTTTTTGCGTACCAGATATTTATTCACTTTTACATATCTGCAATGTGAATGTGCGCCAGTTAAGTTATTCAATTTATCTATATCTATAAGATATATATGCACCAGCCTGCTATTTAGCTCGGACGTATATGTTCACCAGCCTGCTTTTAGTTCGAATAGTGTATGTGTTATTTATCTCGGTTATTTGCAAGGTGTTATTTTTCTTCATGGCTTATAAGTGTATGCTTAGTTTATAGCTTTATATAATTAACATGATGAAAGTAGTTACTACTGAGATTTCGCTTCACCCCCTTTCTTTGATGATATATAGTAGGGGCAAGTACCTCTTAGGGGAAGAGTGTAGTAGTTTGTGAAGCCTAAAGGAGGAGCAAGCTGTGGAAGCTAATACTTTGTGTTTAAACTAAGCTTATGCCTTGAAGTTAGTCATACTTTTGTTTTGGTAATGAGATTAATTATGTATGTATATATGTCTTTTGGGCATGTAAATACCTCCATAAGGAGGAGAGATTAGATTGTTATGGCCCAAGGTAAGAAAGCATGCTTATAAGGTTGTTAGTAGCGGAAGTTATTAGTTGTTAAATATAATCTTGTTTAGAAACCAGGGCAAGTGTATGTGTGATGCCCTGAGGTGTTTACATGCCATTATTATATTACATACTCAAGTTTTGAATTAATAGGTAATCTGACATAGGATGGGTGATTTCTACTTTAAGGGAAGCATGGTTTAACTCGGGTCTTGTTAGATTATTAGAAGTTCCTAGAAAAGGTTTTTCAAGTTTGAACCGTACTTTGATTTTCAGTTGTTACAAAATCTCATTCTTCAATTAGAGAAATTCTATAAATTATTGAAAATTTTTAAAAAGTTCAATTTTTAAGGTATTGAATGGATTATTAATGTTTCAAGAACAATAAAACTCTTCTATAAGGTATTCCTAAAGTAAGGTCTTACATAACCAGGAGCGTGTGGTAGAGCGGTAAGGGCTCTTCCACCCTTAACCTTGGTCGGGGGTTCAATCACTAGCCTTGGGTATGGAGCAGCGTTAAATCTCCTGGCCAGCTGTTTTACCCATCGAGGTACCTACAAATCAGCGGGAGGATTAGTCGGTTGCTCGGATGGCCTGGTTCCGGGGTCCAGATCTAGCGCCGGATACCTCTGATCAAATATCAAAAAAAAAAAGTAAGGTCTTACATATTGTAAATATTTTATATATATCTGAATTCTAGTGATATGGCTCTCTCGTCTAACATATTGAATGGATTATATATATCATGATTTGATATTCATTTATGTACTCTTGAATTGTTTTTGTAATAAATTATGTAATGAGGCAATTCGTTTACCTACCAAATTATTTGTATTGAGGAGTAAATCTTCCACTTGTGGGATAAGCGTGTAAACTGTTATGGTGAAGTTAATTTTATTATAAATTTAATTTATTATTTAGCCGTAGATAAAAGTTGCCCCGCAAGATTTGTAGATGTCCACTTCCTTATTTGTGTATGTACGTACAGATTCATGAATGAATATTATAATGTCGATGTCATGTTAACTAAGTAGATCTTGTTGATTATAACTAGAATTAGTAAATTCATTGGGCGTACAAAGTAAGGTCGCTTTATGCCTCATGCCGGTCAAGCTTTATAGGTGTTGGGGTGTGCAATAAAACCCTTAATTTAGTTTGTCTAACTATTTATCTATCTTAAAATGTTCTAGCTTTGATATTGTGAAACTGAATAATCTTCTTTAAAAGGCTAAATAGCAACTTAATTAATGAGCTCCAATAATGATAATTTTAAAAATATTAACTAATTTTAACTAAATTTCTTAATTTGTGTAAAGTTATTAACAAAACAGTAATAATGATCTAATGAACTAATAATTATAAAGATATGTGTTGGCAAAAAATATTATAAAGATATTTTTTTGGTGGAAAAATATTATAAAGATATGATAGGTATATATTTTACATCTCAATTGTCATGTAATAAAAAGGAATTGCTCTTTCCTTATACTGTAGCCATATGGTTTCTAAATGTTTACCAAAACAACAACCACCAAAAGCCTTGAGTGTGTTTGGATCAGCGATTGATAATTGGGCTTATTTTAATTGGGCTTGTTGTGATATTACTTTTGGCAAAAGTCAAATTATGTAATGTAATTTATGTTTGGATTGACGATTGGCGATTGGGCTTTTACAAAAATAAAACTTGTTTGGATTGGCTTAAGCATAAGGGCTTTTGTGATAATGGTAAGAGAGAGTGGGTCGAAAAATATTTAAAAATTACTTTAAAATATTAGGTGCTACTGGAAAAATATTTTAGAGTGGGTGGAAATCAATAAATCAATATTCTAAGTTTTGGGTGCTCTTTACTACTAAAAAAAATATATTAAAGGTAAAATTGTAGTCAGTCTCCTAAGACTGAGTATAACTGAAAAATTATTTTAAAGAGTTAAAAGCACAAAAAAATATTTTAAAGTAATTTTTGGAGCTGAAAAAGTACATTTAAGGTAAAATTATAATAAGTCTGATAACACACTAAGTACAACTTTAAAAATATTTTAAGGGTTTAAAAACACCAAAAAAATATTTTAAAATAATTTTTGGAGCTGAAAAAGTACATTAAAGGTAAAATTGAAATCAGTCTGATAACACACTGGGTACAGTTGAAAAAATATTTTAAACGGTTAAAAACACCAAAAAATATTTTAAGGGGTTAAAAACACTCAAAAAAAGTTTTTTGAGTGGGTACAACTAGAAAGTGGGTAAAATTGCAATCAGTCTGATAGCACACTAGGTAGTGGGTATAACTAGAAAAATATTTTAAGGCGTTAAAAACACTCAAAAAATATTTTTTTGATACTACATACTATTTAAAAAATATTTTATGGGAAAAGCCAATATCATATAACTAATTTCCAGACAACCCAATCTAGCATAAAATGTCACTAGCTTTTAACAAAAGCTCCATTTTCTAGCTTCTCCCAATTAAGCTTTCACCAATTGGGCTTTGGCAAAAGCTCAATTGCCAATTGGCCTCTCCAAACACTCAAATTTGAGTTCTCAATTGGCAATTGAGCTTATGGTCTTCAATTGGGCTTAAAATAGGTCCCCAAACACACACTTTATCTAACTAGGTGAAGTCAGCTATATAGATCGTACGACATCATTGTACTTTGTCATTATGTTTTGTCAAGAATCATATCTTTAGATATATTGTTAACCAAAAGATCTATCTATATGACCTCATTGAATGTTTGTTTCGGCCTTTCTCGACCTCATTTTACATGACTCCATGCTTTTTGTTCATCCCTCCTGACCGGAGCACTCAATGGCCTTTGTTGAATATATCTAAACCACCTCAAATGACTATTTACCATTTTTCCTTCAATAGAGACCGCTCCAACCCGTTCGCATATATGAGTATTACAAGATTTGTCTTTTCTTGTATGATCACACATCCATCTCAACATCCTCATCTCAACTACCCCATTTTATGTTCATGTTGTCCCTCTAAAGCTCAACACTTACTACCATATAGCATTGCTAGTCTCATAACAGTGTGATAAAACTTCCATTTTACCATATTAGGTACTTTTCAATCATAAATAAGTCCAATAGCTTTTGTCCATTTATATCATCCAACTTGAATTTTGTGATTAACATCTCCATCATTTTCACCATCTTGTTATATAATTGATCTCAAATATCTAAATTTTGTCACTTGTGGAATGACTCCCCCTCCCGGCCCAAAATTTAACGTCCACTTTACTTCTACCTTGTCTCTTATTAAAATTGCAATGTATATATTCGGTTTTGCTTTCACTCAGATGAAAGCTCTTCAATTTCAGAGCCTGTCTCCATGTCTCAAGTTCAAAATTAATGTTCTCTCTAGATTGAGTCAACAGAACTATATCATCAATAAAAAGCATACATTTAGGGATCTCCTCTTTTATAGGCTTAGTTAGAACATCTACTATTAGGTTAACAAATAAGGGCTAAAAGTTGATCTCTGATGTAGGTCAATCCTTTGTAACACTTCTGGGCATTCTAACATTGGTTGTAAGGCCCTCATACATGTCATAAATGGCTTTGATATATGTAACCCGCATCTCCTTTTTTCCAAGGCTTTCCAAAGTATATCTCTTAGCACACGGTCATACACTTTTTCCAAATCAATGAAAACCATATGAAAATCACTTCCTTTGCTTCGATGCTCTTCCATTAATACCTTTAATAAGTAAATTGCTTCTGTTGTAATCCAAATTGGTTTTCAGCAATATCAATCTCCAACCTTAACATGTATTCAATCACCTTTTCCCATAAATTTATTTTATGACTTATAAGCTTAATTCCTCTATAGTTTGCACAATTTTGAATATCCCTTTTATTCTTACCAATTGGAATAAAAGTACTTTTTCTCCATTCATCAAGCATTTTATTGGAACTTAAAATCTCATTAAATAATTTTGAAAGTCACAACACACCCACTTCACCGAAATATTTCCAAACTTCAAAAGGAATACCATCAGATCCAACAGCTTGACTATTTTTCATTTTCTTAAGAACTTTCTTAACCTTAACAACTCAAATCCTATGATAAAATAACAAATTGAGATCACATTCTTTAGTTGTCAAATCTTCCCAGTCACTCCCCCTCCATCAAAGGTGAATGAATCAAATATGCTATATCTGTTTCAAATTAACTGTCACATATGTATGGGACCATTATTTTGAAAATGTTCTCTTCCTCACAAGATAATTAAGGCGCATAGAAAAAAAAAGTCATAACAATGAGGACGCCGCGAAGAAATTGAATGACTTCTTGTTGCCAAATTTTCAGACAAATTGCAATCCAAGAAATGGTTCAAAACATATATGCTTCTTATTATGACATGACCACGGACTCCAATTAATATATGACTCACGACTTGGCCACTATCGGCATCATGACTTTTGTGACTTGATTATTATTGCTTTTATTTTTTCTCGGCCTTGTAATATAGAGTGACATAGAATACAGTAGATGGTAACATGGTGCTATATAGCGTGTTGGACAAATTGGAATTTAACCCAACTTGGTCACACTAAGTAAGAAATTAAAGTCAAGGTTAATTTTCTTTTTGACTTTGAAGTCAAGGTTAATGTTGAAAATTTTTTAACCCAACTTGATAACAACCCCCACATGGATTTATATCCGTGTTCTTTGGTTTATTGAGAACTCTGGCACATTTTGCCTGAAAAAGTAAATGACACCTTATAAAATTTGAGATATAACCTGTATTATAAATTATACTTGTGAACAATAGGCTAGTTATGGGAAACAAAAACAAAAAAGAATAATATGCTAGTACAACAGTTTATAATTTATATTAACATATTGATATTGATGATGACTTGATATTGACATTGATTTATTAATCCTTTATTTAACATTAATAATAAATTATTTTTTGCACAATAATGATTAATATTAGTTATTTTGATCTAAACGAATAAAATTCTACTCCTCCGGACATCTTTAACCCAACCTGGCAACATCATGTAGGGTAGTGCAGGTAAGCCACCGTTAACTATAATATATAATAAAACTTAGATTGTTGTTTGATTGATTGTTGTCAGCTGAAATTGACCCAGTCACGATCTGGAAAAAAAAACTTAGATTGTTGCAAAAAGAAAATAAATTACATGAAATTCTTAGAAATTTTTGATCATATCTACGGATAATCTTATTAATTTTTAAAATTCAATAATAAACTTTCCTGAGTTTGGAAGTCGGATAACTCCCAATTGTTAATTATATACCTCTTAAACTTTGTTTTTATGCACATATAACACTCTCAACTTTATTTGATATAGAGATACCTCCTAAACTTTAAATTGTAGCGTTAATAGTTTATACAAAATTGATTATATAAATTATTTACATAAATGTGAAAGTTTAGAGGTTTGTTATACATTTCAAGGGTTAGATAAATTTTAAAGAAGGTTATGTATATATGTTGGAAAAAAAGGGTTATGTTGGCAACAGCCCCACATTATTTCTTTGCGTGCTCGTTGGTTTTGGAAATTTTTTCATCTTCTTTACGGCAAAAAATAGAAAGTTTTTTTTATCTGAATAAAAATAGAAAATTTTTCGACATTATGCAAAATATAAGAACAAGTTTTTCAAACATATTTTTGTTGATCAAAATTAATCTTACCATAAACAATAGTTGGCAAAAAATTATGAAACAATAAAAATAATTAATGTTAAAAATATTGATATATAAACTTAAAAGGAAAAATTAATATATAAGACACTATAATGTCACTTCATTTTTAATTAATTTGTTGTAGCATTTGTCTCAACACTAGTATACTCATAATAATAATATGTTAATTTTTAAGAGAAATGATGTTAATAACTGATGCTGTGGCTCTTAATTAAAATTACAAGAACAGACGGATTAATTTTTTTATTCAAATTTAAAATGTTTAAAGTATCAAATACTACATAAATTTATATAAAAATAACTGGGTTTAGAAGGTTTTGTGTAGGAACTACAGGTATCTAAAAGGTTTTTTGGATTAACATTACTCCAAAAGTGTAAAAAAAAGAGCAATATCGCCATTGGGCGTTAAAAAAACTAATGTTGTTGCCTGTTAATTTATTGGTAAAAAGTAACATTATTTTTTAACATTTTTAGAGCAATATTGATTCAAAAAACTTTTAAATCCACATCTCCTATGCAAAAACTTCAACAAAATTGGACCTTAACCCAAAATAATTAACATACTCGGAAATTTGTGGAAAGGATAAAAAAGAAAAAAAATCAGGATATGTCCGATTCTAAATATCTTTATAATTCATATCAATTCTAGAAAAAGTGAAATGTAATATACACAATACAGAAAAGAATGAAAGTAAATTCACATTAAAAAACTAATTAAAAATTAAGAAAAATTAAAATAAGGGAAAATCCCTATAAAATACCCTTGCAATAGGGAAATCTCTAATCAGTACATTGAAATCAAAAAATTCGGATCAGTTACGCGTCAGTACGAATGAACAGTGCGGGCGGTGCCAAAACACGATTTTGCCCTTCAGCCCTCATTCTCGCCACTTCAAAAATAACAACACGTGGTTCTTAATTAACAACTCCGAATTCTTGATTAACAACTCCGTATTCTTGATTAACAACTCCAGTTTCATCTTTTTACTTTCACAATAACAACACCGATCTTGTTATTAACAACTCAAAATTCTTTATTAACAACTCCGCTTTATTCTTCCACATATTCGTATCTAAAAAATATAGTGTTGTTAATGTAAAATACGGTGTTGTTAATAAATAAAAAGGTGTTGTTATTTGCCCTGAAACTTAAATTACGAAGTTGTGAAATAAGAAATGGGAGTTGTTAATGTAGAATATGATATTGTTAATAACAACACTGGTGTTGTTATTATAAAAGTAAAAAGATGAAATGGAGTTGTTAATCAATAATACGGAATTGTTAATAAAGAATACGGAGTTGTTAATCAAGAATCCGTAGTTGTTAATTAAGAAGGCGTGTTATTAATAAAAAAAGAGGTGTTGTTATTTGCCTTGAAATTTAAATGAGGAAGTTGTGAAACAAAAATAGGAGTTGTTAATCAAGAATCCAGAGTTGTTAATTAAGAACCGCGTGTTGTTATTTTTGAAGTGGCGAGAATAAGGGCTGAAGGGCAAAATCGTCTTTTGACGCCGCCCGCACTGTTCATCCGTACTGACGCGTGACTGATCCAGATTTTTTGATTTCAATGTTCTGATTAGGGATTTCCCTATTTCAAGAGTATTTTATAGGAATTTTCCCTTAAAATAAACCGATAATTAATTTTTTCTATAAATTTAGAACAAGTTCATTCATAGACAGGTTGTCATTCAATTGGAAATATATATATATATATATATATATATATATATATTACCTCCTTCATTGCTTCTGAAAGCATTGACAATCTTTTAAGCTACCCACTTCATTTTTCACTTCCTCCTTCCCATAAACTCCAAAACATGAAAAGCCCTTCGTCTCTGTGGATGGTCTCTTTTTATGTGTTTTTTTCGTTCAGCACTGCCAGCGACTCAGCACGGTCTGTTGCAGACGGTGGTAATTCAGGTAAATCAAGCATACTCTGATTACTGCTTTCCAATTTCTACTAGAAGGAAGTGATATTCAGAATAATTAAGGAATATTCTTAGTCTTTAATGTGTAAGATATTTCCAACTAAATCACGCTATTAATTAAAAGAATGGAAACATCAGTTCCAAGATTTACCGGGGCGTATTAAGTTCCAACTAGCAGAAAGTAGGAAGCCCTGAATTTTTTTTTAACTTTTTTATTCAGTCCTCAATTTTAGCTCAGAACAACTCAATTTTCATCTTTAGTTTCTTAACTTTGGACAACTTAGACCATATAGTATTTTTTTTTTTGACTTAGAGTAACTTAGTTCTTGCAATTCCTTGACTCAATAAATAAATGATTGAATTGATAATTGAGAGAAATATCAAGGACTAAAAGTTACATTTACCTTAGAAAATATTATAACACATCTTGTATTATACTCCCTACTCTGAGGCTACTAAATATAAGATCCATTTGAGGGTTTTAATTTGTTCTTAGATCTAAATATAAAGTCTCATTCTATTTTTTTTTTTTTTGAGAAACATGTCTCATTCCTTTTGTCTCATATATTAATTTTTCTTTCCTATAATACCTCTATTTAGTAGGACATTTTTATCTCTAATGGCAATTAATGGCACTTTTTGAAAAAGTGTCACCAGTTCTACGCAAATAATATTTATAGGACAAAGAGAGAAATATTTTGTCCTTAATATAAGCCAACACATTAAATTAAAACCCCTATGAACTTTGGGTCAGTTTTACATTACCTTCCTAATTTTTAAAGGTTTAAATTAAGGACCCTAATGTTTTAGATATATTTTGACTATCAACTCTCTTGCCATTAAAATTACCGTTAAAGTTAATGATATTGACATGTAATAATTTTTTTATTATATGCCATATCATTTTTAAAAAATAAAATTTGATAATTTACATAAAATTGAAAGTATTTTATATTTTTTTTATTTAAAAAGCCAGGGTCAAATTTTTTTAAGGATTTTATTTAAATTATTTAACAAATACTTAAAATTACATGTAAAACGGCAAGTGTTATTTTTTAATCGATATGATATATAATAAAATTATAAAAAAGTTTACATGGTAAAAATTGTTAACTTTAACTGTAATTTTAACCACCATTCGCACCACAAGTGTATGGGTTGTGCAAAGTAATAAAGTCATAAGCAGAGTATCATTTCAATGAAGATTTGGTTCTAAAACCCAGTCAAGTATTGATTAGCACACTTTCATCTAATTTGAGTGATACAAATGTCAAGAGTGAAGGGAGCCTATGAAATAAACCTAAACTAAAACTAAAAATTGATATAAACAAGTGGTTCTTTGACTTCAAGGATAAACTGAGGATTATGATTATTTATCCTCCTTTTATTTCATAACATTCTATTAACCTCCTCTCATATATACTCTTAAAGAAAATATGTGCTAGTCTAGGATTCAAAGGTTCTTATAAAAGCTCTCTCAAATAAAAAACAAGTGTTTAATTCCATTAATTGCTCAACCACTTATTGCAATTAATAAAATCCAAATTAAAGTTCCAATTAGGGGTGTTCGGGATTGGAATCGGGAAATGCCATTCCCGATCCCGATCCCGAGAAGGGTTCGGGAATGATTTTCATTTCCGATCCCGATCCCAAAAATTTCCTGTCCCGACGGGATGGGAAATGTTCGGGATCAGGATTGGGAATTTCCCGATCCCGGATTTCTTTTTTTTTAAAAAAAAATCCTATATTAATTTTTTTGTTTTATTTTCTTTAGTCTAGTATAAATATATAATTTGTCTAATATCATATTGTACCAAATTAGTCCAATACAAATATATCATTAGTCTAATACTTGCTTAAAGTTGTCGATTTAGCTACAAAAAATACAAAGACAAGAATAAAAAATTAGAATTATTTAATAAATAGTAAATGAAATTAACTAAAAGAATATATATTATTTTGAGGGTGTTAGGGATTTCACATTTTATTTTGCATTTGGTCTTGCTTTCTTAAATGTTTTAAAAAATTATACATAATATATATATATATATATATTTTCGGGATTGGGAAGTCTCATTCCTGATCGCAAAAAAAATTTCCCGATCCCGAACTTTTCCCGTCCCGAAATTTTTGGGACGGGAAAATCCCGTCCTGATTTGCTCGGGATCGGGATGGGAAGACTGGAACGGGAAAAAGTTGCACACCGCTAATTCCAATCCTAAAATGACTATGTAAGGTTGACAAGTATATCTCTGACAACAAAACCCTCCATTCATCATGCAAACTTCAAGTTCTTATACAATTTTACCCAAGTTCTACATTCAACCTAACTCTCTCAATAACAAAACATCTAAATGGTGATCAAGCACTTAGAAGCATTAGGCAAAGAGTAGAATAAATAAATAAATAATATATATCATTAATCACAAAAAGAGAAGTATTTAAGTGTCAATCCATATAAGAATTCAAAATAATCCTAAAGCAAAGTGTTTGGCTACCTATTAGCAAAGTGTTTGGCTACCTATTAGCAGCGACAAGTTACAGAAATAAATGGAAGTACCAGCCATAGCAGAAAATAAGAGGGAGAGAGGAAGAAAATCAGAAAAACCAAGTGAATAGCTTGAATCTTTTTAAATCTTCAATCATTGGCTTCCCAACCTTCAAGAGCCTCAAAACCTAGCACACCAACCCCCAAATTCGGCCTCCAATTAAGTTGCCAAATGAATGTAAATGATGAAGGAGGCGGAATAAAAACTTAACCCTCAGCATCAGAAGCCAAAAAAAAGAGTTTCATAAACAGAGTTCCAATATTGCAAATTTCAGCTTCCTGATATCGTGCTATAGGTCTTCAGTAACCCAATATCATAATTTCAGATTCTCCGTATCACGATACGAGTCTTCATGTTTTCCTTCCAAATTCAGACTTGTGCCTAAAAATCATGATTCCTTGAACAGCCTTATTATGATTTCTTTCTAGCTTAAAATTTCCTCCAATTTGAGATTTTTCCAAATTGATTTTTCCATCAACTCTTCTTCCATACTTACCTGAAAATCAATACATGCTCAAATGAGCTTTATTTTATGATAAATCATTTCAAAAGCACATAATATTCCCTTAATTATTACTTATATAAGACACTAAAGCACATTTTCTTATAATATTCAACAAAATACTTGCAATAAAGCTCTAAATTGAAGGGAAAATGTGCTAAATAATATGAAATTCCTTGAGTTATTAACGACGGAGAGTTAATAATAGGCAAAACATGAAACATTTGGTTTTTAATTTAAGCTTTTCAAAGGTTAGGGATGTTGTATAACCTAAAGTTCATAGGAGTTTTGTGTAGCCTGAAATTTATTTTATATAAATGTACAAATCTAGCCCTAATTTAATTACTATTTTTAAACTTTTCATTTATCACTCATTCTTTCATATTAAATAGAGATAAAATTAGAAAGTTATTAAATTTTAAGACAAATTTAATGAAATTTAAAGCTTTCTTCATTACAGTGAAATAAGTTGGAGTTATTTATATTTAGAAGTTACTTTCAACATGTTTCATTTGAACCACAAAAAATCTAAGGCAAAAAAAAAAAAAAACACAGAAAAAGAACCATGAAAATCCTCAAACCTTATTAACTCCATCTTAAAATTTAACAATTTCCCTACTTTACCTCTATTTAATTTATACAATTTCCAATAAAATAACAATGTACTGCTCTAGTCCTACTTATAGGACACTTACACATGTTTCACATGGACCAAGGAAACTTTAAACCTTATTAACTATCCAATAAAATTCAAACAACTTTTCAACTCTACCCCTACTTAATATACATAATGCAAATGAAAACAAAGTTAACACAATAATAAGCAAAGGGTTAAATTATACATTCACATCAAAATTTTAATGAGGTGCTTTATAAATAGAATAAAAAAAAAAGCTTCTCTCTTAGCACTATAAACAGGACTAGAGGAGTATACAATAATAAATTAAGAGTAAAATTGTATATTTTTGTGACAAATTTTCAAAATGTTAATTGTCAATATGACAAAAAAACTTCTCTCCCAATTTTATAAATAAGACCAGAGCTTCCGGTCAATAATATAACACATGCCTTGGGAGTTGATCTTAGTCTCAAATATAAGACAGTTTTTATATTTGCCAATTTTTTTATAATTTACCTCTATTGATTTTCTCAGCAATAATCAAAGAGGAGAGGGAAGAAAGGAATTAAGGAAGATGATCTGGGTGTCTTAGAAAATGTGTCACATTAACTAACTTAATTAACTTTCTGAATCTAATCAAATTAGGTAATATGTGTTCGATTAGGGAATGAAGTACCTCATAAAATACAATGAGGCGACTAACTGTGCAATTGTATTCATGTGATTAGGTTTCATAAGCATAGACTGCGGAGCAATCACAGACTACGAGGACGAAGTGACAGGGATTTGGTACCAAACAGATGAAGGCTTTATTGAGAGTGGAACCAATCACGGAGTAGCCCCAAACATTAACTTCGACTACTATGCTCCAACCATAAACCGGCAACTAATGACGCTGAGAAGTTTCCCGGACGGAGAAAGGAACTGTTACACTCTAAAACCAAAACAAGAGAAGAGGAATCAGAAGCAGAAGTATTTGATGAGAGCCATATTTGCATATGGCAATTACGACTTAAGAAACCAACCTCCTTTGTTCGACCTTTACCTGGGGGTCAATTATTGGAGCACGGTTCAACCAACTCCTTATTTTTCCTTGCCAGGAGCTAGAATGTCTCCTAATGCATATGCTGTTCAAATCTATCCGTATGAGATAATAATGGAGATCGATAGCAGCATAGAGATGGTACAAGTGTGCTTGGTGAATATAGGAGAAGGCACACCTTTCATCAACTCTTTGGAATTAAGGCCATTGAACAACTCTCTCTATCCTGCTCCTCCTTCTCTTGCTACATTGGATGTATTTGAAGTTTCTGCAAGAATTGACTTGGGAACTGGGCAGCCGCCCATTTGGATCAGGTATTCTTCTTAAATTTCACAAACGCTAGTTTGGATGACTATTTCATTTGCCGTCCGACAATGTTTTAACTTAGACTAATTTATCATATTGAATATCATCTGGTTGAATTGTAGAGGGAAAGTTATTCTCGGATTAAAAATATTCTGTCCATGATATGAGTTACAATAAGGTAGCCTATTTATAGGTTTACAGTGCATTGGAGACCGAGATTAAAATAATAGAAAATAAGCTAAATATAATAATTAAATAAAAATAGGAAAGTGGAAATATGGTTCGGATATGACGGTTGTGATAATTGATTGACTTAAGCATCAAACAATAGATTAAATAACAATTAACTAAATAAACTGAAATATCAAATGAGGAGCACGGGGTGTGAGTCTTGAAATATTACTTAACACACTCTCCTTGCTTCAAAGGTGCACCAAACCTGTCTTTTTCAGAACGAAGTTTCTGCTACTTCTACATCTTCAAAATCAGCATGTTTTTTATCACCTCTTTGCTTTTCTTAGCAATCTGCTTCCTTATGCCTAAGTTTTTTACATTAATGGCATTGAATATAGCTTCTATGTGAGGCTCCTAATTGTTGTTCATTAAATTGAACGCGAGCTCTTCCATTACCACGGTCTCTGCCTTCGCCTGTGGACCCCCTTCACCTAAAATGCCTACTCTTCATTTTTTTTTTCCCTTCAAACTAACTGATTCGTCGTGTCCTCATGAGCTTCCCATGAGCTCATTAATTCATCAAAAGAATATTTTGACATATCATAAGCCTCCTCAATTGCAGCAACAAAAAAGTTAAATCAAGGAGTTAGAGTTAGCAGAATTTTTGCAACAATTGCTTCATCAATGATTTTCTAGCCTTATTTCATTAACCACGTAACTAGCTCTAGACGAGTAATTTTATACAAACTCACTCTTCTGCATATGAAGATTCTCAAATTCATGACGTAGTGATTGGAGTTTCAGCCTTGGAAATCAATCTTCAAAATTTGCCACGCCTCTTTGGAAGATGCCATTTGGGAGAATAGGTTGTCATGCATGGCTTGCTGAATGAAAATTAAAGCCTTTGCATCTTGTTTCCTATTTATTTCAAGTGTTGCTTGTCTCTATCTGGGTATGCAAAACCGTTCTTAACCAAATCCCAATGTTTTGAGATTGGAAGAGAATCTTCATTTTGATTGACAAAACCCATATTTATCTTCATTGAATATAGGAATTGATGGTTGAGAGGTTGTATCAACGCCACTACCATTTGCCAACATCGTTTGTGTAACGAACAGAGTTGCACAAGCAGAAAACAACCAAAGTTTAAAATGTAACTCTACCCCATAAATTAGTGACGTTGCACTGTTGTCAGTCACTGTTGCGCAAATTTATCTTGCTCACTCCTCTCACTTTTGGAAAGACTCTAATAACCTCACTTTTGGGAAGGCTTTGATACCACAATTGATGGAGTAGATAGACAAAAAAACAGATGAGGCCAAAAGGGACAAATTTTATTAATAAAATCGGTAGCCTATTCATAGACGTACAGTGACTTGGGGACCAAGATTACAATAATAGAAAATAAGCTGTATATAATAACAAATAAATAAAAATAGGAAAGTAGGAACATGGTTCGGATATGGCAGATTGTGTAATTGATTAACTTAAGTAACAAGCAATAGATTAAAAATAGTTAGCTTGACAATATGAAATATCAAATAAGGAGCTTGTGTGTGAGTCTTGCAGCATTACTCAACAATTTTTTTAACATCAACCAAATAAATTATATTACACTGAATGTTAACAAACAATATAATGTTGTATTATTTTAAGATTTTATTTTATTCTGTTTTAATTTCAGGCAATTTTTGGTATTTTGATAAGTTAGATATCTTGAGCTTTTGAAAAAATGAGATTAATATTTTCTTAACTATTTTCGAAAATACAGGTACAAGGACGATAAATACGATCGCCTGTGGCTGAACACTAATTATCCCAATTGGGATGTCTTACAAACAAGTGTAGTAGCAAACGCAGAGGACTCCGTTTATGCAGTGCCATCGAAAGTATTACGCACGGCGCAACAAGCCCCTAATCGTTCCATTCTCTTAACATCAAATTTGAGTAATGGGGATACATCCAACCAATTTTATGCGTTTCTTCACTTTGCTGAGATTCAAAAGCTTCCTCCGGGCCACAAGAGGATCATCAATGTCATTTTTGATGATGAAAATTCTCTCTCTCACCAACTTACTCTTGAATACTTGAAGCCTATTACCCTAATTTCCAACTTCACTAAACGCTTCACTATCAAAGCAGCAACTGATTCAGATGCTCCTCCCATCCTAAATGCTTTAGAAATTTGTACAGTCATCCAGCAACCAAATTCACCAACAGCTGAACAGGATGGTAATTGCCTTATTGTTGCCTTTTCATTATTCTTTTGTTTTAATTATCAATAATCTTTTTAAGGAAAAAAGAATAACTCTTGTGTGGTTGAATTGTTCCATTTATTTTTGGAAATTATTTATGTAGTTAAAGCTATCATGGAAATCAAGCATATATATGGGGTCTCCAAAACCAGTTGGCAGGGTGACCCATGTGTTCCATCTAACTTAGCATGGGACAGTTTGAATTGCGGTCATGACAATAATATAAGAATCGTTTCATTGTAAGTTATACTTCAATACTGCTCTTGCGTGTGATCTGTTATATGTTTAGCATTCAAGAACAATATCCTGCATATGAATAGTTGATAGGATTTTATATTCTAATACGTCCAATAGCTTGCCTTGCTTTGGTCATAACATATGAGCTGTTGATTCTCTTCCCTTTTGTTTCTCTCCTTTAGTT
Source organism: Inga oerstediana (assembly GCA_963210345.1). NCBI lineage: Eukaryota > Viridiplantae > Streptophyta > Magnoliopsida > Fabales > Fabaceae > Inga > Inga oerstediana. Next base: position 22,197,020 of record OY723408.1, on the reverse strand, counting down.
TGTTAACTACTGTGAAAAAATTGTGAAATATAAATTGTAGGAACTTGAGCTCAAGCAAACTCACTGGAGTAATAGCTCCATCGTTTGCTAGTTTGGAAAAATTGGAGTCCTTGTAAGTTGTTTCATTATATAGAGTCGACACATTCAAATACTATCAATTAATCAGGTTGTTCAATACTACGAATACTTATGTCTTGTTGACAGGGATTTGTCAAACAATGAACTGACTGGACCACTCCCAGAATTTCTTGCTACTCTTCCTAATTTGAGATTCATGTAGGGCCTAGCTCATATTATTGTATTACATCTTTCATTTTCGAAATGTAAAGTCAGTTATCTTAAATTCCCACTTCCTTGTTTTTTTCCATCTTACAGTAATGTTACAGGAAATAAGCTCACTGGTTCAATTCCCAAGGCTTTCAGGGAAAAGGCTAATTTAGAGCTAAGGTTTACATTTCTCCATTATCAAATTCTATTTTACTAGTTAGTCCCTTATAGTTGGGTTGAAAAGGTCCATATCTTAGCAAAGCACGATGACCCTAAATCATACCGGGATATAAAATTAAAGGCCTATTCTTAGGTCATGATTAGCATACATGAAAGGAATTTCAATAGAAGGAGAAGCAGATTGAAATTTCTATCTTCATATGAAATTGATTCTTCCATGGCACAAGGGAAGTAAGCTTCCTTCACTTGGTTCAAGGAAAAGAGCTTTGTACCGCAGAACCGAAAATGTCCTGCCAACTTTATAATGAGTTTGGCCAGAAAAGAAAACTTACGTTATGAGTTATTAAACTGCTGTTTCACTTTTCTGCCCATTCTTATCTAAGAAACCCTAACCTTATAGTATTAACGCTGCTCTATTTTTCCAGTACGGGCAACAATCCAGGTCTTTGTCTGCCAAATTCATGCAAAGAAGTGAAAGAACACAATAAGTTTGTGATTCCACTTATTGCATCACTTTCGACTTTGGCCATCGTCACTGTCATTGTATCTTTGGTGATCTGGAGATTTAAGATGAAACCAGGTGTTGATTTTATGTTTGCTATAATCATTTCATTGGACTTGTTGAGGCATCTATGTTGTGTCCATTTATGAAGTGTCCATATATTTGATTTAACACAGCAGTTTCGTGCGCTGAATCACGGAAGAACAATGTTGTAAAACAAAAGAATCAAGCTTTTTCTTACTCAAAGCTTCTCCGTATCACAAACAATTTCGAAACTACAATTGGAGAAGGAGGGTTCGGGAAAGTCTACCTTGGCACTTTAGAGGATGATACGAAGGTTGCTGTGAAGTTACTTTCCCCATCTTCAAGACAAGGGTATAAGGAATTTCAATCAGAGGTTAGAAATAAAAGTCAAGTAGATGGTTTCTAAAATTTATTATTCAATCACTTAATATTGAATATATTCATGTTTGTTGTCAGAATGTTAATAATGATAGAGCTTACTTTTAACTTGTAGGCTCAACTCTTAACAGTCATTCATCATAGAAACTTAGTTGAACTTGTTGGGTTTTGCGATGAAAACGATGTCAAAGCATTGATTTATGAATATATGGACCTTGGAGACCTCGGTGGCTTATTGTCAGGTTTGTCTTATATCATACTACCGGACTTCGTTTATGGCACACAAAATGCACACGAGAGGGAGGAGTATTTTCATTAGTAGAATAAAACTATTCTCACTTCCATTATCAGCCCATGCTTTTCCTTATTGTCATTTGTGCCCCAATTTGATTGAATCTTCCAAGGGTGGACTATGGGTATCGGACAACAAATTGAGTTGGTATATCCAAAATAGTCCTGTTAGAACTTATTAAATAACAAAATCATCATGTACATATCTTGGCTCGTGAGGCACATTTTCTTGATCAAGAAATTGATGCTTGCAGAGAAAAACCAAAATGTTTTAAAGTGGAGTGATAGACTTCAAGTTGCTGTCGATGCCGCTAAAGGTTATAGATTCTTCTATCTCTTCTCTCTCTAACAATCACTTTGTAGTAAATAAATTCGTGATATGATATGATTTGGTTGCAGGATTGGAATATCTTCATAATGGTTGTAAGACTCCCATAATCCATAGAGACTTGAAGCCATCCAACATTTTATTAAATAAGTTCATGGTAGCCAAAATTGCTGACTTTGGATTGTCTAGAGCATTCACAAATGAAAGAGATTCTCATTTTTCCACTCAGCCAGCTGGTACACCTGGTTTTATTGATCCTGAGTAAGTCATTTGAATATTAATGTAGAATTATTTGTTACTGATTGTTAGAAGACAATATGCCATTCTGTTTCCATTTAAAACTCGATTAAATAGACTTGCCCCTGTAAAAATTTAGGAATAAACATAAGTATATTAATCCTAAAAAAGAAGACTATTATAGACTAATTTATTATTGGTATTACAGATTTCAAAGATCTGGAAAGCTAGATAAAAGAAGTGACATCTATAGTTTTGGGATGATTCTTCTTCAACTAATCACAGGCCATCCCCCGATAAGAAGACAATTTGAGAATGTTTATTTTATAATTGATTGGATCCGTCCAAAAATTGAGTGTGGGGATATCCAAAGTGTTGTTGATCAAAGGTTGAATGGTGAATTCCAAGTTAGTTCAGCATGGAAAGCTGTTGAAACTGCAATGTCATGCATTGAACCACAGCCCATCCAAAGGCCAGAGATTAGTTGTGTGTTGAATGAACTGAAAGAATGTTTGGCTATTGAGATAGATCTTGCCAATTCAAATGGTTTACGAAGCGATCTAATTAATCATCATTCTGGGCGTCTTGATTCAATCACTACCCTCTCAGCTAGGTAGTTGCTATACAATATCATATGGTGCTAAGAGCCATATGGTTCATCATCCTTGTTTGAGGATATCTACATAAAACATGCTGTCTGATTTTGTTTTTAATTTATTTTGGTTTGCATGTGAAGATGGATATTGTAATGAGCAATATATAAAGTAATTTTTTAACTTGTTCTTAGAAGTTATCTTTTGTTATGTGTAATACTTTTTTGAAATATACATTTATGTTAAAAAAAATTAAGGTTTTATTAAGGTAAAAATTTGCCTTTGATGTTTTCACTTAGTATTTTGTCTTTTTTTTTGTTGTTAAATTGCAAATTTGTCCCAAAAGATTTGATTCAGGTGCTAAGTATCCAAAAGTATTTTTGGGTTCAATGTGCCCCAGATAGATATCCAGGTTAAGTTTGTTGAGCCAGACAGTTCCATTTATCATCCATTTCATTTAATCCAATTCAGATTTTTAAATAAGGAAAAATAAATAAGAAAAAAATTTAAAAAAAAGAGAAAAATACGCATCTCAGCTGAAGCCATATGGCGACATTATATTGTTGCTCTTGGAGGGAATAGTGAACTCTTTATCTCTTTATAGGGAGAAGGATGATTCTAAAAATACGGTTAGGGTTTTCTTTGTTCATAATGAGAATTTGAAAAGATTTCTAGTTTGAGATATATAATATAAATATTCAAGGATCACTACAAACAAACACGAAATTTCTCAAAAATTCAATTAGAAAACCATTGAAAAATTTTCCGACGGAATTTTTTCTTTGGCAAATTAGTCACAGAAAATTTTCCGTCGGAAATTTTGACTTTTACCATGGAATTTCTGATGGAATTGAATTCTGTCAGAAATTGCGAGGGAATTTCCAACGGAATTTAATTTCTGACAGAATTCAATTCCGTCGGAAATTCCATGGAAAAATTTAAAAATTATTTTTTAATATTTTAAAATTAAATTAAATTTTAAAAAATTATTTTAAAAAAATTTATTATTTTTAATTATTATTTTAAATTTATTTTTAATTATTATTTTCTAATTTCTAAAATATTTTTAATTTTCAATCATAGGTTTTGGTCCTTGTAGAGGCAAAATAGTCATATAAAAAATAAAATTTATTAGTTATTAATTAATATTAGTAAATAAAATATTATTTAATAATTATTTATTAGTTATTAATTAAATTTAATTTTAGAAATTAAAAAAAATATAGTCATATGATTATATATATATAATTGTGTGTAATAATATAATGCCAAAGTAGTCGAGCTTATCCAGTAAAGCATCGCGCGCGTACAGACGAGGTTGTGGGTTCGAATCAAAGGAGGGGTAAGTTGAGTTGCATTTCCAAGAAAAATGAGGTTGCAACATGTGGCGGATCTGGGGGTCTCTGACAAGGTGGACTCCGTCAGAGCTGCCACGCACTACCGTTGGCAATGAGGGGGTGGTTGCCGAAGTTGCCACGTGGCTTTTTAAAGTTTAAAAAATAAAAAATATGTTTGCGATGGAATTTCCGATGGAATTTATGAGGGGATTTCTGACGAAATTAAATTTTATCGGAAATTGCAACGGAAACAAATTCCATCGGAAATTTGTTTGTCACGCTATTATTACCAATGGAATTCATTCGGTTGGAAATCCATCGGAAATTCTGTTGAAAATTCAGTGTTTTTTGTAGTGGATAAAGGTAATATACGAATATTTTGAGTTAAGATAACAAGATTGTCTTCTGATTTTGCTAAAAAAAGATTTTCTCATGAATGGTAAGTTTGTTTAAATTTTATTTTGATTAGGTTTAGAATTCATAATTTTATTAATGAAATTTTTTGTTCAAATGAATATTTATATCCAAAAAATTAAAAATCACATACGAACATTACGTACAGAAAGCAAATTTGCTCTTTTGGAACCACGGCAAGCAGGTATTAAAGCAAATGGTATTAACCGGGTGTTGGGGTGGTCTAATATGTACATAGTTGAGGCACGAGGATTCAGTGGTGGGATTTGGTTGTTCTGGAATTCAAATATTAAATTTTCAGTTTTATCTTATGAGGCTCAGTTTGTACATGGTGTGATAAATGGAGGGACAAGGGATCAATGGTTTTTATCCATAGTTTATGGGCACCCAAATATTAATACTCGCCGGAATTTGTGGAAGGCTCTATCAGAGGCACAGCCTGAGACAGATAGCGGGTGGGTTGTCATGGGGGATTTTAATGTTGTTTCATGTCTTGAGGATCGATGGAGTCGCAATCCTTGTGAATATTCGAGTATGGATAGAGACTTCCGGAATTGGATGAGTCCAATGATATGAACGATATTGGTTTTAGTGGACCACGGTACACATAGGGAACGAGCACGAGCTAGAGTAGGATTGACAGAGTTCTGGAAGATAGCTCTTGGGATTATTTGGTTACTAATGCTTTAGTTTGTCATCTGCCCAAGTATAAGTCGGACGATTGTCCATTGGTCTTAGAAACAGAACGTTTGGGTGCTTTGGAGAGGTTACAGAGACCTTTCCATTTCTTTACACCTTGGTTTACGCATAAGGAGTTCCCATGTTTTGTTTACGATAACTGGGAGTTACAGGATGACTGGTTTATTTCTCTCAGTCTCTTTACTAAACAATTGAGAAAATGGAATAAAAAAGTGTTTGGTCATTTAACTCATATGAAGGAAAAATTGTACCGGCAACTGGACGGTGTTATCAACAAAATTGCTTCTGTGGGCCCCTCCAAACACTTTAAACAGGTTAGGAATGAATTATGGTTACAACTAGAAAAACTCTTGGCACGTGAGGAGCTTGTGTGGGTGCAGTACTCATGATCAACATGGTTTATGCAAGGTGATCATAACACGTGATACTTTCATGCAATGGCTAATAGAAGGTGACGCAATTGAATTGAGGCACTCTTATTAGACTTTGGGGAATGGTCATATGATGTCAAGGAGATAATGAATATGGGAAGCTGATTCTTTGAGGATTTTTACACTGAATCAGGGGTGAGCACTAGTTCATTGGTGTTTGGGTGTACTTATCCTATCATTGATAGTTTACATATGACCCTATTGGAAAAGGAGGTTGAAGATGGTGAAATCAAACGTGCTCTTTTTGATATGGGTCTGTTAAAGGGACCTGGCCTAGACGGTTAAAATCCTTTGTTCTATTAGAGCCAATGGGAAATTGTGGGACCCTCGGTGATATCCTTAGTCAAATGGGTGTTTCGAGATCCAATATGGGTTAAGAACATTAATGGTATGCAAATCATTCTCATACCTAAGGTTGATCATCCCTAAACAATCCGGGACTTTAGGCCTATCAGCTTATGCAATGTGATTTCTAAAGTAAATGAAGGTTGTATCTAACAGACTTAGACTTGTTATGCCTTTGGTGATAGCCCCGAATTAGTGCAGTTTTGTTAGGGAGCATCAGAGTTCGGATAATATTGTTCTTGTTCAAGAGATAGTTCATTCGATGAGGAATTTGAATAAGAAGCAATTGATTATGGCTATCAAGATTGATCTTGAAAAAGCATATGATCAGGTACGATGGAGCTTTCTATTTGATTGCCAACAGGAACTTAATATCCCAGATTATTTGTTGGAAGTAATATGGTATTGTGTATCTACTCCCCAAATTCAGTTACTCTGGAATAGTGAAAATGCCAATGCTTTTTTGCCTACCTACAGTGTTAGACAAGGAGACCTTCTATCACCATATTTGTTTGTTATTATAATGGAAAGACTTAGGCATCTCATACAGTCTAATATGGCATACGAAGATTGGTTTCCTTTTAGGCTGTCCCGATAGGGACGACTATTTTCATGTTTTATTTGCTGATGACATTATCTTGTTTGCTAGAGCAGATATAGATCAAGCAAGAGTGGTAAAAACAGTCTTGGATGATTTTTGCGAGATCTCTAGTCAAAAGGTGAACTCGGCCAAATCCCGAATCTTCTTTTCCAAGAATATACATCATTCGAGGAGCAAGGAAATTAGTGACTTCTTAAATTTCACACTAATTACCGATTTGGGGAAGTATCTTGGCATGCCTATACTTCATAAACGTGCTTCGAAATCCACATATAAATTTATTTTGGACAAGATGGATACTCGTTTGGCTGGTTGGAAAACAAATATGCTATCTATGGCCGGACGACATGTACTCTAGTTGCATCAATCACTTTGGCCATACCTTCGTACTCCATACAAACAGTCCCTTTAACCATGGGAAATTGTACTGATATTAATAAGTGTTGTCGCACCTTCCTTTTGAGGGGGTTGTAACATGAAACGTAAGCCTCATTTGGTGTCTTGGGATCGAGTGTGTGATGGAAAAGAGGCTCGAGGTTTGGGCCCTCGACAAGCATGTTTTTAAAATCAAGTTTTTATGTCCAAACTTGGTTGGGTCCTGATTAACAAGAGAGACTTATTATGGGTGAAAAATATAGGGCAGGTACGGACATCATCCTGAAAGTAGAGAAGCGATGGATTGTGGCGGGGAATTAGGAATAATTGGGATATTGTGAAGGACAGTACTTCTTGGCATATCTCAAATGGTGCTAATACTTTATTTTGGCAAGATTGTTGGGTCCCTCATTTGAGCTTATTAGATTCATTGGCCATTCGTGCTCTCCATCTGGGTTATGAATCATGGAAGGTAGTGGATTGTCTATCACCATCTGGACAATGGGATTAGCCCAGGTTTGCTTACCTATTACCTTCTTATGTCATTGCAGCTATTCTGGGGGTTAAAGTTCGGGTGTCTGGAGATGATGATCTCCCCATTTGGCATTGGACAAGTAATGACAATTTCTCTGTAAAGTCTGCATATAGGTATATTACTTAACACTTGCAAGCACGCAATGGATATACTTAGAGACTCGTTTGGAAATTGAAAGTTCCTTAACGATATTGGTTGTTCATATGGATTTGTCTACATGGTCGTTTATTTACCAATCTCTTACAGTTTCAACATGACTTGCATGATACTTGGTTGTGTGATTTCTATCATGAGGAGCAGGAGTTAGTCTTACATGTGCTTCAGGATTGCTCAAAAGTAGCAGCACTCTGGAAGCGTACACTGTAGTCTAAGATGCACAGACAGTTCTTTTCTATATCCAATTGAAGGGAGTGGCTGACATGGAGCTTACAACAAACAGAGATGGTCCAGGGCTTTCAATTCCGGTATTGGTTCATAGTGTCGGTTTGTCATATATGGTTGGCTCAGAATGATCAAGTGTTTAAGGGTCATATATGGAGAGAAGAACATATTAAAGCTCAGACCCGTGCCTGTCTATCATGGGGTATCTCAGATTTTCTTAAATATCCTAAGGAAGAACTGGCTCGGGTTATGTAGATGCCACTACTACCATGATTGGTGAAAATCAATGTTGATGGCTTATGAAGGGAGGGGTCGAGTATGTGTACATGTGGTGGCGTATTGCGGGATCATGTTGGGGAGTTCGTACAAGGGTTTTAGTATCATATAGGCATTGGTTCAGTGGTATTGACGGAAGCGTGGTGTGTTTTGTAGGGCCTTAAGCTTGCATGGGATCAAGGCTTCAAGCAAATCATTCTGGAAAGTGATTGTAGTGAGGTTATCTAGCTTATTCACTGATTTCACCTGATCACCCAAGCGATAATGTGCTCCTAGAGATTAAGGCAATGCTTGGTCAAGAATGGGAGGTTACTATGTTACATTGTAGGAGGGATGCCAACCTTGTTGTAGATGCCATGGCTTCAGAAGCATGGAGTTCGTCATTGGATTTATGGATCATTGAGACACCTTCAGATCGGGTTCAAGAGATTATGGTAGCTGACATGGATGCTTGTGTCTGGAATGTAGTTGTGGGCACCTAGTGCCGTAGTTGTCCATTCAGTGATTACCATAAAAAAAAAAAAGAAAGCAATTGTTGATGATTTTTTTGGGCTTTCATATAATAGAAGAATTAATCTTTTTGCTTTTTGGATTGTGAGGTAACTAACTAACTAATGCTAGTCGTTGGAATCGATAATGTTTTTTTTCCCTTCCCCTTCGGAATGGATACTGTTTAGATTTTGATTTTGTGCATCCTTTTTATTTGTTTTCTCTATTTGTATAGGGAAGGGCATGCTTATTGCTTATCACCACAAATATTGTCGAGTAGGAACCTAGAGGAGTCCTCCTCGAATCATCATAAGATGTCACAAGATTACACTAATCTGAGACAAGCTTCAACCTCGGAAGATGATCAAACTATGTATCCTTCAACAATGTTTCTGACTAATTCTTAATTTGTTATATATATTTTTATTTTATTTGGATATTTAGTCATAATTATTAAGCTTAAAATGCCTTTCTTAGATAAATTGACATTAAGAGTAAATATATTAAATTAGGACTAAAAATGACAAAATTGTCAAAATAATTGTAATTACTTTTAATTATTAATTTTTGAAAATATTTGAGGTTGTTTAATTGTTTTTAATTGTAGGTTCTTGAAAAATTGGATTAAAACTGATAATGTCAATTTGGTACCTCGAATTTTAAAAATTGCCAATTTAGTCCACTAAAAACTGCAACGTTTTGGCCCTATGAATTAGGTCAGTTCAGAGCTTCTTTCGACACTTCAGTCTCGGAGTTATAGTTTGAATGCCGCAGAAGACCAGAACATCGATCACTCTCACCTTTACTCTATCTCTCTCCCTCTACCTCCGTCGCCAGCTACGTCTCTTCATCCATTGTCTCCGGCGACCTTCTTTCTTCACAATCCACCTTCATCTCTCTCACACAACATCACCGACAGCCGAAACAAATCGAAGTAGAGAAAGGGTCACAAGATTTTGAAGAGAGAGCGCTGGAGCGGCAAAAAGGAGCGGCGAAAAGAAGAGACCTTCGATCTAGCGCCGCCCTTCCTTGTCAATCCCCTTCACTGTGGGCCGCCGGTATGTGGTTTAAAGAGTAGCAGCGATCTAAGCTCTCCCATTCCTTCCACCATCGCTGGCGTGCACCACCGCCACACCACCACTTTTGGTCGTCTCCTATCGTCACCGTTCCACCATCGCTAAACCACCTTTGTTGATTATTTTGACCTTCGCCCTTCACCACTTTCACCGCCGCTTCTACAACCTCAGTGCTATTGGAGAGGCCAGACCTTCTGAATGTGCCTTTGTTTTGATTAGCTTTGACTTCCTCTGTTTCAATCTTGTTTTCCGGTTGTATTTTCTATGGCTGTGATTTTGTTGAAGAAGGAGGATTTGCTTCTTGAAGCTATTTATGTAGTGGTTAATTTCTCTTTTGCTGGAACAATGTTTTGAGAGGGGGTGATGTTTATTTAATTTCTTACTCTTTTCATTTTAATTATTGAATTTTAAGTTTAGGTTTGATTATTACGATGGTGTGATGTTTTGTATTGAAATTTCATATAATTTCGGAGATTAAATGTATTTGGATTTGATTTTGTGTATTTAACACTTTAAACTTCTTTAATAGCAATTTCTTATATTTGACTTGGTAAAGCTTATACTTGATATTGTAATGAAAAATTTTGTAATTTAATGGTTCTTGATTACTTGGCTTAATACATGTAATTGGTTCAAATTGGTAGTAGTTAAATTAGATTTTGATTAGAGGGATTAATTTTTACCCAATGTAGAGGAATTAATTCATCTAACTCAAGTTAGCTTAAAAGGTCTTTTGGACAAATTTATTAAACTAGCATACTCTCATTATCTTTTGAAACAAGGTTAAATAATATTCATTGTTATAGGAGGTTATTATCATACTTTTCAAAATCAAATTTCGATTCCATTTTATTTTTATTCTAAAAATAAAAAAATATTAGTTTTTAAAAACATTTTAGTTTAATTGCAATTTAGTTGTTAGATAAAAAACTAAAAAAAATTTTTTAATTTGTTTTATATCAATTATCACATTTAGTTGCTTGGTAATTAATAAAAGGCTCTTTAAAAGACGATTTGGGATTGCATCCTTTAATATAATCCTTGGTTAAATTTTGAAATAGTTATGAAGGCATAAGCCAACATGCTCTCTTTCATTTTTTGAGCTTCTATTGTTTTTGTAAGAAAAGAATTAGCCATGATCAAGACATCTTCATGTTGAGGTAACTAATTGCTTGCTACTCCCTCTGATACAAAATATAAGACCTAATTTACTTTTTTTGGAGAGATTAAGAAAGCTAAATAAACTACTTAATCAAAGAATATATTGTGTATATAAGTTTATAAGTAAGACAAATTAGTAAATTAATTTAACTAACTTTCTTAATATTTTTAAAAAAGTCAACTAGGTCTTATATTTAAAATCAGAGGTACTACTATTTTCTATCTGTTAATAGTTCATCAAATAGAGTTGGTGAGAGCAGTGTTTTGAAACCTGAATAGGATCGGCCGGATTGGCTCGGGAACCGGCGAACCGGCTGGGAAACCGTCTGGTTCAGGGTCAAGTCCGGGTTAGCAATTATTATTTTTAAAAAAATTGGTTTTTTTAATTTTTTTCTTCAAAATTTTATATTAATAAGCCTAAAATATTTAATTTCTCACCGGTTTGGTCCCAATTTAGTTCCTGTTTGACTTCGATCTGACCCACTGACCTTTAACCCAGTATCCTAACCGATTTAATGACTAATCTGGATTTCAGAACCTTAGGTGAGCGAGCCTTCTGCAGCCCTAGATGCAGGTACAAAGGAATACTAATTACTAAAGAAAAAGGGTTTTTGAAGGTAGGCCCCGTCAAGAAGAAGGATCTTTCGAATGTTGCGTCTATGGCAAAAAGTTAGTTAAGAAGAGCCACTGCTTCAACTATAGAACAGTTAAGTTACTTTTAGTAAACTGATCAAGCCGAGTTAATAATGATGGTGGTGTTTACATAATTCAAGGAGATAGAGAGATCAATAAGCGTGAGATATTATTGTACATGATGATTTTGTTGAAATGCAGATGCTTTGTCTTTTTTCTTACGTCATTGTCTTTATTTACCGCTCATGAATCACATATTATATTTAATAGGGTTAAGGTGCAAAAATAGCCATGAACTTTAGTCAAAAATGCAAAAGTAACCATGAACTATTTTTGGTAGCAAAAGTAACCATGAACTATGTAAAATGGGGCAAAACCGTTAAATATATTAACGGTCAACGGTCATATTTAACGATTTTGCCCCATTTTACATAGTTCATGGTTACTTTTGCTACCAAAAATAGTTCATGGTTATTTTTACACTTTTGACCAAAGTTCATGGTTATTTTTGCACCTTTACCCTATTTAATATCCCGAAATTTATTAAAGGGAGAATTGCTGATAAATACCTTTTTGGCAAATTAATTGCTGAATGCTACCATTGCACATAACGGAAGATGTTTTGCACATAACGGAAGATTGCTTGCACATTTATACGGAAGACTTTTACACACACGGAAGATGATTTGCACAAAACGGAAGATCACTTGCACACACGGAAGATTCCTTGCACGCTTGGTAGCAATCAGTAATTAATTTGCTTCCAAAGTATTTTTCAGCAATTCTCCCTTTATTAAAAGGTTAAACTTTCTCAAAAGAAAATTTAAATGAGGTTAGAGATTCATCTTGGGAATTAAAGGCCTATTTTACCAAAAAATTCGAAGAACAATAATTAAAGATCATAATTTGACTTGGGAATTTTTGAGAAATTATTTTTAAGACTCTATGAAGTTAATTAAAAAAGAGAATCCATAAAACTTATTAAGGATTGATTTATCAAATTAGATAATAAGTCAAATTATGAAACCTATGAAATTTAAGGAATTTTAAATCAAACAAAGGGAAAAAATTAGGGCCTAGTGTGTGTAATTAATAGGATAAAAATATACCTATGTATATATGAAAACACACACACCCAGATACTGACACACACACCACGCTTGGCATTTTATAAGAGCACATCAATAGCCTGACGTTGGATATAATTTGCTGCCATCATTAGAAAATTCATGGTCCAGTAACAAATACACACTTACACCTAAAGCCGGGAATACGGGCCGGCCCTTCACAGGCTCGGGCCTAAACGGGCTAAAAAACCTCCAATTTTTGAAGCATGTGGCCCTAAAGGGCTGGCCCTTCACGGGCTTGGGCCTAAACAGGCTTGAACACATTTTAATTAAAAAAAAATATTTTTCAAATTTTACAATTTATTTATTATTTTACCTTAAATTGATATACATTATTTTTAAAACTCATAAATTTTTAGTTAAAATAATCATCTAAAGTCAAAATTAACCTCTTTTTTAAAGTTTAAATGAATAAACCATTGAAGAAAATAAAATAAATCAAACCATTTAATAAGTGTTTACTTGTTATTAATACTTTATTAGGTACTTAAGTATATCTCATATTGATAATTTGATATAATGATATTATATATATATTAATTTAGTTTTAAAAAATATTAAACGGCCCTAAAAGGGCCGATCTTACAGGGCTGCAGGGCCAACCCTCCAGGGCCTGCGGCCCTACAGGGCCGGCCCTTTTAGGCCCGCTTCCTGGTTTAGCCTCTAAATCATAAGCCCGGCCCTTGAAGGGCTTGGGCCTAAACGGGCTGGCCCGAATTCCCGGCTCTACTTACGCCTTGACTTAGACAAAAAACTCAACACTCATCCTTCTCTCATTTGGCGCCACATGTCCATCCTACACTTCATGCACTCTTTATCTAACCAAAAACCCAACACCTTAAGCTCTTCATTTTCGACTAGCAGCTAGAAAAAAAATAGAGAGAGACATGAGTGAAGGAGGTGAACCAAAGGAAGAAGGAAGTGTTAAACCTCATATGCAACCACTAATCTTTTTTTAGGTGAGTTCCCTTTACATATTCCTAACTTTTTCCATTGGAATTGAGGCTGTTTTCTAGGCTTTTTTATTGCTAGAAGTGAGAAAATTCGCTAGAAAAATTCTGTCAACCGATAAGTTTTAAACCATGGTTTGTATATTGATTTTGAGTGGGATTTTTGGTCTCTTTGTTTCTGAAATTAGATCATTAACCTTAGGACATATGTGTAGGAGAGTATAGAGTTAAAATTCGTGAGGTTTAGAGTGTAAATTCATGGTTGCATGTTAGTTTTCTTTACCCTGTTCTGTTAACCGAAAAATAGAGGTTTTGTTAGAAAGTTGCAGAAGCTTAAACAGAGGCTATAAATGGAGTTTTCGTCTGGGTCTTTTTGGCATAGAAAGTTTAGGATGTGTGGTAGGTGATAGAATCAAGAAGAGTACAATTTGGATTGAAAATGAATGAGTTCTTGATTTTAAACTCAGATTGTCAAAACTGATATTTTTGGAAGCCAATTAGTTTTATGTTGAATTTTGACCAGACAAACCTTATCCAATATTTATGAAATTTTACAGGAATGTAGTAGACATTCATAGCTTTAAAATGAGTCCTAGAATGTGTCATTTGGATACCTATAGTGAAAGTTATGATTTTCGAAAGATAGGTCAAGAAACGAGGAAATTATGAAAGTCTAGGTTCCAACAGTTTGGTGCTGTTGAGAAACTTCAATTATAGGTATTAATCAATAGTGCGAGCACTCATGACTTCCTGAACTTGTAAATAGCCATCAAATTGGGTTGGCAAGCTCAAGGAATGCCTTGTTCATATGTTGAGATAGCTGGCAGAGGTAAACTGAAAATTCATGGTGTTTGGCATGGGTTTCGATTGAAAATGCAAGGTTTGGAATTCATTTTTTATTTTGAATCATTGAGTTACATACACATGATGTAGTACTGGGCTTGCGTTGGCTTAAGAGCATAAAGAATGCATTTTGGGATTATGAGTCCTTATCCATTTATTTTTGGAAGGATGGTCAACTAGTGAAACTACAAGCCAATGTTCCTCATTCCTTGAAATTTGTAGCATCAAAAAGGGTAGAACCAAGTTGTCTTAAGGAAGAGCAATTATACCTTATGGAGTTGCTTGGAGTCCAAGGTGATAGGATGAGTTGATTTGCCATTAAGGATGCTGATCCTAATCTACTAACAAAGATTCAGGGTGTCCTAAGGGCCTTTCAAGATGTATTTTATGAGCCTAAGAGCCTCAGCTCCCACCTTTTAGAAAAGGCCATAATCACCCCATTGTCTTAGAAGAGGGTACAAATCCTATTTCCTTGAAACCATATCGATATCCAGCTGTATGAAATGATGTCATTGAGAAACTAGTAGCTGAATTACTTTAAGCAGGTGTTGTACAAGAGAGTTGCTCCCCATTTTCAACTCCCATAGTGCTTGTAAAGAAGAAGGATGGGTCTTGGCGTATGTGTGTAGATTATCAGGAGTTAAACAAGAAAAAAATTAAGAACCAATACCTTATCCCTCTAATTGAGGACTTGTTTGATGAGTTGAGCAAGACTAGATAGTTCACAAAACTTGATCTAAGGGCCGATTATCACCAAATCAGGATAGTGCAAGAAGATGCTTACAAAACTGCCCTCAAGACTCACTCTGGACATTATGAGTGGCTCATAATGCCATTTAGTCTTATGAATGTATCAAAAACTTTTTAGGGACCTATGAATGATATCTTTTGTCCTTTTCTTAGAAAATTTTTTCTAGTCTTCTTTGATGATATACTGATTTATAGTCCCTCTCTTGTAGATCATCAGAAGCACTTAGGATGGCTTTGCACATATTACAACAACATCATTGTTTTGTGAAGGAGAGCAAGTGTACCTTTACTGCTATAAGTGTGGAGTATCTAGGGCATATCTTAGGAAATGGTGTAGTAGCAACCGGTCCTAAGAAGATTCAAGCGGTTGCAAGTTGGCCTTAACTTAGTACAGTTAGTCAACTAAGAGCATTTTTGGGGTTAGCTAGCTACTAACGATATTATTACACGACCCTTAATTCTTTTGTTGAGAAGGAATGCCTATGTGTGGTCTGAACCTGCTAGTGAAGCCTTCCATCACCTCAAGAAAAGCATTAGTTTAAGCTCCGATCCTTGTTCTCCTGATTTCGCTAAGCAATTTGTGGTAAAATCTTATGCATATGGAGTGGGAGTTGGTGTTATTTTAATGCAACAAGGTCAACTTCTTGCATTCTTTAGCAAAGGTCTTTCTCTACGATACCAAAATCTCATAGTTTATAAGAAAGAATTATTGGCAATGGTGCTAGCAGTGCTTCATTAGCACTAATACCTAGAAAGAGGCAAGTTTATCATTCACATGGACAGTAAAGCCTCAAATTTCTGTTAGGTCAGCAAGTTAAGACACCATTTCAGATTGGCAAAACTTGCTGGTTTTGACTATGATATAGTGTATAAGAAGGGTGTGAATAACTCGGTTGCTAATGCACTCTGTTGCCTTCGTAAGCAACAACTAATGCAAATGACTTAAAACACTACATCACCAGAATTGTTGTAGTAGGTGAAGGATAGTTGGCATGTAGATGACTTCAATCGCTCTCTACTTGAAAAGGTGCAACAATATAAGGAGGTGTGGAGTCACTTTACTTGGGATGGTACTATTTTACGAAGAAAGGGTAAATTGGTTGTAGGCAAAGTAGAAGCTCTTCGGTTACATATTGGCTCCATTCAAGCCCTCAAGAAGGCCATTCATGGATCCAAGCTACTTATCAATGTATTAAGGGTCTCTTTTGGTGGAAAAAGTTAATGAATGATATTGTGGAGTATGTTAAAAGGTGTGACACGTGCTTTAGGTGCAAGTATGAGACTATAACTTCACCAGGATTGTTGTAGCCTTTACTGATACCTAGTAGGATGTAAGAGTTGATTGCCAAGGATTTTATTGAAGGTCTTCTCAAATCACAGGGGTAGGATACTATATGGGTAGTTATAGACCGAATGAGCAAGCATGCCCATTTTATATCCCTTACTTACCCCTTTTTAGCATATACCTTGGCACAATATTTTTTGGATCAGGTTTACAAACTCCATAATGCCCTAGCTGAAATTGTGAGTGATCATGACTCCCTCTTTGTTAGTAGTTTTTGGAAGGAATTTCTTCATATGTTAGGTGTGAACCAAAAGCTTTCTACAACTTACATCCTTAAATAGATGAGCAATTGATGGTACTTAATAGGTGTTTTGAGATGTATTTGTGATGTATGTATTGGGAGAAGCCTAATGATTGGGCTAAGTGGATTTCACATGCAGAATGGTGGTACAATATGACATAACACATAGCAACTAAAGCTACACCATATGAATTGCTTTATGGGCAACAAACTCCACTACATACCCCTTATTTAGCCTACAATTCAGTTTTAGAGTTGGTGGATCGTAGCTTAATTGCTAGAGAAGAAGTTTTAGCACTTTTGTAGCATTATTTGTGTAACCCCCTACCGTAATTATATCCGAAATACGCAATTAAAGTGAAATAGAGACCAATAAGAAACAAATAACAATTTACAAACCCATCTACCAGATGAGGTTTTCAAAATTACCTTTCGAAATCATTTATAAACTTGGTCTCATAATCACTTTTCGAATACAATTACTACGCGGAATATCACATTCATAATAAATCAGAGTACACAAAAATAATCCCGGCAATCCTGGTTTCCATATATTAACTCAAGCTTTATAGGGCACATTCACCCATACAAGCCCTCATATGGGGATTACACAAATCTTTCTCATACATATACAAGTATCCAACAACTCATTTCAAATACATAACCAAATATACTCATCCATAAGTACACATCCAAATACAAATATCCCATCTGGGATGATAACCAACCACCAGAATGACAACCCAAAGGAAGTCCTCTTCGCCCTTGGCTGCTTACTCCATCATCGATCTACTACCCTGTCTGAAAGGTTAGTAGGGGAGGGTGAGATTCTAGAGAATCTCAGTAGGTAAACAATATCAATATGCATGTATGATAGATGTTTAATGCATGACATGCTTGCACCACACAACTCATGATAACACAATGACAATTTGCAAGCTCAATGCTTCGAACAATATACCTATGGTCATAGCATAAATTGAAACATAGCTTCAAATTACACATAATTATGCAAAGCTAAGACATGCACCAACACATTAACACATATATCAAATACAAGCAGAAGAGATATGTTCCATACACTCTTTCCACGTATGCTCCAGCTCCGCTTACTGGCGATCAGAACGAATACCAAACCACGTCCAGAGCGAATATCAACCCTATAACCAAAGCAAGGACATAGGGTTATTCTCTATTCCAAAACCTTACTTTCATATCACTTAAAGTTGGTTACCATTCATGACCTTTAGGTGGCTAATCAAAGCCTAAACATATGCCTAAAGGCTTGGGAAACACTTGACCAAAGATCACCTTTAAAAGTGTAAAATACTGATTTTTGGGGGTGGGTCGCGGCCCAAAATCCATGGGCTGCGGCCCAAGAAAATCCAGTTTCTGGCTGAACTTCCAAAAATCATAACTAATTCCACAAAACTCGAAATGAGGTGATCCCAAAGCCAAATTAAAGCTATTCAAGTCCTCTACACAGGAAAAATATTGGCCTTTACGAGAAATCACCACACAAACACATAATTCCCCAAAACTCAAGACTGTCCCAAAACAGGTTCCATTTTCGACCTCAAAGGTTGGACAGCTATAACTCCCAGTTCCCAAAACGAAATGGCACATATTATATGTCCATTTTGAATCTTGGGATGTGATCTTCAAGACTGGAAAGTTTCAGAATTTTCTAACATCATTTGCCCAGTCAAAACGTCCACACAACAAGACTGCCCAGACAGAACTTCCAAAAGACAGAATTCCCAAATTTGCACAATTGGCTTCCAATGGTCCAATTTTCATATCAAACATCATTCTCACACAAAATTTCATAAGGAATCCATTGGAAATACCAAATCAACCAAATTCACATTATATTGACATGTTTCACAAGATTCACAACACGTCAACACACAACCCTAACACAAACACACATTGCCACTCTTTTCATTCCAAGTTCTCATACCAATTCCAATGGCTCTATAACACATCAAGACACCAATTGTCACTCAAACACAAGGCCATTAATGCAATTCAAAAAGCACACAAAATCAGGGCAAAATTCGAAATTCACAATACTCAACCATAATTCACAAAACTTGGATCAAAAGGTTTCAAATACTCACCTTTTCCTCTTTCCCAAACCAATTCCTTGATTCTTCATCTTTCCACTTTTGCTCAAGCAACAAAACACCTCCAATCAAGAATCTAAAACCATAGAGATGAAGCTCTCATCACTATGAATAACTTTATAGAAGGACATTAGAGCATTAGAGAACCATAAACCAACCAAAATCTCACCTCTAGTTTTCTCTTTACTCCCCTTGTGCTTGGCGTCCATGGAGTTGAGAGAGAGAGGGAGTGAAGATGAAGATGATGATCTGTTTTTGGGGCCTCAAAAACGTCCAAATAGAGAGGAGAGAAAATGAGTTGAATATTTGACCAAAATCCAAGGGCTCACAAAGTGCCAAGTGTCACCATCTTGACACACATCCCATGAGCTCACATGAGCACAACCACATGGGATTCCACCCTTTGATCTCTCCACAAATCAATCTCAACCATTGATCTTGAAGTTACCAATGAGTTTCCTCTTCGGTAACTGACCAATCAGTCAGTAACTTTACCGTTTTGCCCCTGATTATGGCAATCCACTTGGACTCACCATCAAAATCATTTTCTCATTCATTTACACCATATATACGCCCTTCCCCTTATTTTCATTCAATTTAGATGTTAATCCATAGTTGAACTCAAATACAGGGTTTCGGCGCTGCTCACAGCACATACAAATCACATCGGGTGCCAACTCACACCATAATCTCCAAAAGGGTCCATTTATCACTAACCACTTCCACTTTTGGAGTCATTATCTCTTAATCACAATTTAGGATCTTGCTAAACCAAGGCTTAGCAGTCCACTAATCTCAGGCTTATTCTCTAGCCTCGAGTCTCGAAATTCGGGGTATTACAATTTGCATAGTGCAGCAAACTTGATGAAGCAAAAGGCTGATTTGCATAGGACAGATCATGAGTTTCAGGTGGGGCAATGGGTGTTTTTGAAGCTCAAGCCCTATAGGCAAATCTCTACCACAAGAATTTCTTAGAATTTAGCTCCTTGGTTCTATGGACTTTATCAGGTGATAGAGAAGATTGGAGTTGTTGCATATAGGCTAGCATTGCCACCACAGTCCAGAATGCATTCTACTTTTCATGTTTCCTTATTAAGGCTATGTCTGGATCCTATTGTGAGGCCTAGGCATCCTCCTATTGGCTTTCTATAGTTGGTATCGGCCATGGAACCAAAGAGTCACTAGTGGAAAAAATATTTTTTAGATCGGGTAAAAATGACATTTTAGACCGGTTTTGGATACGGTCTTGATACAGTTAGTCTAAAAGGTTTGTTATTTTTTAGACCGGTTTCTAAAAATATAAGTTTTTAGACTTATTGTTTATACAACCGATCTAAAAATAATGACATTTAAGACTTGTTGTTGAAATAATAGGTCTTAATGTCATATTTTTTAGACAGGTTATTCATAACAACCAGTCCAAAAAGTTGCCATTTTTTGTAAAATATATTCTTGTTACGCAGCAAGCCATTTCAGCAACATCCAAATAAATTTTTCTCTTACACATTATAACTAGCACCTTATACAGAAGCATTTTTATTAAGCAGTTTAAAACACAATTTCAATTGATATAATACTTACATCATTCTTCCTATACCCTACATTACACAAAAGCATCAACAATATTAAATCATTCTTCCTATACCCTAAATCTTACACACAGCATTCCCATTTCATCAAGCATTTTAAAACAGAATTTCAATTGGTGTAACTACATCATTCTTCCTACACCCTACATTCCACAAAAGCAACAACAATAAATCATTGAAAATTAATACATTATCAAACACAATCAGAAAATTAAGGTATGTTGCTGCATATTTTTATTCCCATATTGTAATATTATAGTTTGACAAAAAAAATTAATACTTTAGCTACAGAGAAATCTACTAAAAAAGAACACAACAAACAGTAATCCATAGCTGATGATCACTAGTTGGCTCCGAAGCATCTAGACTAGGACACCTCAAATCTTTCATTTTCCTGTGACAACAATAAAAAGAGTAGTTTTATATACTCCATTCAATCCTATTTATAAGCAACTTTCCCCTTGATTGCGCAAAATGAACTGGTAGTTAAAAGCAATAAATGTGTAAAAAATGCCATGTTTTTTCCTTATATGCCCCTATTTATGAAAAGAGTATAGGAGAGAGAATAGATAAAAAGTATAAGAGAGAATGAGTATTTAATAAGGGTAAAATAGGAAAAAGAAGCTTACATTTTCAGACAAAAAGTGAAGTTACTTATAAAAGGAACTAGTCCTATGTAAGAGAAAATTGCTTATAAATAGGATAGGAGGGAGTATAAAATAACTATATACACAATTCAACTATAATTCATGATAATTACTTTAGCTAGCTAATCTTCAAAGTACTTTTGTAAAGGGATATCCTCCCATATCCCTTCATGATGATCGTTTCTTGTGCCGTGTTCATTATCTGCTTCATCTTCTTCATCCAATTCTGGAAGACCCCTAGAAAAAGAAGGAGTCTCAAGAATATCATTCATTTAACGACTTTCCTCATTAAAATCAATGACCCTTTTTCCTTGAAGAGCTATAGACCACATTTTACTTGTCTAATCGGTAATATAGAACACTTGTTTCGCTTGATATGCTATAATAAAAGGTTTATCTCCAAAACTTCTACTATTCAGATCAACTAATGTAAATCCTAACTGATTGATCACCACACCATTGTTGATATCAACCCACTTGCATTTGAAAATTGGAAATTTAATTTTAACATAATTAACCACCAAAATCTCTTCAATTACCCCATAATAAGGTAGGCTGCCAATCTAGGGTTCTTAGCTTTTGAAATAGAGAAGTGCATAAATTTAGTCACTAACATAACATCACTATTCTGGACGGTGCTCCTATCATCTAGGGACTTCATGTAAATGTATAACCATTGATCACAAATGAAGTCCAACTTATGACATCAATCTCAGGACCACATGCTAAATATTTAATTGTATCATAAACACATTCTTCTCTGTCAACCTTTTGTTTAAACCAATGTGCAAAATTTTTGTCATGCTCCCTAATTAACCTTTATTCAGTCATTTGATTATTTCCTTTCCATACAATTTTTTTATGAGTATTAATGTAATCTTGAACTTCATCAACATTATTCAAGATGTACAAGTGGACTTGTTGCAATTCATCTGGATCCATATTCTTTACTGAAGCCCTGTGTCAACCCTCTTCTTCATCATGATGTTCAGGAATTCCAATGTGTCTTACATTTGACAAGAAATCTTGAACAACAGATGCTTCAGGCCGGTAAGGGTACTTCACATACCCTTTTAGGATTTTCATACTTCTTTCAATTGTGTACATCCATCATAAATAGATAGGGCCACACAACTTGATCTCCCGCACTAGATGAACAATTAGATGTACCATGATGTCAAAAAAAGTTGGAAGAAAAAGTTTCTCAAGATGTCACAATATCAGATATCCTTCATTTTCTAATTCATCCAATATTTCCATCTCAATGACTTTACTACAAATAGCATTAAAGAAGAAACAAAGTCTAGTCAAAATATGTTGAAGATCATATTCAACAATGCCTCAATAGCTACTAGGAGTAGTTGTTGCATTAAGACATGACAATTATGAAACTTTAGCCCTACTAACTTCAAATCTTTCATCGACATAAGCTTCTTAAAATTTGAAGAATACCCTAAGGGAACTTTGATACCATGTAAACACTTACACAAATTTCTTTTCTCATCCTTAGACAAAGTATGAGAAGCCAGAGGATAAAAAGTTCTCTTACCATATGGCCTTGGATGCAAGTCTTCTCGTATTCCCATTTCTTGCAAATCTAATATTGCCTTTATGCCATCTTTAGAACTACCTTGTATGTTGTGTAGTGTCCCAACAATACTATCACATACGTTTTTCTCCACATGCATGAAATCAATACAGTGTCTCACATCAAGATTGGGCCAATATGGAAGATCGAAGAAGATAGACCTCTTTTTATATTTATTTTTTTCATTACTACTCTTTATAGTATTACTAAAGATAACATCAATATTTTTCACCTTTTCATAAACTTGCTCCCCAGTCAATACCTCCAGAGCATCTTCAAGCTCTTGTCCACTAAAAAAAAGCTTTTCTTAATCTACAATATAGGTGGGCTCATCCAAGAAATCTCCTATGCTCAAGATAAACCATCTTTCTTCTATGTTGAAGTTAATGGTAGCATGGGACTTCTTCACAAAGCAGACATGCTTTATGGCCTTTAACACCATATCCTAACAAGTTTTCATATGCAGGGAAGTTATTTACAGTACAAAAGATCATGGCTTGCATTTTAAAAACCTCCTTCTTGTTCGCGTAAAAAACATCAATACCTTCATCTAACAACTCTTTCAAGTCTTCTATCAAGGGTTCTAGGTAAACATCTATGTCATTTCTAGGTTGTTTTAGTCTTGAAATCAATATAGACAACATGATGTACTTTCATTTTATGCATAACAGAGGAGATAAGTTGTAAATTACCAACAGAACAGGCCATGGACTATGTATACTGCTTAGGCTCCCAATAGGATTTATGCCATCTGTGCTAAGCCCAAGTCTAAGGTTCCTAGGTTCTTCACTGAAGTTAGAAAATAATTGATCGATTTTCTTCCATTAAAAAGAATCAGCTAGATGTCGAAGCTTTCCATCTGATATCTTCTTATCTACATGCCATCTCAAATTTTTTGCATCATTTTTATTAGCAAACAAGCACTTGAACCTTGGTATGATAGGAAGATACCACAACACTTTTGCAGTATCGTTATTTGATTTGTACCTCAGGGTTTCATATATCGGACACTATTGTTTCTCTTATGCTCTTTTCTATAAAATATGCAATCATTAGGGTATACATGGATCTTCTTATACTTCATCCCTAGTGGGCACAGTATTTTCTCAGTATTATAGTATCGATAAGGCAATACATTATCATCTAGAAGCATGTCTTTAAAAGCCTAAAGCATTTCTGAAAAACTCTTGTCACTCTATCCATGTTGTGCTTTCAAGCTTACCAATTTCAATACTGCTCTCAACAATTGGTATTTTTTACACCTTGGGTATAGCGGCTTATAAGCATCACTATACATATTACCATATGCATATGATTGCTCAAAAGCCTCTTCTCGTATATCACGAATAATATCCTCTATCCGATCATTCATATCTATGTCATTATCATTAAAAGCCACTCCCCCCTGTTGAGATGCACTTAGCATTTCTAATTCTTCACTATGCCATACCCATACTGTATAACTCTTACAAAATCCTTCACAAATTAAATGTTTGTATATATATATATATATATTTGCAGCACTTAGTCGCTTCTTATTCAAACATACTATACAAGGGCAATAAAATATTCTACTATGATTATTGGCATTTCTTCTAGCAAAGTCCAAAAAACCCCTCACCCCAATATCATATTCAATACTCGTCCGTTTAGCTTTTATCCAACTACAATCTATATATTTCAATACCTTGTAGCACCGTATCCAAAAGCAAACTGATAGACAAAAAAACAACAACCACATAGTTTTAGAGATTTCAACAAAATTAAGAAGCATGCATATTAGGAGACAATAACTACACTTGTAGCAATATACCAACAAATTATGGCATGATAAGATGTAACACCCCAAAATTTATATTCACAAAAAATATTGTAAATACTTGGGAAATTCAATAAAATGGTGAATATACATAAATTTGGAATTTATGAATTTTATAAATGTTCATTTTGATGAGAAAATAGGAAAAATAATTATGGAATTAATTTGGGTAATTTAAAAAGCCCAATATTAAGGTCTAAAAATGAAGGAATATTAGAGAAAATATTTGGTCCAAAAATAGATGGAAAATGGCCAAAGGAAAAAAATAAGAAATGAAATTGGAATAAAAAGGTAATGGCAAAATCGTAATTTTGTCAATTTAGTACAAAATTAATTATTGTCTTAATTGAAGTTAATTTCAATTAATTAATGAAAATAAAATGGAAACATATATTTAGAATATTTTGCTCAATTTAATATGAATTTATGGAAAATTTGAGCAAAATTGGGACTTTACGTGTATATGTAACTTGGACAAGTTGTGAAGCCAATTGAGATCATAGGGAGGGACTCCTAGGTGCCTCCTATATGTGGCATAAAGAAGGAAATATTGGTTCGACATGATGGCATGGTTACATGAATGTAGGAAGTTATGTACATAAAATTGGATTTTGGCAATTTTGGAAAATTAAACAAATTCTTATAATATTATGAGATATTATAATATAAACTTCATCTTTCTCATTCAGCTGCTATTTTCATGAGCAAACAGACCTGAAACATAGAGAGAGAAATTTGAGAGAGTTTAGAGAGAGAAAGAGAAGAAATCTCACAAGGTAAGCTGATTTTTCCGGCGATTTAGCTTCTAACGCTTATAACTCCGACCCTAAGCTACTCCTCTTTGTTCTTTAAGGTTTGGAGGCTCAAAAATCTGTGGTTGAAGGGTTTAGGCTTCATCCATATTGGGGAAAAGCCAGAGAAAGTGAAAGGTAACTTCTAAACCTTCGTATATTAACTATTATGGCTACTGTGGGCAATTTAATCAGTGAAATTTTGTCAAATTGCCATTAGTTTTAAATTTTGGAAATGGGTATGCCTAAGGGTTATGATACCAAATTTTAGTTCAAATGGTTGTTATAACTCAATTAGATGGTTAATAAAGTGGTTAAGAGTAGAAAGGAACGCGTTTATGGAGCTGAAACTGCAAAACTCTGATTTTTCTCGGAGGATACTATAATTTTGGTTTGGGCTGTTAGAGGGCCTTAGAGTTGGATTTTCAATGATTTGATGGTTCCATTGGGTTCACGAGGGAAAATTAGGTTGGGTTACAGGTTGGCGCTTTTTCAGAAAAGACCGAGAAAACATAATTACGGAAACGCCCCTGAAACCCTTAAAGTGGGGCTGCCAAGGGCAATTTTGTAATTTGACATTGAATTTAGAAATGGATTCTTTGGGTGGAAATATGTCAGAATTGCCCTAGTCAAAATTTCAAGAAAAGTACAGCTGAGCCAGGTATGGCGGGGTTGGGCAAGGGTCTCGAGGGCATTTTGGTAAATTTTCACCATAGGAAAATATAACCACAATAAACACTATAGAAGTGTCTAAAATGATACATGGATAGGTTATAACATATTTCTTGTACATTTGGTATTTTATGACTGAGCTAGGAACCTTGAGTTGGCACGTTCCATGAGGCGAGCATCTCGAGGTTAAAAAGGGTTGAGGTAGGGACTACTATCTCTCATATACTATGTGACTATTGTATGTTATGTGTTACTGTATTATGTGATATGAATGCGTGCTAGAAGCACATTACCTGGTTACGGTTGGTGCCCAGCCAAGTTATATCGAAAATTCTAGCTGTGGTCGGTGACTTGGCTGAGGTACATGTAAGGGTTCTAACTCGATGTTTGGCCCTGAAACGTGTGTACACATATAAATCGAATTGAACTTTCATTTTGCCTAATATAGTTCATTGCATATTTAATTTTCATATTTTATATGTCAATAGTATGTTTTTACTGGGATTCTTCGGAATCTCATCCCTTTTTCTAAATCAAAATGTATCAGTGGGTGTCAGCGGTTCAAAAGGCAAGGACACAGTTACGAAAAACTGACAGGCACATTTCTTGAGACACAGTCAGTGGTTATATTTAGCCTGTACTTGGAATATTTTGGAGATATTCTGTACATATTTGTAATTAGTAGTGAATTTTGCTATGTTAATGACTATCTGTAAACAAATACTTATTATCAGTATAACTATACTTTTCTGTTGTTAGATCCCAAGTTTTGATGATAACAATAATTCAATTATGTGTAAAACATGTTTTTAGAAGGTTAAGAAAAGATTCCAAGTTACCAAATGCATATTTGAAGTTTGCTGATATCTGCTGTGAAATTGCACTTGAGTGCTCGAGCATGAAGCCTGCACTCGAGCACAAATCACTTCTGTGCTCGAGCAGGTGTGAGAGAAAGCCAGGAAGTGTGTACCCGAGAGGCATTCTCCCTTTGTGTTCACTGGATCACTCGAGCACAAGGTATGCACTCGAGCAGAGAAGTCATTCTCACTCAAGCACACATGCGAGTGTTTGGCCGAGAGCAAGTAATGGCATGCTTCCTCTATTCACTCGAGCAAGGGACTGCGAGTACTTGGCTGAGAGTCATGAAGTTCAGAGATATACAAGTGTGCTCGAGCACACCCATATATGCTCGAGTGACACGTCCATGCTTGCGAGTAATAACTCTATCCCTCTCCAAGTCTGTTGCGAGTGCTTATTCAAAAGGTATGATTCTTGAGAATATTCTTCTCACTCGAGCAGAGGTAAGTGTGCTCGAGTGAGGGCCCACATCACTCGCGAGTGAAAATTCTATCCCTCTGTAATCCTGATGCGAGTGATGGTTTAGAGAGCATATTCCTTGAGAATATGCTTCTCACTCGAGTAGAGGTAAGTGTGCTCGAGTGAGGGTCCATATCACCCGCGAGTACAAATTCTCACTCTTGTCAAAATGGTATGCGAGTGATGACTCGAGAAGAAATTCCCTATGAAAATTGCAAGATCACTCAAGCAGAGGTTTTGTGCTCGAGTGAGACCCCTCTTCACCCGCGAGTGAAGATTTTGTCTCTCTGATTTTCTATGCAAGCACAACCCGATAACAGAGGTATATGAAGGAAAATAGGAGATCACTCGAGGTGAGCCTTTCATGCTCGAGTGATGCCCTGTTTGACCACAGAAAATGCTAAGTATCACAACGTTCATTCCGAATATGGTTTATTGTTATTAATTCATATCATCATTACTTTTTATCATTGTTTAACATTGTTTTAATTGTTTTAAAAGTATGATACAGGAATATGAACGTTTGAATTGAATCACATGAGGAAAGTGATACAACGGCAGACAAGATGATTATAAACATGCTGGCACCTACCGCACTCAGATTATTCAAACATGCACGTGTCTGCCAATACTTTCAAATGTCCCGCTCCACAAATGAAGCATTTTCAAAACGGGCAAAAACTGGAGCAACTATATATACAGAGACTCAAAGAGAAACAACTAGAACGAAGCACAAGAATTCACAAGCTTATACCAACTCTCTGTTATTCATCAGTTTTCTCTGTATACATATTGATCTTCAGTGTTTATTCATTTTCTCTGTAAGAGAGTCCTTATACAAACTCAAAATCCTATGTTCATGTGATCTCAAGGTATTGGGACCTTGAGAGGGTAGTTTTTCCTTACGAGAGAAGCAGTTGAGAGAATCCCTTATTGTGTCTTCCACTCTTAAGCCTTATAAGATACAAGCAGAAGAGAACGTTGTTGCTCGTAAGACTTACAGTGGTGTAACCAGGAGAGAACGTTGCTGCTCATAAGTCTTGTATACATAAGCAAGTGAGAAGAGTCATAGGTTGTTTTTTTGCACGTAAGACTTGTCGTAAGGGGGAGAGAAATTTCTTGTTGAGAGAATATTTCTGCTCGTAGTCCATTTAAGGACGATTGTTGTTTTGTGGCGTTCTGAGAGCCCATTGAATCTTGGAGATATAGTGAAAAGCTTAGTAGGTCTTGATCTCTGAGGACTGGACGTAGGCATTGTTGTTAGGCCGAACCAGTATAACTCTCTGTGTTCAAATCTTCTCTACTCTACTCTATATACTATATTTTCATATCACCTCTTCAAACAAAAAATTTATAACATCACCCAATTCACCCCCCTCTTGGGTGAAGCTTGCCTCTTACATTTGGTATCAGAGCCTCGTCTTCTCCGAAGAGCCTAACAGCTTGAGAAGGATCCGACAAATGGCAACAATGGGTGAAAATATCCTTCCAGACGGTGCTTCAATTACTAGACCTCCTGGTTTTGCTGGAGAACATTTTTCGTTCTGGAAAGCCAAATTCAGAGTGTTCGTGATGGCCAACGAGTACGGATTATGGAATGTTATACAAGATGGTGACTATGTTCCAATAAAGAAAATCGAAGATAGAGCAGTTAAAAAGAGCCCGGATGAGTTTGACGAGAATGACAAGAGGTTAGTAACATTAAATAGTAAAGCCATTTTAATGATACAGAGTGCTCTTAGTCAAAAAGAATATTTTCGTATATATACTCTACCTACTGCCAAAGATATGTGGGATGCTCTTGAAATTGCTCACGAAGGTACATCTGGAATCAAAGAAAATAGAATCAATACTTTGATTACAGAATATGATTTATTTCGTATGAAATCTGGAGAGAGTATATCATAATTTGAACTAAGGTATACTCATCTTGTTAATCAATTATCTGCTCTTAGAAAGACGTTTGATCAAAATTCCCAGGTAAGAAAGATTTTTAATATTCTTACAGAAAAGTGGGAAGCAAAGGTGACAGCCATCGAAGAAGCCAAAGGAGAGTCTATGAGATCCGTAGCTGCTCTCTTTGGTAGTCTTTCCGAATATGAAGGTAAGTTGAGATTCAAAAAGGAACTTGAAGAAGTCGATGATAGAAAGAAAAAGGGAGTTGCATTTAAAGCTATTAAAGAAGAAGAAGAAACTTCCGAGAATGAAGATGTTCCTAGTGATGATGAAATGGGAATGATCGTGAGAAAGTTCAAGAAATTCTACAGAAGAGGACAAAGGAATTTCAAGAATTATCAAGGTAGACCAAGCAAGAAAGAAAACAAAGAACACCAAATAGTATGCTATGAATGTGGAAAACTAGGACACATCAAATCTGAATGCTTCAGAAACAAAGACAAAAAGAAGCAGAAAAAGAAAGCATATATATCATCTATTTGGGGTGATAGTTCGTCAGACGAAGAAAATGACAACGACGAAGTAGCCAATCTATGCTTGGTAGCTAAGGAAGAAGAATCAGACTTTGAGGTAAGTGACTCTGAACCCTCTTATAATGAATTGTTATCTGAATATAATGCATTGCATACAGAGTTCATTAAAGTTGCTAAAGAAATGGTTAGTTATAAGAAGAAAGTAAAAGAATTAGAAAGTAATGTCATATCATCATATGAAATGTGTAAAGAGAAAGATAAGAAGATAGAAGACTTAACAAAGATTGTTGAAAAATTTACTAAAGGAAGTGAAACTCTCAAGGTTATCTTAAGTTCTCAGAAAGTTTCCTTTGATAAATCCGGAATTGGATATAATGCTGTGCATGATAAGAATAAGAAGAGTAGTAGAGACTATCTTAAATATTTCAGGAATTCTGTGCATACATCAAATCCATTTGTGTTATGCAATTTTTGTAATAGGAAAGGACATTATACTTCATCGTGCTATTTCAAAAAGGGAAAGGTTGTTGGAACATATAAATGGGTTTCGAAAGGGACACATATTCCAAATACTAACCACAAAGGACCCAAGAAAGTGTGGGTACCTAAAACTTGATCATTTTATTCTAGGTATGTCTCAAAGCATCTCGAGCGAACAAATGGTATATTGATAGTGGATGTTCGAGACACATGACTGGTGACAAAAATAAGTTCACCATGTTTGAACCTAGAGAAGGAGGAAAGGTGACTTTTAGAGGAAATCAATCTGGACGTATTGCTGGAATTGGTGAAGTGGGAAGAACAAATGGCTTTCAAATCAACGGAGTATATTATGTTGAAGGATTATGCCACAATCTCTTAAGCGTAAGCCAAAGCACTGACAAAGATAACTGGGTGATTTTTGACTCAAAAGAATGCTTGATAGTAAGTAAGAAAGATCTACTTCTAAACAAAGAAACTATCAAGGCAAAAATCCGAGCTCAAAGGGACGGTAATTGTTATACAATTGATTTAAATTCAAATTCTTCTGAAAATTGTTTTCTTAGTCGATCAAAGGAAAGTTGGTTATGGCATAAGCGTTTGGCTCATGTCAATATGAATCAACTTGACAAATTGATCAGAAAAGATTTAGTTGTTGGCCTTCCCAAACTCAAATTCAAAGATAACATGATTTGTGAAGCATGTCAAAAAGGCAAACAAACTAAATCTTCCTTTAAAACAAAATATGAAATTTCTACTTCAAAACCTTTACAATTACTTCATATGGATTTGGTAGGACCTGCAAGAGTAAAAGGTTTTGGAGGAAATTTATATACGTTAGTAATTGTAGATGATTTTACAAGATTTGCTTGGACTATATTCATTGCCTCAAAAGATGAAACTTTTGCTGAATTTATTATGTTTGCCAAAAAGGTTCAAAATGAGAAAGGTATTTCTATTGTCTCTATTAGAACAGATCGTAGAGGAGAATTTGATAACCAATTGTTTGAAGATTATTGCAACAACGAGGGGATAGATCACAACTTCTCAGCTCCTAGAACACCTCAACAAAATGGAGTAGTGGAAAGGAAGAACAGAGTGCTTACAGAAATGGCAAGAGCTTTACTTAATGAAAAAGAAATGTCACAAGTGTTCTGGGCAGATGCAATGAGTACTGCATGCTATATTTCAAACAGAGCATATATTCACAAATCTCTTGGAAAGACACCATATGTACTCTACAAAGGAAGAAAGCCAAATATTGCTCATCTTCATATCTTCGGGTGTAAGTGTTTCATTCACAACAATGGTAAGGAAAATTTAGGTAAATTTGATTCAAAGTCTGATGAAGGTATTTTTCTAGGATATTCTAATAGAAGTAAAGCTTATAGAGTTTTCAATAAAAGAACATGTACTATTGAAGAATCTATTCATGTTGTGTTTGATGAAATTGAATCTCAGACAAAACTTAATGATGAAGAAGAAATGGATTCAATCAAGAGAAACAAATCTATTTTAAAGCAGGATGATTTTGAAACAAATAATTTTCAAAATTTAGAAGATGTTGATAATCATGATCAACCTAAAGCATGGAGACATATGAAGGATCATCCAATTGATCAAGTTATAGGAGATATTCATGAAGGTGTCAAAACCAGAAATAGAATCCTCAATGAGGTAACATTTTCTGCTTTTATTTCTGAAATTGAACCTTCTAATATAGAAGAAGCTTTATCTGACAATGATTGGGTGATTGCTATGAAAGAAGAATTAAATCAATTTCAAAGAAATCAAGTTTGGGATTTGGTTCCTCGACCTAAAGATCATACGGTTATAGGGACCAAATGGGTTTTCAAAAACAAACTTGATGAATCAGCAATCATTGTGAGAAATAAAGCAAGATTGGTTACCAAAGGCTATAATCAAGAAGAAGGTATTGATTATGAGGAAACATATGCTCCAGTGGCAAGATTGGAAGCAATACGAGTACTCTTAGCTTTTGCTTGCATCAAAAGTTTTAAACTTTATCAAATGGATGTAAAAAGTGCTTTTCTAAATGGTTATATTATGGAGGAAGTATATGTCGAACAGCCTCCTGGTTTTGAAGATGAAACAAAACCTGATTATATCTTCAAACTTAAGAAAGCATTATATGGTTTGAAACAAGCACCCAGAGCTTGGTATGAAAGACTAAGCAAATTTCTTCTTGATCAAGGTTTTGTCAGAGGTAAAGTTGATACAACTCTATTCATCAAACATAACAAAAATGATATTCTAATAGTTCAAATTTATGTTGATGATATTATTTTTGGTGCTACTAACGAATCTATGTGTCAAGATTTCTCTAAAATTATGCAGGGAGAATTTGAAATGTCCATGATGGGAGAATTGAACTTCTTTCTTGGACTTCAGATCAAACAAAAGAAGAATGGCATATTTATATCTCAAACAAAGTATTTGAAAGAGTTGCTGAAGAAATATGGACTAGATAATGCTAACGGAGCTGATACTCCAATGAGTTCTACAACATTGCTGGATGCTGATGTAAAGGGACCTAGCTTCAACATCACAAAGTATAGAGGAATGATTAGTTCATTACTCTATCTTACAGCAAGCAGGCCAGATATTCAGTTCAGTGTAGGAATGTGTGCAAGGTATCAATCCAATCCTAAAGTATCTCATGCAGAGACAGTAAAAAGAATTTTCAAATATCTAGGAGATACTTCAGAGCTTGGACTTTGGTATCCAAAGAGAGGAAACGAGTATTTAATGGCATATTCAGATTCAGATCATGGTGGATATAAAACTGACAGAAAGAGTACCAGTGGACAATGTCAATTTCTCGGAGGTTCTCTAGTGTCATGGTTCAGCAAGAAACAGAACACAGTTTCATTATCTTCGACTGAAGCTGAATATATAGCTGTAGCAAGCTGCTGTTCTCAAGTGCTATGGTTAAAACAACAACTTCAAGATTTGGGAATTTATTTAAAAGAAATCCCAATCTATTGTGATAATACTAGCACGATAAGCTTGGCAAAGAATCCTGTACAACATTCAAGAACCAAGCATATAGACATTCGACATCATTTCATTCGAGATCATGTTCAAAAGAAAGATGTCAAAGTGGAATTCATACCAACTCATCTTCAACTTGCGGATATTTTCACGAAACCAATTGCAAAAGAGCAATTCCTTTATATTCGAAGAGAATTGGGAATGGTTAATCCCAATGAGTTGTAAGTTTTCTTGTTAAAAAGTTTAATTAAATGTTTATTTTGATGATAACCATACTGACTTTAGCATCGGAGTGGCCAAAATTTGTTTTTGCAGGAGTCTCACTCGAAGCACTGAAGGTACTGCTCGAGTGAGGAGCTGTGTCACTCGAGCACAATAAGCTCTGCTCGAGCACAGCACTATTTATGATACTCTGCTTCTTGACATGAAAAACAGAGGTTAACAGAGGAGTTATTAATACCAAGGGAATATATCAGAAACAACAGTGAGAATTGAACTCACTCGCGAGTGAGGAATTCTCACTCGAGCATGATATGAACATGCTTGAGGTGAGGAATGTCTGCTCGAGTGAGGAAGAAGAATCTCTGTGTAAAAGCTATCCAAATCATGGTTACTCAAATGATCTTGGAGGATTTGAGTACAAAGATACAAAATATGTTAAGGAATCCACAATCCAGGTACGTTTTACATGTTTCTTTATTTTCTCCAGAAGATCACTCGAGCACAGATAGAACACACTCGAGCACAGTATGAACATCACTCGAGCACTAGGGTTCATGCTCGAGCACTGTCACTTATATCAGTTACTGGGGAGCTCAGAACGTCGCACTTCCTCCTCTCACTCGAAGTGCTTTCTCACTCGAAAGACACAACTCTTCATCTTCAACCGTTTTCTCATCATTCAATCACGTCTTCCTACTTCAAATCGCCGTTACAGCCCTTCAATCTTCTATAAGAGGTGATTTTTGTCTTCTGCATTTTTCACTTGTGCCCTAAATCTTCATTTATCTTTCTTTCAAAAACCAAGAGTTTTTGCCTCTCTTTCACTTTATTTACAATGGCAAGAACAAAGTTACCTTCTATTCCTCAAAAGTCTCATTCTCCTTCTCCTACTCACTCTGCTGCCAGTGAATCTGGAACCCCTGAACTTACTCCTCCATCTCCCAAAAACTCTCCCTCACCTTCACCTCCTCCTAAGCCTAAAACTAAAAAGAGGACTCCCGCTAAGAAACCTCACCCAAAGCCTCAAGTCTCAAAGAAAGACCAACCTCCTCAAAAGAAACCAAAGGGTGTGGTCTTCAAGGAACCAATAATCACCCGGTCTCAATCCAAAGAGGTACAAGGAAGGGGAAAGAAGAAGGATACAGAACAACCCCAATCAACTTCCTCTTCTGGGGATACTTTCAGTCGACAACTCCGGGAAGCAATAGAGAAATCCAAACTTGACAAGCTAGTTGGGAAGATTGCTTCTCAAGCCGGTGTTTCAAGTTCACATCAACCAAGTGCCTCTGCTTCAGGAGCACCTTCTGCCTCCCAAGCACCAGTGGATGACCAACTCACTAGTCCTCCTGAGGGATTCAATGTGACAGAGCTTAAGGCTTTACCACAGAAGGTATATGATGATGAATTCAAACATAGACATTTCTGCCCAGTAGTATATGTTGATTTGGATTATCTGAAAAAGAATTGTCATTTGGACTTGTACCCTTACCTTCAATACTATGCTCCTTGGCTAAATATTCATCTGCCATATTCCCCTACTGTTGTGAAAACATTTTATTGCAATATGAAAACCCATAATATTATGTCTAGATCTGGTGATTTGATTGAAGAAGCTGTATCTACAACCATTAGAGGGAAATTCATTATGATTTCTGCCAAAATCATTAATGATTTACTTGGTTATGTTGCACCTCCTACTGATCCACCCTCTTTCTCTGCCAATGAAACTTTTAAAATCTTGAGACCAAAAGACCCAATTGGCCCCCTCACTTTCAAGCCTATTGATATGCCTGATAATCACAGAATCCTTCATTACATTTATTCCCGAAGCATAGTCAATAAATCCAAAAACTTTACCCACTTTGCTCAAAAGGATTACTATCTCTTGGCTTCATTGGTTGCTGGGCAACAAAGGAATGTAGGGGAAATCATTTTTAATGAGATGAGGCGGTTTCGATTTTCTTCAACAAGATCCACAACCATACCTTACCCTTAACTTGTTTCCTTCATCTTGATGAAAAATAAAATTTGGTATTTGGAAGGAAAAGAAAGGGTACTCATCTCAAGATTTGGTAAGACCCAGTTAACTCACATGGGTATCAATCTTCCGGTGAGTCGGACCAAAGCCACATCAAAGAGGGAAGCCACTCCATCCAGAGGAGATGAGGCACAATCATCTGCACAAGGTCCTATTCCTCCTCCTTCATTTCTTAATGCCTCTCTATCCAATCATCTGTCTGAGGTAATTAATCAAGCTGTATCAAGTTTGAAGAAGGAGTTAGTGACTGAATATGAGAAGCTTGTGGAGAAAATGGAAGCACAAGTCATCAATCTGGTAGACAAGGCCAATCTAAATTTTGAACTGATGTTCAAAACTTAGGATGAAATGTCACAGAGGATCACCAATATGGAGACCTTCCTGCATTCATATTTTCCCTCTTCATCTTCCGGGGTGCCTCCAGAGACCACTCATACCTCACCACTTCATCCACAGACTCATGTACTTTTCACTGATCCTGAGTCTAATGTTGATGTCACATTTGATCGGTCACCTTCACTTCCTCCCTCATCATCTGTACCTCAACCACCATCTCCCTCTGATCAGCCATTGACCCTCTCACTGCCATGATATCTTTTGTTCCACCTCCAGACCCCCTTCTGATGTTGACAAAACGGGGGAGAAGGATGTGTGATGTTTTCTGAGCTTCTGTAGGGTGTATATAGGTGTTTGGGTAGTTTTCTGTATTGGGTAGGATTTGATATGTATGTCATTTTGCTATTATGAAGTTATCATGTTATCTTGTGATTGTTCAAGTTTGCTTTTGTTTTCCTTAAAGTTAATGACATGGTTCAAGTTTTTGATTATCAAAATTCAATGTTTCAAGTTATTAACTTCTTATTAAGTTATTTACCTCATACTTTATTTACCTTGGCTGTTAAGTGTCCAGAGGAAACATTGCAGGAAAACTTGAATTTGAAACTTAAACTTGATATGCATTTGGAAACATTGAAGAAATTTCAAAATTTTCAATCTCAATCAATTTCTCTTAAATCTTCATCACAAAGAGTTTTGTCATCATCAAAAAGGGGGAGAATGTTAGATCCCAAGTTTTGATGATAACAATAATTCAATTATGTGTAAAACATGTTTTTAGAAGGTTAAGAAAAGATTCCAAGTTACCAAATGCATATTTGAAGTTTGTTGATATCTGCTGTGAAATTGCACTTGAGTGCTCGAGCATGAAGCCTGCACTCGAGCACAAATCACTTCTGTGCTTGAGCAGGTGTGAGAGAAAGCCAGGAAGTGTGTACCCGAGAGGCATTCTCCCTTTGTGTTCACTGGATCACTCGAGCACAAGGTATGCACTCGAGCAGAGAAGTCATTCTCACTCGAGCACACATGCGAGTGAGGGCATGCGAGTGTTTGGCCGAGAGCAAGTAATGGCATGCTTCCTCTATTCACTCGAGCAAGGGACTGCGAGTACTTGGCCGAGAGTCATGAAGTTCAGAGATATACAAGTGTGCTCGAGCACACCCATATATGCTCGAGTGACACGTCTATGCTTGCGAGTAATAACTCCATCCCTCTCCAAGTCTGTTGCGAGTGCTTATTCAAAAGGTATGATTCTTGAGAATATTCTTCTCACTCGAGCAGAGGTAAGTGTGCTCGAGTGAGGGCCCACATCACTCGCGAGTGAAAATTCTATCCCTCTGTAATCCTGATGCGAGTGATGGTTTAGAGAACATATTCCTTGAGAATATGCTTCTCACTCGAGCAGAGGTAAGTGTGCTCGAGTGAGGGTCCATATCACCTGCGAGTACAAATTCTCACTCTTGTAAAAATGGTATGCGAGTGATGACCCGAGAAGAAATTCCCTGTGAAAATTGCAAGATCACTCGAGCAGAGGTTTTGTGCTCGAGTGAGACCCCTCTTCACCCGCGAGTGAAGATTTTGTCTCTCTGATTTTCTATGCAAGCACAACCCGATAACAGAGGTATATGAAGGAAAATAGGAGATCACTCGAGGTGAGCCTTTCATGCTCGAGTGATGCCCTGTTTGACCACAGAAAATGCTAAGTATCACAACGTTCATTCCGAATATGGTTTATTGTTATTAATTCATATCATCATTACTTTTTATCATTGTTTAACATTGTTTTGATTGTTTTAAAAGTATGATACAGGAATATGAATGTTTAAATTGAATCACATGAGGAAAGTGATACAACGGCAGACAAGATGATTATAAATACGCTGGCACCTACCGCACTCAGATTATTCAAACATGCACGTGTCTGCCAATACTTTCAAATGTCCCGCTCCACAAATGAAGCATTTTTAAAACGGGCAAAAACTGGAGCAACTATATATACAGAGACTCAAAGAGAAACAACTACAACGAAGCATAAGAATTCACAAGCTTATACCAACTCTCTGTTATTCATCAGTTTTCTCTGTATACATATTGATCTTCAGTGTTTATTCATTTTCTCTGTAAGAGAGTCCTCATACAAACTCAAAATCCTATGATCATATGATCTCAAGGTATTGGGACCTTGAGAGGGTAGTTTTTCCTTACGAGAGAAGTAGTTGAGAGAATCCCTTGTTGTGTCTTCCACTCTTAAGCCTTATAAGATACAAGCAGAAGAGAACGTTGCTGCTCGTAAGACTTACAGTGGTGTAAGCAGGAGAGAACGTTTCTGCTCATAAGTCTTGTATACATAAGCAAGTGAGAAGAGTCATAGGTTGTTTTTCTACACGTAAGACTTGTCGTAAGGGGGAGAGAAATTTCTTGTTGAGAGAATATTTCTGCTCGTAGTCCATTTAAGGACGGTTGTTGTTTTGTGGCGTTCTGAGAGCCCATTGAATCTTGGAGATATAGTGAAAAGATCAGTAGGTCTTAATCTCTGAGGACTGGACGTAGGCATTGTTGTTAGGCCGAACCAGTATAACTCTCTGTGTTCAAATCTTCTCTACTCTACTCTATATACTATATTTTCATATCACCTCTTCAAACGAAAAATTTATAACATCACCCAATTCACCCCCCTCTTGGGTGAAGCTTGCCTCTTACATCTGTTACCTATGGAACTTGTTCATTTTTGCCCTTCGCATATCAAAATAGAAACGGATGTTGACATTTTTGGTTTCAGAGCTCATAAGCAGTTCTGGTAGAGTTAAATTACGGTTCTGGCATTATCAAAATTGTATACTGATATTGGTTTTGTTTGCATGAAGACAAGATCATGAGCAGTAGTTTGAGTTCATCATTAGAGGGTGAAATATCAGTAAACTAGAGTCCCCCAGAGTAGCGTCTTCAGGATAGGCAGCTTTTTATAGAGTACTATGGACCTAGAGGTGTTCGTATGTTGCGGACGGCACGGAAGAGTGTGCCGCAGCTGCCTGTGTATGACCCAGAGCTAAGGACAGCGTCACCAGGACAGTCACAAGTCAGGGAAACCATAGATTATCCAGATGAGGACCCTGGCAAGGATCTTGAGGAAGACCCAGAGGAGGATCCGGAGGAGTACTCAGACGATGAGATAAGTGACTATGAGTCCAGAGTAGAGCCGGTATAAGTAAGACATAACTTGCGACCAGGTTTTGAGCTATGACTTTATGTCTATGGTAGATCTCATAGGGCATGCTGAACTTAGTCAACACTGGTGACACGATACTTTTGCTTTCTATCCAGAGTTTAGTCTTTGCACGCTATCCGGGAGTAATTGCAGGTTGGGGCACCAGTTGAGTTCTGGGTTCGTACTACACTAGATTTCTTCCCAGACTCTGCTTTTTGGAATTGGCAGAAGAATGATATTATTAAGTAGGGCCCAAATAGGAACATGAACGCGTTTCTGAGACATATGGATGATCTAGTTGATAATTATATGTATGATGACTGATGTGGAACACCTAAGTGGTATATTTTGGAGAATGGAGCTGACCAGCACATATTTTGAGACAGGGGTAGTCAGGGGGAACTAACGGATAGAAGAAGAATTAGCGATAATTAGTATTTTGAGAGGGTACATGAATGTTGAAAAATTTAATGTAAAAGGACTAATATGTCATGTACAATATTTTATAGGATATCTAATGTTTTTGTTTCTCTGTAACTACTGTAAATAGTTGTTGTATTCTATGTATGACATATCCATGTACCCTGGCTTTTATGAAATGATAAAAAATGCCCTTGCTCTTATATGAAAAGTAATGCTTCTCTATTTTCATGTAGAGTGAACTATGGAAATGATATAACAAGGAGAAGGTGGTTGAGGCCGAGGTAGGGGAAGAGGAAGACATGATAATAATGAGGAAATACCGCTTCCTGGACTAGATCTGTTTCAACAAAAAATATTAGATATGCTGGCACAGCAGCAAAATACAATAAATGAGATAAGAGGGGAACTTTAGGAAGTACAACAAAGGCAAGATTTCCTGGACAAATACATGAAGGGTTATGGTAAAGACATACTATCGGAGGAACCTGAACCAAAGGATATCATACCAAATCCTGAGGAAGAAGTCTAGAATCGGTTGAGCAGATTTAGTAAACAGTAACCACCTATCTTCTGGGGAAAGTTTGACCCACAACTGACAGAGAATTGGATAAAATGTCTGGATAAGATTTTCAACATATTGCGATGCCCAGAGGAGATGAAAGCTCTACTAGCCATCTATAAAGTAGAGGGTGATGCAGATCGATGGTGGATAAACATAGAGCTCACCTTGAGGGGGAGGAATATTCCTATCACTTGGGAATTATTATAGGAGAAATTCAATGAGAAATATTTTCCCCTATCTATCAGGCATGAGAAAGAGAAGGAGTTTCTGAGTATCAGACAGCAAGATCAGGAAAGCTTCGATGATTATTTATCCCGGTACCTTCGACTGTCATGGTATTCAGCTTATTTCAAACTTCATGATAATAAATAATGGAGTTCTGATATGATGATTGAGGGGTTGAGATAGGAGATGAAAGAAAAACTGGTTACACAGTACTTCACCGAGTTCAGTAAAGCAGTGGAAGAATGCCACTATATTGAGAAGCGTATGTGGAGTTTGGTGACCCAAACTAGTAACAAGGTTGCTTCTGGGAGTAGTAGCTCAGTACAGAAGAGAAAAGAACAGGGTGGACCTTCTGGGAGAGCTACTAAGAGACCGAATCAGATGGGAGGTTGTGGAGGCCAAGGATCCTCGAGAAGTCGAACATGTTGGTTTTGTCATAAACCATGCCATCCTGGCAAGGCTTGTAATGGTACACCACTAAAAGTTGATCCCAATAAACCATTTACTTATTTTAATTGTGGTAGGCTAGGACA
Organism: Inga oerstediana; assembly: GCA_963210345.1. Lineage (NCBI taxonomy): Eukaryota > Viridiplantae > Streptophyta > Magnoliopsida > Fabales > Fabaceae > Inga > Inga oerstediana. The sequence continues at coordinate 22,156,191 of OY723408.1, read as the reverse complement.
CATGTCCAAGGATTGTCCACAAAAGTAGCAATTGGAGGAGACTAGTCCCAGGGGTCTACACACTGACATAAGAAGAAGCCAAAAAGTCTCTGGAGCTTATTCAAGATATGATTTTTCTCAATAGCAATTTAGTGCATGTTATGTATGATTTTGGTGCTAGCCATTCATTTATTGCATATGACTCCTGAGATGATTGAATTTACATGTGTATAAATCCCCATATGATTTGGTTGTATCTACACCTATGGGCACACGAATTGTGACGGCTGATGTTTGTTTGAATTACATGATAAACACTGAGGGGCATGAGTTGACTATAAATTTGATTTGTTTGCCACTGCAAGGGTTGGAAGTAATTTTGGGGATTGACTAGTTGACAACAAATGGTGTGTTACTAGATTGTAAACAAAAAAGAGTTATATATCTAAATCTACAACCGTGGGTTGACACAGAAATCACTCTTAACCTTCTCTCCATGGCTAAGGTTGAGAGATAATTGCAGAAAGGTTGTCAGAGATTTAGGGTCTTATGCTTTATGCAATCAGAGGCTGATGTAGCCTTGGAAAGTATCCCTGTAGTGAGTGGGTTTCCTGATGTATTTCCGGAGGATATCGGTGGATTATCTCCAGATAGGGAAGTGGAGTTCTCAATTGATCTGAAGGCTGGAGCAAGTCCAATTTCCAAAACCCCATACCGTATGGCTCTAAGTGAAATGGCAGAGCTAAAGAAGTAAATCAAGGAACTACTTGAGAAAGGGTTCATATAACCCAGCGTATCACCCTGGGGTGCTCCAGTACTCTTCGTAAAGAAGAAAGACGGAAGCTTGCATCTCTGTATCGATTATTAAGAGTTGAATAAGGTGATCGTCAAACATAAGTATCCACTCCCTAGAATTGATGATCTACTCGATCAATTATCTGTTCCTGTGTATTCTTGAAGATCGACTTACGGTCGGGATACCACCAATTGAAGGCAAAAGTAGAAGATGTATTAAAGACTGCTTTCAGGACCATATATGGCCATTATGAGTTCTCTGTAATGCCATTCGAGCTGACCAATGCACCTACCGTGTTAATGGACTACTTGAATCAAATCTTTTGTCCATACTTGAATTGGTTCTAGTAGTCTTTATCGATGATATACTGGTGTATTCGAAGAGTAAAGCTGAGCACGAGCAGCATTTGAGAACCATGTTGAACATATTGTGAGATAAGTGACTCTATGCCAAGTTGAGTAAGTGTGAATTTTGGTTTTCAGAAGTAAAGTTTCTGGGCCACGTTGTCTCACAGCAGGGAGTATTTGTCGATCCTAATAAGGTGGAAGCAGTACTGAGCTTGAAAAGACCAGAGACTGTATTTGAAGTACGCAGTTTTCTGGGTTTAGCTGGCTATTACAAAAGATTTATATAGAATTTCTCCAGAATTGCTTTGCCATTGACAAAATTGACACAGAAAGGTCAATATTTTGTGTGGGATGAGAATAATGAGAAGAGCTTCATGGAGTTGAAGTAGAGATTAACTATAGCACCAGTGCTGATGATCCCAAATCTACAGTTTATGTATGTTGTATACACAGATGCCAGTGGGCTACAGCATGGCTGAGTGGTGGCATATGCATCTCGTCAGTTGAAACTACATGAATTGAACTATCCCACCCACTATCTTAAGTTGGCGGCAATTGTGTTTGCTTTGAAATTCTAGAGACATTATCTCTATGGTGAGACTGTAGAGTTGTATTGCAACCACAAGAGTTTTAAGTATTTGTATGATCATAAAGAGCTCAACATAAGACAACATAGGTGGATGGAGTTGCTGAAAGACTATAATCTAGAAATCAAGCACCATCCCGAAAAGGCTAATGCCGTTGCTGATACATTAAGCCAAAAATCTGTGCAAGTGGTAGCCATGATGATCTATGAGCACAAACTGATTAAGGATTTTAGAGACTTAAATCTGTCTAGTTAGATTCTGTTAGGCAGTACTATTAGCCAAGTATATTACAATCTGAGGGCAGAAATTGAAGAAGCCCAATTGCATGATGATGAAGCACTATCTATTAGAAGTATGATTGATAGGGGTGAAACTTAAGATTACGACTTATCACCCAGTGGATTAGTCAGGTACAAGAAGCATATTTATGTTCCACTGCAACCAGAACTGAAATAGTAAATCCTGGATAAGGCACATAAGAGTAAGTATACTCTACATCCAGGGGCTAAAAGATGTATTGTGACTTGAAGGCTCAATACTATTGGCCAGGGATAAAAGGAGAGGTGACTGAGTTTGTTGCGCATTGCTTGATATGTCAGAAAGTGAAAGTTGAACATCAGTGACCATCAGGGATTTTGACAAACCCTGAGATTTCGAGTGGAAGTGGGAAAGCATTACTATGGATTTTGTGATAGGGTTACCAAAGGTCAGAGACCATGATGCTATATGGGTAATAGTCGATATATTCATAAAGACAGGTAACTTCCTGCCTATTAGTGTCTACTATTCTCCTGATAGACTGGCAGAAATTTACATTACAGAGATTGTGCAACTACATGGTATTCCGAAGAACAACATATCATATAGAGATCCATGGTTTACTTCCAAGTTTTGGAAGGCAGGTCATGAAGCTTTGGGTACCAAGCTTTGATTCAACACAACAAATCATCAACAAATTGATGGGCAGACATAGCGAATGATTCAAACCCTTGAGGATATGCTAAGGGCGTGTGTACTTGATTATAAAGGTAATTGGGACAAATTTCTTCTGTTGACAGAGTTTGCCTACAGCAATAGTTATCATTTGAGCATCCAGATAGCTCCATACGAGGCGCTCTATGGTAGGAAATGTCAATCACCCTTATGCTGGATTGAGTTGTCTGAAAGGGAACTGCTAAGACTAGATCTTGTTACCAGACAATGGAGTAGATAAAATTGATTAAGCGGAGGTTGCTAACTGCTCAGAGTCGATATAAAAGTTATGTGGGAAAGAGGCAAACACCTCTGGAATTTAAAGTCGGTGACCACATATTTATGAAAGTATCACCTGTTATGGGTACTGGCAAAGCATTGAAAGTAAGGAAGTTGCAACCAAGGTATAGGTCTATTCGAGGTCCTAGAGAAGATTGGGCCAATAGCGTACTGCATCGTTTTGCCACCGAATTTGAGCAGGCTACATGATGTTTTCCATGTTTCCCAGTTGAAAAAGTATTAACCTGACCCAGAACATGTAATAGAGTATGAAGACGTGGAAATGCGTGAAGATTTGACTTACGAAGTCACACCTGACAGAATCATTGATTGGTAGGAGAAGCAGCTCAGGAATAAGAGCATTCTATTCATCAAGATTGTCTTAAAAGGGTTATCACCTAGAGAGGCTACATGGGAAATAGAGGAAAGTGTAAAGAAACGTTACCCAGAATTTATGGCTGTATAGGTGTAGCAAATTTTGGGGACAAATTTTATTTAAGTGGGGGAGAACTGTAACACCCTAAAATTTATATTCACCAAAAATATTGTAAATACTTGGTAAATTCAATAAAATGGTGAATATTCAAAAAATTTGGAATTTATGAATTTTATCAATGTTCATTTTTATGAGAAAATGAGAAAAATAATTATGGAATTAATTTGGATAAGTTAAAAAGCCCAATATTAAGGTCTAAAAATGAAGGAATATTGGAGAAAATATTTGGTCCAAAAATAGATGGAAAATGGCCAAAGAAAAAAATAAGAAAAGAAATTGGAATAAAAAGGTAATGACAAAATCGTAATTTTGCCAATTTAGTACAAAAGTAATTATTTTCCAATTAATTGAATTTAATTTCAATTCATTAAGGAAAATAAAAGCGAAAAATATATTTAGAATATTTTGGTCAATTTAATATGAATTTATGGAAAATTTGAGCAAAAAGTACAATTTTGACCAAAATTAGGATTTTACGTGTATACGTAACTTGGACAAGTTGTGAAGCTAATTGAGACCATAGGGAGGGACCCCTAGGTGCCTCCTACATGTGGCATAAAAAAGGAAATATTGGTTAGATATGATGACATAGTTACATGAATGTAGGAAGTTATGTACATAAAATTGGATTTTAGCAATTTTGGAAAATTAAACAAAGTATTATAATATTATGAGATATTATAATATAAACTTCATCTTTCTCATTCAGCTGCTATTTTCATGAGCAGATAGACTTGAAACATAGAGAGAGAAATTTGAGAGAGTTTAGAGAGAGAAAGAGAAGAAATCTCGTAAGGTAAGCCGATTTCTTCGACGATTTAGCTTCTAACGCTTATAACTCAGACCCTAAGCTACTCCTCTTTGTTCTTTAAGGTTTGGAGGCTTAAAAATCTATGGTTGAAGGGTTTGGGCTTCAGCCATATTGGGGAAAAGCCAGAAAAAGCGAAAGGTAACTTCCAAACCTTCGTATATTAACTATTCTGGTTGTTGTGGCCAATTTAATCGGTGAAATTTTGTTGGATTTCTATTAGTTTTAAATTATAGAAATGGGTGTGCCTAAGGGTTATGCTACCCAATTTTATTTCAAATAATTGTTATACCTCAATTAGATGGTTAATAAAGTGGTTACGAGTAGAAAGGAACACGTTTACAGGCTGAAACTGCAAAACCCCGATTTTTCCCAGAGGGTACTATAATTTCGGCCAAGGCTGTTAGAGGGCCTTAGATTTGGATTTTCAATTATTTTATGGTTCCATTAGGTTTAGGAGGGAAAATTAGGTGGGGTTATAGTTAGGCACCTTTTCAGAAAAGGCCGAAAAAGCATAATTACAGAAACACCCCTGAAACCCTTAAAGTGGGGCTGCCAAGGGAAATTTTGTAATTAGACATTCAATTTGGTAATTTTGAATCCGAAAATGGATTCCTTGGGTGGAAATATGTTAAAATAGCCCTAGTCAAGATTTCAAGAAATGTGCAGCCGGGCCGGGTATGGCGAGGTTGGGCCAGGGTCCCGGGGTCATTTTGGTAAATTTTCACCATAGGCTAATATAACCACAATAAATACTATGGAAGTGTCTAAAATGATACATGGATAGGTTATAACCTATTTCTTGTACATTTGGTATTTTAGGACTGAGTTAGGAACTTGGAGTTGGCACGTTCCACAAGGCGAGCATCTCGAGGTTAAAAAGGGTTGAGGTAGGCACTACTATCTCTCCTATACTATGTGACTATTGTATGTTATGTGTTACTGTATTCTGTGATATGAATGCATACTAGAGGCACAGTACCTGGTTGTGGTTTAGTGCCCAGCCAAGGTATATCGAAAATCCTAGCTGTGGTCGGTGACTCGACTAAGGTACATGTAGGGGTTCTAACTCGATGTTTGGCCTTGAAACGTATGTACACATATGAATTGAATTGAACTTTCATTTTGTCTAATATGGTGCATTGCATATTTAATTTTCACATTTTATATGTCGATAGTATGTTTCTACTAGAATTTTTCGGAATCTCATCCCTTTTTCTAAATCAAAATGTATCAGCAGGTGCTAGTGGTTCAAAAGGCAAGGACACAGTTAAGGAAAACTGACAGGTACATTTCTCGAGACAGCCGATTTTTATATTTAGCATGTACTTGGAATATTATAGGGATATTTTGTACATATTTGTAATTAGTAGTGAATTTTGCTCTGTTAATGACTGTCTATAAACAAATACTTATTATCAGTATAACTGTACTTTTCTGTTGCATGTGAAACTTGTTCATTATTGCCCTACGCATATCTAAATGGAAACGGGTGTTGACATAAGAACCAAGCAACATTTCATAATAAATGTATATAGATACAAGTTTTAAAACTTGCATTGCAAAGCTATTCAAAATTTTCATAACTTTATATTCAATTCAAACCCACATAGTAAATATCATAATGTGATCATTAATGGAAATCTAAGAAAAGAAAGTACAAATAAAATATCATGATATGATTATTAAGCTAGTATATAAAGTTATCATCATTGAGTTCAATGGCGAGAGTAAGATACATAGCAACATTGGGCATATTTAAATAAAGCCATAATTATAAAACAGAACAACTCCATTTCCTACTTCAAGCATATCCAAATTTGATTCCATACATGGTTAAACCCACTAGAAATAATATCAAAAGGATCAAGTTCAAATTATTAACAAGCAAAACAAACCTGGAAAGTTGCTCTTTGTGCTCCCATTTGGAAGAAGAATGATCAACAAGGCTTTTAAGGGAGGAGGAGTCGGAGCTGGAATGTTAACGATTGATGGTGAAATGAAGGTGAACAAGAATGTCGTCGGTTAATATAGACCCAGCCCAATACCGCCCCTAAGATTGCGAACAAGAACATTGTTGGTTAGATTGTGAGATATTAGGTTCAGAGGAAAGATTGCTTCCAAATTTAAAGAGAAAGAGGATGGCGAAGTTATGATAAGAACACCGTAGAAGAAATTTCAGGGAAAAGTGAGTTCAGAGAGTAAGCTAAGATTCGGCGAGAGGAAGAGAAGAGTGAAATTTTAATTAGGGCGCGTACTTTTAAGAACGGATGTTAGTAACAACATGTCTTAAATATGCCTTTTAGACCAGTTTTAAAAATAACCGGTCTAAAAATTTTCAACTTTTAGACGGGTTATAAGATATAACCAGTCTAAAAAGTAAAACAAAAATTTTTAAATTGCGGGTTTTTTATTTAGACCGGTTATACAAATAACGGGTCTAAAAAGCATATGTATTATTAATTATTTTTATCCTTTTAAGACCAATTACTCCTAAATAAGGTCTAAATAATATATTTAAGACCTTATATCCAGGGAACCGGTCTCAAAAGTTCTCTTTAATTACAAAAATGCCATCGATCATACATTTTAGAACTTATCCCTATATAACCAATCTAAATTAGCTGGTCTAAAATACATATTTTATACTAGTGAGTATTTTGAACCAAAGGACAAAGAAGCGTCGAAAGAAAATGATTATAGAAGTGTTGGTTCAATATAAGGGCTTACCTGATGAAGAAGCATCTTGGATCGCCCTTCACTCTTTCCAACAATAATATCCTACTTTTGTGGTTCCTAATCCTTGAGGTTATGGATGTTTTGAAGGGGGTATTGATATGATATTGTAACAAATAATTTGAAAGTTAGTTAGGTTAAGTAATAGGAAGTGTGGAATTAACCATTAGTGGCACTAGCCATTTAAGAGTGGCACTAGCCAAACATGGCCTTACCTGTGTCTAATTACTAATAAGTCCCTAATTAATGAAATCCTAATCCTTGTGATACGATTCTTCTTTCCCTTATATTCCTACTGCCATATATATGGCAGCCTACCTATTTGTAAAGATTGACCTATTTTGCTAATGAGAACTCCTATACTATTTAGAATTATCTCCCTTACTTTTCTTCTATCTCTCTCTAATCTCTCTAATTCCCTTCTTCAACCCTATAATCTTCTTCTCTTCTACCCTAATCCTCAATTCTAAACACATTCAAATTACACAAGCTTATCACATTAATCTATGAATATATGGATCTTGAGACCTTAGCGAACTATTTTTAGGTTTGTCTTAATATTGAGATCATAACTTTTTCTAATATTGTATCATTGTCGGTATAGTTTTACTTTGGTTTTCTGGCCTTAAGAATATTTATAGCTATATATGGATCTTTTGAAGTGATTGTTTTCCCTCTTTTCATTCTCCTTCTTTTGACAAATCCTTAGAGTTGACCAAACCTTGAAAAATAGCTTTGCTAATCAAATTCTCTTAACAACTTCATATTTAAGACTTTATTGAAATAATATATACATATATGTTTTGGTTCCTGAGGCACTCTATTGACAGACATTTATGTAAAGAAAAACTCAAATGTAAAGTAGAACAAGAGACTTTGAATTGCTATAGTTGCTGCAAAAGGTTATATAATTAATTATCTTTTCTCCCCTCAAAAATCACATATTAACTTACCTTACATAATTTGACAAAATTGTAGGCGTGGAATATCTTCACAATGGGTGCAAGACTCTCATAATTCATAGAGACTTAAAACCATCCAATATTTTATTAAACAAATCTACGGTAGCCAACATTGTAGATTTTAGACTATCAAAAGCATTAACAAGTGAAGGAGATTCCTATCTATCAACTCGACCAGCTAGTACACCTGACTTTATTGATCTTGAGTAAGTTATTGCATTTGATAAATGAAGCATTTGCTGCAAAATTTAGGAATAAACAAAAGCATATTAATCCACAAAAAAGAACTATTGTAGACTAATTGATTATTGGTATTACAGATTTCAAAGATCTGGAAAGCTAGATAAAAGAAGTGACATGTATAGTTTTGGGATGATTCTTGTTCAACTTATCACAGGCCATCCTCTAATAAGAAGATAACATGTGAGTATTTGTGTTATAATTGATTGGATCCGTCCTAATATTGAATGTGGGGATATTAAAAACATCATTGATCAAAGGTTGAAAGGTGAATTCCAAGTGAGTTCAACATGGATAGCTATTGAGACAGCGATGTCATGCCTTGCACTACTTTCCATCCAAAGACCAGACATTAGTTATGTGTTGAATGAACTAAAAGAATGTTTGGCTATGGAGATAGATGATACCAACTCAAATGGTTCACAAAGTCATCCAATTAATCTTTCTGGTAGCTTGAATCAGTCACTATCCTCTCAACTAGGTAGCTTCTGTACATTAGTATATGGAGCAAAAAGACATATATAGTTCATCTATAAGTATTGCATCATGCTATTTTTTTAATCATTTTGGTTCTGTTGAACTTTTGGTCCAAGTCCACCCTTGATGGACCGGACAATTTGATTGGGATACAAGTAGTCTAATCAAATAAGAATCAAATCAGCATTAATTGTAGATTAGGAATAAGTTAGTATTAATTATGATATTACTAATTGAGAAACAAGTCATCATAATTCAGGAAATTAATTGAGAATTAATTATCCTGATTACTAACTTGAAAGGCAAGAAGGGTGGACACCATTTCCTAATTAGTGGCCACCCTAAACTACTATAAATAGGAGGTGCCTCCTTCAGTTATTCCTCACCCCTACTATTGGGTTTTCTATGAATCTCTTCTCTCCTACCATCTTTCTTGTTCTGGTGATCTATTGTGCCAATCCTAATTATGCTCTAGTAGTCTAATAATTGTGTGGTCACTATTATGGAGCATTGGAGCTTTGACTTGGATCCGAATATGGATCCGCCCTGGTACACTAGTCTATTGCTCCCTCCTTATTTTTTCCTATATTGGCATCAGAGCTAGATGATCCTTAAGGCTGTGATTATTCTTTGTGAATAACTATATGATATAATTTATTTATATCCCTATCATAACTTTTTTATTTCCGTTGTGTAATCGTGTATATATATATATATATGAATATATGATGTTAAAGTATTAGGCATGCACTTTTCCTTCACATGTGCGAACATATTTTTTTCCAAAAAAAATGGATATATACATGTTAGGTTACGTGAAGAATATGGTAAAAGAAATTTTTTTTAATGCATTCTTGGTCAAATAAGTTTGCGCCTTTTTGTCTCTTTTATTCATGTGTAATTGTATGATTATCTCATGCATGAATACATGTTTATCACTCCCCTTTATGCAACCTGTAAATATCCATATGTGTGTATATTCATGCGAGACGATCTCTCCCTCTCATAAGTTTCAAGCTTAGAATTTTTCCTTTTTAATTATTTTGCTTGAAACCATTATATGCGTACTCTCTAGTTCACACGTAGATGTATGATGTTAGGTTCTTGAGTTTTAAAGTTTTTTGTACAAAGCTTTATTCTTTTTCTCCTCCTTACCTCTTCGATCTCTTCAACGTTGAGTTTTTGGGAACCTATGTAGAACCAAAAACAAGAGACTTTAACCCTCAAAAGGTAGAAAAGTTTTTAAAAACATAGAGGACATACATCCAAGTCACGTTACGGAGCACTGTCGGCATTGAGAAAAATTAGGTGTTTGAAACTGAGTGTTTTTGCCCAAGGTAAGGCCATGGATGCATAGAGCTTGAAGAGACAATTCCAATAATGCTTAGAATGCGTCAAATAAAGTTTAGATGAAAGAGAAACGAAGGAAAGAAAATGGTGGATCGCTTGTCACCGCCGCCAATTGACTCCCAATTTGATCAATGAAAAATACATTTTAAAATCAAATAAAAGCCATGGATTTGTAGTTTATTCAACTACGATTTCAAAAACACCAAGAATACGAAAAACGGAGTTACAATGACGGAGATATGGCTTTCTAAATTTGGAAAGTCGAGATGACCCGCTAGAGCTCCAACTGGGTCGATCTGACCTGGCTGGAAGTTGAAGATGATGATGTGGTAGTCAATTGCCACGTCATCGGTTAACCAAACCACGTGGCACCAATGAAAGAGAGCCATGTCAGCATAAGTTGCTACATCATCAAGGCTACGTCATTGATCAACGACAGGCCACGTCATCCGTTGACTAGCCATGTTGATCGAGACACATCATCACTTTGTCAGCACCATGTCAGTGAGGTCTTGGTCAAGAGTTGACCAGTCAAGAGTTGACTGGTCAACGGTCAATGTTGACCATAAAAAAATCCCAAAAATTGACATGTGGCTATGGGGCCCATAGGGGCTACTGTTTGACATGTGGCGGGCACCATCAGAGAGAGGACGGCGTGTGGAGTTAGGGAAACTGGCGCATGTCGCTAGCAGACACCTGCAAGGCAGCATATGACGCACACACGACTCTGCTGTGAGTGGCCTTCATTGGATATTTTTTAGGATTTTTTGATCTAGATATCTTCTAGGGTCGCTTGAGAGCATGTAGGACCTTCAATTGAGACACAGTTTGTTCCTAAAAATCCCTAAATTCAAGAGCTTAAATTTGATGTATAATTTACATATATTTGAAGCATGTTTGGATCTGATTTGAGTAAAAAAAGTGTTCATATACACTAAAAGATTCCTAAAATGTCAAAATTGAGTCAATATTGATTCTATTATTTCTTGGATAGGTTGGCGTACTTATTAAGAGTATTTCAGCTGCAACATAAGGTTCATACTGAAACCTTTAGTGCCCGTTTGGTTCACGGAATTGAATATAATGTAATGAAATGTAATAGAATGTAATGTAATGCTGATTACATAATTTGTTTGGTTTGTCATTAGAGAAAGATGATATATATACATAATAATGTTTGGTTGGATTACATTGAAAATGAGAAATATATGGGAATAATATAGTAAGGGACAAAATTACCCCTGTCTACATATAAAATAATGTACACATTGGGTCCATGATAATTTCTTAATTCTGTGCAATATACATATTGGGTTCATGGTAATTTTTTAATATTTAATTATGAAAATATTATTCAATGTATAGATTGGGTTCATGTTAATTTTTTCAATATTTAATGACGGAAATATTATTTAATGATATGTTTTAATATTTTTTTAAAGGTGGAATATAAATTTTTTAATTTTTAATGGGGAATATTTCTTAAGTTTCTATATTATTAATTATTTTTTAATATTTACTGGTGATAAATAAAATTATTTAATATTTAACAGCATTTATGGGTGGGCACTTTGGTCAATTTAAAAAATTATGATGGCAATAGTGCCATTTTCACTTGATTACAGGATGTCTGCATCCTCATTCATCAGTCATAGCAATGTAATCCTGATTACATCAAATGATGTAATCACGATTACAAAATGTAATCTTGTTTACATTACATAAGTGCAACCAAACGCTGTAATCACTCTATTATATCAGGATTACATGTAATCCTCTTTCATGTAATCGAACCAAACGGGCTATTAAAATAAGGAATTGTTCAAATAAGTTTTGAACAGAAGACCCTATCCAACCTTGACTCAAATTCTTAGATAAAACCTGAAACTTATAGTAACTTGAAATTATTGAATAATAATAAACTTTCCATGCTTCTAACCATATTGATTCAATTAGGATTGAAGCAATGACTTCTAAAGTCAACCCTTTATCATAAATGTTGAGACAAAGGACAAGACAGATAGAGATGTGAGAATCATCTCATCAAGTGGGAGGTATACTGAAAATACATCCAAGTCAATTGATGTAAACATGGCTAAGAGGAGCTTGACATTGTAGCTAGACACTACATGAGTTCATATGATCAGAAGGGCCTATGAGAGGGAGAATCTAGTTAAGAGACAACAATATGAGGCAAAAATTTTTTAATGTTCTTTTTTATTGAATTTATGATTAAATTCTATGTTTTTCGAATTGGATTAAGTAGATTCTCTTCTTTTTTTCATGAACATTCATGTTGATTAGATGATATTATGTTATTATCTTATTAATATATCTGTCTTTGATTGAGTAGGAGTTTCTAGAATGTGTCTAGAAATCCAAAGGCGAAAGTGTTCAATGAATACTATGGTTAAAAGGGTGATGAGCTAACTAGCATGATCGGGATGAGAGTCAACATAGTTGTCTCTTAAACATAAAACTAGTAAACTTATTATCTAATTATCCTTTGTCTTATTTGAACAAATATGATTTGTACACCATAATCGTCTAAGTGACCAATTATGACCAAGTGTGTGCTTGGATTAGCTTTTGGATAATAGCTTTTACGATTTACGAGGTAAGTATGCAAGTGGAGTTTTGACTCGATTTGTGAAAAAGGCTTTTGAAACCACAGTTTAGGGCTTACCCAAACACTCACCAAGTCTTTTTTGACTGAGCTTATAAAGATCAGCTCAATAGAGATACCTATGGAGTTAGAAACCCCAAATCTCTTGCATTAAGGAAGAATGAGATGTCAGGGACATTCTACCAACTAGTCTTCAGCATTAAGAGGATAAAGCAACTGAAGGATACAAAATGTTTATGCTATCAAGCATAGAAAGAACAAGATTGCTCAGACTTATGATGGTACAAGCAATGTAACTTTATCTAAGCAATTTGGATAGTGTTGGAAGATAGTGGAATTGATGATCTTCTTCCATAACTTTAAAACTAAGTTAAGTTTTAACATAGAGTATTAAGTCCTAACATATCGTTTAGGTAACATTTGAGGCAAATGTCAAACTAAGAAGTTGAGACAAATACAATGCCAAGTTCTTTCTAACAAACAACAAGTGTATGTTGTGACAAGATGTCTCCCAATGAGTGAGAGTAAGCTATGTCTCCCAGTGAGTGGGAGTAAGCCACATCTTCCAATGAGTGGGCATATATGAAAGCAAATATTGCTCCTAATATGCATATTGTGACATTCAGCAATGTGATTTGCCACATTGAACTTAAGTGTAAAAGACTGAAGGACCCAAGATCCATCAGTTAGACGAACTTAGCTAAAGAGTAGGAGGATTCATCCTTTAAAGCCTAAGGGCAAGAAGCCTATGATGTAAACTTGATTTAGAGGAGGTCAATGGTTTCTACAAAGATGAAAGGCTACATTGATAATCCTTTAAAGGTTGTAGAAGAAACAATCCATATGAGTAGTGGATGTTTCACAAGAGCATATGACTTTATGTCGAATACAAAGCAAGAAAGAGAAAGAATCAAGGGATCGGAACTTGCACATTAACTATGTATAGATAAACCATCCTGATTCACTCCATGCAATTGCAACCAAAAAAATCACATCTTTACTATCTCTTTAATTAAGGATAGATGAGACTATGACTCTTAAATCCTTTATTGGGTTTTGATAGTTCTTTTTAGGGATAATAATTCCATTTCTTGCCACATGCACACATTGATCAAAAGAAATGATCAAACTAGAAAAAGAGTATTTGCTACATAACGTATGCTAAAGGGTTAATACCCTTATAAATAAGTTGAGAACTTAGTCTATATGGCAATAAAGATAAAGAAACACTTTGAGAAAATCCATTGCAATTGGCAAATTATGATGTTTGTGAACTAATGAACATGAGGGCAAAACACAAAGCTTGGTGTTTCATTAACGTCATGGACGTTTACTTGAAATATAGTAATGTTTACTTGATTTTAGGTAAGTGTAAAGTTGTTAGTTAATGGCTAAACTAGTTAAGAATCAGTTAAATTAAATGGATAAGACCTTTTGAAATAACAAGTGTTAAGGACACCCATGTGATTAGTTCAAGCTGCTTTGTGTACAAGAAAGGGACTGTTAGGCAACTATCAATACCTAGAACCTTTCAACATAATAGAGTTGTTGAAACAGAGAGATAGACTTCTCCTTAAGATGGTTGAGTAAATAATGGCATAAGTGAGCTATCAGCCATATGTTGGTATGTAAACTTAGAGCTATTATTTTCACACTTAGCTAAATGCCCTCTATGTCAGTCATGACCTTACCATGTGAATCGTAGATAGGCCTTAGATTATGCCCAAGCTCATTAAGACCAAAAGGGTCAGCAACTTCATATCTATAATTCTTCCTATGAGTAAGGAAAATTGGGGCCAAGGTATATAAGGTATCTCTTTGTAAGATGACATGAGAATTTGACAAGACAGATCTTCCTTAGTGAAAATGATGGCGGCTCAGTGACTGAGAGAGAACTGAGGGACACAACATTCATAAAACTCAGATTTCCTAGCAAGAAATGAGTATTAATCATACTAAATTTCTTCAAGAGGTTCATAGTAGTGTTCTTAAGTTCACTGATCCGAGTGGGAGGGCTAAGACTATTTATATAACAAAAAAGGTAAGAGGTAAGTTACGAGAGAATTACCTCACCCATATATAGGAAAAGAACCCTATGAAATCCACCTTAGAGTAAATTGTCATTTAGCAAATGACTATAAAGGGATAAATTCCCTAATGGATTGAATACTTTCTTTATCATTTAGAAGGTGATGATAACTACCTATAAGTGTCTAAAAGACACTAGAAGGACCTGCTAAGAAGAATTGCAAAGTGTCATGCAGGAGGATATGGATTCTTTATGAAACTAGCCAAGTACATGTTTGGGCAATTTGTCACCTAGCCAAGAGGCGATTGGGAACAAGTACGTTCTCAAGTCTATTGGGGGCATGTAAGACCTAAAACATTTAGTGGCTAAGGGGTAGTACAATGGAAGGATGTTCGTTATGCGTTTTAACTCTGAACTTTGGCTATGACAACAAGCTTAGTCTTGAAATTATATCAAGATGATGTAAAGACTACTTTCCAATTTGGAAATTGGATGATGAACTTTACATGAAGCATCTTGAGGGCTTCATAAAACCAATCACCCAGGTAGTAGTATATGAGGTTTCATAAGGTGAAAAACCTCACCAACTTTGAGATAATCGAAGAACACTATATAAGTGCCAAACGGTCTTGAGATGATCCTTTGTGAAATCATCCTTTGTCAAATGACATATATTTAGCTAAAACAAGTGTTAAGGGAGTTAAAGGAATAAAGGATCAAAGAATCCTTAAATTATGAGTTGAAAAGTCATGGGTTGAACATATAATATCTTGAATGACAAGGTAAATGGAGATTGCACAAGGAAGATACAGTCTTTGCCACCTAAGACATGTACAAGTGTGATCCTTAGGCATCTTAGGATGCCAAACTGCAAACCCATGGACACCCCTGAAGTCAAGGGCACAAACTTAGAGAGGTTACATGTCCTATGAGGAATTCAATATAGAAAAAGTGGATAGAGTCCCATAGTAAGAATATGGTTAGTAATATGAATATACACATTGGTGCATGTAAGACCAAATATTTTTGGTCGGACTTGGAAGCTATTTTTAGTCCTACTGTGAAATAGATTATGAGAATAACCATGGTTTAAGTTGTCAAGGCAACAACTTTTCCTTTGAAACGATACTCCAATACAAGGCCTAGGTAAATGATAATGGAGTAAAGAAATATACGATGTATTTTTGTTATCCATGGAATTAGAACACAAAGTGTGTTCTACCATCATTCAATGTGTCATATGGCTCAAGTAGTTCCCATGAGTGATTGGGAATAAATGGTGGATAGAAGGATCCAAAAGATAGCATTTTATGATTAGGATCTTAAGTATCACAGCAAGGCAAAATATACATTTAATATATCTCTATGACAGATATGCTTTCAAAGAGGGAAAGCAACAGTTCAATGACCTTCTGTTGATGGAATGTTGATAGATCCCCTTAATGAGTCTGTAGCTTGATATTCATTGAGTTAGTGAAAATCTTGGGGTGCAATAAAATACAAGGTCGTTAATTTCTTTTATATGAAGATAAAAGAAATAGTATGTATGTTATGAGTAAATACATATAAGGTATACAATTTTATATGACGTACAGGTCCATAGAGGTTGATTCACTCACATGAACAACCGTCTTCTCATGTTTTGTAGGGGCATGGGAGGGTAAGACGAGCAAATGATCACCATGAGATGATTAAGAAGAATCTTTGTGTTTGAGTCGCCTCAGTTAGACTAAGATGAGATCCATATGTGTATATATACACATAAAATAGATCGAAGCATGAATACAAACCTGTAGCCAGGCAAAGAACTCTTTTTCACAAATGAGATTGTAAAAGAGATATTATGAAAAAGAAAGTTCTAGTTCAAATGTTGAGTACATTTTGCAACTAATGTATGTACGGTGAAAGAGAAAGAAATCGACGTACACCACAAACCGTTCACTGTAGCATGCAATTCATATTGGATGTACTTGAGAGTTAGACTGGGATATAGGAGAAAGGTCCCTAGTTCACTATAGTGTGAATCCCAAGAAGGAAGAATCCTTCCACGATGCCCTTAAGACTTAGGCAGCATCATGAAAGCTTAGTTTGGTGACAGCTGCTTTAGCTAAAGCTTTATGATCACATAAGATTCAGTCAGACAAGTAAAAACTAGGAAAGCGACCAAGTCAAGATGGACTGGTGTTTAGTCAAAAAGGAAGATTTATTCCAAGATACATAAGATGTGTTAGTGTCTATGGTCGACCCCTTACTAGCTCTATGTGTAGCTTGTAAGTACGGATACTATGTGCATGGAGGGCAATCTAGTTTAATCAACATATTAACTCGAGAGGGATTAGATATGGCATGAGTAATATGTATAGGAGAATCTGGGGCATCTGAGGCAATGAATATATAGCTTACAGATATATATAAAGGGTGTCCTTGGATGCTAATCCGATATGAGGGATTTCTAGTATCACAAGCACCAAATCTTGAAGACACTTTTGCTCGCGCAGTCACGGCAGATGCCAAGTATGAAACAGGAAAGAGTAACGGACGCACGATGGGAGACCCATCAAGTGCGAGTGGGAGATGTTGGACTTTGGGTCCAAGTCCGCCCTTGATGGGCTGGATTATTTGATTAGAATACAAGTAGTCTAATCAAATAAGAATCAAATCAGTATTAATTGTAGATTGGTGGATAAGTTAGTATTAATTATGTTATTGTTAATTGAGAAACAAGTCATCATAATTTAGGAAATTAATTGAGAATTAATTCTCCTGATTACTAACTTGGAAGGCAAGAAGTGTGAACATCATTTTCTAATTAGTGGCCACCCTAAACTACTATAAATAGGAGATGCCTCCTTCAGTTATTCGTCACCCATGCTATTGAGTTTTCTAGCAATCTCTTCTCTTCTACCATTTTTCTTGTTCTGGTGATCTGTTGTGCCTAGGGGTGTTCAAAGTGTCCTGGTCCCGGTTGTCCCGGCCCGGTCCCGGACATTTTATCCCAAGAATTTCTCGTCCCGGCCGGGTCCAGGACTAGGAAAGCCGGGATCGGGATCTAAAAAACCAGGACCGGGGTCACACATTGTGATCCCGGGAATTCCCGGTCCCTGTTTTTTGTTATTTTTTCCTTAAAACATAAGTTATTATTTTATATTTGTATTTTTTACCCCATAAATTAAGTTATCATTTGATAAAATGTATATAACATATTTAGTTAGAGTTAAATCGTATATATCGTGATACTAATCCTAACTATATAATATATAAAGATAATAACAAAAATGATGAATGTGATAATAATAATAATAATACTATATTATTCTTTAACTCTAGCTCAATTTTTGTGATTGTTATGACCTTATTAGGTGTTAAATAATCACTTCAAACACTAAATTATAAAAAATTTAACTAATATAATTATATTATTGAAACTGGGAGTTCCTGGTCCTGGTCTCAGGAATTCCCGGTCCCAGTTATACCTGGAATTTCCCGAGACTGGGACCGGGAATGGGAATGAATTCCCAGTCCCGGCTACCACCCAGGACGGGAACCGAGAATGGGTGATCCTGGTCCCGTCTAGGGATTTGAACACCCCTAGCTGTGCCAATCCTAATTAGGTTCTAGTAGTCTAATAATTGTGTGGGCACTATTATAGAGCATTGGAGCTTTGACCTAGATCCGAATATGGATTCACCCTGGTACGTTAGTGTATTCCTCCCTCCTTATTTTTTTCATATAGGTTCGCATGTGAAAATGGATATTTTTATGTGTAATAAAAAGTAATTTTTTGTTTGAATTTGTTCTATAGAAGTTACTTTTTGTCGGATTAAGAATCTATTTGATTTTATTATTTATGTGACATCTCTCTCTGTTCATTTGCTCATGAAATTTTAGTTTTATTGTTTTCCATGGTTCATTGTTTCACTGTTTCTTTGTTTTTTTCCCCAAATTATTGTTTTGCTTGATTTCATGGACAAACTAGGTTATAGAAATAATTTTACATTTCTGAGATGTATAAGCCTTCCATGAATTGTTTCCACACAAGTTATTATGAGAAAATAGATTCACAAAATTGTGTCAATAATTAGGCGACGTAGGCTACACAAATGACAGAGGAACCAAAACATGGTCTGAAACAATGCACTTTAGAGTGTAAGAAAGATTAACTGAATGCAGAATATGAACAAGATAACTCGCAATATGGACTAATACATTCTCCCAGCAACCGAAGCCTCAAGCTTTTGATTTGAGAATGGTTCCACCCACAAATCCACATATAACATTTTCGAGTGTGAAAAAGTTAAATATGATTTTCCAAAATTTGTTGGCTCTCCCGTGGAGATGACACGCGAATGTCATTAAATATGAGAAAAATAAGAAAAGTTGATTTTTCAAATATGAAACTAATTACTACCTCCGGTACTAATTATAAGACAAAGCTAACTTTTTTTAGAGAAATTAAAGAAGCTATATAAGTTACTTAATCATATCATATGTTATGTATCCTTATATTATATATTAATTTATTAGTCAAACTAATTAGTTTGAAGAAAAAAATATAAATATAAATACTCTAAAGTAATTTAATTAACTTCCTTAATTTTTCTAAAAAAGTCAACTTTATCTTATAATTAGGATCGGAGAGAGTATTGTTTTTTTGCAAATGTTACATCCCAGATTTTTGTTCTCATATGCTTAGAACTATAGAAGGTCTCAAAGTTACAAAAAGACAATGAGGGGTAAATTTTAAAATAGAATCCAATTACTTTTTTTATCTTATTTAATATAATCAAATTAAAATAAAATATAAAATTGTGGTATTTATAAGTAATGAATAATGCAATTTGTCTAAAATATTTATGAAGTTATTTAAGATATTAATTATTTACATATTAGAATATTCTTAATGAAACCAACAGTAGTTTGGATTTAAATATATATTTTTAAATTAAACTAGAATGAGGGTATGTGCAATTAAGACAAAACAGAAGTGTTGTTAGAGTATTTTAATCAAAAAAGCAACTTTTATAAAATCAAAATGTCACATATGTTTGAGGGTGAAAAATAATAAGAAATTGTGGTTAATAATTCCTTCTAGTCCCCATTATAAGACTTTTTCTATTGTTCTTAATATAAATGTAATAACCCAATATATATATATATATAAATATGAAATAAAATGAGATAATTAATATTTTTATTATTGTTGTAAATGTTGATTGGAGGTAAGTTGGTGGCTTAGCGGCACAGGTTGCTGCATTTTTCTTCAGATTCTGAGTTCAAATCTTGTCTATAATGTTAGAGTAATTTTTATTGTTCTTATCACTGTAAAATTACTGCCATGCCATTCTGAACAAGAAAAATAAAACAGATATATAAAACTAAATTATCTGTCAGATAATTTTTTGTTTTAATCTTTTCTTTTCCTTTGGTAGGAGAATGGAGCTTCGAGAATAAAGGGGAAGTGGGGAACCCTATTCAGGGGATTATCCCTCATTTTCATTCTTCTCTCCGGGAGCACAACGGCAAAAAGGGGAACAATTTATGAAGCTTTGGTCGATCACTCCTCTTTCCATTGCAAGTTTGTACTCTCTTCTTCCTTCTTGTTTCTCTTAAGTGTGGGTGGTGGGTTGGGTGCTTTTTGCTTTCTGATCTTATTTGGTTCCCTATGCGTTTGGAGGTATGAGATAGCTTATTAAATTTTCATTTCTCTTTTCCATGGTGTCTTTCCTCTCTTTCTCCTATCCAGCGTCGTGTGTGTGTGTGGGGGAGGGGGGGGGGGGTTTGTGGTGTGTGAGTTGTGTGTTGTTCCCCATCCTTGTTGCTGAAGTTCATGTAACAAGGAAGGGTGGTGAATGGACCATCAATTGAAGGATTCGAGGAGAAAAGTTCACTAAGTATGTGTGTGTGTTTTCGCAAAACTGGTGACTTTTGATTTCTTGTCTAGATTGAGTGATAGTTTTATTGTCTTTCTTTTTATGAACCAAACAGTGGCAAGAAATCTAGGATTTTATTTTGGATTGATGAAATATTTGAACTCCATTGATTCATACAAGTTGTGTGGCCAGTAATAATTCCAATATTTTTCTGGTTGTTAAATGATTTAAATTCCATTTTTGCTTTATTTCAAGTGGAATATTTTTAAGAAATCGGATTTGGGAAATCTTTGTGACTGGTTGGATGCATAGGAGATATATGCTTGAAAATTTATGAACCTTTGAATTTGTTGTGTCTTGAGGTTGGGATGCATAGGAGGTTTTTGTTAAAATGTGTAAAAGAGAAATTTTGGTGGGAATAAAGCAGTTAAATATGTTCAATGTACTGTGGAGATTAAAGCTGTTAAATTCTTATTTTGGAACTTGGAAAAGTACAAGTGTTTCTTTTACATATGTTCTAGTCGATATGAAAGGACGAAGAGGAGTTCAAGAATCTGCCTTTCTCTTATTCCAAGTTGTATGATGTTAAGAAATGGAAATTTTGAAAATTTTAAGATATTATATATATTGAAGCTTGGAAGTTTATGGTTGCGGGTTTTGAATTATGATGTTGTTTTCTAGTTTAGTTTTAGATGCACATAGAATGCTGTTGGAAAAAAAAAAAAAAAAACCATTATGTCCAAATGAGGAACGTAACATGAAGATATCTTTTCTCTTGTTTGAAAGCTATAATGAATTATGCATTTGTGATTCTGACTGTGTTGATTCATGCTTGTGTACATTTTGGGGACGATAAGAAGGCTAGAATCTTCTTTGTATGAGAATAATATTGGTGCACTTCGTATACCTGATAAAATGATTGTATTGACATAACGTTATTGTGACTTGATTATTGTTTTTGTTTTCTCGTTCATTAAATAGTCTTGTTTTATATATGTATTTAATTATAGCATGACTACAAAGTCTATGAAAAGAATTTTAAGATATGACTTATGAATACTTTTCAGAATCTTTTACAAAAATCGAATTTTCAAAATATAGAGGAGTAATTTTTGTAATTTGAAAAAAATGATTTCTTATAAAACAATGTGAATACCTTTATCAAAGCTGAGGAACTAGACACAAAGCGCTTGTTATTCGTGGGTCTTGTACCTACACTTGTTTTTATGGCCTCGAGCCGTGCTTGATTACTTACCCTTATAGAGTGTGCGTCCAAACTTGTTATTAGTAGTCTTTGTGTTGCGATTGCTTTGTTGCCTTCGTGCTGCTCTTGTTTTCGTGGCATCAAGCCGTGCTTGGTTACTTAATACTTATCTTCGTGAACTGTATATCCACACTTGTTATTCGTGGTTTCTATGTTGTGCTTGTTATTCATAGCCTACGTGCTGCGCTTGTTATTTGTGGTTTCTGTGCCGCGCTTGTTATTCATGGCCTATGTGGTGCACTTGTTTTTATGGCCTTCAATCTGTGCTTGTTATCTGTGGCCTCTACGCCACGCTAGTTATTCACTTGTGTTGGTTCCTTTGATGAAACAAGTTTTTGGGGAAAACGTTTTAATTATGATTTGGTATTACCAAAAAACAAATCTTTTTATCAAAGTTTTATTTAAATTGAACTAGATATTATTTTCTATAGTTTCTTGTTTTGATAAATACAAGTATGATTATAAAAAGATTGAAAAAAAAAGGAAAAAGTTATATATATATATATATATATATATAAATATATGAATGATAATATTTATTTATTTTTGTATATATTAAAATATATCTACAAACATGCCTCACACATATTTATTGTCTAACATCCCAGATTTTAAGGAAAGTTATTATCTAAAAATTAGTCAAAGGCATAGAGATGATTGAGGAATGATTATATAATCTTATTTGGGGATTTAGAAAATTAGGGGGAGGTTTAATTTCCAAAAAAAGTGGCCTAAATAATTTTAAAGCAATTTTCAGGAATTAAAGGCCTATTCTTAAATAATTCAAGATAAATAGTTAGTGATCATCATTTAGCCAGAAAATCTTAAGGAAATTATTTTATGGCTTGAAGAAGCTAAGTAAGGAAGAAACTCTTTTTAATGTGCGAAGGATTAATTTCTAGGAATTATTTGTTGTTTTCAGTAAAAAGGATTGAACTGTTAATAAAAGATTAATTGAAGGGCAAAGTAGTCATTACCTCTGCCACACACCACTCACTGCCTCTCCTAATTAACTTATTCATCGGTCAGAAAGGCAGAGTGAGAGAACAAGAGAGAGGCCGAGACCGAGAGAACCAGAGGTGGATCGTTGACGAAAAAGAAGAAGAGAGGTCGAACACCCACATGCAACCTTAGAATCCGACCAGTGTAAGCCCCTCAGCATCTTCCCGTCTTTGATATCTGCGATTGGGTGGTTTATTTAAAAGGGGGAGATCGGATTCCCACTCTGAGAGGGGGAATCACCAATTAAAGATTTTAATAGTATCTAAGGGTAGACTAAAGATTATGTAGGGCGTTGCTTGTGTTTGTTGGCTTGGGTTGTGATTTTCGTACCTGTGACTTGCTGTTCTAGTTTGTATGGTTTGGATTCTCTGAAGTCAAGCCTAAAGAAAGTGAAGCTGCATAATAAATTATGAAATTAGCATTATACAGTTGTGTAAATGTTATTTAAGTGACTGCATGTTGTTTTGGATTGAGGTTGATGGGTTTTGAAACTGAACCTTGCTATTCAGAGAAGTTTTCTTATGAAAATCTCAAAGAAATCCTCAAATGTTATTCTCCCTCCGGTCCTAATATAGGACAACATTTGAGAGTTGAACTTGGTTCTAATTATAGAACAAAATTCTAATTTTTGTCAATTTCTTTCTAAAATACTCCTATTGATACTTTCCCAATAATAATTAAACACAATAATAATTTAATAAAACTAAATCAGAAGTTGTTGAGGGAGATTGATGACGTCGGATCGTGTAAGAGCTTGGAGAAGTCGTGTATGAGGTAGGAGATGTATAAGAAAAAATTAGAGAATTAACGTAATTAGATGCCATTTTAAATTTTAAATAAGGGTATTTTAGGAAAATAAATATGATTAACTAAGTTAACTATTATCCTTAATTTCTCCAAAGTTAGGTAAATATATCCTATAATTAGGACTGGAGGGAGTATTAAATAAGAGTCTTGTGGTTGTATGAACATGGGTGCACATTGGAGTTGAAGTTTGAAAAGAAAAATCGTACATAACCCACTGGTTGGTGTCATTTAGAATAAATAATGGTGTTAGCTATCTAAACTAGGCTTAAAGATATTAAATTGATCATGAAAGCTTTATGGGCTTGAAAGATAAGGCTGAAAACTCACTGGAAGCTTGCTGTTTAAAGTTTATTCATGCTGGATAATTGTTCTAGATAGCTAAATAAGAATCTAGATGATTAAGGTGTGTTTAAAGATTCTATAATCCATATTATCCAAGCTGGAATTTTCTTAGTTGTGATGGTACTGTCCAAGTAATTAAGGGGCGATGACTCCTTTTCTGGGAAAACTGAGAAGTTTTCTGGATTATGATGTGCTGCAATGAATTTGTCAAGGATGTGAAATTATTTTTAAGAGGCTTGCCGTATCATACTTCCATAATGATGAATAATGATGTTTTGAAGCTGAAAATTTTCAAGATGATAAAGAATGTTGGAGATGTTGTTGGATGTTTGTAGATTTGAAAGCTGATTTGTATATGTGAGTAGATGTCTATGATGTTTGTAGATGCATATGGTGATTCTTGTTGAATCAGATTGTTAAAACTTAAAAAATAACCATAAAGTTCTATTTTGAGACTTGTAAACTGCTAAGCAAGTGATTCATTTATTTAGAGTATGTTTTGGGATGCTCAAATAACCAATAGACATGTTTGGAAACATTATAATGAGGAATTAAGGACTGTTTTTAAATCTGAACATTTTTCAGATAAGGAAATGAGTTATTTTGAGTACTTAAATGTTATAGTGCACAATATGGACCCATTGTCTGGAAACAATGTATATGAAGGACTATAAGTGTATACGCATGTGTGTTATTTGACGGTATGCTTTGGGCACCTATTGAAACCATGTGGGAGGGGTAATTATGATGGTTTAAATATTGCTTCAGTCCGAAAAATTGTAATACCCCAAAATATGTATAAGGGTTCAATGACTTCAAAAGAGAATGTAACTAATGTTAGGAAACACTTTTGTGGAATAAAGTGTGAATTATGATCCGAATTAGCAGTGGAAAAGGCCCAAACCCATTGTCAAAAATTTAATCGTGATAACAAAGTCTAATTGGGATATTTTGAGAGATCATTATCCTTTTTCAATGGGCCATAAATTTTATCCAACATGAGGGAGCAAGAGGGAAATAAATGTTAAGATAATTATGCTAAAAGATGAAGTAATTTTGGCCAAGTAAATGTGGTGGAAAGTCAAAAGTTGGTATGTGCTTAATTGCAATTGGATGTTAATATGTAAGAAGGTGGAATGGCTTATTCAAGAAGCCACTTAACTCCTTCACAAGGCCACATTCACGTCACTTGAAGAGAGGAAGGAGGGAACTCAATTGTGACCAAGTGTTACAAGAGGAAGAAAAGTCAAAAATATCATTCTTAAAGCAATATGTGAGAAGGAGAAAAATATGATAAAAGGAGCCATTTTATCTCTTTCTCTTGTCCCATTTTCGGTTAACAATTGTTGGCTAAATAAGAGGTGATGACTTGCATTAAAAAGAGGCACCTTACGTATGGAATAAAGAAGGAAAGAGAAAGATGATGATATCAATTTGTTGGCACATGTTAAGGCCATTATAATATATTATTTTGAGGAGGTGGAAGTGTGATATTTTTGATAAATCATTTATCTCTTTCAAGTCCCATAGTTCAGCTGGACTTTAAGTGATAAGGGAAAGGAAAAATCTGATCATTTATCACCCTCTCTCTCCATCTTTAAGTCAGTCCAGCAGCTGCAACACGAGAGGCAAGAAGAGGCCATTGAAGGTGAGACTTTCTACCTTGATTTTCACCTTTTTAACCTCATCTATGGCTCAAGTGTCCTTCACAAACTTTGTTCCTCTTGATGAGAGCTTCATTTCTATGGTTTTAGAATTTCAATAGGAGGTGTTTTGAGCCATCATCCAAGAACAAAAGCTAAAAAACCAAAGAAAGAAGCTAAAGAGAAGCAAGAGGTAAGTATTATCATCAATTTGAGCTATTGGTTGTGTTGGTTGAATGAGTATTTTGGCATGTGTAAATCTGCCCTGATTTTGGCCAAACAAGGGTTTGGGTAATTCATGATGTTTTGGTTATGTTATTGGTGGTTTAGGATGATTGGGAACCATTTGACATAAGTTTGATGCTGAAATTGAAAGTTGGTAATTGTTGGGATTTATTTTGAATTTTCTGCCAAAACAGGACATGGAAAATAATTGGGAATTTGTTAATTTTGATGTTACCATTGTATTCTACATGAAAAATTATGTGGAAATAGCCCTGGGTTGTGAATTTTGGGTCATTCAAACTCAAAATGTAAATCTGGGTTTTCAGCCTGAACAGAATTCCAGCGTGGTACTCTACTTGTGTGGTGTTTTTGGATAACCAAATTATCTCTAAAAATTATGAAACTTTCCAGTCTTAAAGTTCACATTCCAAACTTCAAAATAGATATATAATTTGTGTCATTTCGTTTTTTGAGCTGGGAGTTCGGGTTTCCCAAAGTTTGATGTTGAAATTGGACTTAATTCTGGAGCAGTGTGGGATTTTGTGTAATTCTGGAATTGTGTGGTGATTTCCGGTAATGATTCTTATTTTTCCTATGAAGAGGACTTCAATAGTTTTCCATAGGACTTGGGATCACCTCATTTCAATTTTTGTAGAATTAGTTATGATTTTTCAAAATCTGGAGAAAATTCTTGCAGATTTGGTCCCTTATGTGAAAATCGAAGATGTAATGGCATAATGTAATATTGTTAAACTTTGAGGTTAGGAATTGGTCTTTTAGGTTAATTGACCACTTTAACTCCTTAGTTGATTTGATTAAATGTCCCTAATGATAACCAACTTGAGTGTTTGAATTAAAGAATTAGATTAAGTAATAACCTGTCGTTGAAATTCTAATTATAGGATTTGACATTTGCCCTGCACGTGATAAACCAGTGCCAGTGCACGAGCGGAAAGAATAAGGTAGTGACCCTTTCTCTTATTATGTGTATGATGCCTTGCATGTATGTCATTTTACTGAATATGCCGTGATGTAACATTGCCGTTGTGAAATGCCGTTGTTGTGCTGTTATGAAATATGCCGTTGTGAATGCAGCGAAAGCTGTTGCAGAAATGCCGTTGTGTTGTTGTTGTTGTGATTTGCTTACATGCTTTTTTATTGTACATGTTATAAGTGAATTGTTACTACTGAGATTTTTTTGAATCTCATTCTTTCCAATGACTAACCTACAGCAAGGGTAAGCGGTTCAAAGGAAAAGCAAGTGATGAAGGGCGGTTAGAGCTCCTAGTTAGGAGTTTTAATTTTGGTAGTTAGTTGTCATATTTTGTTGTGGATTAGTTGCACATGTTGTATATATTAAATAGTATTGTGTAATCTCCTGTATGGGAAACTAAGCGTTGTAAACCCTTTATTAAGTAACGAAACCTGAGCGTTGTCGGGAATTTTTGGTTGCACTTTGATATGTATAAATGAAACCGAACTGGACAGACCAATTATATTCGAGATATGAATGTGAGACCGCACTAAACAAGTTTTGGAAAAGTTTTAAATTAATCATTGGTCTCTATTTCAACTTAATGATGCATTCTTGAACTATAAATTTGGCTATTAAGGTAGGGGGTTACAAAAATAATTTCAGAACCTAAGGAAGGGGCGGCCTAAAATTTGAGGGGACTAAAATAGCCAAAATACTCACTATCTGAGAAGCATTAGTGATGAAAGTAATGGGTAAACTAGCAGCTAGTTGGAATTGAAGAATTATAAATATAATGTGCATAAGTATGAATATAATTTTTTTTTCTAAGATGGCCAACCACTTTTAATTAAGGGTAGAGTTTGTTTAAATATAGGATTTTAAGAAGAAATATTCAATTTATAATTTATAGATGAAATAAGGGTTAACCTACCATTATACATATGCCTAAATGATAGGTTTTGATATTTGCCAAAGACCACCAAGAAATAAACACAGAAAGAAACAAGGAGAAGGTAATACGAAAGAAAGAGCAAAAGGCAGTAACTCTTTTCCTATCATGTCAATGTACATTGCATTGTTGCATGCTTGTTTGTGCCATATAGCTTGTGTGCGAACATGAACACATGTAATTTTATCCTTGCATAAGTTATTCTCCATGACCATGTGCAATAGATAGATATATAGTGCAGTTATTTGTGCAGTTTTATGCGTACCAGACTAGAGTGTATCTCATTACAAAGGGAGAGAGAGAAGGAGTGTCTTGGAATACGTGCCACTTTCCGTTTTGACTCCGATGGTCGATTCCGGCGCCAGAAATATCCCGTCGGACAGAGTGTCGGAACCAGTTTTGGCTTCTGTGCGAGGAAAGAAATCTAAGAAGGGTAATGTTGAGGAGGCTTCAAAGTCAAATAGGAGGCTTGTTGCGAAAGAACATTCAGAGGCTGATGTGGGTAAGAGGAAGGATTCCCTGTCTGGCATGGCAGGATCTGGTGTATCTTATAAGGACTCATTGTTAGGATTCAAGGGATCAGAGTACAATGGAGTTGCATATGGAAGCATAAGCGTGGAGGGGGATGCGAATATCTCTGATTTGGTGGACCAAGCTTGGAACATTCCTGAGCCTTCTGAGGCTTTAAAGCAACTTATGGAGATTTACCCAACGTTCCACATGTCTCAGGATGAGTATAACAGATGGGCGAAGCCTTGGAACAACGCCCTAATTATTACTACTTTGGGTATTAGAATGAATTGTTATAGACTGAAAGAGCATTTAGCAAGGATTTGGAAAATTAATTGCTTTGAGTTAATCGATCTGCCTAATAATTATTTTGTGGTGAAATTCAAAGACTCTGAGAGCTGGGAAAAGCATTACAGAAAGGTCTTGTTCGATGGTCCCTAGACGGTAGCTCAGCACTCCATTCTTGTGCAGAGGTGGTCGCCCTACTTTGATCCCTTCAGTAATCCTCTGGGCAGAGTTGCTTCTTGGATTAGAATTCCCCATGTACCTTTATTATTCTACAACAAAGAGTGTATGTGGAGATTGGGGGATATGATCGGAAAGACCATCAAGGTGGATCTGAACTCTATTGCTAACATGGAGGATGAGGAAGCTAAAATTCGCAGAGGACGTTATGCCAGGATATGTGTTGAGTTGGATCTGCAGAAGAAGCTTATCCCACGGATTATCTCAGCAGATGTGCTCTTCAACATTGAATTTGAGGGGCTTGATCTAATTTGTTTTTCATGTGGTAGATATGGCCACAGGAAGGAGAAGTGTCAATGGAGCCTGTTGAAACAAGATGCAAGCATGAAGGAAGTTTCAGGCCAGGGGAAGGGAGTGGATCTGAAGATGTCATCAGAAAAAAATTTCCCGGCGAAGGAAGAACTGTTTGGGCCGTGGATGCTTGTTCACAAACCAAGTAGAGCTCGTTTTCCAAGGAAGGAGGGAAGCAGGAGCAGAGTGGGTGATAGAGGGCAGTTCAAGTTTGCAGAGGGTAGGGCTGATGGCAGTGCTTTTCAGACACGATTTGCTGCGTTGGGTGAGATAGATCAAGATGTGGGTGAGGACTTCGAGAGCATTTTGAATTTTGAGAGGAAAAGGGAGGAGGCTCCTTTTGTTCAGGAAATGGGCTCGGCAAAGGAGGGGGAATTCTTTGTGCAGGAGGTGTCTTCGGCTAAAGAAAAGGATAAAATTAATAAATCTAAGAAAAAGCTGGTTGAAGGGAAAAAATGGGCTGTGGTGATGGGAAATGCTAAGCCTGCTATTGGTCAAGGAAAGGAGGCCATTATTTCGGGTTTGGATTGGGAAAATGAAAAAATGTAAGGAAATCATAAAGGGGAAAAAGACAAGGTTGGAGGGTCCAATAGGGAGCATCGGATTGTAAGAGGGAGCATTGAGAATAATGGGTTTGGTGAAGTCAAAAATTTTGAACAAAAAAAAAATGAAGTCAAAAAGAAAATAGTGTTGGAGAAAGAGGAAGGTTCACGTGGTGAAGGAGAAAAGGGTCCTTGTTGGTTGCTAAAGTCAAAAAGAAAATAGTATTGGAGAAAGAGGAAGATTCACGTGCTAAAGAAGGAAAAGGGTCCTTGTTGGTTGCTAAAGGAATAAGAAATAACGCCACCTCCAATGGTAACAAAAAGAATGTTGATTTGGCTATTAATTTATCCAAACACGTGGTGAGTTCTTCTGATCAGCTAGTGATGAATTCCTTGAAGCAACCAGCGTCTCATCTTGTAGTGGAGGTGATGCTGGAAAATAAACCTCCTGACGGGTAAGTACTCATGTTTATTCCAAGAAGAAAAATTTTATTTATTTTCCTATGATAGTGTCTTCTTGGAATTGTCGTGGAGCTTGTGGTAGAGCCTTTCCACGTATTTTTAAAGATATTGTTAAGAAGTATGATGTTAATGTCATGGGGTTATTAGAGCCTAGGGTCAGTGGAAATAGAGCGGATAAAATTGTGAGAGGTCTGGGCTTTACTGATTGGTTGAGGATTGAAGCTACCGGGTATGCCGGAGGTATTTGGGTATTATGGAATAGTAGGGATGCCCAGGTTCATTATATTTCTTCTAATCAATTAATTCATTGTAAAATCATCGGGAAGAATAACCAGGATCCAATGTTGGTGACTTTTGTTTATGGGGACACCAGTGTTTCAAAAAGGAGGGAGTTGTGGTCATCTCTTCTGAATATTAGTATGAATGTCACTATTCCTTGGCTTGTCCTTGGGGATTTTAATGCTTTTCTTGATCCCAGTGATAAGGAGGGAGGAGCAACACCTGTTCCCAGGTCTATGCATGACTTCCAAAGTTGTATCAATGGTTGTAATCTAAGTGTTGTTCCAGTAGTGGGGGACCGTTTTACTTGGGAGAAAACAGGGGTTAAGGAGAGGTTGGACTGGGTCTTTTGTAACTTTGAATGGGATTTAAATAATCCCCAAGCCAAAGCTCACCACAACCTCAAGTTCAAGTCTGACCACCGTGTAATTGTGGTGGCGGATAGACCTCGGTGTATAGCCAGGAATAGCGGGAAAAGGTTTCAATATCAAACGGCATGGGTTTTGGAAGTTGATTGGTCAAAAGGTATGTGACTTGGTGATCAGAATTTTTGAGTACCCGGAGGAGTCCCAGGCGGTGAATCATTTTTTTTGGAACCAGCAGGACGAATCTAAGAAACTTCATCTGATAGCTTGGGATGTGTTGAAGAAAGCGAAGACTGAGGGAGGTTTAGGGATAAAGGACCTTCGATGCCAGAATCAAGCTTTCCTCATGAAGCTATGTTAGGGATTGATCATGAAGCCGGAAGCTATATGGGTAAGATGCCTTCGTTCGAAATACTCATGCGGGTCGAATAAAGTTCCTCAAGTGCAAAGAAGATGGGATCAATCAGCCGTATGGAGTGGAATAGTTGCAGTTTGGGAAGAGTTTACTCAGGGGCTAGGTAGGATCCTGAAAAGTGGGAGATCCACTCAGGCATGGCAGGACCACTGGTCTCCTCTGGACAGACCACTAAAGGCCTATGTTGACAAGAATAAAGAGTTGGTGGATATGGATGCCAGTGTCAGTTCCTTTGTTTCTCAGGAAGGGGAATGGGACAGAGTAAGATGGGAGAGCTTTCTCCCTAACTGGGTTGTGGAGAAAATCATGTTGGTCCCTCCTCCTTTGGGATTTGAGGAGGATGTTATCTGTTAGAGATCGGCTTCTGATGGGAATTTTAGTGTTAAGTCAGCTTATGACAATATATACCACAAGCCTGAGCAAAACCGACATTCGCACTGGCGAACTTTATGGCAATGGAGAGGTCCTGAAAGAGTCAAAATGTTTATGTGGCAAGTATTCCATGAGAGATTACCAACGAATCAATTGAGAGCAAGGTATAATCCGAATGTCCTAAACACTTGTCCCTTTGAGTGT
The DNA here is from genome assembly GCA_963210345.1 of Inga oerstediana. Classification (NCBI taxonomy): domain Eukaryota; kingdom Viridiplantae; phylum Streptophyta; class Magnoliopsida; order Fabales; family Fabaceae; genus Inga; species Inga oerstediana. Next base: position 22,124,464 of record OY723408.1, on the reverse strand, counting down.
GAGAGTGAAGAGAGTATCCTCCATATACTGAGAGACTGTGAGCAAGCCAAGAGAGTGTGGTTTCTTATAACTAACAATATATACTATACTATGTTCTTTTCTGGTAATTTGCAGGAATGGCTTAAATGGAATTTGCAAAATTCCCCTGGGAACAGGAGGACGACTAGATGGCCATGGCAAAGAGTGTTCAACACCGTATGCTGGCTCCTATGGAAGAACCAATGCAGCTGGGCACTAGAAGGGAGAGCTGACAACCCAAGCCAGATAGTTTACAAATTTTTGTATCATCTCTTCGAAGGAGTGGAAAATGGCAGCTTCTGTCATCAGATTTTCAAAACACCAGATAGGGGAACTGACCGCTGGCAACCTCCAGATCCGGGTTATGTACGTGTGGATGTAGATGGGTCTAGAAACATAAACGGACAGGCGGCCTGTGGCGGGGTCATAAGGGACAACCAGGGCAACTGGATGTGTGGATTCCAACAGAAGCTAGGGCATAGTAACTCGGCTGCTGCGGAAATTCATGCGATTCACAGTGGACTTCAGTTATGTAAACAATTGGGTTTTACCAAGATCAGGCTCTTTACAGATTCTTTGCAGGCTATTCATCTATTATCTATAGATGGCGGCACTGCTCACCCTCTATTTGATGTTCTCTTAGAGACGAGATCCCTCATTTATAGCGACTGGGACTTGGCGATCACTCATGCCCACAGAGAGACTATCCGATGCGCTGACTATTTAGCTAGGAAAGCTCAGTTGAGCAATCAGGATTTTTGGGTGATAGAAACATGCCCCGTGGAATGCAATCAACTATTTGCGCTGGATTGTGGTGGAATACTACAAGATCATTCGGTGATGCAGACTTCTTAGCATTCTTGTAACTCTTCAAGCTTTGCTTGCATTTGTACGCAAAAAAAAAAAGAAATTTATTCACTTTTGCACATCTGCAATGTGAATGTGCCCCGGTTAAGTTATTCAATTTATCTATCTATAAGATATATATGCACCAGCCTGCTATTTAGCTCAGATGTATATGTGCACCAGCCTACTGTTTAGCTCGAATAGTATATGTTTTATTTATCATGGTTATTTGCAAGGTGTTATTTTTCTTCATGGCTTATAAGTGTATGCTTAGTTTATAGCTTTATAAAATTAACATGATGAAAGTAGTTACTACTGAGATTTCCCCTCACCTCTTTCTTCAATGATATATAGTAGGGGCAAGCACCTCTAACGGAAAGAGCGTAGTAGTTGGTGAAGCCTACAGGAGGAGCAAGCTGTGGAAGCTAATATTGTGTTTAAACTAAGCTTATGACTTAAAGTTAGTCATACTTTTGTTTTGGTAATGAGATTAATTGTGTATGTATATATGTCTTTTGGGCATGTAAATACCTCCATAAGGAGGAGAGATAAGATAGTTATAGCCTAAGGTAAGAAAGTATGCTTATAAGGTTGTTAGTAGCGGTGATTATTAGTTGTTAAATATAATCGTGTTTACAAACCAGGGCAAGTGTATGTGTGATGCCCTGAGGTGTTTACATGCCAGTATTACATACTCAAGTTTTGAATTAATAGGTAATTTGATATAGGATGGGTGATTTCTATGTTAAGGGAAGTATAGTTTAACCCGGGTCTTGTTAAATTATTATAAGTTTCCATAAAAGGTTTTATAAGTTTGAACCTCTTTCTTTGATTTTCGGTTATTATAAAATTCCATTCTTGATTTAGAGAAATTCTATAAATTACTGCAAAATTTTATAAAGTTCAATTTTTAAGGTATTGAATGGATTATTAATGGTTCAAGAACAATAAAACTCTTCTATAAGGTATTCCTAAAGCAAGGTCTTACATATTGTCAATATTTTATATATATCTGAGTTCTTGTGGTATGGCTCTCTCATCTTGAGAATATTCATGATTTGATATTCATTTATGTATTCTTGAATTGTTTTTGTAATAAATCATGTAATAAGGCAATTCGTTTACCGACCAAATTATTTGTATTGCGGAGTAAATCTTCTTTGGTTCTGATTCATATCTGCAACGGCGCCGTTTCGAACTCATCACTTGAGTGGAGGAGTCAAAATGCTCCCCCATCAAGCCAAGAGTTCAAATGCTGCTGCTGCGGAGTAAATCTTCTACTTGTGGGATAACCGTGTAAATTGTTATGGTGAAGTTAATATTATTATAAATTTAATTTATTATTTAGCTGTAGATAAAAGTGGCCCCGCAAAATTTGTAGATATGGTGTCGACTTCCTTATTTGTGTATGTATGTACAGATTCATGAATGAATATTATAATGTCAATTGATATCATGTTAATTAAGTAGATCTTGTTGATTATAACTAGAATTTGTAAATTCATAGGACTTACAAAATAAAGTCGCTTTATAGTCACGCTTATAGGTGTTGGGGCGCGACAATTAAACCCTTAATATAATTTGTCTAACTATTTATCTATCTTAAAATGTTCTAACTTTGATATTGTGAAGCTAAATAATCTTCTTTAAAAGACCAAATAGCAAATTAATGAACGAGCTCCAATAATGATATTTTAAAAATATTAATTAATTTTAACTAAATTTCTTAATTTGTGTGAAGTTATTAACAAAATAGTAATAATGATCAAATGAAGTAATAATTATAAAGATATGTGTTGCCAAAAAATATTATAAAGATATGATGGGTAAATATTTTACATCTCAATTGGCATGTAATTAATGAAAAGGAATTGCCCTTTTCTTATATTGTGGCCATATGGTGTCTAAATATTTACTAAAACAACAACAATAATAAAGCCTTTATCTGACTAGGTGGGGTCAGCTATATATCGCATGATGCCATTATGCTCTGTTGAAAACCATATTTTTAGAGATATTATTAACCAAAAGATCCCTTTCTATAACCTCGTTGAGCGTTTGCTTCGACCTTTCTTGACTTCGTTTTACAGGACTCCATGTTGTATGTTCAACCCTCCTATAGAGCACTCAATGGCCTTTGTTGAACATGTCCAAACCACCTTAGACAATTTTTTACCATTTTTCCTTCAATAGAAGCCACTTCAACTCATTCGTGTATATGAGTATTACGAATCTTATTTTTTCTTATATGACTACACATTCATCTTAACATCCTCATCTCGGCTACTCCAATTTTATGTTCATGTTGTCCCTTTAAAGTCCAACACTTATGTCATATAGCATTGCTAGTCTTATAGTAGTACGATAAAACTTTCCTTTTACCGTATTAGGTACTTTCTGATTACAAATAACTCAAATAGCTTTTTTCCATCTATATCATCCAGCATGAATTCTGTGATTAACATCTCCATCACTTTTATCATCTTGTTGTATAATTGATCCCAAATATCTAAATTTTATCACTTGTGGAATGACTTGCCTCCCTCCTTCCAATCTAACTTTCACATCACTTCTACCTTATCTCTTATCAAAATTGTAATGTATGTATTTAGTTTTACTCTTACTCAAATGAAAGCCTTTCAATTCCAGAGTTCGTCTCCATATTTCAAGTTTAGAATTAATTCACTCTATGAATTTAGCCAACAAAACTACATCATCAGCAAAAAGCATGCATTTAGAGATTGTTTATAGGCTCAGTTAGAATATTTACCACTAGGTTAAATAAATAAAGGCTAAAAGCTGATCCCTAATGTAGGTCAATCCTTATAAGAAAGTCCTTTGTAACACTTCCCGGCGTTTTAATATTGGTTGTAAGCCTCTCATACATGTCCTAAATGACTTTGATATATACAACCTACACCCCCTTCTTTTCCAAAACTTTCCAAAGTATATCTATTGGCACATGGTCATACACTTTTTTCAAATCAATGATAATTATATGCAAATCCCTCCCTTTGCTCCAACGTTTTTCCATTAACACCCTTAATAAATAAATTTCTTTTGTTGTGGACTTTCCTAGCATGAATCCAAATTGGATTTCAGCAATATCAGTCTCCAATCTCAACCTGTATTTAATCACCTTTTCCCATAAATTTATTGTATGACTTATAAGCTTATTCCCTCTATAGTTTGCAAAATTTTGAATAACCACTTTATTTTTATAAATAAGGATCAAAATAATTTTTCTCTACTCATCCGGCATTTTCTTTGATCGTAAAATCTCATTAAATAATTTTGGAAGCCACAACACACCCACTTCACCCAAACATTTCCGAACTTCAATAGGAATACCATTATGTCCAACATCTTTACTATTTTTCATTTTCTTAAGAGCTTCCTTAACCTCAACAACTCAAATCTTGCGATAAAATGACAAATTGAGATCACCTTCTTGAATTGTCAAATCTCAAATCTTCTCAATAACAAAGCAACCCTCCCCCTCGATATGCTATATCTGTTTCAAATTAGTTGTCACATATGTATGGGACCATTATTTTGAAAATGTTCTCTTACTCACATGCTAATGAAGACGCATAAAAAAAAGTTATAACAATGTGGACCCCGCGAAGAAATTGAATGCCTTCTTGTTGCCAAATTTTCAGACAAATTGCAATCCAAGAAATGGTTCAAAACATATATGCTGGTTCAAAACATATATGCTTCTTGTTATGATATGACTACGGACTCCAATTAATATATGACTCACGACTGGGCCACTATCGGCATCATGACTTTGTGACTTTTTTTTTTTTTTAAGACTTTGTGACTTGATTATTATTGCTTTTATTTTTTCTTGGCCTTGTAATATAGCGTGACATAGAATACAGTAGATGGTAACATGGTGCTATATAGCGTGTTGGAAAAATTGGAATTTAACCTAACTTGGTCATACTAAGTAAGAAATTAAAGTCAAGGTTAATTTTCATTTTGACTTTGAAGTCAAGGTTAATGTTGAAAAGTTTTTAACCCAACTTGATAACAACCCCCACATGGATTTATATCCGTGTTCTTTGGTTTGTTGAGGACTCTGGCACAGTTCCCTGAAAAAGTGAATGACACCTTATAAAATTTGAGATATAATATGTATTATAAATTATACTTGTGAATAATATGCTAGTTATGGCAAAAAAAAAAAAAAAAAGAGAATAATATGCTAGTACAACAATTTATAATTTATATTAACATATTGATATTGATGATGATTTGATACTGACATTGATTTATTGATCCTTTATTTAACATTTATAATAAATTATATTTTTTGTCACAATAATGATTAATATTAGTTATTTTGATCTAAACGAAAAAAATTCTACTCCTTCGGACATCTTTAACCCAACCTGGCAACATCATGTAGGGTAGTGTGATTGATTGTTGTCAGCTGAAATTGGCCCAATCACGATCTAAAAAAAACACTTAGATTTTTGCAAAAAGAAAATAAATTACATGAAATTCTCAGAAATTTTTTATCATACCTACAGATAATCCTATTAATTTTTAAAATTTAATAATAAACTTTCCCGAGTTTGGAAGTCGTATAACTCTCAATTGTTAATTATATACCTCTTAAACTGTGTTTTTATGTACATATAACACTCTCAACTTTATTTGATATAGAGATAACCTCCTAAACTTTAAATTGTAGCGTGAATAGCCTATAAAAAAAATTAATTATACAAATTATTTACATAAATGTAAAAGTTTAGAGGTTTGTTGTACATTTCAAGCGTTAGATAAATTTTAAAGAAGGTTATGTATATATGTTGGCAAAAAAAGGTTATGTTGGCAACAGCCCCACATTATGTCTTTGCGTGCTCGTTGGTTTTGGAAATTTTTGCATCTTCTTTACGGCAAAAAATAGAAAGTTTTTTTTTTTTTACCTGAATAAAAAAAGAAAAGTTTTCGACATTATGCAAAATATAAGAACAAGTCTTTCAAACATATTTTTGTTAATCAAAATTAATCTTAACATAAACATAGTTGGAAAAAAATTATGAAACAATAAAGATAATTCATGTTAAAAATATTGATATATAAACTTTGAAAACTTCAAATGCTCAATATTATATTGTAGTCAATGAATTAATCAATCATCATAAATCAAGCTAACACAAATCTTAGTATGAGGTGATGTAGAAGGACTAGATTAATGCACAATTAATCAAAGAAATGTACACAAGAGAACACTCATAGATTTAAGTGTTTAACTCCTCTCACAGGTATAAGAAATTTCGCTCAATACCACGTAGACTAGGTCCTACCATATGCTTGTAGAAATTCTACTCTCTCCACCACTATACAACACCTAGATTCATGAATTAAGGGGACTTTTTAAAAGGGTTGTAATGATGGAAATGGTATCATGGAAGGGATAATCAAACAAGTACTATGCATGCATAAAAGTATACAATAGCATCCACTGTATTTTTTAGGCTCAAATAACCACATCTTCTAGCCAATCAAAACAAATGCCTTATTTATTTTTCTTCTTTATTTCTTCTTTTCTCTCTTTTTTTTTTCCTTCTATTTTTTTCTTCCTTCCTTTCTTTTTTTTACCTCCTTTTTTTTTCCTTTTTGCTTTTTCTTCTAGTTGTGTTTATATATATATATATATATATAATGCATGTTAATGGCATTTCTTCATACCAACAATATTAATGACAATTCAATGATGTTTGGATGTCAATATAATACAAACGGGATGCTTACATAGTGCTTGTTAATAAATGATAGATTTTGGAATATGAATGGCTCAAATGGGTAAACAAAGGCAATGATGAATGGTTTATGTTTAGGTCAATATGTTTAGAAATGAATGCCCCTATCATATTCATTAATCTAAATGCAAATGTGATTTTGAAAAAGAATTTAAACAAATTCTAGAGGTACATTAGAATAGGTGGCAAACACACATTAATGAATGAAAATTAGGCATAAAATCCTTCCAACAAAGGTTTTCTTCTCAAATGCATATTCACAAAGATTAATTGAACATTACCCTAATCAAAATGCATTAACTCAACTAATCCAAATGCTAACTCTAAGAGCAATAACAAATCAATTCATTAAAAATCAACCAAGAGCATAAGATATTACCATAAGTATTTAGACAAATTTCTAAAACAAGGAGTGATAAAAATCTAAAAGTGCGGTTTGGATCAAGAATTTTCTGAATTTTTTTTTTAAAAAATGACACATTTTTGCAACTAGGCACAATAAAGCACACAAAACTCAAATCCTAATCCCTCCCCCACACTTAAATCTTGCATTGTCCTTAATGTAAAACATAAGGGCAAAGGAATGACCAGAGCTCAAAGCATAAGGGGGTGAACAACAAAAAGAATCTACCTTTTACTACTGGATTATGTCTCTCCCCCGCACTTATCTTCCTCATACAACAACTAAACTCAAAGAATCAAAAAAATTAGGAAGAAAACAAGTAAGGAAAGAGACAACCTTTGTTAGAATCTTTTAAGGCACTTGAAAGAGAAGTTCTCATCCAATATGAGAAACATGATGATCTTCATAGTGTATACTTCTCTTTGCTTGATTTTCTTAGGTGGAGGTGGTTCAAGATCAATTAGAAGAGGTTCAAGAATGTAAGGTGGATGTTGGTACTGCAAAGGACTCTTCCAAGTGTATGCCTGCAAAGAAGACAAGCCAAAAGCAGTATCGAATCCAAAGATATAAACATGGAGAGACTTAGAGGATGGTGCAAACATATTAAGAACAAAAACTCTCTAAGTAGGAATCATACCCAAAAAAATCAATTTGGTTCCCTTCAGTAGGAACCAAACAAGTAGTCACAGTTTCAAAATTCTCCTGAGCTTGCAATGGGGAAAATGCAGAATCCAACTTAGTATTTTAGTGCATTACATCACTTTTGCAATCACAAGAGTTAGGAAGTAAAAGAGTGGAAGAAGAAAGAGAATTGATTAAGCTATTTCCACCTAAAAATGCAAAACATGTATTTTCATTTTCTATATTAGATGGGAAATAGCAAGAAAGAACTAAATGGAAAGATTCATTGTCATTTACAATTTTATTAATCAAAATCATTGAATCTTTCCTTATTAAACTACCTAAATCATGCAATTCAATGGGCTCAAAAGATGCACAATTGTCAAGGCCTTTATCAAGTGTAACATGTACTTTGATGTTATCAATTGAACTAGATGAAGAATCAAGGACATGTGAAGAAGAAAGCCAATTATCAATGTCGGTGCAAACAACACAAGACATTTCACCTTCACATGAACAAATAAAAGTAGTATGTAAAAAAGAGGGAAAAACAAGTTCTTCATCATGTTCAATAGCATTAAAAAATTCCAAATCATGTTTGCCTACACTTAAAAGAGAAGAAAAATCAAGCAAGCAAGCATCACTTAGACAATCATTTAAGCTATCATCAGGTTTACACTTCACTACAATTTGACAATCCAAGCACAATTCATCATTTCCCACAATGTCATTCTTAATGTGTTCATCACTCCTAGAACTAGAGAAATAACATATTCATCACACATAGAAGCATTTATAGTGCAAGTAATATCATCAACTATACAACTACTGTAACCCCCTTCACGATTAAGGCCAAGATTAGTTCGTAAAAACGTAATTAATGTGGAATTAGAGACCGTAATAGATTTTGGGACTTAAACAAAGTCAATCTTCCCAAAATCATGGCTTACAAAAACTTTTACAAAATTTGTTCATGACGGTCTTATATTCACATTTCAATACTAAATGGCCTGTACAAGTTGATTTCATTTACCAATATCAGAGTATAAAGCAAATTCCCGACACACTCGGGTTCCATTCATTAATAAGGGTTTTACAAAGGCACAAAGCCCACAATTCATACCCTTTTTCCTTACCTTTTTCAAGCTTTCTTCTCTTCCTTTTTCTGCCAAAAATGGCGCCCAGCTGAGAGAGAGAGATGAGAGTGAGAGATGGAGTGGGAAGATGAAGAAGATAGTGATGATTACTCCCTCCTTTCAGCTGCACACGAAAATGTGGGGAGGAAGAGAGAGAAAGAATCATATTAAACTCTCATTTGACTTTTCTTACATACTCACTCTTTGCCACTTGTCACACTACCATTGGCTCTCACCAAATAAGTCACAAATTAACTACTTTAATATCTCCATTAGCCATTTAATCACACATCTCATTTTCTCTTAGCTAGTAATTAATTTCTCCATTAATTACCACTTATGGCCAATATTTCCATTTTCCAATTTTTCAATAATTATGACATATTAATTTAATATTGCCATAAAACACATAATAATTCCAATTAAATTCATAATTATCCATAATAATCATGATTAACACATAATCAAAAATTGGGATATTACAATTCTCCCCCCGTTCAATAAATTTCGCCCTTGAAATTTCTTACACATCATGGGGTATAAAATCAGGAAATCTTTTCCTCATGTCCGCTTCAGCCTCCCAAGTGGCTTCCCTTGATGACATTCCCTTCCAGACCACCTTCACAAACGGTAAGCTTCGGTGCCTGAGTCGCCGCTCTTCTCGATCAATGATACGCTCTGGCTCTACCGCATAAGTGAAATTATCTTGCAACTCAACCTCTTCATACTCAATGATATGCTAGGGTCTGGTTGGTACTTCTTGAGCTGCGAGACATGGAATACATCATGCAGTCTACTCAAACTCGGGGGTAGGGCTATCCGATATGCTACAGGTCCGATTCGTGCTAGAATCTCAAATGGACCAATGTATCTCGGACTCAGCTTCTTCCGCTTGATCGCTCTCCCGATGCCTGTGACCGGAGACACTCTCAAGAAAACATGCTCCCCCACTTCAAACCCAAGAGGTCTTCTCCTCTTATCAGTATAGCTCTTCTGACGACTCTGTGCTATAAGGAGCCTCTTCCTGATAACTCGGATATGTTCAGCGGTTTGGTCAACAAGATCCGGCTCATACAACTTCCTCTCAGACAACTCTGACCAGCACAACAGTGACTGGCACTTCCTCCCATATAGTGCTTCATAAGGAGCCATTTGAATGCTCGCATGGTAACTGTTGTTATAAGCAAACTCAGCCAATGGGAGATAGTAGTCCCACTTTTCCTTGAAGTCTAGGACACACGCTCTCAGCATATCTTCTAAAGTCTGGATAGTCCTCTCTGACTGTCCTTCTGTCTGAGGATGGTAGGCCGTGCTAAACCTCAATTGAGTACCCATAGCTTTGTGTAGAGCCTTCCAGAATCTCGAAGTAAACCGAGGATCTCTATTGGAGATTATATTCTTTGGTGTACCATGAAGTCTCACAATCTCTTTGATATATATCTCAGCCAGCCTATCAAGAGAATAGCTAGCATTGATAGGTATGAAGTGCGCAGACTTCATGAGTCGATCAACAATCACCCAAATCGCATCGTAGTTCTTGATCTTAGGCAGACCCACCACTAGATCCATGGTCACACTCTCCCACTTCCATTCTGGGATTTCTGGACTCTGAAGCAAACCTGGTGGTCTCTGGTGTTCAATCTTCACCTTTTGACAGGTAAGACACCGTGCCACATACTTAGTCACATCACTCTTCAACCCTGGCCACCAATACATAGATTTCAAATTGTGATACATCTTGGTCATACCGGGGTGAAGAGTATACTGACTCTTATGAGCCTCATCAAGAATTCTCAATCTCAACTCCGCCTTCAGTGGTACATAGATTCTCTTCTGATAACGCACCAATCCACTTGGTGACAAGTCATAGTCTCGAGCCTCCCCTCGCTCAATCCTAGCTCGGATCAACTGGGCTAGCTCATCATGCATTTGAGCCTCTTCAATCTCAGTCCTCAGGTCATTCTCCCCTTAGACCACACCATAACTGGCACACAGGATTTCCTTTGAGAGATTCAAATCCCGAAAATCCTCTATCAGTTTCCATTCTTGGATCATCATTGTTGTCACTAGCACCGCCTTCCGACTCAAAGCATCCGCGACGACATTAGCCTTACCCGGATGATATTTAATCTCTAAGTTATAATCTTTCAGCAACTCCATCCATCGACGCTGTCTCATGTTCAACTCTTTCTGATCATACAGATATTTGAGACTTTTGTGCTCGCAGTACAGTTCTACTGTCACACCATACAGGTAATGACGCCAAATTTTCAATGCAAACACAATTGCCGCAAGCTCCAGATCATGAGTGGGGTAGTTTATCTCATACGGTTTCAGCTGTCGAGAGGCATAGGCCACCACACGTCCCTGCTACATCAGGACACACCCTAACCCCTGCTTACTCGCATCATTGTACACGACGTAAGCCTCACTGGAATCAAGTATAATCAACACTGGTGCCGTAGTCAATCTCTCCTTCAGCTCAGTGAAACTCCGCTCACAACGTTCATCCCACAAAAATGGTTGATCCTTCCTCGTGAGCTTGGTCATCGACAATGCAATACGCGAGAAGTTCTGAATGAACCTCCGGTAATAACCAGCAAGACCCAGAAAACTACGAATCTCAGAAACAGTTTCTAGCCTTTTCCATTCAAGTACTGCTTCCACCTTACTGGGTTCCACCGATACCCCGTCTCGAGAGATCACATGGCTAAGGAACTTCACTTTCGTAAGCCAAAACTCACATTTGCTCAGTTTGGCATAGAGTTGCTTTTCTCGCAGAATTCGCAACACGATTCTCAGATGTTGCTCATGATCCTCCCTACTCTTGGAATAGATCAAGATGTCATCGATAAACACAATCATGAACTGGTCAAGATACTGTCGGAAGATGCGATTCATATAATCCATGAATATCACCGGTGCATTCTTCAAACCGAAGGGCATCACAAGGAACCCATAGTGCCCATATCTCGTTCTGAAAGCAGTCTTCAGAATGTCTGCTGCCTTCACACGTAATTGATGATATCCCGACCTTAGATCAATTTTGGAGAATACGCACGAGCCAGACAATTGATCTAACATGTCGTCAATCCTTGGGAGTGGATACTTATTCTTAACGGTTACCTTGTTAAGTTCTCGATAATCGATACAAAGCCTCAAGTTTCCATCTTTCTTTTTCACAAATAACACTGGAGCTCCCCACGGTGATACACTGGGTCTGATGAATCCTTTCTCAAGCAATTCTTCAATTTGCTTTTCAACTCCACCATTTCATTCGGGGCCATACGATATGGGGCTTTCGATATCGAACCGGCTCCAGGCACAATCTCAATTGGAAATTCCACTTCCCTTTCCGGAGGCAATCTACTAAGATCGTCTGGAAATACCTCAGGGAATTCATTTACCACAGGTATACTCTCTATGGCTTCACTTGACTCTCCCTGAACGGAGAAAAACACCATATACCCTTGGCATCCTTTCTCAAGATATCTCTCAGCTTTAGCCGTTGAAAGTAAATTCAAACTGGCATTTACATTGTTATCCCGCTGTTCACTACGGAAAATAATCCTCTTATTACCACAATCAAGCAATACATCATTTGCTGTCAACCAGTCAAAGCCCAAAAAAACTTCCAATTGTTGAAGTGGCAAACAAATCAAATTAACTACCGATTCACGACCCTCAACAACTATCACACAATTTAAACAGGCTTCGACTGCCACGGCCTTGACACCCATCGGCGTCGACACAACCAAATCAAATGGTAGTCTATGCATATGCAATCCCAGGCGCTTTACACAGTCATAAGCTATGAACGAATGACTTGCACCCGAGTCAAACAAAGTATCTAACTCATTATCACCAAGAAGAATTTTACCTTGGATCAATTCAGGCGACTTCCGGGCTTCCTCATGTGTCATCGCGAACACTCGACCCTGATTCCTGGGCCTTTGCTCTGCCGGCTGTTGTGGGCACTTAGGAGAAATGTGACCCACTTGCTTGCAATTGAAGCAAATCACCTCTCCAACACAAGTTCTTCCCAGATGGTACTTTCTGCACTGATTACACATTGGTCCCGCTGGAGGTCTCTGATCACTACGACCCCCAGGTTGATAGGGCTTCTTGCTACCACCCCCATATGAGGATCCTTGCCCCTTCCGCTTCTGGGAAGTATTAGCCTTGCTAGGCTCACTGCAACGACCATTACCCTTAGATGGGTACAGCTCTCTCAGATTATACTCAACAATTCTACACTCTTCCACGGCTTTATTGAAGTTAGTAAACTGATGAGCAGCTAACCTCTTCTTTAATTCGTGCCTCAATCCCCGGATTAGAATAGCGGAGCTCCACTCCTCATTATCTTTCTCCCGAAGATAGGCAGAATACCGTGACAATCGAGTGAAAGAGGAAAGATACTCGTCAAAGCTCTCCGTATCTCCCTGCTTGATAACCAGGAGCTCGGACTCTTTCTCAAGCCTCACCGACTTGGGGAAATATTTCTCGTTGAATTTTTCTTCAAATATCTCCTAAGTCAATGGTACATTCCGGTTCTTCAATGACGTGGCGATGTTCCTCCACCATCGGTCGGCGTCCCCTTCTAGCTTATACACAGCTAGTTTTGCCTTCACCTCTGTAGGGCACTCGAGGACTTTGAAAATCTTTTCTAACCGGTTCAACCAGTCCTCAGCAGCTTGGAGGTCAAACCTCCCTCTGAACACCGGAGGCATATGTTTGCAAAACTTGGAGACCCAAGAATTTAAGTCCCTTCCCTTACGAACCGGCACCCCTTAAGACTCTTGATTAGGCACCGTGTGAGGTGGGGATTCATGAGATCCATTGGACCCCTCAGCTATCCCCTCATGATGAGTCTCTAGTTGAGTCTCCTCATGAGTTGACTGGGCCCTTCCTTCATTTCGCTTGGCCCTTTCCTCTCTGAGCTCTTCCCTCAGCTCAGCTATCATATCCCTTTGTTCCCGTACGAGATCCATCATCTCTCGCATTGGGTCAGGAGGATTGTCATTAAGTTCCTCCCCCTCTGGGTCCTGTTGCCTGACTCTAGTAAGAGGGTGAACCATTTCGTCTTTATCACTACAAATGATTCACCATGTCAATACCTTAGCCAATGTATACACATAATCCATAACATTTATCTCAATCCACAATTAGTAGAAATACTCATGTGTATACGCAATAAGCACTTATCAATCATTAAGCTACCCTAAACTCAAGGATTAAGGTCAACTAAGGAGCTATCCTAGCAAATCCTCACATTGCCAGGAACTATAGCTCTGATACCACAAATGTAACCCCCTTCACGATTAAGGCCAAGATTAGTTCGTAAAAACGTAATTAATGTGGAATTAGAGACCGTAATAGATTTTGGGACTTAAACAAAGTCAATCTTCCCAAAATCATGGCTTACAAAAACTTTTACAAAATTTGTTCATGACGGTCTCATATTCACATTTCAATACTAAATGGCCTGTACAAGTTGATTTCATTCACCAATATCAGAGTATAAAGCAAATTCCCGACACACTCGGGTTCCATTCATTAATAAGGGTTTTACAAAGGCACAAAGCCCACAATTCATACCCTTTTTCCTTACCTTTTTCAAGCTTTCTTCTCTTCCTTTTTCTGCCAAAAATGGCGCCCAGCTGAGAGAGAGAGATGAGAGTGAGAGATGGAGTGGGAAGATGAAGAAGATAGTGATGATTACTCCCTCCTTTCAGCTGCACACGAAAATGTGGGGAGGAAGAGAGAGAAAGAATCATATTAAACTCTCATTTGACTTTTCTTACATACTCACTCTTTGCCACTTGTCACACTACCATTGGCTCTCACCAAATAAGTCACAAATTAACTACTTTAATCTCTCCATTAGCCATTTAATCACACATCTCATTTTCTCTTAGCTAGTAATTAATTTCTCCATTAATTACCACTTATGGCCAATATTTCCATTCTTCCAATTTTTCAATAATTATGACATATTAATTTAATATTGCCATAAAACACATAATAATTCCAATTAAATTCATAATTATCCATAATAATCATGATTAACCCATAATCAAAAATTGGGATATTACAACTACTATTAAAAATATTATAATGAGCATTTTCAACATCAAGTATATGAGGGGATTCGACCACAATTTCTTCATCCACCTCATCATCACTCACAACATCAAGAATAGTAGTAAGAGGAGGGTCAGCCTCTTCAAGAAGAGGAGGAATAGTACTATTGTTTGGAAGTAACTCCTCTGGTAGTTGAAGATGCACTTGCTTCTTCTTGACATCATTTGTGGGAGTAGGCACTAGAGGTATGAAACCTTCCACTTCTGAAGTGGCATGTAGCTTTTGCTCTTTGGTTCCTTCATCATTGGAGTCATAAGTCCATGGAGCTCTATCTTCTCCTCTAGTCTTCATCCACAACACATGATCAACAAACGTTTTGATAAAGCCTTCGATCTCCTCCATTCGCTCTTTGTGCTCTTTGGAAATCACATTTGCCTCATTAAACATGAACAACTTAAAGTGTTCAACTTTGAACTCATCATGTATTTTTCTCAATGCACAGGTTCTATCATCCATGTCGGGCAAGGTGAGGAAAGCATCAAGTCCATTAAGTTGAGGTGTAGGAGATTGTGGCGGAGGTTCATAGAATGATGGAGAAGGTGGTTCATAGGGAGTTCTCATGGTATGGAAGTAGGGGAAAATGAGGGAAGATGAAATGGAGATGATGATTCTTGGTAGAGTGGAGTGGATGATTCTTGATGGAATGGGTAGGGTGAAGAAGTATGGTTGAAATGGGATTGAGGTGGTTGGAAGGTGGGTTCATGATCAAAATAGGAGGTTTGTGAACAATATTGTTCCAAATGTGGATGGAGATACTGAAGATGTTGAGATTCAAAAACTCCTCCTTGATACTTTATATCTACTCGGAGGGAATCCAATTCATGTTGAAGCAAATCAAGCTTTTGAGAATATGTAAGATTAGAAAATTCTTCATGTCTCCAAGTGCCATAAGATTCATCCAAGAATTGAGAGCTTGAAGTTATTTCATTCTCTACGAAGGAATGCATAGGAGGATTAGTGTAAAACTGAAATTCATGATTTTCATTAGACCAAGCCATTCAAATTGCAATCAATTAAAACCCAATGAATTCTAAGTCCTAAAAATGCAAATGCAAAAACAAAAGAAAAATAAAAGAATGCAAATGCAAAAACAAAGGAAAATCAATATATTTGTTTGTATTACTTCAAAAATTTCTATGTAAAGATGCAATATGCTATGAATAACATGCAAAGCTACCTAAACTAACTAAAATGTAACCTAAAGGCTCAAGGTACGAATCAATCAAAAATTGACACTTAGCTACTAGGGAACCAATTACTTGGCTCCTTGGCAATTGCGCCACTTGAAGATTGGGCATTGTTGGCTTTTATGCTTTGGCAACCTCTTCAAAAATAACCAAGAATTGTAATATAGAGTGCAATCCTAAATTGTCTCTCAAAAAGCCTTTTATTAATTATCTAGAAATTAAGTGTAATAATTGACATGATTGATAAAAAGGGAAAATATTGATCTTTTGAAAATACTTTATGCAATTTAAAAATTAACTTGTTCTAAACTAATTCTTTTTTTTGGGATTTTTTTTTATAATATGGAATGAAATGATAATGAAACTAATGAAATGTGAGAAAACCAAGAAATCAACAAAGGAATACGCAATCCATCATAGCAATGATGTTAGGAATCCTTATTTAAAATGATTATGGGAGATTTAATCATACTATTTTCAAAATAACTCTAAGGGCTACCCCTTAGACTAGGTCTAACTTAAATTGATTAACACCAAGCCACCTTGCATATTAATCTCTCTAAATTAGGTTGATTAAGCACTCTAGTAATTAAATTAACTTAAAAATCATATTTAGCTTTTGATCCAATAACCGAGCCACCCCGCATTATTACTTAATTTTCTCATTAATTTTAATTTAACAATGGTTACCCATATGAAAAATAAAGATTAATTATGCTAAAATCCAATGCTAAATACAATTAATAAATTCATATTCTATTAATCAATACAAACATAAGACATCATTGATCCACTAACCAAACCACCTTGAAATTAGCATAAAATGTTCACAAAATCATCAATTCAATGACTAACCAGCACACATAAATGATAATTAAATAATATCAAATGTTTAACAAAGGTTCAAGCCACATCCAATCTCCAAATTACATCAAAATAAATCAATTCAACATCATAAAATTCATCATAAGACTTAGGAATCACAATTATAATGTAGAATTAGAGAAATGGAAGAACCAAAACTCTCCTATTGAATCTCCAAGTTCATGCCATTGCCTTTGCTACATTAACAGTTCCAGCCATTAGAGAATGAGTTTGAATGACAAAAATGGCAGTGTGACAGTGAGTGAGAGCCAGAGCAAGCCACGCACAACAGTCCAAAAAGCAGAACAGCCTCACCAGAAAATTACAGAGAAGAGCTGATGAAGGTGAAGTCCGAGGTGATGGTGGTTGAGCGAAAATATGGTCGAGAACAAAACTCTCTCAGGTTCTGTGTCTCTGCCACGGTACTGCTCTGGTTTTGGATCATGAATACTGCCGGAAACAATGGAAGGTCGCCGCTCACTCCTCTGGTTCGACTCCACGTTCCCAGCTCTGGTCTTTGGTTGCAGGTCGGTGGTGAAGGTGGATGCAAGATGATGGAAGTTGAAGGTGATGAGGGGCAGTGATGATGTGTATGGTTGGAGAGAAAATGAAGCTTCCGCCACTCCCCTCTGGTTCACGACCCTCTCTCCTGATTCTCACTCTCAGATCTTCCGCCCAAACTCACCACTCACGGCAGCTGCAGCTATAGGATGGTAGACTCGCCGGTGGCTGTGGTGGTGGTGGACGGTGCCACTGGCGAGAGAGGAAGACGAAGATGATGAAGAGCAAAGGAGCCAGATCCGGAGGTCCTGTGTTGCGGCTGCTCTCTCGTTCCTCGCCTTCAGCTTCCCTCTATTCTGTTTCAATTTCCTTCCAGATCTGACCTACAGTGCCAAAAACGCTGAGTTTTGCTAGACTAAAATGTCATTTTCCATATTCATGGGACCAAAATGTTATTCCTGGATTTCAATCCCCAAATTACTATTTTCAGATTTAGTCCAAATTTTCAAGGATTTTCAATTAAAAATATTTAAACCAACATCAAATATTTTCAGAAAAATTAATGATTAAGAGTAATTATAATTATTTTGACAATTTTACTTTTTTTAGTCCTAATTTAATCTATGTACTTTTAATCTCAATTTATCTCAAGAAAGACATTTTAGGCTCAATAATTATGACAAAATCCCCAATTAAAGTATAAAAATATATAATAAAAATACGGATTTGTCAAACTTAAAAGAAAAAATTAATATATAAGACACTATAATTTCACCTCAATTTTAATTAACTTTTTGTAGTTTTTTATTGGATTCTTATAATTTCCTCAATTACTAGCTTTTGTCTCAACAGTAGTATACTCATAATAATAATATGTTAATTTGTAAGAGAAATGATGTTAGTAACTGATGATGTGGCTCTTAATTAAAATTATAAGTACAAACGGATTAATATTTTTATTCAAATTTAAAATGTTTATCATTTCAAATACTACATCAAGTTATATAAAAATAGCTGGGTTGAGGTGCACTTTTGTTTTAGAAGGTTTTGTGTAGGAACTGTAGGTATCTAAAAGGATTTTTGGATAAATATACTCCAAAAGTGTCAAGAAAGAGCGATATCGCCATTGGGTGTTAAAAAAACTAATGTTGTTGCCTGTGAATTTAATGGTTAAAAGCGACATTATTTTTTTTAACACTTTCAGAGCTATATTGATCTAAAAAACTTTTAGAACCACATCTCCTATGCAAAAACTTCTCCAACAAAATTTGACATTAACCCAAAATAATTAACATACTCGGGCATTTGTCGAAAGGATAAAAAAGAAAAAAAAATTAGAATGTGTTGGATTCTAAATATCTTTATAGTTCATATCAATTCTAGAAATAGTGAAATGTAACATACACAATACATGAAAGAATGAAAGTAAATGCAAAATAAAAAAAAATAATTAAAAATTAAGAAAAACTAAACTACATGGATAATTAATTTTTTCTATAAATTTAGAACAAGTTCATTCATAGACAGGTTGTCATTCAAATGGAAATATATATATATATATATATACTGCCTCCTTCATTGCTTTAGAAGCAGTGACAATCTTTCAAGCTACCTGATGAACCCATGTCGTGTGAGTTCACAAAATAAAACTAAGTTTGAAAATATAGCGAAGTAGCTCAACTTAGGTCATTCTTGTGAGGAGATTAATTTCCAAGTTTCTAAGTAGTAAAGTGATAAAAAAAACTTAAAGTTGTGAGAAATCATTTTGAGAATTTGATTTTTAAACTAATGAAGTAATCTAAGCTAAAGCAATATTTTTGTATTTTTCAGTTTTTAAAACAAAGTAGCAAAAGGAATTGAAATTAACACTAATAATTAAATAAATTCAATTAACTAATATAATGATGGAATGAGATTCCCTTGAGTTGAGGTTTTAGTCTTCCTTGCTTGCTAATAATATGAATTCCATAATGAGTCAAGAGGATGGAACTAAGATATCACTAGCTCCATACTTGTAATAATCATTTAATTCATTCTACCGAAGTAATTAAATGAATATCACCAAATAATTCAGACTCAAGGAGATGAATAATCAACTTCCAATTCTAGCTTGTAATTACCATTACAAAAGTTCAAAGCATTCAGTTTAATCATTTAATTCCACTTAACCAAGTTGGAATAAACAATTCAACCTACTCCTAATATGAATCATATAAAGCTTAATTAATCAACTCCTAGTTCAACCACCAAGTTTATTCACTTGGCATAGAACAATCTAGATCACAGTTACATACTTAACCAAGCTACATAATCATGAACTAAAAAGAGAGCTTAAAGGAATTCCATTGAAGTTTAGAAACTCAAACCATTACCCAATTCAAGGAAATCACCAACACTTTAGCTACTCATGGAGGAGAAGGATGAAGCTTGAAAGAAAAATGAGCAATTAGCCATTGAGAATAAAGAAAAAGCACCGAACAGCTCTCTAATTAAAACACCGAACAACTCCTTCCTTTTTTTGTCCAGACATGCTTTCTTCAATTCCCATTTCTTCAATTCATTTCGGTGCCTCTTTCCCTCTCACACACAGCCGCCAAACCTCTCCTCTTCATTTTTCTTCAAATCTACATATTGATAAAAAGTTTCGGCTGCTCATTCCTTCTTCTTCCCTTCCTCGTTTCGGTGCTCCTCCCCCAAGTTCACACACAGCCGTAGCACACCACTTTTCTTTATTCCTCCGGTGCCTTTGTTCTCGAGTCAGCCTTTAGTGCCAATTGGGTCAACAATGTCGGCTCAGCTCCTTTATTCTTCATTCAACCATTCAACTGGGTCCATAGCCCTTTTCTCATTCGGTTCATCATCTCCAATTCAGTCAAGCTACTTGCTTTTTCTTTATTAATCCCACACGGTCCAGCAGCTATTTCTTTCATTTAATTCGGTCTAGTCCAGCTCTTCTCCTTCTCTTTTCCTTCAAAGCCGCCACTCTCACACCATGGTCCCCACTCCTTTTCTTTCTTCAATTTACTAGGTTAAATGAGTTAAAGGTATGTTCGGATAAGAGATAAAAATCTGTTTTGGCATTAGACACAAAATTGCAACCACCAAACAAGGCCCTTACTCATTTAACCTCCTCTTAGAAAAAATATGAAAATAAATTCTGTACTTGTGATGTTCCACTTTTGTCCTTCATTAAGCTCCAAAATAACATCTTTGACCTTGACCACTCAAGTTGTGCCACATCATCACTTGTAAAATTAAATTCACAAAGGTAATATCTTTTGTTCACAATTAAAGAATAATGGAAATAACAAATATTAATTAGAAATATAACAATTAAACCACTTTAGTTCCCAAATTATTCTTTCACTAAAATCTCATTTTAATACTTGATTATGCCCAAAATATTTAATTAAGTCCCACAAAAGCCTAAGATTAATTAATAAAAATATATACATATTGAGCTCTATCAATTCCCCCACACTTAAACTTTTGCACTCCTGAGCAAAACATTAAACTCACAATAGGAAGAGAGGGATGAAAGTTGAAGGGATAGGTAAGATCAAGATTCAAGAATTAGACTTAGTCAAATAACAAGGTATCCTCCAATTCAAATTCAATGAACATACCAAAAATTGAAGTAGCTAAAGCAATGCAAAGTTTAATTACAATGAGCTTAATTGAAAACCTTAACTACGACAAGTGTTTGCACTCTTCTCTCATATAAGGTAGTTTTTCACTTGCATCCACTTTAACCACACTCTACCATAGGCTTGTAGTATTTCTAGGCTCTCCACTACTTGCAACAATGGCATAAATAAATCCAAAGGACTTTGTAGGGTTGTAATGTTGAATAGGCCAAATGATGGAAAATGTAACAAACACTATGCTTGCACCAAATAATTTGCTAGATCTCTTAGCGCTATAAAACTAAACTTAATTAACATATTTCACCATTGTGACTTTATTTCTTTCTTTGATTTTTTTTCTCCTTTTTTTTCTAACTTTTTCTCTTCTTTTTCTTCTTTTCTATTTTCTTTCTTTTGACTATTCACATGGTTTTTTTTTATTTTTCTTTTCTAATATATAATAGTACTATTTTTTTTTCAATAGTGCTATAAAGAACTTGATAAAGGATGCAAACATAGCATTTGTATAATGAAATGGAAGCGAAAGTGAAGGGCTCAAAGGGTTACACAAAGGTAAATGATGAATGGTTTGTGTTTGGATAAATGGGTGATGAAATGAATGCTAATGTCATCTCTATCTATACCATTGCAAAATGTAGCTTCAAGCAAGAAATAAAACAAGTTCTAGAGAGTAATAATCTAAGTAGATGAATCACATAATGAAATGAACAATTAGGCCCAAAATACCTTCCAACTAGGCTTTTTGTTTCCTAACAAACTCATCAAAATTAAACCGTGCATCATTAAAACACTTGAATTTTGTGGCAAATCACTAATTCAAAACAAGTTTCAACCATGAATCCAACTAAGAGTAATTGAGATACTTGATCATGACTAAAGGCTTCAACAATCTCAGTGAACTGGACAAGAAACAATAGATGACTCAAGTAGGAGACAGAGGCATATGATATCACAATGAATTCTCCTGAGAATAACACACACTCCCCCACATTCAATCCTTACATTGCCCTCACTGTAATGCACAAAAATAAAGAACTTAGATGCACTTATCTCTTGGGTGAAGTGAATGTTGTGAAGTCTAATTCAAGATTGAAGCACAACACATCATCGTCACAAGGAGAGAGAGAGGACAAGACATAAGTGGAAATAGTTCTCAGAAATTAGGCATAAGGATAAGAGAAAATGGTAGTGTAGGATAAGGCTAAGTACAAGAGTATGATTCAAAATGGAGTTTATTCAATTAGAAAATACAAAACAAACAGACTACTTTTGACTACTGAGAAGTCCCTCCCCCACACTTGTTCAAATACATATATCATCAAATAAAATAAGGAACAGGGTAAGGAAAGAAACTACCGTGTGCATTATGGTGGTTGATGATTAGCATGGTAGTGCTTCAACAAGTAACCATTCACTTGAAACTTTGCACCACTTGCAAGATCTTCGAGCTCTATTAACCCAAAGTTATGCACCTTGACCACTTTGTAGGGACCTTGCCATTTGGTTTTAAGCTTCCCATTTTTGAGCTTGAATCTTGCCTTGAACATAAGCACTTGCTCTCCTTCATGAAACTGCTTCCGTAAGATGCCTTGATCATGAATCAATTTGGATTTTTCCTTATAGATACAGAACTTTCATATGCATCCAACCTCAACTCTTCTAGCTCTTGTATCTCAAGCATCCTTTCCTCAGCAGAACCTTGAAGATCCATATTATAAGTCTTCACAGCCCAGTAAGCTCTATGTTCAAGCTCAACAGGTAGATGGCAACTCTTACCAAAGACTAACCGGAAAGGAGACATGCCAATGGGAGTTTTAAAAGCTGTACGATATGCCCAAAGAGCATCATTGAACCGGAGACTCCAATCTTTCCTACTTGGCTTGACAATTCTCTCCAAGATATACTTGATTTCCCTATTAGACACCTCAGCTTGCCTATTTTTCTGTGGATGGTATGGGGTAGAAGTCTTATGGAGAACACCATACTTGGATAGCAAGTTGTCCATCAATTTGTTGCAAAAATGTGAGCCACGATCACTCATAATTGCTTTTGGCACACCAAACCTACAAAAGATATGAGTACGTAGGAATTTTATAACAGTAGAGGCATCATCCTCCCTTGTAGGAATGGCCTCAATCCACCTTGTAAGGTAATCAACAGCCAACAAAATGTACAAATATCCATGAGATACAGGAAATGGACCCATAAAATCAATGCCCCAAACATCAAAAACTTGACAAAACAACATGGGTTGTTGAGGCATTTCATGCTTTCTAGATAAACCCCTAAAACGCTGGCATGCATCACAAGTTTTACAAAAAGCATAACAATCCTTAAAGAGGCTAGGCCAATATAAACCACAGTCTAAGATTTTCCTAGCAGTTCTCTTTGCCCCAAAGTACCACCACACAACAAAGAATGACAAGATGTTATAACAAAAGAAATTTTGATCATCCGTCACACATCTCCTAATGACTTGATCACTACAATGCCGCCACAAGTAAGGAGGATCCCACAAATAGTATTGAGATTCATGTTTCAGCTTCTGTTTCTGAAAATGAGATAAAGAATCAGGTAACACTCTAGCAGCAAGATAATTCACAATATGAGCAAACCATGGGTCATGAAGTGTAATAGCAAGGAGATGGGCATCAGGAAAACCATCACAAGTAACTTTAGCATCAACTACTCCCTGTGTAGCAAGAGGCAAGCAGCTTAGATGGTCAGTAACAAGATTTTCTGCACCTGCCTTGTCCCTAAACTCTATGTTAAATTCTTGAAGTAGTAGCATCCACCTTAGTAACCGAGGCTTAGTATGAGTCTTCCTAGATAAGAACTTGACAGCAGAATAATCAGAATATATAATCACTTTAGAATTCACTAGATAAGACCTAAACTTCTCAAGTGCAAAAACAATGGAAAAGAGCTCTTTCTCAGTAGTAGTGTAATTGATTTGAGCCTTATCCAATGTTTTAGAAGCATAAGCAATAACACAAGAGGTCTTACCAATTTTCTGACCTAGAACTGCACCAACAGCACTATTGGAAGCATCACAACAAAGCTTAAGAGCAAGATCCCAATTAGGAGCAATGAGTATAGGTGGAGAAATGAGTCTAGACTTAATTTCATCAAAAGCCAATTTGCATGCATCATCAAAGATGAAATCTACATCCTTTTGGAGAAGCTTAGATAGGGGACAAGCTATTTTACTAAAATCCTTAATGAATCTTCTATAAAACCCAACATGCCCCAAGAAAGATCTAAGTTCTCTTAAGTTAGAAGGATAAGGAAGAGATGAAATTACTTCAATTTTAGATTTGTCCACTTCTATACCCTTCTTACTTATCAAGTGACCTAAGACTATTCCTTAATCTACCATGAAGTGGCATTTCTCAAAATTTAGCACAAGGTTCTTTTACACACACTTTTCTAATGCTCTCTCCAAATTCAGCAAACATTCCTCAAAAGAATTTCTATATATAGAAAAATCATCCATGAATACCTCAATACCTTGTTCAAGTAAGTCACTAAAGATGGAGAGCATGCATCTTTGAAATGTCCCAGGAGCATTGTATAACCCAAAATGCATCCTTCGGTATGCAAATGTCCAAAATGGGTAAGTAAATATTGTCTTTTCCTGATCCTCTGGTGCAATAGGAACCTAAAAATAACTAGAAAAATCATCAAGGAAACAATAATGAGATTTGCATGCCAATCTTTCTAGCATCTGATCTATAAAGGGGAGGGGAAAGTGGTCCTTTCTAGTTGCTTCATTCAACTTTCTAAAGTCTATACAAACTCTCCAAGAGTTTTGGACTCTTGTTAGAATGAGTTCGTTCTTCTCATTTCGCACAAAAGTTATTCCACTCTTTTTTGGAACAACTTGGACCGGACTGACCCACTTACTATCTGAAATAGGATATATGATCCCTGTACTTAAGAGTTTAATGACCTCCTTCTTAACTACATCTAAGATGAGAGGGTTGAGTCTATGTTGGGGTTGTCTCACAGGTTTAGACCCTCATTCAAAAGTATTTTATGGGTGCATACAGTTGGGTTAATACCTGGAATGTCACCTAAAGTCCACCCTATTGCCCTCTTGTGTTTCTTCAACACATGGAGTAAACTCAACTCCTCAGATGTACTTAAGGAATTAGAGATAATGACAGGTAATTGATCATGTTCAGCAATAAAAGCATATTTCAAGTTAGGGGGAAGGGGTTTTAAATCGAGTTCAGGGGGTTGCACAATTGAAGGTAAAAGTTCTTTCAACTCAAGTACACCAAGAAACTTCCCTTTCTTATGAGAATCCCCAATAATTGTTGGATTGAAAGTATTCCCCCTTTGTTCAGATGTGGATTGAGATTGTGGCTCATTCACAAAGCAACCTGGACTACCACCTACATCATTCAAAGAGTGAAATATATGAGAGGTAGTATCATGAAATGGTATACAACAGTGTAGGAATTGATTAGAACTGAGTTTCTCCCCTATTACAGTCTTGACATGTGGCTGTCCATTATTTCTAAAATTTTCAGCAAAGAAATTTATGACTTTTGACCTACTAAGTTCATCACCAAAAGCAAAATGTAAGTATTTCAATAATTGGAAAGAAGTGAGGTTACCCATACAAACATCCTTAAGGTTAGGAGAAGTCTAAAACTTGTAAGATGGAGGAATGTGAAGCTTAGACCCATGAATTGCAGTTGTGCCATCAGTAGGACATTGATTTCTTTCCTCATTTTCAACAATGACTCCACTTGTGTCCATAAGAGCAGATTCAATGCTAATGGATGTTGCTTCACTTCCAATCCACTTCACTAATATTCTCAAATTCTGCAAAGCTACAAAATAATTCTTTCCCAACACCATGATAACTATTAAATGAAGATATAGTACTACAAAGGTTAGAAAAATAAAAAATAAAAGGATTGGAAGTAGAAAGTGAGCTATTAATTGACATGCAATCAATACTACACACATCATCATCACAATCAATAGAGGGAGAAGAATTTGAACCAATGGTAGCACATTCATCATCATAACAATCATTTTTCACACACAATAAGAAAGCAGACTCATCAATTGCCTCTTCCAAGGCCAAATCAATCACATTCAAGCCAAGAAGGGAGTAGTCCTCAAATGGGTAATTCATAGCTTCATAAACATTGAGCCGAATGACATGATCACCTACTTCCATAGTTATGTACCCATCCTTCATGCTAATGATAGTATTAGCTGTGCGCATGAAAGGCCTACCCAAAATCATTGGTTCCTCAACTGAGACCTCAATAGACATGTTTAGGACATGAAAATCAGTAGGAAACACTAAGTCTTTGACCTTGACTAAGATGTCTTCCAATAAGCCATGAGGTTTCCTAGTGGTGCGATCAACTAGTTGTAGGATGACACTAGTAGATTTGATGTTTGTGAGGCCAAGAGAGGTGTAAACAGAGTAGGGCATGACATTTATAGCGGCTCCTAGATCAAGAAGAGCATTACTAAAAGACATGGTACCTATAGTGCATGGAACAGTTAATGAGCCAGGGTCTTTACACTTAATTGGGAGATGGAGTTTAAACATAGCAGACACACTAGGACTCAACTGAACACACTCATTGGGTTTACACCTACGCTTTTGGGTGCACAAATCTTTCAAGAATTTAGCATAAGCAGGCATTCCTTTCAACACATCAAGCAAAGGCAAATTAACTTCAATCTTACTGAAAATATCCATCATATCAAGAAATTTTTTTTCATTTGAAACCTTTTTTCTAAGCATATATGAATTAGGAAATGGAATTTCAGAGAGATTTACCTTTTTACCTTCCCCTTTGCTTGAAGAAGAAGAAGTTGAAGGGTCAAGTACCTTAGTATTTGTTGAAGTTGATACTCCTTGCTTGCTATCCATATTTGAATTTGGAGAAGAATGCCTTTGTAGAAGCTTCTGTTCAACCATACTCTCAGATTTTCCAATAGCAAGGTGAGTGCTTTGATCAGAATCATCACTACCATCAATATCTTCCACTTGTGGTTGCAATGGAACCTCAACCTCTTCATTGTGCCTATTACTAGAATGGATTCCAGATTTGAAACTCTTAACATTTTCTTCAAATCAGACTTGTTTACCACTCCTCAAGGAGATAGCATGTACATCCTTAGGATTGATCACAGTGTTGGAAGGCAACCCTTGTCTACTTTTAGCTTGTTTCTCATTGAGGCTATCAGACATTTGAGTGACAAATGAAGTAAGGTTAGAATTATTAGAATCCAACAACTTAAACTTGTTAAAGATTGTATCAAACTTAGTCCCAATGTCAGAAAATTTAGAATTGGTTTGAGCTCTCTCTTCATCAAATCTCAAGGCTAAGTTACCCATTGAAGATGACACATTGTTCATACACTTAAGAAGTTGAGAGATGTCATCTTTAGTAGCATGGGATTCAGGTGTAGCAACCACTGTTTGTTGGGGATTAGGTTGGTTTGAAGGTCCTTGAGTTGGAGCTTGATTTAATGAACTCCCTTGAAATTGATTCTGGTTCCTCCAACCAAAGTTGGGATGGGACCTCAAACACTTATTGTATGTATTAGAGTAGGGATTCCAAGGCCTTTGATTCTGTCCTTGTCTCCCTTGAAAAACAGCCGAGACCTCCCCAAGTTGGTGTGGGCAATTAAGAGCAATATGCATGTGAGAGCTACATATGTCACGGCTACGAGTCACTAGAGCTTGAGAATGGGACCCATGAATGTTCACATTGTTTAGATGGGTTATGAGCTTATTGAGGTCAGTTCTCATATCTGTCATTTGGGATGACAAATTATCATACTCCCTTGAAGATCTTGAAGCATGTGAGATCTCATAGACTTGTCTAGCATCCAACCCTTCAAATTGTTGATCATTACTAGCTATATTCTCAATTAAAGCCCAAACTTCTTCAGGTATAAGAAATTGAATAGTGCCTCCAGAAGATGAATCCAAACTCTTCCTATCTTGAGGAAGCAACCCACTATGAAAATATTACACCAATCGAGCTTCTGGGATTTGGTGATGTATACACTTGGCTAGGAGTTCTTGAAATCGGCACCAATACTCATAAAAAGATTCATGGAGGCCTTGTTTAGCACCGAAGAATTCCTTAGTGAGAGATGTTATCTTTGAAGAAGGGAAGTATCTTTCCAAAAAGGCACTCTTCAAGTTGTTCCAAGATGCTAAAGCATTAGGATTGTGGTGAGGTAGCATCAAGAACCACTCCTTAGCTTTATTTTCCAATGTAAAATGAAAGACTTTCCGGCACATCTCATCTAGATCAACTCCCATTGGTTTCATGGAGTTGCATACAATGTACATATTCCTCAAGTGCCTGTTAGGGTCCTCTACAGGTAAACCATGAAATTTTGGTAAGTGACTCAACAAAGGACCTTTTAACTCAAAATTAATATTAAATTCATGACAAGAGAGAAAAGGATCAATAATATCAGTAGAAGAGGTAAGATCTTTGATAGTTTTACGCTCCCCAATGGGTAAAGGTACATCTTCTGGAGGGGGAACTGGATCCATGGCAAGATGGTGATCTACAATGAATGAAGAGGCAATATGAGAAGAATTATCACAAGTATGTGCAGAAACTTCAGTGTCAATGACTTGTCCAAGCCCTACACTAGATGATTCAGCTTTCTTACCTTTCTTAAGTAACCTAATTGTCTTGTTAATATCTTTATCTAAAGGCACAAGTTCAATTTTCTGAGATCTAGTCATACACAGTAAGAAGACTTATATAGACACACAAATTATAGAAAATTAATTGGTCAAATAGTCAATTGAAGAAGGGTTGTATACAGTAAAAATTAGTAACTTATAGGAAACCAAGATAACTAATCTTTGACAACCAAAAGAGTTAACCACAACTAACAAAATTCAAGTGTCTAAAGAGTAAGACCAGTTTCAGCAATAACAAGACAAGTGCAACACAATGTGACAAGAGGTATATAGGAGTTGCAAGGTAAGACTTTACCTTTTAGGGGAACAAGTTGGTATAGCAATGAAGTAGTACCTCAAACTGTAAGTAGATAAGTAGAGTCACTGGAAGCATAACTTACAGAATGTGATAGCTACTGGAAATCTCAAGTTGCAACCAACAAATTTCCAAGGATGAAGAATGCAAAGTTGCTCACCACAAAACAATAACGAACCACATAATGGCCACTAAGAACATGATAGCAAAGCAACAAAATGCAAATTTCTTTTTGTTGTTTTTTTATTCTAATTGCAAATGGAATGCAAAATAACTATGAAAATGAAAATTAACCTAAACCACTACCAAACACTTCAATAACTAACAACTAACTAAGACAAACTCAAAAACATACTAGCAACCAAGAAAAATCAAAGAAAACCCTAAGAACAAACTAAATCAAAAACTTAGAAAAATACCAAAAAAGAAAGAAAATTCAGAAAAGTATAGCAAACCTTCGAATTTGGCTAAAATCCAGCAGACTTAAAAGCTTTAGATATTAGTCTTGCTTAGAATGCTGAAAAACTTTAACCTGTCAAATTTCAGAATTTTCTGGGCACAAATATTTCAGTTCTAGCATGACAGTGCTAATCGAAAATCAGAATTTCGCTAAAATTCAAATGAGTGCTACACACTTCCTACTAAACTAATACATACTATGATAACAGAAAAGAACACCTAACAACTTAAAAACTTGGCAATCATCATCCCCGGTAACGGCGCCAATTTTGATGAACCCATGTCGTATGAGTTCACAAAATAAAACTAGGTTTGAAAATGTAGCGTAGTAGCTCAACCTAGGTCGTTCTTATGAGGAGATTAATTTCCAAGTTCCTAAGTAGTAAAGTGATAAAAAAAACTTAAAATTGTGAGAAATCATTTTGAGAATTTGATTTTTAAACTAATGAAGTAATCTAAGCTAAAGCAATATTTTTGTATTTTTCAGTTTTTAAAACAAAATAGCACAAGGAATTGAAATTAACACTAATACAAGATAAATTCAATTAACTAATATAATGATGGAATGAGATTCCCTTGAGTTGAGGTTTTAGTCTTCCTTGCTTGCTAATAATATGAATTCCATAATGAGTCAAGAGGATGGAACTAAGATACTACTAGCTCCATACTTGCAATAATCATTTAATTCATTCCACCGAAGCAATTAAATGAATATCACCAAATAATTCAGACTCAAGGAGATGAATAATCAACTTCCAATTCTAGCTTGTAATTACCATTACAAAAGTTCAAAGCATTCAGTTTAATCATTTAATTACACTTAACCAAGTTGGAATAAACAATTCAACCTTCTCCTAATATGAATCATACAAAGCTTAATTAATCAACTCCTAGCTCAACCACCAAGTTTATTCACTTGGCATAGAACAATCTGGATCACAGTTACATACTTAACCAAACTACATAATCATGAACTAAAAAGAGAGCTTAAAGGAATTCCATTGAATTTTAGAAGCTCAAACCATTACCCAACTCAAGGAAATCACCAACACTTTAGCTACTCATGGAGGAGAAGGATGAAGCTTGAAAGAAAAATGAGCAATTAGCCATTGAGAATAAAGAAAAAGCACCGAACAGTTCTCTAATTAAAACACCGAACAGCTCCTTCCTTTTTTTGTCCAGACATGCTTTCTTCAATTCCCATTTCTTCAATTCATTTCGGTGCCTCTTTCCCTCTCACACACAGCCGCCAAACCTCTCCTCTTCATTTTTCTTCAAATCTACATATTGGTCAAAAGTTTCGGCTGCTCATTCCTTTTTCTTCCCTTCCTCGTTTCGGTGCTCCTCCCCCAACTTCACACACAGCCACAGCATACCACTTCTCTTTATTCCTCCGGTGCCTTTATTCTCGGGTCAGCCTTTAGTGCCAATTGGGTCAACAATGTCAGCTCAGCTCCTTTATTCTTCATTGAACCATTCAACTCGGTCCATAGCCCTTTTCTCATTCGGTTCATCATCTCCAATTCAGTCAAGCTGCTAGCTTTTTCTTCATTAATCCCACACGGTCCAGCAGCTATTTCTTTCATTTAATTCTGTCTAGTCCAGCTCTTCTCCTTCTCTTTTTCTTTCTTCAATTCACTAGGTTAAATGAGTTAAAGGTATGTTCGGATAAGAGATAAAAATCTATTTTGGCATTAGACACAAAATTGCAACCACCAAACAAGGCCCTTACTCATTTAACCTCCTCTTAGAAAAAATTTAAAAATAAATTCTGTACTTGTGATGTTCCACTTTTGTCTTTCATTAAGCTCCAAAATAACATCTTTGACCTTGACCACTCAAGTTGTGCCACATCATCACTTGTAAAATTAAATTCACAAAGGTAATATCTTTTGTTCACAATTAAAGAATAATGGAAATAACAAATATTAATTAGAAATATAACAATTAAACCACTTTAGTTCCCAAATTATTCTTTCACTAAAATCTCATTTTAATACTTGATTATGCCTAAAATATTTAATTAAGTCCCACAAAGCCTAAGATTAATTAATAAAAATATATAAATATTGAGCTCTATCACTACCCCACTTCATTTTTCAATTCCTCTTTCCCATAAACTTGAAAACATGAAAAGCCCTTTGTCTGTGTGGATGGTCTCTTTTTATGTGTTCGTTTCATTCATCACTGCCAGTGACTCAGCACAGTCTATTACAGGCAGTGGTAATTCAGATAAATCAAGCATACTCTGATTACTGCTTTCCAATTTCTACAGAAGGAAGTGATATTCAGAATAAATAAGGAATATTCTTAGTCTTTAATGTGTAAGACTACTTCTACAAAAAAAACACTTTTAACGTTCTTTTTTTAGGTCTTTTAAGGTTTAAAAATAAGGGGACATCTTTGTGAGCGACATAGTAAACAATGGCAATAACGTGCGTAAATAAATGGATGCCTATAATTAGCGGACTTTTTGTCTCTTAACCTTAGGGTCCACAATCAAAACTTAACCAAGGATTGCGTATACGCAAATCTTTGATCGTTCTCTCTTCTCGAGGAACCTTTTATTAAATCCTAAGTAATCTAATATGCCATGCAAATGCAATGAAAACAACAGGAAAATTGGTTTTGGGTTTTTCTAATTAATAGTTAGAAGAAAATACAATTTAATAAAAATCCTAAAGCTACGATTTTTAGTCTTTTCAAATAGTGAATGAAATGGTATGGAGTGGAAAATATGAATAAAGAATGCTCTTGGTAATGAAGAAAATGCCCATCCTTGCTCAAAAAGATTATGAGAGTTAAGAATTCATTAAATCTTAAGAACAACTTCAAAATAACACTGAAGTTTAATAATCCCAATTAATTGTAGCTCCTACAAACATAGCTAACTATTACCTCTTGAGATATTGTTAAAAACCACTTAATGTGCAATTGAAATAGATAAATATAACTTGCTTCCTCTTGATATAAACACGATAATACGACACTCAATTGATTCAAGTCAATTATATTATCTAACAATAACACGTAGATAACACAATAGAATTGAATCAATAAGGAAATGCATATATATATATATATATATCCCACAAGCTATAAAAATCCAATCCAAATACAAATATCAAACCAATAGAGAAAATTAACATCAATCTCAGTTCCAGAATCATATACAATAATTCCTAAAATTAGGCAATTTAAATATATAATTCTATAATAATGGAATGATAGAAAAAAAAACTCCCCTTGGTACTCCATTAAGCTCAAGAACAAATCATCATCACCAAGAAGTAAAGGAATTAGCCTCTCATTGCCTCAAAATAAATTCAACTTGTAATCTGAGAACTTACCAGAAAATTCATGAGCTCACCGGAATCTGTAATTAGCATGCCGGAGAACTCAAAAACTCGCTGAAAACTTTAGAATCTTGCCTAAAAATTCAGAACACTCACCGGAACATGGAGATAAGCTTCGGCAAGCTTAAAGAGAGGCAGGGGTGAAGTGAGGAAGTTGGAGGTTGGAGAAGGAAGAATTTCCAGTGAATTAGGCTGTGATCTTCGGTGGTGATGAGTGAGAGAAAAAGAGAGACAACAGCAAATCTGCGGAGGATGACAGTGGTCCGATGGTTGCAGTATGCTCTCTCTTACTCTGTGTCTTCCACGGTCCTCTCTCACTCTCCTCCATCAAGGCTCGATGGTAGAAAATGATGAGAATGGTGAAAGTGGTACGATGGTCTTCGACGGTGAAGAAGAGAGGATGATCGGCAATGGTAGTGTAGATCTCTACCTCCTCCTTATTTCCAGTCAGGTTTGCGATGCCACTCCCTCTGTTCTTCTAAAGTCGGATCTCTGTTCCTCTCCAACTCTCTCAGGCGCTCACTTGGTGGACAATGGAGGTGATGAAGGGTTGCCGACGATGATGAAGGTGATGAGATTGCCGGCGACAAAGGAGGAAGGAAGGAAAAGTGCTGAAGGTTTGAGATCCATGGTGCCCCCACTACTAGCTGTGTCTCTTTTCCTTTTGTTTTTGCATCTCCATTCTCTTGAAGATGGAGGCCTTAGTTAAAATGGGTTTTGACAAGGGACTTATCTGAAAAGTTATAAAAGTTCTGGAGGAGGGAAATTTTTTAAATGTCTTAGGTAAAAACTACAATTTTCAAAACCTTTGGGTACTTTTATGTAATTTTATTTTTTGACCCTCTCTCACATATTGGAAATTTTCAGAAATTCTGGGCCAGTTCATGTATTTTTCCCCATTCCTCAAAAAATATTAATTTTGACCCCAATTGACATTCTTTTTTTCAAAATCTTCAATTTTCTTCCAAAACACCTATAATGCAATATTAAACACAATGTAACATCAAAAGTTCAAGAGATCATTTGTATGAATAATTAAACAATTATAACTATTGACCCTATTTACAATTAATTCAATACAAATGCCCTTAATTAAAATTAGTGTTTAATCATACAATAATGTCCCATAAAATACATTAAAAATCCCATATTAATCATGAAAAATCATGTAAAAATATGGTTCAATCAATTCCCCCACACTTAGATCTTTATACTCCTGAACAAAGACAATTAAGCACAATTTTCGAAATTCAAATCATCAATGCAATTGAAAGATGAGAAATTTCATAATTAGAAAGTAATAGATCAATTAATCAAAATTTTCAAGCCCACACTAATCATAGCCGAGCAATGCAAAGAAATTAGTTAACTACACTATTCAAAATATTATAATGAAGCACCAGAGACTCTCAAGGTATTAATGTCTCACTCATATCACCTCATTGGGATAATTTTACACTAATTTACTTAATCAACACCTTGCCATAGGCTTGTAACAACTCTAATATCTCCACTACTAATAGCAATACACACAATGAATCAAGAGGACTTAAAAGGCTTGTAATATTGGATGAATGCTAGATGGAATGGATTAATTAGAGAAAATAAATAGGTTATATGCAAGTCAAAATTATGAATAAACTCATAGCACCTAAATAGCTTGAAAACTCTTGCCAATTCTTTTACAAATTTATAAACAAGTGCCTTCTTGTTTTTTTTTCTTTTCTTCTTTTTTTTTTATAAAACTATATTCACTCTTTTTTTTTCAATACCTTTTTTTTTCAATTCTTCTTTTTTTTCTTTTTTCATTAATTTTTTTCTACTTTAACTTTATTCATTTTTTTCCCGTTTGAATTTTAATACATGGCATTTAAATATATAGATTGTTCAACTTTCTATTTGTCAAATTACTTTGATTTTAGAGTACTATGAACATTATGAATAAAATGACATGCATACAACATATGAATGGCTCAAAGGGGTAAGCAAATGGTGATGAATGAGGGCTTGTGTTTAGGTAAAAGGGTTTAAAATTGAATGCCTCTTTCATTTCCATCACACTAATGCACATGTCATTTTGAAGAAGAGTGGAAACAAGTTCTAGAAGATGAATAACTAAGTGAGCATACACACATGGAAAGAATTCAAGGCCCAATTAATCTTCCAATAAGGTTTTTTCTCCAATGCACATTCTAATACAATCAATTGTATAGCTAACTAACCACAACGCATTTACTTAATTATTCCAAGTGCTAACTTTACTAAAAACAATCAATCAAAACATTGCAATCAATTAACAAAAATGCTCAGCTCACAAAAACATTAATGATGCAGAAACTTCTTTTTCTTAAAACAAGAAGTAAGCAAAAATCTAATTGTGGGTTCATTTCTCTTCCCATTCACTTGAAAAGCAAATCATGGTTTCAAAAAGTTGCCAAAACACTAGATCCTATGAAAGCTTAAAGAATTTTTCAAAAATCACATTTCCAAAGTGGCAAATGCGACTAGCAAGTCATTCTTGAAAAATTTTTGAAAAATTTTCTAGTTTAAGGCATTTTCTCATTTAAAAACAACTAATTCATGGGATTTAAAATGTATTTCCCTCCAGCACACTTAATCAACACATTGTCCTTAATGTATAAAGCAACTATATTATTTTAACTTGTTCCTTTGGGAAGTGGAAAGTTGTGTAGTCCAATTGCAATTGGACCACAACACGTCAACATGACATAAAGAGAGAGAAGGAGAAACAAGTCATAATAAAACAAAAAATCAAAATGAAGAGGCACAATGGTAATTAAGTATGGTAGTGGCAAAAAATGCAAAGCATACAAAGGGGTTCTTATTCTTTATACTAAACTACACTACTTGTACCTTTTTCTACTAGTTTGTGTCCCTCCCCCATACTTATCTTCTTTACATAACAATTAAGCTTAAAGAATCATAAGATTTAGGAAGAAAACAAGTAAGGAAAGAGACAACCTTGGTTAGAATATCTTGAGTCACTTGAAGGAGAAGTTCTCATCCCTGATGAGAATCAAGAATGTATTTGTGAAACTACTTCTCCAGCATTGAATTACTTTGGTAGAGGTGGCTTAGGATCAATTGGAAGAGGTCCAAGAATTTACGATGGATGTTGGTTCCTTCGACGACCATGCCAAGAATGTGTCTATAACTAAGACAAACAAACAACAGCATCCTATCCAAAAATAGAAACATGGAGAGATTTCAAGTGAAGTAAAGGCATGTTAAGTTCTAAACTCTCCAAGTAACTAACACATCCAAGGAAATCAATTGTATTCCCATCAGTAGGAGTCAAACAAACAGTTAAATTTGAAAATTCTCCTGTGTTTGCAAAGTGAAAGGTGCAGAATCTAACATAGAGTTGGGGTGCACTACTTCATCATTACAATCACAAGAGATGGAAGGGAAAAGAGTGGAAGAAGAAGGAGAAAATGTCAACTCATTATAGCCGAGGCTTTGAAAGATTCAAAATAATTATTTTTCTTTTCTAAATCGGGCGGTAAATCACAAGATAACACTTGTTGGAAAGATTCATCAACATGTGGGATTTTAACAATCAAAATTTAAGAATCTTTGTCACCAACAAGAGTACAAGGAAGTAATCCAATGGGATTTGCATGCATTTGACATTCTAGACTATAATATTTCTTATTCACATCATCCATAATGGCATCCATGCAAGACTCAACCTTTTCACAATGGTCATGCTTACAGTCATCATTAGTATAAAGAGATGCATCAAGATGAATAGTAGAATCACCCACTTCACTAAATGCTTTCTTTCTAAGCTCAACAAGTAAGTGGCATTTGTCATGAAGTAGGATCATATTAAGAAGTAGGATCACACTCATCAACAAGTACAATTGAATCACTACTACTTGAACTAGTGGGTTGAGCAATTACATTTTCAAACATTTAAGGGGATTTAACAATGATTTCCTCATCCACCTCATCATCACTCAAATCATGAATTGGTTTACTAGTTAAAGTAGTAAGAGAGTTTACTTCTATAAGGATAGGATCATTACCAAATGGTAAAGAAGACTCTTCAATGCTTGTTTGAAATTGCTTCACTTCTTGTACTTGTGTGGAAAGAGTCACCAAAGATTTGGAATCTTCTATTTGTGAAATGGCATTTGGCTCATGATCTTTAACTCTTTGCTCTTGAATTTCTGAGTAAAAAATGTCATGTTGCTCCAATTTGGTTTCAACGTTAGGTGGCGCTTCATAAGACTCCAAATTCTGGGTGGATTGGAGTTGAGTAAGCTTTAGAACATTTTCAGCATTGTCCTATTGCCTTACATGCAACTTTGAAAAGATTGGAGCTCCCTCTTCACTTCCAGACTTCTCCCACCATATATAAAATATAATAGTATTGGAGAGGTCTACCATTTCATTAAGCTTATCTATTTGCTCCTTTAAGGTGCCAGATTCCAATGCAACATCAAAAAAGCATTGATGTTCTGTACCCAACTTGTTATTTTTTTCACTTAAAGCATGTAGTCGATCATCAAAAGTTGGGATGGCAAGGAGTGATTTCAGGTTCAATGCACAGCATAAGATTCAAAAGCACTTTATCCCATAAAAAAGGAAGTAGACATGGGTAAATCATGAGAAGTAGAGGGTTGGGATGAATGTTTTTAGCATGGTAGAATAGATAGCTCATATGGAAGCGTATGTGGTAGGTGAGTCTCTAGTGGAGTATGGCACTTAGAAGTCTTTTGTGAAAGCCACTCCATTGCTTTCTCAAATTGCTCATCGTCTTTCTTCTATCACTCTGCTTCTTGTGATGGCTACATAAGATGCTTAAAGTCCTTGGCCAATCTCGTGCGCACTTTATATTGTTGATCCATTGATCTCTTTATCGATGCCATGTGATCGGTAAAGCTGTCCTTGTGTGACCACTCCTCATTTATAGTCTAGGTCATTGGACTTTAGAATTCTCTAATAACTTTACCAATAGTATATTCTTGGTGTGGCACACATGGTTGGGAATGAGGTCTATAATATGGTTAAAATAGTAGGTAGAGAGACTCATGAGGTAGATGGTATGGTTGGAAAGTGGGATGGAATGAAGGAGAAGATTCATGATATGGCATGCGCTTGTATCATAGAGGATTAGAAAGTGACTCGTAATATGGGTTGTATGGTGGCAGTGAAGGTTCATGGTATGATCTATAGGGTGGGTGTGGTAGGTAATGATGTTGGATTAAAGGTTGTTGGTAGGATTCATAGTATGGAGGATGGAATGGACCATGACATTCTTGATTAACTGGACTATCTTGACATCCCAACTTAGCTTGAAGAAGCCTCAATGTTTGTTGATTATAATGGATGCTTTCAGAAATAGACTCTTTCCTTTCAGTCGAATCTCCTATAGAAAAGTGAGATTGAAAGGGTAAACCTTGATTACCATTAAACCAAGCCATGAAAGGTCAACATAATAAATTTCCAATGAATCACAAGATAACTATCTAACTAAAAACTATGAAAACTAAGAAAGAATAATCTAAGAGAATATAAATGCAAATGAAAAAGAAAGAGAAGTTTCAAATGACAAAAAGATGCAAGTATGCGATGAATTAACTTGGAGACATGGTGAATTTAGATAAACGAGCTCAAAATCATATCAAATTTAATGCAAACAACACCACATAGAAGCTACCAAGTCAAATCAAGGCAAGAATGCAATGAATGCTATGCAAGCTACCTAAATGCAAAAATCCCAAACTATATGCAAAACTAACAAGCTTCACCTAAGTAACCCCTTGTTAAAAGTGAATTTGACAATTAGATTACCTAAGGAGCCAATTACTCAGCTCCCCAGTAATGGCGCCATTTGATTGACAGACTTTAGTCACTTGTTAGCCTTGGGGTCCACAATCAAAAATTAACCAAGGATTGCGTATAGGTAAACCTAGGATCGTTCTTTCTTCTTGAGGAGCCTTTTATTGAATCCTAAGTAATTTAATATGCCATGCAAATGCAATGAAAATAAGGGGAAAATTGGTTTTAGGTTTTTTGAATTAATAGTTAAAAGAAAATGCAATTTAATAAAACCTTAAAGCTATGATTTTTTGTCTTTTCAAATAGTGAATGGAATGGTATGGAGTGGAAAAT
This sequence comes from Inga oerstediana, assembly GCA_963210345.1. Classification (NCBI taxonomy): domain Eukaryota; kingdom Viridiplantae; phylum Streptophyta; class Magnoliopsida; order Fabales; family Fabaceae; genus Inga; species Inga oerstediana. Next base: position 22,085,349 of record OY723408.1, on the reverse strand, counting down.
ATGAATAAAGAATCCTCTTGGTAATGAAGAAAATGCCTATCCTTGCTCAAAAAGATTATGAGAGTTAAAAATTCATTAAGTCTTAAGAACAATCTCAAAATAACACTTGAATCCAATAATCTCAATTAATAGTAGCTTCTACAAACATAACTAACTATTACCTCTTGAGATATTGTTAAAAACCACTTAATGTGCAATTGAAATGAATAAATATTGTTACACTCCAAGTTTTGATGATAACAAAATATTATTGTGTGATAAGGCAAGAATATCATGTTTTACAAGTTTAGACAATGGTTAAAACTATTACCAAAATATTACCAAAATGCATATTACTAAGTTCAGAGGTCACTGTTGCTATTTCAACTGATACACTTGAGTGATGGAGCTAGTACTCGAGCCATAAGCACTTTTGTACTTGAGGTCAAGAGAGTGTTGAACAGAAAGTGTTTGACAGAAGCAGACTCTAGCTGAAAACACTAGGACAACTCGAGTGATGGACACAGAACTCAAGTGATGGTGTGATTTGTACTCAAGCATGAAGACATACTCGTGCAAGTGTTTGATAGAGAGCAAAGGTAGAGACAAGATATTATCACTTTACTCGAGCACATACTTACTACTCGAGTGATGGCCTCAAGCTTACCTAAGTCCTTGGAAGTGTGGCACAGGAAGTATTTAATCGAGAATAAGAAAACCTCAGAGTGTCAACTGTACTTGAGTCCAAGTAAGTGAGGGACAGAAAGTGTTTGCCTGAAGGTCATGCAGTGCATGGAAGAGAAAGTGTGCTGGAGTGGAGAGTACATACACCCGAGTGATACCTCAGTACCCACGAGTGTGAAATCTAACTTTCTCCATTCTGATGCAAGTGCTCAAGCAAAAGAGTATCTTATGGAAGAATATTCTGTGCACTTGAGTGAGAGTAAGTATACTTGAGTGAGGTCCCATATCACCTGTAAGTACAAAATCACACTCTTGATCGAATGGGATGCGAGTGTTATCCAGAGATGTGGGCTCACAGTGTAAATTACAGGTATACTCGAGTGAGAGTAGTTGTACTTGAGTGAGGACCCACATCATTCACAAGTGTGAAAATGCACTCTCTCAAAATCATGTAGAAGTGCAAAACAAAAGCAGAAGCTGAAGAGGAAGTATGGTATTGCACTCGAGTGAGCTTTCTTTGCACTCGAGTAATGCTCTGTCAGAAGCCAAAATGCACCAGTCTTACAGTGATCAATTCGAACATGGTTTAATGTTATTTATTCATTTTATTTTCACTTGTTATTATTATCTAACCTTGTATAACATATATTTCAAGTGAGAAATAGGAGGTTGATCGTTTTCATTAGAAAGTCACAAAGGAAGTCAAACAACGATAAACACAATCATTACTACCAACCAAGCATATACCTACCACATTCAAAGATGTCAAATGTATGCATGTTGTTCCACAGTAAAATGCTCTGCTCTACAATGATTATTATTCAATGGGCAAAATCAAGTGACTATAAATGCAGAGCTCAGATACCATCAAGAACAACCAAGAGCAAGAATCACACAAGTAAATTCACGAGTCTTTGTTATTCACATTTTCTCTGTATTCATATTGAACTTCAATATTTATCATATTTACTCTGTGAGAGAGTCTGTATATACTTCAAATTATACTTTCATTCAATATCAAGGTACTAGGACCTTGAGAGGGTAGATATCCTTACGAGAGAAGCACTAGAGAGAATTCCTAGTAGGACTTTATGCTCATAAAACTTACAAGGTACAAGCAGTAGAGAAAGTTACTGCTCGTAAGACTTATAGTGGTGTAAGCAAGAGAGAACATTGTTGCTCATAAGACTTGTATACGTAAGCAAGAGAGAAAGATCATAGGTCTGTTTTTCTGCATGTAAGACTTGTCGTAAGGGGTAGAGAAATTTCTAAGTGTTAGAATATTGCTGCTTGTAGTCTATTCAAGGATGATTGCTGTTTTGAGGCATTCTGAGATCCTATTGAATCTTGGAAGTATAGTGAAAATCTAATCTCAATAGGTCTTGATTTCTGAGGACTAGACGTAGGCCTTGGTTTTGGGCCGAACTAGTATAACTTTCTGTGTGCTAATCTTCTCAACTCTAATCTATCTACAGCTATTGTCATATCACTGCATCAACCAAAAAATTTATCACATCACCCAATTCACCCCCCTCTTGGATGAAGCTTGCCTCTTTCGTTCTAGAAAGCTAAGTTCAGAGTGTTCGTGATGGCTAACAAATCTGGTCTTTAGAATGTGATATAAGATGGTGACTATGTTCTAATGAAGAAAATCGAAGATAGAATCATTAAAAAGAGCCCAGAGGAGTTTGACGAAGATGACAAGAGGTTAGTAATGTTAAATAGTAAAGCTATTTTAATGATTCGGAGTGCTCTCAGTCAAAAAGAGTACTTTCGTATCTGAACACTACTAACAGCCAAAGATATATGGGATGCTCTTGAGATCACTCATGAAGGTACATCCAAAATCAAAGAAAATAAAGTCAATACTCTAATTACAGAGTATGATCTATTTCTGATGAAGCCTGGAGAAAGAATCTCAGAATTCAAACTCAGATATACTCATCTCGTTAATAAACTATCGGTGCTTGGGAAAACATTTGATCAAAATTCCCAGGTAAGAAAGATCCTTAACATTCTTATAAAAGAATGGGAAGCAAAGGTGACAACTATTGAAGAAGCTAAAGGAGAGTCAATGAGATTCGTAGCTGCTCTCTTTGGTAGCCTTTCTGAGCATGAAGGAAAGTTAAGGTTCAAGAAGGAACTAGAAGAGTTCGATGATAAAAAGAAGAAAGGAGTTGCACTTAAAGCCATCAAAGAAGATGAATCTTCAAAAAATAAAGATGTCCCTGATGATGATGACATGGTCATGATAGTGGGGAAATTCAAGAAGTTATATAGAAGAGGCCAAAAGAATTTCAAGAATTATCAAGGAGGACCAAGCAAGAAAGAAAACAAGGAGCAACAGTTAGTATGCTACGAATATAGAAAGCCTGGACACATTAAATTTGAATGCTTCAAGAATAAAGACAAGAAGAAGCAGAAAAAGAAAGCATACATATCATCTATATGGGGTGATAGCTATTTGGATGAAGAAAGCGAGAACAACGAAGTTGCAAATCTATGCTTGGTGGCCAAAGAAGAAGAATCAGGCTCCGAGGTATGTCTCAAAGCATCACAGGAAAGCAAGTGGTACATTGATAGTGGATGCTTGAGACCATGACTGGTGACAGAAATAAGTTCACCATGCTAGAAACTAGAGAAGGGGGAAAGGTAACTTTTTGAGGAAACCAATCAGGACTTATTGTTGGAATTGGTGAAGTGGGAAAAATTTGAGGGTGATCAAATCAATGAAGTATATTACATCGAAGGATTATGCGACAACCTTCTAAGTGTGAGTCAAAGTACTGACAGAGATAACTGGGTGATCTTTAATTCAGAAGAATGCTTGATAGTAAATAAGAAGGATCTACCGCTTAACAAAGAATCCATCAAGGAAAAGATCCAAGCTCAAAGGGACAGTAACTGTTATACTATTGATTTAAATTCAAATTCTTCTGAAAATTGTTTTCTTAGCAAATCAGAGGAGAGTTGGTTATGGCATAAGCGTCTAGCTCATGTTAATATGAACCAACTCGACAAACTGGTTAGAAAAGATTTAGTTGTTGGTCTTCCAAAACTTAAATTCAAAGATGACATGATTTGTAAGGCATGTCAAAAAGGTAAACAAACTAATTATTCATTCGTGATAAAGTATGAGATTTCTACTTCCAAGAATTTACAATTACTTCATATGGATTTGGTAGGTCCAGAAAGAGTAAAAAGTTTTGGAGGAAATCTATATACTTTAGTAATTGTCGATGATTTTACAAGATTTACATAGACTATATTTATTACTTCAAAAGATGAATCATTTGTCAAATTTATTATGTTTGCTAAGAAGGTTCAAAATGAGAAAGGTATTTCTATTGTCTCTACAAGACAGACCATGGAGGAGAATTTGATAATAAACTCTTTGAAGATTTCTACAACAATGAGGGAATAGATCGCAACTTCTCTACACCTAGAACACCTTAGCAGAATGGAGTAGTAGAAAGGAAGAACATAGTCCTCACAGAAAGGGCAAGAGCAATACTCAATGAAAAAAGAAATGTCACAAGTATTCTGGGCAGATGCAATGAGTACTGCATGCTGTATTTCAAATCTAACATATATTCTCAAGTCACTTGGAAAGACACCATATGAACTCTACAAAGGAAGAAAGCCAAATCTTGCTCATTTACACATCTTCAGATGCAATGTTTCATTCACAACAATGGTAATGAAAAATTGCGTAAATTTGATTCAAAGTCTAATGAAGGTTTATTTCTAGGATATTCTAATAGAAGTAAAGCATATAGAGTCTTTAATAAAAGAACATGTACTGTTAAAGAATACATTCATGTTGTGTTTGATGAACTTGATTCTCAGATAAAGCATTTTGATAAAGAAACAATGGATTTGATAAAGAAAAGCAAAACTATTTCAAATCAGAATGATTTTGAAACAAATGATTTTAAAAAAAAAGAAGGTGTTAATGATCATGCTCAGCCAAAAGCATGGAGACATATTAAATATTATCCAATTGATCAAGTAATTAGAGATATTGACGAAGGTGTCAAAACCATAAATATAATTTTGAATGAGATAACTTTTTCTACTTTTATTTTTGAGATTGAACTTTCTAATATCGAAGAAGCTTTATCTGACAATGATTGGGTGATTGCTATACAAGAAGAATTAAATCAATTCTGAAGAAATCAAGTTTGGGATTTGGTACCTCGACCTAAAGATCACTCAGTTATAGGAACCAAATGGGTTTTGAAAAACAAACTTGATGAATCAGTAATCGTTGTGAGAAACAAAGTAAGATTGGTTGCCAAAGGCTATAATCAAGAAGAAGGTATTGATTATGAGGAAACATATGTTTCAGTGGCAAGATTGGAAGCAATACGAGTACTCTTGGCCTTTACTTGCATTAAAGGTTTTAAACTTTATCATATGGATATGAAAAGTGCTTTTCTAAATGGTTATATTATGGAGGAAGTATATGTAAAACAACCTCCTGGTTTTGAAGATGAAACAAAACCTAATCAAGTTTTTAAACTTAAGAAAGCTTTGTATAGTTTAAAACAAGTACCTAGATCTTGCTATGAAATACTTAGTAAGTTTCTTCTTGATCAAAACTTTGTTAGAGGAAAAGTAGATACAAATCTTTTCATCAAACATAACAAAAATGATCTTCTAATTGTTCAAATCTATGTTAATGATATTATATTCGGTGCTACTAATGAATCATTTTGTCAAGAATTTTCCAAGATTATGCAGGGAGAGTTTGAAATGTCCATGATGGGAGAATTAAACTTCTTTCTTAGACTTCAAATAAAGCAATGGAAGAATGGGATATTTGTATCTCAAACAAAATATTTGAAAGAGTTGTTGAAGAAGTATGGAATAGACAATGCTAATGGAGCTGATACTCCAATGAGCTCTACAACATTATTGGATGCTGACGTAAAAGGTCCTGACTTCAAAATCACTAAATATAGATGAATGATTGGTTCATTACTCTATCTAATAGCAAGAAAGCCGGATATACAGTTCAGTGTCAGAATGTGTGAAAGGTATCAATCTGCTCCTAAGGGATCACATGTGGAAACTATAAAAAGAATATTTAAATACCTTGGAGACACGACAGAGCTTGGCCTATGGTATCCAAAGAGAGGAAATGAATATTTAGTGACCTATCCAAATTCAGATCATGGAGGATATAAAACTAACAGAAAAAGTACCAGTGGACAATGTCAATTCTTTGGAGGCTCTCTGGTATCATAGTTTAGTAAGAAGCAGAATACCATGTCATTATCTTCCACTGAAGTTAAATATATAGCTGCAGCAAGTTGTTGTTCTCAAGTACTATGGTTGGAGCATCAACTTCAGGATTTGAGGATATACTTGAAGGAGATACCAATTTACTGTGGCAACACTAACACCATTAGCTTGGCCAAGAATCCTTTGCAACATTCAAGAACCAAGCGCATAGATATCCGACATCATTTCATTCGAGATCACGTGCAAAAGAAGGATGTCAAAGTAGAATTCATACCAACACATGTTCAACTTGCTGATATATTCATAAAGCCAATAGCTAAAGATCAATTCTTATATATTTAAAGAGAATTGAGAATGGTTAATCCCAATGAGTTGTAATTTTTTATTGTTAATTACTATGTTTAATGAGTTTTGATGATAATCATACTGATTTGGCATATGAGTATATAGAAAATGTTTTTACAGGACTGTCAGTAGAGTGCACGACACCTTATCACTTGAGTCAGAGATGGGTTCTTGAGTATGAAACTATATTATATACTCTGCTTCTAGCTATGTAAAATAGGGATTAATAGAGTATGTAAGAACTCTTGGAACTCACTTGGGCATACTAAAAGTATAAGGCCTTACTCGAGTGATGGAAGAATATCATTCGAGCATAGTATGAATACACTTGAAGTGAAGCAAGAACACTTAAGCAGAAGAGAAAGATATATGTAAATACTAGTCCAAAGTATGGTTACTCAAATGATCTTGGAGGATTTGAGTACAAAGATGAAAGATATAACAATATACATTTAAATCAGGTACGCTTTTACATGCTTTATCAGATTTTTTTAAGTGTCACTCGAGCACTATACGAACAACACTTGAGCACTGGGGTTGTCACTTGAGTGTTGGCACTTATATTAGTTACGCGATAGCTCAGACCGTTGTATTTCCTCTTCTCACTAGAAGCATTTCATCACTCGAAAGGCATACCTCTTCACCTCTGACCGTTACCCATCGATTAAACGCCTCAGATTGCTTTAAATTTCTATTACAATTCTTCAATTATCTTCATAAGGTCATATTTATCATTTTAGCTTCTCATTTCTTGCCCTAACCAAAGAGATTTTCTGAAAATCTTTCTTCAAGCCCTTATCAACTTTTTGATTCTTATTTCATTTCTAAATGGCTAGAACTAAAATTCCTATTATTTCCCAAAGATCCTATTCACCTTCACTTACTCAATCTGTCACCAGTGCTTTAGATACTCTAGTGGCAACACCTTCATCCTCAACACCTTCTTTGTCTTCTACTCTCACACCTCATCCTAAACCTAAAACCACCAAGAAGAGATCAACTCCAGCCAAGATAACTCTTCATAAACCTAAGGAGGCTCAACCTCAACTAAAGGAACCGAAGGGAGTTGTCTTCAAAGAGCCGATGGTCACTCATTCCCAATCAAAAGAAGTGAAAGGAAGAGGAAAGAAAAAGACCATAGAGTAACCACAAGAATCTTCTTCCTCTGATAACTCATTCAATATATAGCTCTGAGAAGCAATGGAAAAGTCCAAGCTTGATGCCTTGGTTGGCAAGATTGCCTCCCAAGCCAATGCCTTAGGCTCACATCAGATTGGCCAGACCAGTACAGCTGATTCAGGAGTACCTTCAGCTTCACAAGCTCTAGAGGAAGAATAAGGCACAATTCCTCCATAAGGATTTAATGTTAAGGAATTGAAGCCACTGGAACAGAAGGTATATGATTCTAAGTTTGCTCATAGAAACTTCTGCCCTATAGTTTATGTGAACTTATATTGTCTGAAGAAAAGTTGTAATTTGGATTTTTATCCTTTTCTTAGATTTTATGATCCTTGGTTGAATGTTCATCTCCCTTATTCACCTATTATTATGAGAACTTTTTATTGCAACATGAAAGTCCATAACATATATTCTACGGCCGGAGACCTGATAAAGGAAGCAGTGTCTACACTGTTAGAGGTCAACATATTATGGGATCTGCTACTATCATTAATGATATCCTTGGATATGTTGCACCCTTTTCTGATCCTCCTACACTCTATGGTAATGAATCCTTATGGCATTTAAGGCTAAATGGTTCTATAGGCCTTCTTAACTTTAAGCTTATTGACATGCCTGACTCTATTCGTGCCCTTCATTACATTTACACCCATAACATTATTAATAAATCCAAAAACTACACCCATTTTGCTCAGAGAGACTACTATCTTTTGGCTTCCATCCTAGCTGGTCAACGAAATAATGTGGGGGAGCTTATCTTTAGTGAGATGAGAAGATTTAGATTTTCTTCATTGAGATCCACCATAATTCCATATCCACAACTTGTGCCTCTTATCCTAAAGCATAACAAAGTATGGTATTTGGAGGGAACTAAGAGGGCAATCATTCCAAGGTTTGGCAAGACACAATTAACACATATGGGTATCAATCTTCCAGTGAGCCAAACCAGAGCTACATCTCAGAGAGAAGCCATTCCATCAAGAGAAGTAGAGGCTCAGTCTTCTATAGCTGGTCTAATTCCACCATCATCTTTTCTTAATGCTTCTCTATCAAACTATTTAGGCAAAGTGGTCAATCAAGCAGTGACAAGCTTAAAAAAGGAATTATTGAGCGAATGTGAAAAATTGGTAGACAAGCTGGAAATTGAAGTCTCCAAATTGGTGGACAAGGCTAATGCCAATTTTGATATTATGTTCAAGGTACAAGAAGATCAGTCTTGAAGAATATCTAATATGGATATCTACTTGTGTACTCATCTTCCGACTCTTCTACTAAGGTGCCTCCAGAGTCTACCATTACTACGGCCTCACCTTCCCAGCCTCAGACACATGAACTTTTTACTGACCCTTATTCAAACATTGATGTCACTTATGACCGGCCATCCACCTTAACACCTGTAGCCACTACTTCTTAACCATCCTCTCCACCTTTTGTGCCTGAGCCATTTGACCCATCCACCGCCATGGTGATATATACCCCACCATCTGATCTTACTTTCCCTCAGCCCCTTTCTGCTACTGACAAACGGGGGAGAAGAATATGTGATGGTCTTGAGCTACTATGATCTGATATAGAGTTTGGTTTAATGGGGAGTATTGGGTAGCTTTTTTGAATTGGGGTAGGATTATTGTTATTTGAGCTTTTCTGGTTTACTTTTGCTGACACGGTTGTATATAGGGTTTCATGGGTAGATGCTTATTCAAGCTTGATATTGTACTTTACAAGTTCATTAATGGTTATTTTCAAGTTTGCTAATTGTTTTGTTCAGATTTAATGGTTTCTGTGCAAATATAATGGTGCTATGACTTATCTTGGCTTTAAGTGTCTATTGGAAGTATTGAAGGAAACATATGAGATTAAGTGCAAAAATCTAAAAATGAGTCTAAACTTTGGTGAAATATGCATTTGGTGATGTTGAAAGTGTTTTAAAAAATTTTCACTGTAATCAAGTTTTCAAAATTCATCACAAAGGTTTTGTCATAATCAAAAAGAGGGAGAATGTTATATTCCAAGTTTCGATGATAACAAAAGATTATTGTGTGATATGGCAAGAATATCATGTTTTGCAAGTTTAGACAATAGTTGAAACTATTACTAAAATATTACTAAATGTATATCACTAAATTCAGAGGTCATTGCTGCTATTTCAACTAATGCACTCGAGTGATGGAGCTAGTACTCGAGCATTAAGCACTTTTGCACTCAAGCACAAGAGAGTATTGAACAAAAAGTGTTTGATAGAAGCAAACTCTAGTTGAAAAAACCAAGACAACTCGAGTGATGGTGTGATTTGCACTCGAGCATGTAGACACACTTGTGTAAGTATGATTGAACCATATTTTTAAATAATCTTTCATGATTTATTTGGGATTTAAATGTATTTTATGAATCATTATTGCATGATTAAGCATTAATTTTGGTTAGGAACAATTGTTTTGAATTAATGGCAATTAGTGGAAAATGTTTACAATTTATTAATTATTTTTATACAATTGTCCCTTGAACTTTTGATGCTACGTTGTGCTTAATTTTTGCATTGTAGGTGCTCAAGGAGAAATTTTGAGACTTTGGAGGTCAAAAAAATTATTAATTTGAGGATTAGAGAAAATCACAAAATAAATCCCAGAATTTCATAGAAATTACAAGTGTATGGAGAAAAGGGACAGAAGAAATTATAGTAAAGGACCCAAAATATTCAGAAATTTTAGTCCTTCCTCAGAACATTTCAAATTAGTTTGCTTAAGTCCCTCCTTAAGAACATTTTGGAATTGTCATGGAGGTCCTTGGTCATCTCATTGTGTGTGGGCCTCATGGAGCAGAAATAAAGGACCTAGCTGCAGTGAGATACTGGTGTAGGCCGCAGCTGGGACTGAAATAAGGATCATATAATTTGGACCCTGAGCTATTGGACATGGGAAATGGACACACAGACCCGACTGAGAGGGAATGCAGCAGCTGAGAGTTTTATCACAGAGAGCGCCGCAGACACACAGACATACTGTCCTCCTCTAATCTCTCATTCCCTTCGCCTTCTACTTCCTCTCTCTCACCTGAAACGCAGCAGCTACAAGACAGAACAGAGAGCTCTCCACCACCGTTACACCGCCACCATCTTCCATCTTTACCATCGGCTCACAAACACCACAACCATCCTTCGCCGGACTTCACCATCAATCACCGACCCACTTCCGTCTTGCATCGGCGAGCCTCATCTTCTCACAATCTTAATTCTTCCAGGCTGTGACTTCTCTGACTCCTAGCTAAACGGTCATGGTTTCCCCGTTTGAGTTTAATTTCAGCCCCAATTAAATCGATTTATTACTAATTGATTACCTTAATTGGTGATTTGATGGCTAGGTATTTGAATCAGAGAATGATTATATTTCTTGAATCCATGGCTGTGAGTGGTTGATTTCCTTAGCTCTTGGAGATGAATTGGAGATGACTTGAGCTCACATATGCTTCAAAGGGGAGTTTATTTTATCTATAGTTCATTATATTTGTGATTTCTTAGGTTTAAGAATTCATTTATGTAATGAAACTATGATTTTAGTTACGGTTTTTATGGATTGAGTTGTTGTGATTTGGAATTTGTAATGAGGATTTATACTCATCAATATATATGGTTATATATATGTTTCTCTATGATTTTATTGATTTGAATCTATTTAACATGGTATTGTTGGATGGTTTGATTGAAATAGAATTGTAGTTGAACCTAAATGCGTTGCTTATTCCATAGTCATTCTCTAAGGGTTTTAATAATGCTTAAATAAATGGGTTCATGAGTTTAAGCATTAGACTCAATGGTAATTGAGGTTTGGTATATTAGAAAACTTAGAGAAACTCATTACACTAAGAGGGCTTAATAGCATTTCAAGGGTAGGGGTTCCTCTCTTGTGATGCTAGACTCAATGGTAATTGAGGTTTGATATGTTAGAAGTTTAGTGAATTAACTCCCCAAATTTCTTAATTGAGCAAGAATAGTCATTGAAAACCATTTTTAAGAGCATCTTCATCATTTGCATTTCTAACCTATTCCATTCCATATCAGTTTTATTCAAAAAAATCAAAAAATATTAGTTTTAAAAGCATTTTAGTTTAATTGCAATTTAGTTGTTAGATAAAAACTTAAAAACCATTTTTAACTCATTTCATGTCAATCATTGCACTTAGTTTCTAGGTAATTAATAAAAGGCTCTTCGAGAGACGATCCGGGATTGCACCTTATATTGCAATCCTTGGTTATTTTTGAAGAGGTTACCAAGGCACAAAGCTGACAAGCCTTATGTTCTTCAAGTGCCGCCGTTGCCGGGGAGCCAAGTAATTGGTTCCTTAGTAGCTAAGTATCAATCTTTGATTAATTGGTACCTTGAGCCTTTAGGTTGCATTTTAGTTAGTTTAGGTAGTTTTGCATGTTTTTCAAAGCATATTGCATCTTTTGTCATTTTGAAATCCTTTTCCCCTTTTTCATTTGCATTTGTGTTCTCTTAGATTTTTTTTCCTTAGTTTTTATAGTTTTTTGTTAGATAATCCTCTTTGTGGTTCATTGGAATTTATGGTGATTGGATTTTATGGCTTGGTTTAACTGAAAGAAAAGAGTCCGTCTCTGAAAGCATCCATGCTATTCAACAAACATTGCAGCTTCTTCAAGCCAAATTGGGATGTCAAAATAGTCCAATTGGTCAAGAATGCCAAGGTCCATTCCACCCTTCATACCATGAACCCTACCAACAACCTTCATTCCAATCTCATTACCCACCATACCCACCCTATAGATCATACCATGAACCTTCTCCGCCACCATACAACCCATATCATGAGCCTCACTCTAATCCTCTATCATATAACCGCATGCCATATCATGACCCTTCTCCTTCATTCCATTCCACTTTCCAACCATGCCATCCACCTCATAAGCCTCTATTCCTACCATTTCAACCATCTTATGGACCTCATTCCCAACCATACGTGCCTCTCCAGGAACCTTCTATTGGTAGAGTTATTGGAGAAGTCCAAAAACCAATGACTCGTACTATAAATGAGGAGCGGTCACACAAGGAGACCTTTGCCAATTGCATGGCCTCTATAATATGATCAATGGAGCAAGGAGATAAAGAGCGTGCAAGTTTGGCCAAGGATTTTGAGAGTCTCACTCAGCCATCAAAAGAAGCGGAGCGATGGAAGAAAGACATTGAACAATTTGAGAAAAATATGGAGTTGCTTTCACAAAAGATTTCTAAGTGCAATACTCCACAAGAGACCCTTTCTCCATTGATTCTCTGTAATCCACCCACTCAAGCCAAGAAAGTAAAGAAGGTGTGATTCCAACTTCCAGAGGAGTCTTCTCTCCTATGGAGGAAGAGCAAGGAGTACAAGCTCAAGAGCCAGATGTCACTTCAATAGTGGAAGGTTCCAATCCTTCGGTACCTACTTCCATACAAGCACAAGAAATGGAGCAAGTACAAAAGAACATTGAAGAGTCTCACCTACTATTTGGTAATGATCCTATTCTTATAGAAGTAGACTCTCCTACTACTTTAACTAGTAAAGCAATTCATGATTTGAGTGATGATGAGGTGGATGAGGAAATCATTGTTGAATCCCCTCAAATATTTGAAAATGTAATTGCTCAACCTCTTAGTTCAAGTAGTAGTGATTCAATTGTAGTTGTTGATGATCCTGTTCCTACTTCTTTTTGTGATGCTTTAACTATTGAAAATGCTTCTCTTCATAGTACTAGGGATGATTGTGGTCAATTGAATTATATATCTTCATGTTCTTGTGCGGTAGATCAAATATGTGTTGGTTGTTATCATGACAAATGCCACTTACTTGTTGAGTTTCGAAAGAAAGCATTTAGTGAAGTGGTTGATTCTACCGTTCATCTTGATACATCTCCTTGTACTATTGATGTTTCTAAGCATGACACTTGTGAAAATGTTGAATCTTGTGTAGATGCTAATGTGGTTGTTGTGAATGAGAAAGACCATTGCCTAGAAAAAGATCTTTCTTTTGATTCTAATGAATTGCTTGATAGTATCATAACCGAAGATTCAACTGTTTTGATTGATAATATTACAAATGAAAATGATTCTTTCCATATGATCCTTTCTTATGATTTACCACCTGACATAGAAAAGGAAAATGATTCTTTTGAAACTTCAATAGTTTCAGGTAGTAATGATCTAAACAATTCTCTTTCTTCTTCCACTCTTTTCCCTTCCATCTCTTATAATTGTAATGATGATGTGGTGTACCCCAACACTAAGTTGGATTCCACACCTTCCACTTTGCAAACACAAGAGAATTTAATTGTTTGTTTGACTCCTACTGATGGGAGTACCATTGATTTCCTTGGATATGATAGTTACTTGGAGAGTTTGAAACTTAATATGCCTTTACTTTACTTGAAATCTCTCCATGTTTCTATTTTTAGATGGAATACTGCTATTTACTCGGATCCTTTGCAGGCATATTCTTGGAAAGGTCATTGAAGGAACCAATATCCACCTTACATCCTTGGACCTCTTCCGATTGATCCTGAGCCACCTCCACCAAGAAAATCCAATACGGGATAAGTTGTTTTTAAAGACAAATGCATGATTCTCATCAGGGATGAGAATTTCTTCTTCAAACGACTCAAGGTTCTCTAACACAGGTTGTCTCTTTCCTCACTTGTTTTCTTCCTAATTCTTATGTTTCTTTGGGTTTAATTGTTGTATGAGGAAGATAAGTGTGGGGGAGGGACACAAACCAGTAGAAAAAGATAGAAGTTGCTTAGTTTTAATAAGAATAAAATCCCCTTTGTATGCTTTACATTTGTGGCCACTACCCTACTTAATTACCATTGTGCCTTGAATTTCAACTTGCTAAGCATTCTCTTTAGAGTGTTTTTACACATTGAGGACAATGTGTTGATTAAGTGTGGGGGAGGGGAATACATTTCAAATCTCACTATTTGGTTGTTTTCAAATGAAAAATGCTATTAACTAGAAACTTTTTCAAGAATGACTTGCTTTGATGTATGTCCTAAGTGGTAAAGGGTCGCATTTGTCATTTTGGAATGTGATTTGTGAGAAATTCTTTGAACTTTTATGATTTATAGTGTTTTGGCAACTTTTTGAAACCATGATTTGCTTTTCAAGTAAATGGGAAAAGCAATGAACCCACAATTAGATTTTTGCTTACTTCTTGTTTTGAGAAAAGAAATTTTTCACATCATTAATGTTTTTGGAAGTTGAGCATTTTTGTTAATTGATTGCAATGTTTTGATTGATTATATTTAGAAGGTTAACATTAGAAATAGTTAAGAAAATGTGTTGTGGTTAGCTTACTATGCAATTGATTGTGTTGGATTGAGCATTAGGGAGAAACCTTGTTGGAAGATTATTTGGGCCTTGAATTCTTTCCATGTGTGATGTTTACTTAGTATTTCACCTTCTAGAACTTGTTTCAACTCTTCTTCAAATCGGCATTTGCATTAATGTAATGGAAATGAAAGAGGCATTCAATTTTAAATCCTTCAACCTAAACACAAACCTACATTCATTTACCATTGGTTACCTCTTTGAGCCATTCTTATATTGTATGCATGTCATTTATTCATGGTGTTCATAGTATTCTAAATCAAAGTGGTTTGTTAATAGGAAGTTGAACAATATATATATTGAAATGCCATGTATATAGAAAAAAAAAAGTTGAAAAAAAAAGAAGAAAAGAGAAGTAGAAGAGAATTGAAAAAGAAGAGAAAAAGAAAGGGAAGGTATTTGAAAAAAATGTATATAGTTTAGGAAAGGAAAAGAAGAAAGAAACAAAAAAGTAAAATTGAAAAAAAAAGGAAGGGTATTGAAAAAGAAAAGAGTGAGTGTGGTTTAAAAAAAAAGAATTGAATTGAAAAAAAAAAGTATTGCAAAAGAAAAAAAAAAGAAAGAAGAAAAGTATTGAAAAAAAATGGAATTGAAAAAGAAGAAGAAGAAAAAATTGAATAGAAAAAAAAAGAGAAAGAGAAAAGCAAAAGAAATATCAAGAAGGCATTTGTTCATGAATTTAGAAAAGAGTTGGCAAGAGTTTTCAAGTAATTTAGATGCTATGAACTTGCTCATTTCCTTTGACTTACATATCAACTATTTTTTTTTCTTCTGTTTAATTCATTTCATCTAGCTTTCATCCATCATTACAAGCCTTTAAATCCCTCTTGATTCATTGCATTAACTGCTATTAGTTGTGGAGATATTAGAGTTGTTACAAGCCTATGGTAAGGTGTTGATTAAATGAACTAGAGTGAAATGACCCCAATGAGGTGAGATGAGCTACACACTAATACCTTGAGAGTTCTCTTCTGTTTCATCCTAATATTGAGATAGTGTAGTTAGCTAATTTCTTTGCATCACTTGAATATGACTAGTGTTTACTTGAGAAATTTGATTAATTGATCAATTGCTTTCTAATTATGAAATTGTTCGTCTTTCAACTGCATTAATGATTGGAATTTAGAAAATTGTACTTAATTGCCTTTGTTCAGGAGTACAAAGGTCTAAATGTGGGGTAATTGATTGAACCATATTTTTATATAATTTTTCATGATTTATCTGGGATTTAAATGCATTTTATGAATCATTATTGCATGATTAAGCATTAATTTTGGTTAGGAACAATTGTTTTGAATTAATGGCAATTAGGGGAAAATGTTTACAATTTATTAATTATTTTTATACAATTGTCCCTTGAACTTTTGATGCTACATTGTGCTTAATTTTTGCATTGTAGGTGCTCAAGGAGAAATTTTGAGACTTTAGAGGTCAAAAAAATTATTAATTTGTGGATTAGAGATAATCACAAAATAAATCCCAAAATTTCATAGAAATTACAAGTGTATGGAGAAAAGGGACAAAAGAAATTATAGTAAAGGAACCAAAATATTCAGAAATTTTAGTCCTGCCTCAGAATATTTCAAATTAGTTTGCTTAAGTCCCTCCTTATGAACATTTTGGAATTGTCATGGAGGTCCCTGGTCATCTCATCGTGTGTGGGCCTCATGGAGCAGAAATTAAAGACCTAGCTGCAGTGAGATACTGGTGTGGGCCGCAGCTAGGACTGAAATAAGGATCCAATAATTTGAACCCGGAGCTGTTGGACATGGGAAATGGACACACACAGACCCGACTGAGAGGGAATACAGCAGCTGAGAGTTTTATCACAGAGAGCGCCGCAGACACACAGACATACTATCCTCCTCTAATCTCTCATTCCCTTCGCCTTCTACTTCCTCTCTCTTGCCGGCGACCAAGCTACACCGTCACCATACTATTTCATCACCGGCGAGCTTCAGGGTTCAAAGTCGGGATTGGAAGGGAGGATGGGAGTAGAGGAAACTCGGTTACAATTGAGAGAAGAGAGGCCGCGACTGAGCTCAGAAAATTGGACAAAGGAGCAAGGGCAAAGATCAGCTGAGAGTTGGGGGAAGTTTCATTTTCACCTGGAACGCAGCAGCTACAAGACAGAACAGAGAGCTCTCCACCACCGTTACACCGCCACCATCTTCCATCTTTACCATCGGCTCACAAACACCACAACCATCCTTCACCAGACTTCAACTTCAATCACCGGCCCACTTCCATCTTACATCAGCGAGCCCATCCTCTCACAATCTCAGTTCTTCCAGGCCGTGACTTCTCTGACTCCTAGCTAAACAGCCATGGTTTCCCCGTTATGAGTTTAATTTCATTCCCAATTAAATTGATTTATTACTAATTGATTACCTTAATTGGTGATTTGATGGCTGGGTATTTAAATCAGAGAATGATTATATTTCTTGAATCCATGGTTGTGAGTGGTTGATTTCCTTAGCTCTTGGAGATGAATTGGAGATGACTTGAGCTCACATATGCTTCAAAGGGGAGTTTATTTTATCCATAGTTCATTATATTTGTGATTTCTTAGGTTTAAGAATTCATTTATGTAATGAAACTATGATTTCAGTTACGGTTTTTATGGATTGAGTTGTTGTGATTTGGAATTTGTATAGAGGATTTATACTCATCAATATATATAGTTATATATATGTTTCTCTATGATTTTATTGATTTCTATCTATTTAACATGGTATTGTTGGATGGTTTGATTGAAATAGAATTGTAGTTAAATCTAAATGCGTTGCTTATTCCATAGTCACTCTCTAAGGGGTTTTAATAATGCTTAAATAAATGGGTTCATGATTTTAAGCATTAGACTCAATGGTAATTGAGGTTTGGTATATTAGAAAACTTAGAGAAACTCATTATACTAAGAGGGCTTAATAGCATTTCAAGGGTAGGGGTTCCTCTCTTGTGATGCTAGACTCAATGGTAATTGAGGTTTTATATATTAGAAGCTTAGTGAATTAACTCCCCAAATATCTTAATTGAGCAAGAATAGTCATTGGAAACCATTTCCAAGAGAATCTTCATCATTTGCATTTCTAACCTATTCCATTCCATATCAGTTTTATTCCAAAAATCCAAAAATATTAGTTTTAAAAGCATTTTAGTTTAATTACAATTTAGTTGTTAGATAAAAACTTAAAAACCATTTTTAACTCATTTCATATCAATCATTGCACTTAGTTTCTAGGTAATTAATAAAAGGCTCTTCGAGAGACGATCCGGGATTGCACCCTATATTGCAATCCTTGGTTATTTTTGAAGAGGTTACCAAGGCACAAAGCCGACAAGGCTTATGTTCTTCAAAGTATTTGACAAAGAGCAAAGGCAGAGATAGGATATCATCACTTCACTCATGCACATACTCACTACTCGAGTATTAAATATGGAACAGCTAGATGGAGCTTGAGGATTGAATATGGAGCTCGAGCTATTGGCATGCTTTAATGAGGCACATGTTTCTATGCAAAAAAAGGTTAAGACAAGTAGAAGTAGAAGAGAGTGGCTTTAAAGGTAAAGATGTAAGTTCCGGCTACATATTCTCCCAGTTCAAACCAGGAAGAGGAGTTGGTTACATAGAGACTTTGAACTATTTTAAGGATCTATAATCTTATTTATAACCCTGTTGAGAATTTATGTATTATAATCAAGCATATTACATCAATATTTTTAGTATATTTATGCTATTTTGGTGTTGCCCACGAACCACCCATTAATATTCTGCTTTAAGTCAACATAAGATAAGGGTGTAAAATTTTAGTATCAGAGCCGAAAGCGGTTCTGGAAGAGCCAAAAGCGGTTTTGGAAGAGCAAGGTTTCTAGCTACAAAATTGTTTGCTTTGAGTAATGTGATGGTTCTGGCAGCAGGATAGTATACTAATATGCTTAATTATACAGTAATAGGAACATCAAAGTGAATTACTTCGGCTACTTTCCAAGCTCTAAAAGGAATAGACACGCCTCAAGGGAAACTATGGAATACCCAGAAGGCAGTCCATGTTACCATACTAGAGAAAGCATGGTACAAGGATGACATGGACACAAGGGAGTGGGTCCGGGTAAGGCCAAAGTATGGAGCCTCATCCTAAAACATAATCACGCTGACCAGCCACAGTTGCTTGTAGTTAAGTGACAAGCAGTTAAGCCACAAACAGACAAGATAGAGACAAATTCGGGTTTCGTTACCGATCCTGGAGTTGAGGTAGTATACGTGATGCATGGTTTTCAACCGGATCAAGGATTATGGGAGGATGTCTAGACAATATACCTGCAGGATGTTCATGAGTATGACACCCCAGTGGCCTTGTATACAATATACATGGAGAAACTAACCTCAGTGGTGGGTGGTCAAGGATAAGTTAATTCGAGGATTTCGAATGACATAAAGATCTATACAGCAGTGCACTTCTTTTTGGATATAGTGTTTTAGCCCGGAAGAAGAATAAGATTGCAGAACTAAGTTAGATAGACAACTTTATAGATATCAGGGTACGTATTTAGGTACTTTTACTGGTATGGATATGAAGTCCACAAATAATGTATAGTTGATTGACACCAGTTGCCATAACTCTCGAGATAAGGGCAGTCTCAGGGTACCGGTGAATGGGAATAGATACAGCAAATATCTTTGTTTTGGCATGGGTACACAAAAGTGAAACGTGCTCAACCTAGGGAAATCTTAGGATGGGTGAACCCCTAGGAAGTTATGTTGTTAAAGTCATAGAAACTTGAGGAATAGTAATTGTCTTAAGGTTTCTCCATAACTAATGATCATTTGAGTTAAATGATTTAAAGACTACTTAGACGCATGGAGATAATGATGATGTAAGTATTAATTTTAAATAGGGACATCTCTGTCACAGTGAATACTGCCCAGAAAAGTCCATTTAACGGGGTTATGGAAATTTGAGGCATGGTAAATGTTTTGAGGTTTCTCCATGCTAAGTGATGATCCTTAGTAACACCATAGTATTAAAGGTATATAGGAACATTATCCTTTATACATTATGCCATAGTTCATATAATTGTGTGGATGCCATTATTTGTACTTTTATTAATCAATATGGTTTGCTTAGAAGAGGTAGTTAGTGCTGAAAATGCACTTACACCTAGGAGTTGGGTAAGAATTCGACCGGTGTACAAATAGTTGGGTGGGAGCCTTACTCATGTATACATGATGATGATGTTTGCAACCGGTGTACGATTAGTGGGGTAAGAGCCCTACTCATGTATACATAATGATGATGTTTATATTGTTAGTAGGGCATGAGCCCTACTCTTATATACATAACGATGATGATTATATTGTTGGTGGGGTAAGAGCCCTATTCATGTATACATTACGATAATGTTTATATTATTAGTGGGGCAGGAGTCCTACTTATGCATACATGACGACAATGTTTATATTGTTAGTGGGGCAAGAGCCCTACTCACGTGTTCAAGATGATAATGTTTGGAATACTGGTTGTCCCTGAATGTTTCCAACCGAACTAAAATTATGGAACAAGTAGGGGTTACTACAGAGGTCCAGTAGGATCCAACTGAGGAAGTAAGATAAGTTTGGGCAGATAATATAGCCCCACCTATAATGTATTAGATAGTGTGAAACATCAGAGTGGCGTAGTAGAAGCATGATAACTGTATGTGCTTAGGCTATAAGACCTGGTGGGCTAGTAAGTCCTTAGGCCAGCAAAACATGACATGTGTGAGAATTGTACTGAGCAAAGGCTCAAGGCAGTAAGACCCGATGTGCAAGTTTGCATAGGGCGGTGTCCCTGGGCTGTAAGACCTATGTACTTGGCATTGGAGTTGTTGTCTAATCGAAGTCATTAGACTAGTATGTCTAGGGTATATCTCAATGCTAGCAAAACATTCAAACTGTGCTAGGTTGTAGCAAAGGCACTGAGACTAATGTAACCAAATGTGTTGGTGAGGCCTGGGTAGTGAGGTCCAGTGCTTGATATGATTGTTGCTTGGGCAGTAAGGTCTAGTACTTAATATGATCATTGCCTAGGTAGTGAGGTCTAGTGCATGTTATAATTATTGGGTGAGTTAGGTCCAGTGGTTGATGTAATTATGAGATCTGGGCGGAGTCCTGAAGAGGCTGTGAGGCCTACAAAACCAATTGCTGTCAGAATGGAACAGTGGGTCCTATACTTGATGACACGCTATATTCTACATATGGAATGGATGATGGATGATGAATACTATCTAAGATTAAAGATGGGAATATGACTATAGTGTTGCATGGCTTATGAGCCTACGCGTGACAATAGAATGAGGATGAGAATATGACTTTGGTGTTGTATGGCTTGTGAGCCTGCACTTGATAATAGAATGAGATATGTTATAAGGCTAAGTATATTGGGGCAGTGTTCTAACAAGGCAATGAGGCCTAGGATAATATACTGAGTATCCTGATAGACAATCAGTACAATAATGGGCTGGGTGACCCATGAGTATAGAACATGCCGAATATGTAAGACTTGATAGGTAGTTCAACTATGCATATTAGGTAAATTGTAGTGCATGCTTTTATAAGTATGCACCACCTAGGGATGAGTTACACAATGAGATAGGATTAATCCCCAAATTATATATTTTCAAATTTCGAGGATGAAATTTATTGAACGGGGGGAGAAATGTAATATCCTGAATTATGGGATTGGAGGCTTGGGAATAAGCCTAAATTAAGCGGACTACTAAGCATCGATTTAAAAGGTGTCTCAAACTTATTCCCTAACGTTTCTTAAATCTTTGAGGTATTAAAGGGAATAAAATAGTGAATTAAAGAGTATGGGAAATTTATATACAAAAATGGAATTAACTCTTGGGTTTTCTAGAAAGCCCAATATTGAGGTCCAAAGTAGAGGAATATAAGAAAATAATATTTGGCCAATAATAATGTTAATTTTGGTCATAGGATATTAGAAATTAAAGGCAAACAATGTTTTTGGTGAAATCACCTTTGAGGCAATGAGTTTGTCATGTGATTTTGCATAAACAAATGATGAGCAAAAATTATAAGCTTTTACAAGATGAAAGTAGACATCTTAAGCTTTAATTTGATAGGTTATATGACTCAATTAGAGCTATATACAAAAAATTTATGAATATTTTATTTCAGCTCAGAAAAACTATGAAGTTTCTGGAATAGTAAGTAAAGATTAAAATTCTAGAAATTATGTGCTTCCAATTGGCAAAAGTCTACATTTTCCTTAAAACTAGACTTAATAAGGGTTCTATAGCCTTTGAAATCACTCTAACTTAATTTTTATAGAATTATTTATGATTTTTCAAAGTTTAGGTAGAAAATCTGCCAGAAGTTTGTAAAAATCTGAAAATAGGGAAATTGATAAATAATTAAATTATGACATAAGCCAACATAATAAAGCTTCATCATCCTTTTTTCTCCAGCTAAAACCAACGCACACAGCAGCTGAAAGAGAGGGAAAAGTTTGAGAGCTTTTAGAGAGAGAAAGAAAAGAAAACTCATAAGGTGTTGAAAGCTCAATTTTCATGGTTTAGAAAGGCTAAGGTTCAGCCATATTAGGGAAAAGCTAAAAGGAGCTTGAGGATAGAATATAGAGCCTGAGCTATTGGCATGCTTTGAAGAGGCACACGTTTTGAGGCGCAAAAGGGTTGAGACAAGTAGAAGTAGAAAAAAGTGGCTCTAAGTGTAAAGATGTAAGTTCCGGCCATATACTCTCTGTAATGCCATAAATTTTGATTAAGAGCTAATGACCTTTTAGTGGGTTGTAATGAATCATTTTGTGGATTAAAGATAATTTGAGACATAAATTAGTTATTGGAAATGCCTAACATCCCGTATTTTGGCATAATTATGTGACAAGATAAATTAAGGGCTAAAATTAAAGGAAAGGGTGCATGGTTGAGAGGAAAGTAATTAAAATATAAGTTTTGTGGCAATTCAGTAGAATGTGCCATAATCAAGGGAAAAATTGAAAAAATGGAAATTATCTGCTAAGTAGTCAGTGATTAATAGAGAAATTAATTACTAACTAAGAAAAAAGTGAGAAATCTAACTAAATGGCTAATGGAGTGGTTAGAGTAACTAAGTAGTTAGTTACTTTATGAGGACTAATAAGAGATGGACAAGTGGCAACATTACATGATAGTAGATGGTTGAGGAAGTCAAACAAGGAATTTAAAAATAATTTCTCTCTCTCTTCCCTCCTACAATTTAGCTGAATGGGTATGGGGGCAAGAGAAGACCATCATTTTTTTCATCATCAAGCTCTCATCTCTCTCATTCTCTCTCCCTTGTTCGATTGCCATTGAAGACCAAAGAAAGAAAAAGAGCTCTTCCAAAAGGTAAGCATTTTGACCCTCCAAATGACCTCTAATGCAAAAACTCTCTTCTTCAATCTCCTTTCTTTTGTTGAGAGCTTTGATTCTATGGTTTTAGATTTTTTATTTGGTGGTGTTTTGAGTACTCAAGGAAATCTAAAGATTGGTGAAGCAAGGAACTCCTTTGGAAAAGTTATAGATGTGAGTAAGATGAACCTTTCTATATAGGTTTCATAGCCATTGGTTGAGGTTGGAATTTCTGGGAATTTTGCCCTATTTTTGAAAACTAGGGTCATTATGTGTTTGGTATGTTGTGATCATTTAATTGGTGTCTTATGATGTATCTTGGATAGATAAAATTTGATTGAAGCTTAAATGGCAAGTTTGACAATTTTGGGATTTTTGTTGAATATATGCCAAAAATAGAACACGATAATGGAATGAGAATTTGGTTTTTTGGATATTTCTATTTGATTCCTTATGGAAAATTGTGTGGGAGTAGTGTTGGATGTGAATTGGGAACTTAGTTTTAAAAGTTGCAAGTTTGGTTAGTGAAAAACTCTATGCTGATAGTTGTTTTACATAGATGTTTTGAAATAGCCAATGGTGTAGAAATATTCTGAAATTTTCCAGTATTGTAGTAGACATTTCAAGCTTTCCAATGACGTAAATTTTGTGTTATTTTGATGTCTGTGCTAAAAGTTATGCATTTCCAAAACTTGAAGTTAAATCTGGGATCAAATATGGAACAACGAGGAGATTGGTGCAGTTTTGTATTTTTGAGGTTGTAGACAGCAATGATTCATATCCATAAACAGGACTTGGGATCAACTCATTTCAATTTTTCTATAATTAGTTATGATTTTTGAAAGTTCAACCCATAAACTAAAATTTTTCTTGGCCACAGCCACAAAGTTTCTGACTTGCTTTTGGCCGCAGCCAGAAGACTTTTTGCCATAGCTAAAAACTCTCGGACATGATTTTGGCTGCAGCTCAAAAGTTTTTGACCTATTTTTGGCCGCAGTCAAAGATTCTTAGCCGCTGCCAACGTCCAAAAATCAGAACTTTTCACGATCGTAAGGTGGTCTTTGAGATAGTACTTCCCAACCCTTTAGGCATTTGTATGGGCTTCTAGTAGCCACTTAAGGGACTGTAATGCTAACCAAATCTAAGTGTTTTAAAGTCATTTGAGCATTGGGATAAGTGATAACTTGTTGTCCTTAATTATGATTATAGGATTTGATATTTTCCCAGAACGTAGAAGACATATGCCTGAACCAGAATGGAAAAAAATAAGGTGGTGACACTTTATCCTATACTATGTGTAATGCATTGTTTGTTTGTATTTATCATTGAATGTAATAGGGGACTTGGTGGTTAGCCCGGCCTTGAATAAGGGATGTGGCGGTTAGCTCAGCCTTAAATGAATGAGGGGATATGGTGGTTAGCCCAACCTTGAATAGGGGACATGGCGGTTAGCCCGGCCTTGAATATTGTTATTGCTACATTGTGATATATGCATACATGTTTTGTTTAATTATACATCATATACGTAAACTGATGCTACTGGGATTCTATTGAATCTCACTCTTTCCAATTAACAATTTTAGCCAAGGCAAGTGGATTGAGAGGCAAGTAAGAGAATAAGGGCGACTAGGATTGTCGATGGTAGTTTTAGTATTTTGGTTTTTGGTTATCATTCTGGGTATTTGTATATAATATATTGTGGACCATAGAATAGTATTATTGTGTAATCCCCGGTATGGGAAACTGAGATTGGTAATGATGCCCTGTAAAACTCTTAGATTAACGATATTATCCCAGGTGAATGTCATGAATTTTGTTAGCACTCTGATATTGTATATGTGACAAACCAAATAGGCCAATTGTTTTTATTTAAAAATGAATGGAGATCTTATTGTACAAGTGTTGTAAAAAGTTTTAATTACCTTCAACCTCTTATTCAATTATAAAATGTTTTAAATACTAATTATGGCCTTGATGACAACGGGGTTTACATTTGTGGTATCATAGAAGTTTTCCTAGAAAGGGTAGGTTTTGCTAGGATAGTGGCCTTAGTTCTTTGACTTAGTAATAGAAGATTGATAATTGTTGATTGTATACACATGTATATTCCTGTTATTGTTGGTATATAAGAGTATAAGGAATATGTGTATGTATTGTTATGATTACTGACTCAGTGAGCCTTTTGTAGACTAAATTAAAGAGAAACAATGGTTGCCTAGAGTCAGGAGAGTGGAAGAGCTCAATGATAATCCACCTGACCCTATATAAGAGATAATGGGTTTAATCTGAGAGCAAAGAGACATGATTGCTGAGCTGATAGAAGAGCCCAGGGAAGAAAGGGCTAAGCACAATGAGGAAAGGGTGGGTCCAGTCTATACATGAGGACACCCAAGAGGAGACCTGACAAGAAGAGACAGCTGAGGGGTCAAACTGATCTGATGAGTACCCATCTTTTACTGAACAGAACCAAGGATCACATGCAGTACCAACTCGCAATGATAGAGACCTTCAATTCTGGGTTTCTAAATTTTGCAAACATATGCCTCTTATGTTTAGAGGAAGATTCGACCCTAAAGGAGCTGAAGATTGGTTAATGCGATTGGAGAAAATCTTTAAGGTGCTTGAGTGCTCATCCTAAGTGAAAGAAAAACTAGCCATCTATAAGCTTGAAGGGGATGCATATCAATGGTGGAGAAACATTGCTATGACTATGAAGGCCTAGAATGTGCCAATGACTTGGGAGTTATTCCAAGAGCAGTTCAACAACAAATACTTCCCAAAGTCGTGAGAATTGAGAAAGAGTCAGAATTTCTGGCTATCAAGTAGGGAGACAATGAAACTTTTGATAACTACCTGTCTCAGTTCATCTATCTAGCCTGATACTCCTCCTACCTTCGGTTGATGGATGATGAGGAATGGAGTTTCGACATACTGATTTATGGGTTAAGATGGGAGTTAAAGAAGAAGTTGGCCACCCGACAATTCATGGAGTTCAAAAAAGTGGTTGGAGAGTACCGCATCACCGATAACAACTTGAGAGATATCAAGCTGAGTAAGGGTGGTGGTCATGGTGAACCTAGTAAGGAAAGCTCCTCCCAGAAGAGTTAGAGCCTAGGAATCTCATCTAAAGGCAGCAGTAAGAAGCCATACCAATCAGGGGATCATGAGAACCAAATATCCTTAGTGCAGTGGATATGTCCTCGTTGTAACAAAGAACATTTTGGTAAGAATTGTGATGGGCAAGTAGTGTGCTTCACTTGTAAACAGCCAGGGCATTTTGCCAGAGAGTGCAAGGGGCAACCGGTAGAGGCAAGGCCTAAGAATCAAGGGAGAGTATTCACTATGACTCAGGAGGAAGCAAGGAAATATCCCTACTTGATCAAGGTAACATTCTTCTAAATAGTAGTTCATTACAAACTCTGTTTGATTCGAGTGCTAGTCATTCGTTCATAGCTTATGACTGTATAAAGCGCCTAGGATTACATGTCCATAAATTGCCATTTGATCTTGTTATGTCAACACTAATGGGTGCTAAGACTATGACTACGGAAGCTTGTCTGAATTGTGTTATAATTGTTGAGGGGTTTGAGTCTACCATTGATTTCACTTGTTTGCTACTTCGTCAGCTAGAAGTTATTATGGGTATTAATTGGTTGACGGCAAACAATGTTATGCTGGATTATAGGAATAGGAAAGTAGTTTATCCTGCTATGTAGAGGGATGTTAATGTAAACAATAGGTTGAATTTCCTCTCATTGGCTAGTGCTAAGAAATGTTTGAAAAAGGGATGCCAAAGGTATATGGTGTTCTTTTTGTACAGGGAAAGATAGATGAAACTCTAGAGAGTATACAGATAGTGAGAAAATTCCCTGAGGTGTTTTCGGACGAACTCAGTGGATTGCCTTCAGAAAAGGAAGTGGAATTTCTAATTGAGATGTGCCTGGAGCTGGGTCCATATCCTAAGCCCCATATAGAATTGCCCGTAATGAAATGGTGGAGTTCAAGAAACAAATTGAAGATTTGCTCGAGAAAGGGTTCATCTTACCTAATGTGTCACCATGGGGAGCTCCGGTATTGTTTGTCAAAAAGAAAGATGGAACCTTAAGGCTTTGTATAGATTACAGAGAGATTCATAAAGTAATTGTTAAGAACAATTATCCACTTTCGAGAGTTGATGACCTGTTAGATCAATTGTCTGGTTCATGCGTATTCTCTAAGATTGATATAAGGTTGAGGTATCATCAGTTACGTGTGAAGGCATCAGATATTCTGAAGACTGCTTTCAGAACAAGATATAGGCACTATGAATACCTTGTAATGCCCTTCGGTTTGACTAATACACCAGCGGTATTCATGGATTATATGAATCATATCTTCCTACAGTAGCTTGATCGGTTCGTTGAAGTGTTTATCGACGACATTTTGATTTACTCTAAGAGTAAGGAAGAACATAAGCAACATTTAAAAATTGTTTTGAGAATCTTGCAAGAAAAGCAACTCTATGCCAAGCTAAGCAAGTGTGAGTTTTGGCTTGCAGAAGTGAAATTTCTTGGCCATGTTACCTCACAATAAGAGGTCTCGGTGGATCCCAGTAAGGTGGAAGTAGTACTTGACTGGAAAAGGCCAGAAACTATTTCTGAGATCTGCAGTTTTCAGGGTCTTGCTAGTTATTATCTGAGTTTCATTCATAACTTCTCCCGAATTGCATTGCCAATGACTAAGCTCACGAGGAAGGATTAACCATTTTTATGGGATAAACGTTGTGAACAAAGTTTCACGAAGCTAAAGGAGAGGTTGACTATGACATCGGTATTGATTATACTTGATCCTAGTGAGACTTACGTCTTGTACAGTGATATGAGTAAGCAGGGGTTGGGTGTATCTTGATGCAGCAGGGACGAGTGGTGGCCTATGCCTCCCGATATCTGAAGCCACATGAGATGAATTACCCCACTTATGATCTGGAGCTTGTGACATTAGTGTTTGCATTGAAGATTTGGCGTCATTACCTGTATGGTATGACTATGGAATTGTACTGCGACCATAAGAGTCTCCAATACTTGTATGATCAGAAAGAATTGAATATGAGACAGTGTCGGTGGATGAAGTTGCTAAAAGATTATACCCTGGAGATTAAATATCATCTGGTAAGGCTAATGTCATCACGGATGCTCTTAGTTGGAAGGCGGTGCTAGTGGCAATGATGATGATTCAAGAAAGAAAATTAATAGAAGAATTTTGGGACTTCAATCTCTCGAATGATATCCTGTGTGCCAGTTATGGCATTGTCTAAGGAGAGAATAAACTGAGGACTGAAATTGAAGAGGCTCAGATGCAGGATGAGTGAGCCCAGTCCATTCGAGCTATGATTGAGCAAGGAGAGACTTAAGATTATTATTTGTCACCTAGTGGACTAGTTCGTTACCAAAAGAGAATCTGTGTTCCGCTGAAGGCATAATTGAGATAGAGGATCCTGGATAAGGCTCATAAGAGTTAGTATACTCTTCACCCAGGTATGACCAAAATGTATCACAACTTGAAATCTATGTACTGGTGGCTAAGGTTGAAGAGTGATATGACTAAGTACGTGGCACGGTGTCTTACCTATCAAAAAGTGAAGATTGAACACTAGAGACCGACAGGATTGCTTCATAGTCCAGAAATTCCAGAATGGAAGTGGGAGAGTGTGACCATGGATTTAGTAGTAGGTCTGCCCAGGATCAGAAACAATGATGTGATCTGGGTGATTGTTGATCGACTTACGAAGTTAGCGTACTTCATACCTATCAATGCTAGCTACTCTCCTGATAAGCTAGCTGAGATTTACATTAGAGAAATAGTAAGACTCTATGATACACCACAGAACATTATCTTTGACAAAGATCCTTGGTTCACTGTAAGATTCTGGAGGGCTCTACATGAAGCTATAGGTACACAATTGAGGTTTAGCATGGTCTACCATCCTCAAACAGACGGACAGTAAGAAAAGACCATTCAAACCCTAGAGGATATGCTGAGAGCATATGTCCTAAACTTTAAAGGAAATTAGGACTACTTCCTTCCACTTGCTGAGTTTGCCTACAACAACAGCTATCAGACCTGAGAGCATATGTCCTAAACTTTAAAGCATTGTATGGAAGGAAGTGTCAGTCACCGTTATGCTGGACAGAGTTGTCTGAGAGGAAGTTGTAAGGGTTGGATTAGCCCTTAGAGAAGATTAGAATCATCAAAAAGAGGCTCCTTACAGCATAGAGTCGATATAAGAGCTATGTTGACAAAAGGAGTAGACCTCTAGAGTTTGAAGTGGGGGATCATGTCTTCTTAAGAGTATCCCTGGTCACAGGCATCGAAAGAGCAATCAAGTGGAAGAAGATGAGCCCAAGGTACATTGGTCCATTTGAGATTCTGGCAAGAATAGGACATGTAGCATACCGGATAGCCTTATCTCCAAATTTGAGCAGACTTCATGATATGTTCCATGTCTCGTAGCTCAAGAAGTACCAACCAGACCTTGAGCATATTGTCGAGTGTAAAGATATTGAATTACAAGATAACTTCACTTATGTGGTAGAGCCAAAACGAATCATCAATTGAAAAGAGCGACGGCTCACACTTTAAAGCTTACCATTTGTGAAGGTGGTCTAGAAGGGAATGTCTCTAAAAGAAGTAACTTGGGAAGCAGAAGCAGGCATGAAGAAGCGATTTCCTGAGTTTATGCCCCAAGAGGTGTAACAAATTTCAGTAGGATTGGTAAGCACAGCGGAAGAATTTAAAAAATTTTCACCGATCTTAATTGAGGATCTATCAACGGCGTTTAAACCAAGTTGGAAGGATTCATACCTTTTTGATGATTCAGAGTTTTCACGATCTCTAGGAGCCAACACGTCAGGTCCGCTCCCTCTACCGGTATCCACACGAATGTTCTCCAACCGAGACTGCGTGCTAGCGCCTCTAATGTCTCCAAGGGTTTAACTTGCGGCTCTCAATTCTGATGTGCCCTGAGTCTATCAGCTCTATCAAGTTTATAACCCATGAGGGTTATTTTCAAATTTCAAAATTAATCATCATTAATTTCGAAATTAATTAACAATTAATTATCTTGATGAGCTAATTAAATAAATTCAGTTTAAATTAAATCTGTCCAACAGTTTTAATTTAACCTATTTATTTAATCTAAATAAAGAGCCATTAGATTTAATTTATCTTCATAAATTAAATCTGAGATACTATATCTCTATCATGTTAGTTATTAAATTTAACATATCTTAATAAATTAAATTTAAAACCAACACAATATAATAATATCATATAATATATATATACATATATATATAATATATTTCGAAAATATATATATCTATATAATATTATTAAATATAATAATATAATATATATATATAAGATATATATTTTGAAAAAATATATATATCTATATAATATTATTAATGAATTTTATATTATATATATATATATAAATATAAAATTCATCCACCCTAAATCAAACATTATCTCGTGTTGGGCCATTCTTGTGTGCGACCCTGTAGGCCCATATGAAGTTGGTAGTGGGCCAATAACTACACTAACCTAAAAGTCACAAGCGGCCTCTAGCAAGACATTACGACTACCCAATTCATATGAGGATCGTTATCATGATGCAACCTGCCATACAACCATGTCACGTCCCTTTTGTCACATGATATATCGATCAAGGATAAGGCATGGAAAATGTCATCCTCTTGTTCCTGACCATTGCTTTCTCGATTCCTGAGTAGCCTGATAACAAAGACAGAAACTCTTTTCATCGTAGTATGGCCATACATTTCTCAGACTCACTCATCGAGGGGCCCAGTAATATCTCTCTACTAAAGTGAGGGACAAATTCCATCTTGATCATTCCTATTCCTCTACATGAAAAACCACAAAGCCGGATCGTAGCCTTTATCATCACCCGGTCAAAAGTGACTTTTGACTAGTTCAAAGCTTAACAACTCTCATGTAGGAATCCATGATGACCTCAGGTCTAAGGGCATTGTGACGTGTTTATACATGAGAAAAGCTTATGACTTGATCCATATAGATTTCTCATAGTGGGTTGGTACAGTACCTTGTACTCTTACAAGTGCCTAAGACTTTGATTCGTATCTCCATATCTTATCAAAGTCATACTGGTCTTGTTTCATCTCTGCTCCCTCATAGATGACCAACCAGGGACATTTTAGGACAATCTTTATGAATTATCCAAGGATACAATTATCATAGTTAACATGCAAATAATATGATAACAGAATGGAGAAATTTCATTAAAATAATAATGTTTAAAGTACAATGATTGGCCCTTAGGGCACAATTTCCAACATCCTCCCACTTGCCCTAGGTGCAATCATTAATTTGCCTAATTCCCATTGCCCTAACATGACGCTCATGCTTTGCCTGTGCAAGTGGCTTAGTAAGAGGATCAGCAACATTATCTTATCCTGCTATTTTGCATATCTTTATATCACCTCTATCATTGATTTCTCTAATAAGATGAAATCGCCTGAGTATGTGTTTGGTCCTTTGATGTGACCTAGGCTCCTTGGCCTGTGCAATAGCATCGCTATTGTTACAGAACAAATCTATTGGATTTGAGATGGTAGGCACCACCCCTAGTTCAGTAATGAACTTTCTGATCCAAACGGCTTCTTTAGCTACATCTGATGCTGCTATATACTCAGCTTCTGTTGCAGAATCTGGTATAGTGCTTTGCTTGGAGCTCTTCCAGCTTACTGCTCCACCATTCAGGAGGAATACATATCCAGATTGTGATTTAAGGTCGTCTTGGTCAGTTTGGAAACTTGCATCTGTGTAACCAGTTATACAGAGCTCATCATCCAATCCACCATAGACCAAAAATAAGTCCTTAGTTCTTCTTAAGTACTTTAGGATATTCTTAATGGCAGTCTAATGACCCTCACCAGGATCTTGTTGGTATCTGCTGGTCATACTTAAGGCAAACGAGACATCCAGTCGAGTACATAACAAGGCATACATGATGGATCCAATGGTGAAGGCATATGGAACCTTACTCATGCGATCTCGCTGATCAGGTGTACTAGGACACAGATCCTTGCTAAGATGGATGCCATGAGACATAGGCATGTAACCCTTTTTTGAATCATGCATATTGAACCTATGCAGTATCTTATCTATGTATGTGCTCTGACTTAGGCCTATTAGTCTTTTGGATCTATCCCTATAGATCCTAATCCCTAGGATATAGGTGGCTTCACCTAAGTCTTTCATTGAAAAGGACTTTCCTAACCAAGACTTGACACTCTGCAAGGTAGGAATATCATTCCTAATGAGTAGGATGTCATCTACATAAAGCACTAGAAATACAACTATGCTCCCACTAACCTTCTTGTAAACACAAGGTTCATCGATGTTTTGAATGAATCCAAACTCTTTGACTACTTCATCAAAATGATGATTCCAGCTTCGAGATGCTTACTTCAATCCATAAATGGATCTTTGAAGCTTGCAAATTTTACCAGAGTCCTCTGGATGCACAAAACCTTCAGGTTGTGTCATGTACACATCCTCAAGCAGCTTTCCATTAAGGAAGGCTGTTTTGACATCCATCTGCCATATTTTATAGTCATAATATGCTGCAATGACAAGAAGGATTCTGATTGATTTGGCCATTGCAACTGGGGAAAAGGTTTCATCATAGTCTACACCATGAGTTTGAGTGAATCCTTTTGCAACCAGTCGTGCGTTGAAGACATTTACATTGCCATCCATGTCAGTTTTCTCCTTGAAAACCCATTTGCACCCAATAGTTTTTACACCTTCAGGTGGATCGACTAAGGTCCATACCTGATTGTCGTACATGGATTGCATTTCAGACTTCATGGCATTTAGCCATTTCTCAGAGTTTGGTCCTACTGTGGCTTCTCGATAGGTGGTGGGCTCATTTTGCCCAATGAGCAACACATCACGGCCTTCAGTAATCAGAAATCCATATCTCTGAGGCTGATGCCGTGTCCTATCAGATCTTCGTGGACCTTGTATTACTTGAGGAGGCTCAGCAATTTATTGTGAGTCATCTCTAATTTCCATCTGTGGTTCTGTACCATCTTGTGGATCTCGAATTTCTTCGAGATGTACGTCGCTCCCACTGGTTGTTTTAGACACAAACTCTCTTTCTAGAAACTTGCCATTTCGAATAACAAACACTTTGTTATCGGTAGGATTGTAGACATAGTATCCTTTCGTTTCTTTAGGATACCCTACGAAAAGGCACTTTATGGATCTGGGCACTAATTTATCAGAGGCTTGTTGCTTAACATATACCTCACATCCCCAGATCTTAAGAAAAGATAAACTTGGTTTCTTTCTAATCCATATCTCATATGGTGTCTTTTCAATTGCCTTAGATGGAACACGATTTAGTGTGAACGCAGCTATCTCTAGGGCATGTCCCCAAAAGGACGGTGGAAGATCTGTTTGACTCATCATAGATCGAACCATATCTAATAGTGTTCGATTCCTCCGTTCAGAAACGCCATTCCATTGTGGTGTTCTTGGAGGAGTCAATTGTGAGATTATCCCACAACTCTTAAGATGGTCAGTGAATTCTTGGCTCAAATATTCACCACCTCGATCAGATCTAAGTGCTTTAATTGTTTTACCAAGTTGGTTTTGTACTTCATTTTGGAATATTTTGAACATTTCAAAAGATTCAGATTTATGTTTCATTAGATAGATATAGCCATATCTACTAAAGTCATCTATAAATGTAATGAAGTAGATATAACCTCCTCTGGCAGCTATATTTAATGGTCCACATACATCTGTATGTATGAGGCCCAATAATTTAGTAGCCCTCTCACTGTGCCCAGTGAAAGGTGCCTTAGTCATCTTTCCTAATAAGCAAGATTTGTATGTATCATATGATTCAAAATCAAATGAGTTTAGAAATCCATCTTGATGGAGTTTAGAAATGCATTTCTCATTTATATGGCCTAGACGACAATGCCATAGGTAGGTCTGATTCAAATCATTTGATTTTATCCTCTTAGTAGTTACGTTATAGATATTCCCATTATTAGGATGTTCC
The DNA here is from genome assembly GCA_963210345.1 of Inga oerstediana. NCBI lineage: Eukaryota > Viridiplantae > Streptophyta > Magnoliopsida > Fabales > Fabaceae > Inga > Inga oerstediana. Next base: position 22,051,050 of record OY723408.1, on the reverse strand, counting down.
AAATTTAATATATAATGACCAACATGCAAATCACCATCAGCATAGAAAATGTCATTACGATAAATAGAACATTTACCATTCCTAGTAATGGAAGTATAACCTTCCTTATCCAAATAAGAAAGAGAAACAATGTTACTACTCAAAGCAGGAACATAATAGCAATTGTTTAAAACTAACAAAAGCCCACTGGGCAGAACTAATTCATAAGTGCCTATAGCTAAAGCAGCAACTCTTGCTTTGTTTCCAACTCGTAGGTCCACCTCAACCTTCTTCAGCTTTCTACTGTCCTTTAGACCCTGCACATTTGTACAAATATGAGAACCACATGCAGTATCTAATACCCATGTAGAGGAAGTAGAAAAATGAATGTCTATAACATAAATATCTGAAGCAATAGCCCCGCTATCCTTCTGTCCTTTTTCAGATCTTCCAGGTAGAGTTTGTAATTCCTCTTCCAATGACTGGGTTCATTGCAGAAGTAGCAGACTCCTTCCTTTGGAGGCTTTGCCTTCCTGGGTGCAGGCTTGGTTTTGGGCTTGTTTGACTCTTTGGTCTTACCACCTGAGCCATTACCCTTCCATTTGCCCTTCCCTTTCTTTTTCATACCCTTTCCTTTCTGAACCATTAAAACTGTGTTAGGCTTTTTCTTAATGCTTTGCTCAGCAGTTTTGAGCATCCCATGCAGCTCAGAAATTGATTTCTCTATGTTGTTCATGTTGTAGTTCATAACAAACTGGTCATAACTCTCTGGGAGTGAGTTGAGGATCAAGTCCGTAGCTAACTCCTGGCTCATGGGAAATCCAAGCCTCTCAAGGTGATCAATATAGCCTTTCATTTTTAACACATGAGTACTAACTGATGCACCTTCAGCCATTTTACAGGAATGTAAGGCCTTTATGGTCTCATACCTTTCTTGCCTTGCCTGTTGCTGGAACATTTCCTTGAGATGTACTATCATCTCATGAGCCTCTATGAGTTCCAAATCTTTTTGGAGCTCTGGAACCATAGTGGCAAGCATCAGGCAACCTACATCCACAGAGTCATCCTTATGCTTTGTGTAAGCATCTCTCTAAGCTCTTGGAGCATTAGCTACAGGCTCCTCAGGAATGGGTTGATCTAGGACATAAGCCTTTTTTTCCTACTTGAGAACAATTCTCAAGTTCCTGAACCAGTCAAGAAAGTTTGTCCCATTGAGTTTGTCCTTCTCAAGGACTGATCGCAATGATAGTGTAGCAGTATTACTAGTCGACATGATTCTACAATTAAAATATGCAAAGTTAGTTAGTAATCTCCCACTAAATTGACAACCCTCAATATAATAATTAGTGGGCTAAGATCCATATTTGGCTTAAACTTAAGTCCGCTTTGGCAAGACGCTTAAATTCAAGTTATTTAGGTAGGTAACCTATTTACCAATTACATCACATGTAACTCTTAGATCTTTATGGGATTTAATCATCATATGATCTGGCATGTTTAACCCCATCTAATGCCTTGAGATTCAAAACCGTTTTGTTAATCTCAATTAAGTCAAAACAATAATGAATATTATGAGCAGCACAATTACTCAAGCTTGTCTCATCAAGATAACTTAAGTGCATCCACTTTGGTGGTTTCCACAATTGATCGATCTAGGTTTTGACAAGTATTCATTAATTGACGGCATTATGACTTAAGATTTAATTTAGAGGGCTTAATTAATTAGTTTTGTTTATATGGATGCAATTGTGGTCGTATCTCATACAGATAAATACATATAAATGTAAACGTAATCATGCAATGATCTTATCAAAAGCATAATTTAAACGTGAAACAACATGGCTTACCTAACCTAAAATCCTCCCAAGCCAATGAGAGGACTTCTCTAAAAAAAAGAAAAATACATTGAGAGAAACCTCGTTTAAACATTCGAGGGGAGTGAGATGAGAAGAGAATGTACATTGAGAGTATTTAGAGAAAGGCACGGCACACAGGCCGTATTTAAATATTATAACCTTTGTAAAATTCTAAAGCCATGTTGTTCACCATACCCAAACAAAGATAAATAATAAACCACAACAAGAATTCATACAATATGAAAAGCAATAAATGTCATGATCAGATTATATTGTGCTACGCAGAGGTGGTCACAGCGGTCCCGCTAGCTGGTTAGCGGGCGGGGTCAAGGGGGGCCGCCCTTGCGGGGTTGCAAAGGGCAGCACCCCTGAAGCTTTTGAAAAAGGCACATTCCTTTTAAAAGAAATATTTGAAAATTTTAAATTTTTAAATTTCAGACCCAATTTTTCAAAACAAAAAACAACAATGGCCCAGAACGCTTCTGATCCAATTTGTCTTCCCCATAGTTCGGATCCCTATTACCCGAATAGATATCCGAACCTAGACCCAATTTGATTGCCGCCAACTACGATCTCAGGTACCCTACCCAATTTCATGCTTGTTCAAAACGAAAATCACATACATGTTTCAAGATATACATGTTTGGAATCGATTTCACGCTTGTTCCAAAACGAGAATCACATACATATTCGAGTGTTTCTTATAAATATACGTACACATCCCATATATATCACATGTATAAGAATCATAAACTCAATTTAAACGCATAATTAATCTGGCTCTGATGCCACTATAGGATCGGTAAGCACAGCAGAAGAATTTAAAAAATTTTCACCGATCCTAATCGAGGATCTATCAACGGCGTTTAAACCAAGTTGGAAGGATTCATACCTTTTTGATGATTCAGAGTTTTCACGATCTCTAGGAGCCAACACGTCAAGTCCGCTCCCTCTACCGGTATCCACACGAATGTTCTCTAACCGAGACTGCATGCTAGCGCCTCTAATGTCTCCTAGGGTTTAACTTGCGGCTCTCAATTCTGATGTGCCCTGAGTCTATCAGCTCTATCAAGTTTATAACCCATGAGGGTTATTTTCAAATTTCAAAATTAATCATCATCAACTTCAAAATTAATTAACAACTAATTATCTTGATGAGCTAATTAAATAAATTCAGTTTAAATTAAATCTGTCCAACAGTTTTAATTTAACCTATTTATTTAATCTAAATAAAGAGCCATTAGATTTAATTTATCTTCATAAATTAAATCTGAGATACTATATCTCTATCATGTTAGTTATTAAATTTAACATATCTTAATAAATTAAATTTAAAACCAACACAATATAATAATATCATATAATATATATACATATATATATAATATATTTCGAAAAAATATATATTTATATAATATTATTAAATATAATAATATAATATATATATATATATAAGATATATATTTCGAAAATATATATATATCTATATAATATTATTAATGAATTTTATATTATATATATATAAATATAAAACTCATCCACCCTAAATCAAACATTATCTCGTGTTGGGCCATTCTTGTGTGCGACCCTGTAGGCCCACATGAAGTTGGCAGTGGGCCAATAACTACACTAACCCAAAAGTCGCAAGCGGCCTCTAGCAAGACATTACGACTACCCAATTCATATGAGGATCGTTATCACGATGCAACCTGCCATACAACCATGTCACGTCCCTTTTGTCACACGATATATCGATCAAGGATAAGGCATGGAAAATGTCATCCTCTTATTCCTGACCATTACTTTCTCAGACTCACTCATCGAGGGGCCCAGTAATATCTCTCTACTAATGTGAGCGACAAATTCCATCTTGATCATTCATATTCCTCTACATGAAAAACCACCAAGCCCGATCGTAGCCTTTATCATCACCCGGTCAAAAGTGACTTTTGACTAGTTCAAAGCTTAGCAACTCTCATATAGGAATCCATGATGACCTCAGGTCTAAGGGCATTGTGACGTGGTTATACATGAGAAAAGCTTATGACTTGATCCATGTATCTTTCTCATAGTGGGTCGGTCCAGCACCTTGTACTCTTACAAGTGCCTAAGACTTTGATTCGTATCTCCATATCTTATCAAAGTCATACTGGTCTTGTTTCATCTCTGCTCCCGCATAGATGACCGACCAGGGACATTTTAGGACAATCTTTATGAATTATCCAAGGATACAATTATCACAGTTAACACGCAAATAATATGATAACAGAATGGAGAAATTTCATTAAAATAATAATGTTTAAAGTACAATGATTGGCCCTTATGGCACAATTTCCAACAATTTTGAGGACAAAATTTATTGAACGGGGGGAGAATTGTAATGTCTCAAATTTTGATTAAGGGCTAATGACCTTTTAGTGGGTTATAATGAATCATTTTATGAATTAAAGATAATTTGAGACACGAATTAGTTATTGAAAATGTCCAACACCCTGTATTTTAGTATAATTATGTGATAAAGCAAAATTAACAGCTAAAATTAGTGGAACGTGTGCATATTGGAGAGGAAAGGAATAAAAATACAAGTTTTGTGGCTATTCAGTATAATGTGCCATAATCAGGGGAAAAATTGAAAGAATGAAAATTATCGTCCAAGTAGTCAGTGATTAATGGAGAATTAATTACTAACTATGAAAGAAATGAGAAATGTAACTAAATGGCTAATGAAGTGGTTAGAGTAACTAAGCAGTTACTTACTTTATGAGGACCAATGAGAGCTGGACAAGTGGTAAGATTACATGATGGTAGAGTGGTTGAGGAAGTCAAACAAGGAATTTAAAAATCATATATATATATATATATATATATCTCTCTCTCTCTCTTCCATCCTACAATTTGGCTGAATGGGTATGGGAGCAAGAGGAGACCATCATTTTCTTTATCTTCAAGTTCTCATCTCTCTCATTCTCTCTCCCTTATTCGATTGCCATTGAAGACCAAAGAAAGAAGAAGAGCTCTTGCAAAAGGTAAGCATTTTGACCCTCCAAATGACCTCTAATACAAAAACTCTCTTCTTCAATCTCGTTCCTTGTGTTGAAAGCTTCGATTTTCTGGTTTTAAATTTTTCATTTGGTGGTGTTTTGAGCACTCAAGGAAATCTAAAGATTGGTGAAGCAAGGAACTCCTTTGGAAAAGTTGTAAAGGTGAGTAAGGTGAACCTTTTTATTTAGGTTTCATAGTCATTGGTTGAGGTTGGAGTTTCTGGAAATTATGCCCTATTTTTGAAAATTAGGTTCATTGTGTGATTGGTATGTTGTGATCATGGAATTGGTGTCTTGTGATGTATCTTGGATAGTAGAATTTGATTGAAGCTTAAATGGCAAATTTGACAATTTGGGATTTTTGTTGAATATATGCCAAAAATAGAACATGATAATGGATTGAGAATTTGGTTGTTTTGATGTTTTCATTAGATTTCTTGTGGAAAATTGTGTGGGGGTAGTGTTGGATGTGAATTTTGAACCATTGGGAACTTAGGTTTAAAAGTTGCAAATTTGGTTAGTGAAAAACTCTGTGCTAGCAGTTGTTTTACATGGACGTTTTGAAATAGCTAATGGTGTAGAAATATTCTGAAATTTTCCAGTATTGTAGTAGACCTTTCAAGCTTTCAAGCTTTCCAATGACGTAAATTTTGTGTCATTTTGATGTGTGTGATAAAAGTTATGCGTTTCCAAAATTTGAAGTTAAATCTAGGATCAAATCTAGAATAGTAAGGAGATTGGTGGAATTCTGTATTTTTGAGGTTATAGACATCAATTATTCATATTTTTCCTGTAAAGAGGACTTAAAAACCTTTAATTAACACTTTGGATCATCTCATTTCAATGTTTCTATAATTAGTTATGATTTTTGAAAGTTCAACCCAGAAACTAAAATTTTTCTTTGCCGCAGCCACAAAGCTTATGACCTGCTTTTGGCCGCAGCCAGAAGACTTTTTGCCGTAGCCAGAAGACTTTTTGCCGTAGCTAAGAACTCTTGAACTTGATTTTGGCCACAGTCAAAGATTCTAGGCCACCACTAACATCCAATCTTGAACTTGATTTTGGCCACAGTCAAAGATTCTAGGCCACCACTAACATCCAAAAATTGGAACTTTTCACTATCATAAGGTGGTCTTTAAGATAATACTTCCTAACCCTTTAGGCATTTGTTTGGGCTTCTAGTAGCCATCTAAGGGACTGTAATGATAACTAAATCTAAATGTTTTGAAGTCATTTGAGTATTGGGATAAGTGATAACCTGTCGTCCTTAATTATGACTATAGGATTTGATATTTGCCCAGAACATAGAAGGCATACGCCTCAACTAGAACAGAAAGAACAAGGTAGTGACACTTTATCCTATATCATGTGTAATGCATTGTTTGTTTGTATTTATCATTGAATGTATGAGGGGACATGGTAGTTAACCCAGCCTTGAATATTGTTATTGCTTCATTGTGATATATGCATACATGCTTTGTTCAATTATATATCCTAGACGTAAACTGTTGCTACTGGGATTCGTTTAAATCTCACTCTTTCCAATTAACAATTTTAGTCCTAGAGTGTCGATGTAGCACTTTAGAGGTCCTCATTTCAAATTGGGGAAGTCTAAAGTCCCCAATTTGAAATGGGGACCTCTAAATTGTTTTTTTTTATATTACAGATCTTGACTAAAACTCAATTTGGATCTATTAGAAGCCCTAATTTTTTTTTTTTAACTTTTTTATTCAATCCTCAATTTTAACTTAGAACAACTCAATTTGGATCCGTAGTTTCTTAACTTTGGACAACTTAGACCATATAGTATTTTTTTTGACTCAGAGTAACTTAGTTCTTGCAATTCCTTGACTCAATAAATAAATGATTGAATTGATAATTGAGAGAAATATCAATTACTAAAAGTTATATTTACCTTATAAAGTATTATAACACATCTTGTATTATACTCCCCACTCCGAGGGTACTAAATATAAGATCCATTTGAGGGTTTTAATTTATTCTTAGATATAAATATAAAGTCTTATTCTTTTTTTCTTTTTTTTGAGAAAAAGTTCTCATATATTAATTTTTCTTTCCTATAATACCTCTATTTATTAGGACATTTTTATCTCTGATGGCAATTAATGGTACTTTTTGAAAAAGTCTCACAAGTTCTACACAAATAATATTTATAGGACAAAAAGAGAAATTTTTTGTCCTTAATATAAGCCAACACATTAAATTAAAACCCCTTATGAACTTTGGGTCAGTTATACATTACTTTCCTAATTTGTAAAAGTTTAAATTAAGGACCCTAATGTTTTATATTTTGAATATCAACTCTCTTGCCATTAAAATTACTGTTAAAGTTAATGATATTTGACATGCCATAATTTTGTTATTTTTTATTATATGCCACATCATTTAAAAAAATAAAATTTGGTAATTTACATAAAATATAAATTATTTTATAATTTGTTTTATTTAAAAAGCCAGGGTCAAATATGTTTCTAAGTATTTTATTTTTTTAAAGTATTTTATTTAAAGTATTTAACAAATACTTAAAATTACATGTAAAATGGAAAGTGTTATTTTTTAATTGATATGATATATAATAAAATTATAAAAAAAATTTGCAAGGTAAAAATTGTTAGCTTTAAATAAGGATAAATAAATAAGGAAAAAAAATTTAAAAAAAGGGGAAAAAAACTGCATCTAAGCCGAAGCCATATGACAACATTATAGTGTTGCTATTGGAGGGAATAGTGAACTCTTGATCTCTTTATAGGGAGAAGGATGATTCTAAAAAACATACCATATACTGTTAGGGTTTCCTTTGTTCATAATGAGAATTTGAAAAGATTTCGTGTTTGAGATATATAATATAAACATTCAAGGATAAAGGTAATATACAAATATTTTGAGTTAATATAACAAGATTATCTAATGATTTTGCTAAAAGAAAGATTTTCTCATGACTGGTCAGTTTGTTTAAATTTTATTTTCATTAGGTCTAGAATTCATAATTTTATTAATGAAATATTTTGTTCAAATGAATATTTATATAAAAAAATTAAAAATCACATAGGATTATTACGCACAGAAAGCAATTGTCAATGATGTTTTTGGGCTTTTGTATAATAGAAAAATGAATCTTTTTGCTTTTTGGATTGGGAGGTAATTAACTAACTAACGCAGGCCATTAGAATCAATAATGTGTGTGTGTGTGTGTGTGTGTGTTTTTTTTTTTTTTGCCCTTCAGAATGGATACTGTTTAGATTTTGATATAGTGCATCCTTTTTATTCGTTTTCTCTATTTGCATAGGGAAGGTCATGCTTATTGCTTATCACCACAAATATTGTTGAGTCGAAACCTGGAGGAGTCCTACTCGAATGATCATAAGATGTTGCCGGAGTACACTAAAACAAGACAAGCTTCATCCTCAAAAGATGATCAAACTATGTATCCTTCGAAAATGTTTTTGACAAATCTCTAATTTATTATATATTTTTATATTTTATTTGAAGATTTTGTTATAATTATTGAGCTTAAATTGCCTTTCTTATAGTAAATTAAGATTAAGAGTAAATACATTAAATAAAGACTAAAATGGCAAAATTGTCAAAATAATTATAATTAATCTTAATCATTGATTTTTGATAATATTTGAGGTTGGTTTAATCATTTTTAATTATAGGTGCTTGAAAAATTGGATTAAAATTAATAATGGCAGTTTGGGTTCAAATTTTAGAAATGATAGTTTAGTACAACTAATTTTAGAAATGCCAATTTAGTCCACCAAAAAACTGCAGCATTTTTGCCCAATGAATTAGGTTAGTTCAGAGCTTCGTTCAACACTTTAGACTTGGAGATTACAGTTTGAACACCACGGAAGACCAGAACATCGATCACTCTCACCTTCACTCTATCTCTCTCCTTCCACCTCCATCGCTGGCGACCTTCTTTCTTCACCATCCACCTTCATCTCTCCCCCTCACCATCATAGATAGTTGTGACAAATTGAAGCAAAGAGAGGGTAGCAAGATTTTGAAGACCTTCGATCCACCGCCATCCTTCTTCATCAATCTCCTTCGCCGTGGGTCGCTAGTATCTAGCTACTTTGGAGAAAGAGAGTAGCAGCAATCTAGGCTCTCCCATTCCTTCCACCATTGCCAGCGTGCACCACCGCCACACCACCCCTCTTGGTTGTCTCTTATAGTCACCATTCCACCATCGTCGGACCACTTCTGTTGATTTTGCCCTTCGCCCTTCGCCCTTCATCACTTTCACTGCCACTTCTACAACCTCAGTGTTGTTGGAGAGGGTTGAACTTCTGAATGTGCCTCTATTTTTATTAGCTTTGACTTCCTCTATTTCAATCGTGTTTTCCAGTTGTATTTTCTATGGCTGTAATTTTGTTGAAGAAGGAGTATTTGCTTCTTGAAGTTATTTCTATGAATTGTATTAGCTAATTTTTCTTGTCCTAGAGTAATGGCTTGAGTTTGGAGCTTTACAGGTGAGTGATATTTATTTAATTTCTTACTCTTTCCATTTTAAGTATTGAATCCTAGGTTTAGGTTGTTAGATCTCATGTTTTGATGATAACAAAGGAATGGTTTGAAAAGGAAATGGTTAATAATCAAGCTTGAACTAAGTAATGACAGGAATAAGCTTTACTTGAGGTAAGCATGGAAGTAGTAAAGATTGGGCAAGAGAAAATGCTGAGGAACTTGATCAGAAGCCAATCTTCTAAAGCATTACTCGAGGCGCTACTCGAGTAATGAGCCAAAACATGAAGTAACCAAGGAGAACTTCCAGTAACCTGCCACCATTACTCAAGGCGCTACTCGAGTAACCAGGTAAAATTTGAAGGTTGCTCTCGGCCTGCTAATATTACTCGAGGAGCTACTCGAGTAACCATGTGAAAACTTCCAGTTGCCTTCAAGTTTTCCCAATGATACTCGAGGAGCTACTCGAGTACCTTTGTTTCAGAAAATATGGACTTCTCGGCAGTTTGTACCACTGCTAATGTTACTCGAGGCGCTACTCGAGTAACCCTGTGAAAACTTCCAGTTGACTTCAAGTTTTCCCCATGATACTCGAGGCGCTACTCGAGTAACCGTGTATTTGAAAATGTGAAGCTCTCGGCACTTTGTACCTCTGCCAATGTTACTCGAGGAGCTACTCGAGTAATGCACCAAGGTGAGTGAAAACTTGAGGTTAGTACCCGATTAACTTGAACTCTCTTTATTTCATCTTCCTCAAGTCCTTATGGTTTAAGTGGATTCCTCGAGTATGTACCCCAGTATATGCAAATGTTTTCAAAGTAAACTTCAAGTCATTACCAGAGTAAATCATGTTTAAAAGTCTCAGTTACTCGAGGTGTTACCCGAGTAACCTATGCAAAAATGAATGCATTACTCGAGTTCCTACTCGAGTAATGAGGTATTTGCTCTCGGCCTTGAAATCTTGCCAACATTACTAGAGTAGAGCATCGAGTAATCAAAAGTTTTTCAAAGGATTACTCGAGGTGTTACCCCAGTAATCTATGAAGTTGCAGAAGCATTACTGGAGTAGCTACCCGAGTAAATAACTATTCTAAGAGGTTTGAAATTTAGTTTATTCCATGCACTACCCGAGTAATCTTGTTTCTCTTCATTGAATTTCAAATAAACAATGATTTCACGATGTTACTCGAGGAGCTACTCGAGTAAACTTCAAGGGTTACTCGAGGAGCTACTCGAGTAAGCATACCCAGAAATATAGAAATCATTCAAACTTTCATTATATTGTTTCCTATATGATTAACCTTTCATTGTATTAGCATTCTTAGTATATTTACAGAGAAACAATGTAGAAATCATATCAAGAGATGAAAGTCAAAAGAAACGTTCAAATGCCAACCACCGCCAACGGATATTTTTCAAAAACTTGAAAAGTCAATAGTGGCTGCGCACTCACCAACTGACGAAAGGAAGTGTTCCAACGGTCATCAACAACATACCTATATATATGGGAACCTTCAAACAGAGAAGAACAACCAAGCACACATACGAACGTATTATTAAGTTCATTGCTCTGTTTTCACGTTGAAATTGTATTTCTATGCTTCAGTGATTATCATTTACTCTGTAAGAGAGATATTTCATTCAAACTCAATATTTGTTATTGAGATAACTTAAGGTTGTGGAACCTTGAGTTGGGATTGGATTACAACCTGTAAGGGGGAGCGAGTGTCTAGGTGAAAGGAACTTGCTTGTACTGAGGTGCCAAGAACCCACTGAATCTTGGAAGCTATAGTGAAACTCTCAGAGAAGCTCTGAGGACTGGACGTAGGTCAAAGTGGTTGTGACCGAACCAGTATAACTCACGGTGTACACTTCGGTGATATTTTTCCTTCCTTATTACTGTTTTAATTCTTTTGTCAAAGTTTTATATTTTCAAAAGAAATTTCAGTATCACCCAATTCACCCCCCCTCTTGGGTGAAACGCTTGATCTAACATTTGGTATCAGAGCATAGGTCTTCTTGTTAAGGTTTAACAGCCTAAGAAGGATCCAATGGCAAGCATGGGTGAAGGAATTCTTCCCGACGGAGCATCTATCACTAGACCCCCTGGTTTCAATGGAGAACACTTTTCTTTCTGGAAAGCTAAGTTCAGAGTGTTCGTGATGGCTACTGAATATGGGCTATGGGATGTAATTGAGAGTGAAAATTATCAACCTATAAAAGTTGTAGATTCTCAGAAAGTTCCAAAGACGCCAGCGGAATATGATGAGAATGACAAGAAACTTATCACTCTCAATAGCAAAGCAATTCTGATGTTGCAAAGCGCTTTGAGTCAAAGTGAATATTTCAGAATTTGCACACTCCCAACAGCAAAGCAAATGTGGGAAGCTCTAGAAATAGCTCATGAGGGAACTTCGGGAATAAAGGAGAATCGAATCAACACCTTGGTCACCGAATTCGATTTACTTCGAATGAAATCAGGTGAGTCAATTTCTGAATTCGAACTTAGATATACTCATCTTGTTAATCAACTTGCAGCTCTTGGGAAAGTCTATGATCAGCACACCCAAGTACGAAAGATTTTGAAAATTCTTTCTAAAGAGTGGGAAGCAAAAGTTACTGTAATAGAAGAAGCAAAAGGAGAATCAATGAGATCAGTTGCTTCTCTATTTGGAAGTCTTTCTGAATATAAAAGCAAACTAAAGTTCAAAAGAGAACTAGATGACATTGGCGACAAGAAAAAGAAAGGTCTAGCTCTAAAAGCGAAAGAAGAAAATCAGGTTGAGGATGAAGAGTTCGACGATGACGAAATGGGTCTAATCATAAAATGATTCAGAAAGTTCTACAAGAAAGGTCAAGGATTCAAACACTTTCAGAAAGGAGGAAATAGTAGCAAAGATCATATCATTTGCTATGAATGTGGGAAACCAGGACATATCAAGTCAGAATGTCCAGATTTAAATCAAAAGAGCAAAGAAAAGAGAAAAGGTAAATTCTTCAACAAAAAGAAAGCCTTTGTATCTGCTATATGGGGTGACAGCTCCTCAGACGAAGAAAGCGATGAGGAAGAGGTAGCTAATATATGTCTTGTTGCTCAAGAAGAAACAGAAGAAGAGGTAAATGATTCTGAACCTACCTATGATGAATTACTTTCCGAATATAATGCTTTACATTCTGAATTCATCAAAGTAGTTAAAGAATTGATTGTTGTTAAAAAGAAAAACAAAGTTCTTGAAACTGAACTTAAGGAAAAGAATTGTGAAAATTGTTTATCTTTGAAAAGGAAAAACATTGATCTCACAAAAACTCTTGAAAAATTCACACAAGGAAGTGAGATACTAAATGTTATTTTAAAAGCTCAACGATTTGTAAATGATCGATCTGGAATTGGATATGATCCAAAATCATATAAAAGAAAAGGAAGAAAGAAAGCAGGAGGTAAGTTATATTTGAATTATTTCCAACATTCTGTGCATACGTCAAATCCTTTTGCATTTTGTAATTACTGTAATAGAAAAGGACACCATACATCTTCATGCATTCATAAGAAGAAAAGAACAATAGGAACCTACAAATGGGTACCTAAAGGCACATATGTTCAGAAAATCATTTATACTAACCCAAAAGGACCCAAAAAGAAGTGGGTACCTAAGACTTAGTCATTTGATTGCAGGTATGTCTTAAAGCATCCAAAAATAACAAGTGGTTCATAGATAGTGGATGCTCTAGACATATGACCGGAGATTTCGAAAGTTTTACCACATTGCAACCTAAGGAAGGAGGAAAGGTAAAATTTGGAGGAAATCAATCCGGAAAAATAGCAGGAATTGGTGAAATCAAAAATGACAAAGGCATACAAATCAAAGATGTATATTACGTTGAAGGCTTGTGTCATAATTTGCTGAGCGTAAGTCAAAGTGCTGATAAAGACAACTGGATAATATTTGATTCAGAGGAATGTCTAATTATCAAAAAGAAAGACTTACTACTTGATAAGAAGAATATCAAGGCTAAGCTCAGAGCAAAAAGGGAAGGTAACTGCTATACCTTAGATATTAGTAGAAATGAATCTGAAAACTGTTTTCTGAGTAATGTCGATGAAAGTTGGCTATGGCATAAAAGATTGGCTCACGTCAACATGCATCAACTAGGCAAATTACTCAAAAAGGATTTAGTTCTTGGATTACCCAAAGTAAATTTCAAAAATGATTTGATTTGTGATGCATGTCAAAAGGGTAAACAAACTAAATCATCTTTCAAATTGAAAAATGAGATCTCAACAAATAGACCATTACAATTATTGCATATGGATTTAGTTGGTCCTGCAAGAGTAAAGAGTCTTGGTGGCAATTTATATTCATTGGTTATTGTTGACGATTTCTCTAGATTTACATGGGTTATTTTTCTATCATCAAAAGATGAAACCTTTGAAGAATTTATTGTTTTTGCCAAGAAAGTACAAAATGAGAAAGGTATGTCTATTGCAGGTATTAGGACTGATCATGGTGGAGAATTTGAAAATCAAGCCTTTGAAGAATACTGTGATACTAATGGCATTGATCACAATTTCTCTGCTCCAAGGACGCCTCAACAAAATGGAGTTGTGGAACGTAAGAATAGAGTGCTCATAGAGATGGCTAGATCATTGCTAAATGAAAAGAATATGTCTCAAGTGTTTTGGGCTGATGCTATGAGTACAGCATGCTATATTTCAAACAGAGCATATATCAGAACAAAACTTGGAAAGACACCATATGAACTATACAAAGGAAGAAAGCCAAACATTGCTCATCTACACATCTTTGGTTGTAAGTGTTTCATTCATAATAATGGTAAAGATAACTTAGGAAAATTTGATTCTAAAACTGATGAAGGAATTTTCCTAGGTTATTCTAACCGAAGTAAAGCATATAGAATTTTCAATAAAAGAACTTGTGTTGTTGAAGAATCAATTCATGTTGTATTTGATGAATTTGAATCCTCTGACAAAACCATTGATGAAGAACAGGAAGTTGGTTTAAATCAAGAAAATGGTCAATCTATTTCTAAGTCTCTTATTCCAGAGGTTGATGAAACTAAGGAAGAAGAGCAATCTCTAGGTCAACCTAAAGCCTGGAAATACAATAGAAGTCATCCCTTAGATCAAGTCATAGGAGATGTGAATGAAGGGATCAAAACCAGAAATAGAGTTTTCAATGAAGTAAGCTTTTCTACATTCATTTCTGAGATTGAACCTTCTAACATTGATGAAGCCCTATCAGACAATGATTGGGTCATAGCAATGCAAGAAGAACTAAATCAATTTGAAAGGAATCAAGTTTGGGATTTGGTGCCCCGACCCAAAGATCATATGATCATTGGTACTAAATGGGTATTCAAAAACAAACTCGATGAATCTGCAATTATTGTCAGAAACAAGGCAAGATTGGTGGCCAAAGGCTATAATCAGGAAGAAGAAATTGATTATGAGGAAACGTATGCTCCAGTGGCTAGATTGGAAGCTATACGTGTACTCTTAGCCTTTGCATGCATCAAAGGATTCAAACTCTATCAAATGGATGTTAAGAGTGCTTTTCTAAATGGTTACATCATGGAAGAAGTATATGTAGAACAACCTCCAGGTTTTGAAGATGTCACTAAACCGGACCATGTTTTCAAACTTAAAAAGGCTTTGTATGGTTTAAAACAAGCTCCTAGAGCCTGGTATGAAAGGCTTAGTAAGTTTCTCATTGATCAAGGTTTTGTACGGGGAAAAGTTGATACAACATTATTTATAAATCGAAAACGTGATGATATTTTAATTGTTCAAATATATGTTGATGATATTGTTTTCGGTGCTACTAATGAATCTCTGTGTAAAGAATTTTCTGAGATAATGCAGGGAGAGTTTGAGATGTCGATGATGGGAGAATTAAATTTCTTTCTTGGTTTGCAAATCAAACAAAGAAAGAATGGAATCTTCATATCTCAAACAAAGTATTTAAAAGAGCTATTGAAGAAGTATGGAATGGATGAAGCAAATGGCTCAGACACGCCTATGAGTTCAACAACGTTGCTTGATGCTGATGTCAAAGGGAAAGACTACAATATCACAAAATATAGAGGAATGATTGGATCATTACTCTATCTCATGGCAAGCAGACCAGACATCCAATTTAGTGTTGGCATATGTGCAAGATATCAATCGGCGCCAAAGGAATCACATGCTGAAACGGTCAAACGAATCTTTAGATACCTTGCAGACACACCAGAATTGGGTCTGTGGTATCCCAAAGGAAGAAGTGAATATTTAATCGCTTATTCAGATTCTAATCATGGAGGATACAAGACAGACAGAAAGAGCACCAGTGGACAAGGACAATTTCTTGGAGGATCTCTTGTATCATGGTTCAGCAAGAAACAAAATACAGTGTCTCTTTCGTCAACGGAAGCCGAATATGTTGCAGTCTCAAGTTGTTGTGCACAAGTGATATGGTTAAAACAACAACTACAAGATCTTGGTATATACCTCAAGGAAATACCAATCTATTGTGACAATACAAGTACGATAAGCTTGGCAAAGAATCCAGTTCAACACTCTAGAACCAAGCATATCGATGTCAGACATCACTTCATCAGAGATCATGTTCAAAAGAAGGATGTGAAAGTGATATTCATTCCTACTCATCTTCAACTAGCTGATATCTTCACAAAACCCCTTGCAAAAGATCAATTTCTATTCATTAGAAGAGAATTGAGAATGGCAAATCCCAATGAGTTATAAGAAATTTATGCATTTCATAATATTAAATGAAGTCACTTGATAATGTTTTGATGATTACTAACTTAAGCCTCGGAGTATGTAGAAATGTGTTTTGCAGGAAGAAAGAAACTCTGTTTTGGGAAACAAAAACAGAGATAATCAGAGGACACATTTACTGGAGTACCAACTTGAAGTTTTGGCTAAGACAGAAGCAATACCCGAGGAGCAACTTGAGGTAAAGAAGCATGTTACTCGAGTATGTACTCGAGTAATGGTCCCCAAAACTGGAAGTAACGGATCAAGTTACTTGATTTTCAAATATAACGGTTCAGTTTTCAAAGAAATGAAGAGTCAGAAGTTGAGAAGCTGTTTACCCGAGGCAGGCCTCGAGTAAACTTGAAGCTTACTCGAGGAAGGCCTCGAGTAATGTCGGAGTTCAGATTCTCAAAGTGTTGAATAATGACTCAAATCTGAATCAAATAGACTATAAATGATCGAGGGAATATCCATGGATAATTACTATATTATTCATGCCAGGTACGCAATTTAAATGAATTATTTTTGAATTTTTATGCATGAACACTCGAGGAAGGCCTCGAGTAAACTTGAAGTTTACTCGAGTAAGGCCTCGAGTAATGTCGGATGTTAGGTCTTTATCTTACGTAAACTCGGTCATTTCCACAAAATCTCCTCGAGTAAATCACTATACACCCTCACAAAAACTTTTCACAATCGATTCCTTGCCTCATTTCCGTCAAAACCCAACTGATTTCAAGTCCAAAATCTTCCTATTTTGTTCAAAATCCTTCTGCCCTAAACTCGCGTCAGTTGCCCTGTTTTACTATGATTTTTGATTTTCTATATTTCAAGATGGTTAGAACCAAGAATCTCAATTTCACAGATTCCTCTGATTCACAACAAAACCCTGATCTCCTTTCTCCTCCTCCAACAAAGAGAAGAAAGTTAATCCCGAGACCAAAACCCAAAACTCCTCTTAAACCTCAAACACAACCTAAAGCCAAAGGTGTGGTGATCAAAGAGCCTATTGTGACTAGGGCTCAGTCTAAAAAGAGCACATCTACTGGAAGAAGCAAAGGTGCCAAAACTCCCTCACCTTCTCATTCTGATTCCTCTACACCCTCATTCACTCCAAAGCCTATCAAGAAGCCAAAATATGACAAAAATGTGGCTAAGGCAATGGCTGGGATCATTGACCAAATGGAGAAGGATCAATCATCCAAGAAATCCAAGATTCTAGAAGCAGAGATCACTACCCCTCCAAAGGGATTCAATGTGGGCAAACTGGTGGAATCTCCCAAGTACCTGACACAATTCTCCAGAAGAAAAGTGTGTAAGACACACTATGTAGATCTCAGGCTACTTCAAGAGGTATTGAAGCACGATCTTAGTCCTTATCTAGATCCTTTTATACCTTGGTTGTCAATTAGATTACCTTTTTGCACAAAGGTAATCACTCATTTCTATTGCAACCTAGAGATAATAGATGAACCTAACCGAACTTCGGTAGAGGAAGAGATGACCACAACTGTGAGAGCTCAAAAGATTTTGATTTCACCTTCCAAAATTAACTTGTGGTTAGGAATAGAGAACCCCCCTGATGATATATATTCTGAGCTTGAGCCAAATCAAATTTTCACTATCCTAAAGCCCGGTGAGTTAGTTGGCCCTCTAAATTTTAAACCAAGTGATATGTGTGATCACCATAGGGTTCTTTGGTACATTTACTCTAGGTCCCTAGTAAATAAAGCCAACAACTACACCCATTTCTCTGATAGGGACTATAGATGGTTTGCTTCACTTCTCTTGAAAGAGCAAAAGGATCTGGGAGAGTATATATTTTCTAAAATGAAAAGATACAAAGTGGATGGAAAGGGTACCACTCTAATGCCATATCCCCAAATTGTGTCTCTTATCCTGAAAGAGAACAAAATATGGTACTTGGATAGTAAGGAGCCAATTGAAAGGATGACCCCAGTGGGGAGGAACCAGATTGGTAAACTGAACATCGACATCCCTCTTAAAGGCCCACTGGAGTCTGGGTCCAAGAAGAAGCGAAAGGCTACTGAGGCAGAGACCAGTAGGATGGATGACACTCAGTCATCGACTCCAGCTGCTACCACATCTTCACCATCCTTCCTGAATGCCACTCTCCAGCACTTTATGGAGAATATGCTCAGAGGCTTTCATGTGGACATAGCTAACACAAATGCTGAGCTTATTACCCACATGAACACAAAAATGGGAGAATTGGTTGAGAGAATGGATAGAAGACATGAGGAACTGCTAGCAGAGCAACGTGCCCAGGGAGAGACTTTGAGACTGATACTGGCACGATTGGATTCCTTGGGTCTTGGACCTTCTGTCGGTCCTTCCTCATCTGCACCACCACCACCACCTTCAGTAGACCCTCCTTCAGACAATATTCCCATTCCCGAGGCTGAACCATCTACCCCTCTGGTTTCTGATCCACTTGAGCCCCAAGGGAAAGATATCTTATTCACAGTGGATGATCCTGATACCCACGAAACCACTCATATTATCATCGATGATTCACATCAAAAGCCACAACCTGAAACCACCTCTAAACCTATTCCCTCTCCTACTCACACTGAGGAGATATCTCCCTCTTCATCTCCTGAAAAGTATACACCTGAGGTTGAGATTTCACCTGAGATTCAGACCACCCCGGAAGGAGAAACCTCTACTATGGTTGTCTTCCAACCTTCTCTTTCGGGTGATGACATCCATATCCCTCCACTTCATCTGCCTGATCCAGTACCCTCTAGCTCATTTGATTCTTTAGAATCAAATGATTCTATGGTCCTTCCAGCAACACCAATTTCCATGGCCAAGCCTCCTAGCCCTCCACTTGAATGATAATGCCAAAAAGGGGGAGAAGAGCTTGAGAATGATTTTGTGGATGTGTCCTAGCTTAATTTGGGGGATTTGGTTGTATATGGGCTCTAGGGTGCATTTTGTTATTAGTTTTCTTAAACTTATCTTGTAATTTGAAATTCTTAAAGTTTAATGCAAGTATGTTTAAATTATGACTTCATTTGATATTATTTAAAGTTTTGAATTATGATACATGTTTGGACTAATGAAGTTGTTATGTATGCAAGGTATATTCAACCTTAAATAAGAAATAATTAATTAAGAATCCAATTTGAAAAACCATGTTCAAAATCACCAAGTTTTGTCATCATCAAAAAGGGGGAGAATGTTAGATCTTATGTTTTGATGATAACAAAGGAATGGTTTGAAAAGGAAATGGTTAATAATCAAGCTTGAACTAAGTAATGACAGGAATAAGCTTTACTTGAGGTAAGCATGGAAGTAGTGAAGATTGGGCAAGAGAAAATGCTGAGGAACTTGATCAGAAGCCAATCTTCTAAAGCATTACTCGAGGCGCTACTCGAGTAATGAGCCAAAATTTGAAGTAACCAAGGAGAACTTCCAGTAACCTACCACCATTACTCGAGGCGCTACTCGAGTAACCAGGTAAAATTTGAAGGTTGCTCTCGGCCTGCTAATGTTACTCGAGGAGCTACTCGAGTAACCATGTGAAAACTTCCAGTTGCCTTCAAGTTTTCCCAATGATACTCGAGGAGCTACTCGAGTACCTTTGTTTCAGAAAATATGGACTTCTCGGCAGTTTGTACCACTGCTAATGTTACTCGAGGCGCTACTCGAGTAACCTTGTGAAAACTTCTAGTTGACTTCAAGTTTTCCCCATGATACTCGAGGCGCTACTCGAGTAACCGTGTATTTGAAAATGTGAAGCTCTCGGCACTTTGTACCTCTGCCAATGTTACTCGAGGAGCTACTCGAGTAATGCACCAAGGTGAGTGAAAACTTGAGGTTAGTACCCGATTAACTTGAACTCTCTTTATTTCATCTTCCTCAAGTCCTTATGGTTTAAGTGGATTCCTCGAGTATGTACCCCAGTATATGCAAATGTTTTCAAAGTAAACTTCAAGTCATTACCAGAGTAAATCATGTTTAAAAGTCTCAGTTACTCGAGGTGTTACCCGAGTAACCTATGCAAAAATAAATGTATTACTCGAGTTCCTACTCGAGTAATGAGGTATTTGCTCTCGGCCTTGAAATCCTGCCAACATTACTAGAGTAGAGCATCGAGTAATCAAAAGTTTTTCAAAGGATTACTCGAGGTGTTACCCCAGTAATCTATGAAGTTGCAGAAGCATTACTGGAGTAGCTACCCGAGTAAATAACTATTCTAAGAGGTTTGAAATTTAGTTTATTCCATGCACTACCCGAGTAATCTTGTTTCTCTTCATTGAATTTCAAATAAACAATGATTTCACGATGTTACTCGAGGAGCTACTCGAGTAAACTTCAAGGGTTACTCGAGGAGCTACTCGAGTAAGCATACCCAGAAATATAGAAATCATTCAAACTTTCATTATATTGTTTCCTATATGATTAACCTTTCATTGTATTAGCATTCTTAGTATATTTACAGAGAAATAATGTAGAAATCATATCAAGAGA
The DNA here is from genome assembly GCA_963210345.1 of Inga oerstediana. NCBI lineage: Eukaryota > Viridiplantae > Streptophyta > Magnoliopsida > Fabales > Fabaceae > Inga > Inga oerstediana. Next base: position 22,030,405 of record OY723408.1, on the reverse strand, counting down.
TGAAAGTCAAAAGAAACGTTCAAATGTCAACCACCGCCAACGGATATTTTTCAAAAACTTGAAAAGTCAATAGTGGCTGCGCACTCACCAACTGACGAAAGGAAGTGTTCCAACGGTCATCAACAACATACCTATATATATGGGAACCTTCAAACAAAGAAGAACAACCAAGCACACATACGAACGTATCATTAAGTTCATTGCTATGTTTTCACGTTGAAATTGTATTTCTATGCTTCAGTGATTATCATTTACTCTGTAAGAGAGATATTTCATTCAAACTCAATATTTGTTATTGAGATAACTTAAGGTTATGGAACCTTGAGTTGGGATTGGATTACAACCTGTAAGGGGGAGCGAGTGTCCAGGTGAAAGGAACTTGCTTGTATTGAGGTGCCAAGAACCCACTGAATCTTGGAAGCTATAGTGAAACTCTCAGAAAAGCTCTGAGGACTGGACGTAGGTCAAAGTGGTTGTGACCGAACCAGTATAACTCACGGTGTACACTTCGGTGATATTTCTCCTTCCTTATTACTGTTTTAATTCTTTTGTCAAAGTTTTATATTTTCAAAAGAAATTTCAGTATCACCCAATTCACCCCCCCTCTTGGGTGAAACGCTTGATCTAACATAGGTTTGATTATTGTGATGATTTGATGCTTTATACTGATGTCACTACTAAAAAAAAGCAAAGTTGTGGCGTTTATATATCTATTAGAAGTGGCGCTAGAGAAGTGTCACATATCTGACGCCACTAAAAAATGCTGTGGCGCTTGGAAGCGCCACAGCATTTTAAATTTTTTTTAAAAAAATACCCTCCTATAGCGCTTGTTAGAGGAAGGGCCACAGGAGAGGGGCCTCCTGTGGTGCTTGTATGAGCAAGGGCCATAGGAGATCAGACCTCCTGTCAACCCAAGCGCCACAAAAGACCCCCTTCCTGTAGCCCTTGCTCAAGCAAGCACCACAGGAGGGTCCTCCTTTCTTTTCTTTTCTTTTTCTTTTTTTTTTTGGGTTCTTCCAGTGGCCCTTGTTTAAAGAAGTGCCACAGGAACTCTTTTTTTTTAGATATTTTTTGTTCATATCTCTTATAATTACAGTATTGCACACTGTATGGTCTAATAAACATTTTATATCTATATCCACAGTACAACAGAATGAAGAAAAACAAACAACAATGATAGATAACTTTAAAATGATACAAACAGATGATTAATTAGCTAAAGTTGTACATAAAATAGTTATATAATATATTGTATGTGAATGAATTATACAACTAATTCAACTTGAATACATGTATGACACAACAATTGGCAAGAAACAACACAACAAAGGCTAGTAGCTAGTGAATTAAATAGTATGCTACATAGAGATTTTCCTAAACACATATTCACACCATTTCTCGATCACTTCATTAAGCTGATGGTCAATCAAAGTGTCACAACGTTAATCTTCATAATACTACATATATATACAATCAGCCACAAATTAAAATGAATTAAAATCAGTAAATGTAATTATCAGGCACTAATTAAATTTAATTAAAACATAATATGAAGTGCAACTAGATGACTTACTTTTTTAGGAATAAATGGCGGATAATGCGTAATTACATCCTTCATAAATTTTATGATGTAATACCCACAATAATTGTCATTGGGTTGGAAAGGGCACTGCAAAAATATAATGTAATATTTTACTCTGTTTATGAATAAAAATTGTTTACTAACAAAGTTTGTGCAAATTCATATATTAGTACCAGTATCTTCTTCCAAGGATAGCTAAGGTGAGGGTCAGTAGCTTTAGAATAGCTTAAGGATACAGAGGACCGATACACAGTCAATGCACTAACAAAACAAATAGAAACTGATTACTTTTGGTTATTCAATCACATATGCAAATATTTACACATACGCACGTACGCTTACCTATTGAACAATAGTAACATATCAGAATGGTTTTATGGAAGACCACTTTTTAGATGATCCATATAGTAAATATGAGGGCCTGAAGGTTCTACTGGATTGATAACTATCAATATCCAATGGAGCCTAAAAAATTTTAAAAGATTTGTTTCAACAATCTTGGTATGATAAAAGTTAAACAATAAAAACAAAAATTGTACCACTAATAACTTACCCCGCATTGTATGGCACTAAAAATAGAGTAGTTGGTGTTGCTTTGTTTCTAAAGTAATCTTTTAGATCATCAGACTGCACATTTATATCTACTTTAGAAACAAATACGATTTAGGCCCTGTTTGTATCTCTTAAGATGTCATGGTACAAATGCCTAGTATAAAACAAACAGTGTCATGAAAAACAAAAGAAATGGAATGAGAAATATTAATAATAGTGAGAAACGATAATGATCAAGTAACTTATCCAGAAGTTGAGAGCTGCAGCACTAACCCAATCATGAGTACATATATCGTGCACGACCTCGGCAGTAACATAATCAACTAGACCACCAATATTGTAGATATGTCTTTCAAGACGTACTTCCAGTCCTCCTTCATCGATCAATTATGGTGTAATAGATACTAATTGATCATGATATGAGGTCGATCTTCTTTTGCTCTGTTGGCTAGCCGATGCTTTCGACTTGGGTTATGTTGTCGAACATTTTGAGATATTACCATAAGGTTGGATTTGTTTATCTCTACACTATCCACCCTACGAAAATCAGAAAATTAAATCACAGTTTTAGATGGAAGTATAAAGGAAAAGTGCATGGAATTGTGAAGGAACAACCTTTTCATATGGCTCGATAGGACCTATTGGCTAAGCAACATAGCCACCTACAACATCTTTCACCATTATTTGCTCATCCCGAGACGGGATCGGTAAGAGGGCGTCTTCATTTATGCAGACGTTAACCCTCACTCGGAGTGTGTTGTCGGGCAACTGTGAATTGTGTAGTATGTCCTTATCAGTGTTGTAGGCAGCACCTACTGCAACCACGTGCTTGGAAGTTTGATCGGAATATAACTTGTATTGAAATTTGCCCTATAGAAAATAGAGTTAATATGTTATAGTTCGCTAAATTATAATGTAACATAAAGTTCTCTTAAGAAGAAATTAATTACCAAAGGAAAAGGGACTTTAGGCATGGAAGTGCAACTATCTCTGACACTTGGGCTATCACAGAAGGGAACATTTTGTGTTGGCCTACCATGCACCAACTGTTGTATTTGCGTTGTTAATAACGCATTCTGTTCTTGCATCAAATGCATTTATTCTAAGAATTGTTCTTCTCGTTGTTCCTTGTAGCGCATTTGTTCTTGAAGTTCCTGCAATTGATGCTTGAAACTAGTCATCTCCTCATGCAGCTAGGAAACGTCACTTCTATTGAGGCGCTTCTGACGTCTGAAGTATGCTGATGGTGTGACAACAAAACCAGTACCCCAAACACAACCATCATACTCAGGTACTCCTAGCACTCTGCTCAACAAATCATCCCGACCAACATAGCTCGCCAATGCAGGATCCTCCTATGTCATTTGTCACTATTACAAAAAGAATTACAACAATATTAGTTATTATAAATCAAGTTCATTTAAGTAAAGCCAATTTTTTATTGTATGCATAATCCAATACTTACACAATATTCAGCTACTCATCTTGCTTCCTCACTATGAATTTCACCTTTCTTATTTGTAACACTGGCTATCTACATATCATGTCGTGGAACCTGTGTAATATCTGAACTTGATTCTTTTATCTGCACGAAAAATTTAGATGAAGTTAAATGATATTCATACAATTTATCTACAAATGAAATAATCATTAGTTCGTACCATTTTTATTTCTAACTATGCATATGAAACAGGTCCTTGTGTGTACCAGTATGCCATGTTGGTCGCGTTAGTGTGAACGTTAATTCCTTGCAGAAACTCACAAAACAATTTCTTCTCTTTCCTCGGTAGTGTATGCCACTGGCGGTAGATAGGTATGATGCCCTTGCTCAATTAGTGCCAACTCTTCTCTAATTCCCAAGTTCACCAAATCCAACCTTGAATTGACACTATCTTTTTCTTTTTCCTTGGATATTGAGCAACGTGCAAATTAGACTTTCACAAATATTTTTTTCTATGTGCATCACATCAAGAAAATGTCTCACATATAAGACTTCCAATATGGAAGTTCAAAGAAAATAGACTTTTTCTTCCAACCACTTGTCTCGATTTGTTTTGCAAAAGGTTTGCCAAAATTATTATCCAAGTCTTTTACCTTAGAATACACCTGGGAACTAGTCAATATCTTTGGTGGTCTACCTTCTTCTGAGTCACCATTGAAAGGCTTTTTCCACTTCCTCTAACGATGTTGTGATGGTAAGAATCTTCGATGCCCCATGTAAACATTTTTATTAAAATGATGAAATCGCACTGAATGAGTGTCATCTTCACATATAGGGCATGCACTATATCCTTTGACGCTGTATCCCGACAAATTACCATAAGCAGGGAAATCATTATTTATGCCAAACAACATGGCTTTCAAAGTAAAACTTTCTTCCATGTACCCGTCATACACACTGATACCTTCCTCCCAAAGTAGCTTCAAGTCATCAATTAAAGGAGCCAAGTATACATCTATATCATTCCCAGGTTACCTTAGCCCAGAAATTAACATGGATAACATCATAAACTTACGTTTCATGATCAAGCATGGATGAAAGTTATAAATCATCAATATCACCAGCCACGTACTATGTGTACAACTCTAAACACCATATGGATTAGTTCCATCAGTTGACAATGCAAGGCGAAGGTTCCTTACTTTATCCGTAAAGTCAGGGTACTCATGATCAATTTTTCCCATTGAGGATCATCTGCAGGGTGCCTCAGCTTCATGTCTTTAATCCTTTCATTTGCATGCCATGTCAACTGCTTAGCAATCTCTGTTTTATTGTACAGTCACTTGAATCTCAGATAATGGGAAAATACCATAGGACCTTCGAAGGACTTTTTCCTTTCTTCTTCTTATATCAAGATGCGTTGCATTTAGGGCACTTCTCCAACGTTGCATACTGATTTCGAAATAATACGCAATCGTTAGGACATGCATGTATCTTCTCATATCCCATACCGGTTGTAGAGCAAAGAATTCGCTTTGCCTCGTATGTCTTGGTAGGAAGTACATTTTCTTTTGGAAGCATATCTTGCAACAGTTCAAGCAGTGCGATAAAACCTAAATCACTCAATCTGTAGTGAGCTTTAAAGTCGTACATCTTCAACGCTGCTAGCAATCTTGTGTATTTAGTATTACCAGCATATAATGGTTTCTCTGCATCACCTTTCAACATCTCAAATTCGTTAGGGCTGTTATGAAGCACCCCTTCAATCACAGTTAACATTTCTTCAAGACCATCATCTTCATCAAACATGCTTTGATCAAATTCATCTGAAACACCACTCGTGGTATGCACCCGATCACTACATGCATCGTTCATCTCACCATGCCTTGTCTATTGTATATATGTTTGATCAATACTGTAACACACTAAATGATCTAGCAAATCAAGTGGACTAATCCGCTTTCCAAAATAATAAGATAAGCAAGGACATAAGATTTTGTCAAAATCTTTTGTGTGCTCAATCGCAAATGTAATAAAATATTTCATCCCATCTATATATTCCCTTGAACACCGATTAGATGACATTCATTTACGATCCATCTATGCCTTCAATCTATTTTTAAAAAAAGTACATGGTTATTTGTATGACTATTGCATTTACTAATTACTTTCACATTCTCTTACCAATTTTAAAATAAATTCCAAACATGAAATCTTCAAAATTGAAGCTTTCTAAATCTTAAACCCTATGTTTTAATTGACAAATAATCCATTAATTATTCCTAGGCATTATAATAATTTTTCACAACTCATAACGAAAGAAACCATATTTGCCACAACATATTGTAGGTAAATTAGAAAACATTACAAGTCAACAAATAAAATACAAGTGTTAAGAATATATAAATAATTATTTTACTTATGCAACTAACCCATAACAATCATTAGAACACCTATAAATTATAACTACCTATTATTAAATTAAACTAAAATCACATTTGTAAGCTCAAAATTTAAAAAACATTTCGTAAATAGAAGCTTTAATAGACTGATGAGCAGAAACTACAAACACAAATTAAACATAAAAAAATCAATAAAGTATTAGTGGTTGTAATTTATTTTTTTAATAATAAAAATGTGTACAAAATATCAATATATAATAAAATAAAATATGATTAGCTTAAATCAAAAAATATGATTCAGAAAAAAAAAAGAAAATAAAATAAAACAAAAAGGAAAGCATATATAATCCCAACATTAATAAAAATATTTTCAACCTAATGTTGAGAATATAAAAAAATTTATTTTTGACTAGCTACATTGCCAACTATTCTTGGATAGTCATAAATATGATGCATGCATACATACTTACACATAAAGAGGGAATTGAACTAGACACGCATATTGTAAAAAAAAATATTTTCCACTGTTAATATACTAGTTAAAAAGATATTAAATATACCTAGAAATTCTTTTTTTATTAGGTGAATTAAGTTCGCTTAAAATTTTATAAAATGCTTTACATACTGGAATATAAAACTTTAAGAAAACTTTATATATGAAACAAATATAGTAAAATTTATACATAATATATTTATTAAAAAAAATTTATATTGATATATATTATAAAATTTTTGAAAAAAAGAATTCAATTGAATAAAATGAACTCCTTATTGTATGCTTTTTTCCCTTATGGTTCTAGTTAATATATTTAAAGTTAAAAAATATAAAAAAAATTATATTTTATTTTATTAAATATTAACATTGATAAATATTTATATATTAAAGTCATTTTATCCATATTTTAAAATCCTAAAATGAGTTAATGACTCAATTAACGAATTATTCAATTTATCATCCTGATTTCAATATTTCCTATTTTAATTTGCTTTATATGGGATTTTCTCTATTATAGTTTAATAAGATAATACAAAAAATTATTTTGTTACCTCTATAAAATGGAACACAAATATATATAAAATATATATATATATATATATATATGTGTGTGTGTGCGTGTCATAAAAAGGAAAAAAAGCATATCATAGAATATAATCAACATATATATATATATATACATGTGTGTGTGATAAAAAAAAGCAGAAAAACCTGAAAAAAGAAGAAGCACGTTGAACTTACAGCTTAATTGATCAGTGCAGTGGAGTGGCGGACCACGTTGCTCGTTGGTGACGCAATCTTGAGTGAGGAGGAGGAGTAAATTTGAGCAGTTGGGACCAACTGGAGTGGGGACCAAAAGTAGATGACAATACAAAGAAAAGGGAACAATTAGGACAGGAGTGGGGATGACAGTTGGAACAAAACAAAGATGTAGATTCAATGATGAAGATGTGTGCACGTGTGAGTGTGTTTTTAAGTGTGAAGATGACAAGAAATAGAGGAGGGGGCGATGGATCCAGGAGATGAGAAAGGGAAAGTTTCATGGAGGAGAGAGGAGGGAATAATTAAACTGGAGTAAAAAAGAGAAGGAAAAGGGGTAGGACCACAACGCGGGAAATGTAAAAAGAGATAAGGGTTGGGGCAGGGGAATTGCAATTGGTGGAGAATGGATAGTGTAATCCACTTGAAATTTTTTTTATGTATTGGGGGCCATAACCAGCTGTGGCACCTGGTTGCCCAGGCTCCACAGCTGGTTTAATAGGCCATGTGTGGCGCCTATCAAGGTAGGCGCCACACGTGGCCCTACCACCAGCTGTGGTGCCTGGGTAAATGCTTATGTGGGGGGCCAAGTGTGGTGCCTGCCTTGTCAAGCGCCACACTTGGCCCTACTAGTTGTGGGCCCTGACCCACCAGGCGCCACAACTAGCACCCAAAATTTTTAAAAAATAAAATAGAAAAAAAAGGAAGCTGTGGCACTTCTTTAAAGAAGGGCCACAAAATGTGGACCACCTTTTAACCTTTTTATAGTAGTGTGTGTTCTATAATTTGAGAGATTGGATGCATTTGGATTTGATTTTGTGCATTTAACACTTCAAATTTTGTTAATAGCAATTTCTAATATATCAACCCAACCAGTTGGTACATCAACTTATGTTGATCCTGAGGAAGTGATTGTAGTTCATCAATTAGTCAAGAAATATTTGTCACTGATATTTAGAAGACAAATATATACTCCCTCTGGTCCTTAATATATAACCTACTTTGTAGTGCATTCCTTAATGTATAAGCTACTTTGTAGTGCATATTGCACTACAAAGTAGGTTATACATTAAGGACTGGGAAAGTACTATTTTATTTCCTTGCGGTTTTAAAACTCCAATTATAGAATTGTTGTCACGCCCTTATCTTATTTTCTCATTTTTCAGAGTGCTTAGAGCAATTCTGTGGATACACAGAAATAATATAAAAATAATGATAATAAGTACTTGATATCAACATAGGAAGTCCCCCACAGGGTGTGTTTATTGTGAATATAGACCTTAAATTAATAAAAAAAATTTCAGATAACCAATGTCTTCTCTTGATCTTGACCGAAAGCTTCAATTATTGGTCAACACCATTTTGTCCTCGGAGCCTTTTTCTTCTGCTGCAAACTTTATACATTTATGGAAAGGGCGAGATCCGAGAAAATCTCATTAGTAATAGGCTATCAATCATAGAAAATGCAACAATAAATATGCCACGTATCGCATATAGCAATATTATAATAACACATAATTTGATTCGGTTGGAAATGTTCAGAGCCAACCACAGTTGCAACCCCTACTCATTTCGTACCTTAACTGGGCTCGAGACCACCAACTGGGCATATTGGTGTACCCGTAGGCACTATGTTCGGTAGACCTATAGGCACTATGTTCGGTCATGTTCAATGGACCCGTAGGTGCTATGTTCGGTGTACCTGTAGGCACTATGCATAATACATATTATGGAATATAGCATACAAAAAACATATAAACATTGACATAATGTATGAAAGATAGAGTTACTACATGAAATAGCCCTTTCCCACCTAACCATCTAACTGTCTTGATTTGGCTCGGCCACAACTACCGGTCCTAAAATTCCAAATGTACAAGTAACTAGTTATTACTTGAACTATTATTGCCTTTAATCTCAATTTGTTGGTTATCGATCACAATTTCAATAATTTTTGCAAGATACAACTCTGTACAATGCAGTTTCACTGTCTTCTAGAAATTGGCATATTTTTCAGTCAACTTTGAAAAATCATAATTAATTCTAGAAAATTCTAAATTAACTGATTCCAAAGCCTACATGAAGCTCTTTAAATGTCTTTTCATGGAAAAATACCCAAATTTGATTATTGGACTCATATTATCCCAAGAAATTCACCAAACATAAGATGTTCTAGATTACATTCCAGAAACAGGGCACAACTTTGAAAATCCATATCTCTTAGTGCCCGTTTGGTTCATGAAATCAGAGATAATGTAATAGAATGTAATGCAATGTAATGGAATAGAATGTAATGATGATTACATGAATTTGTTTAGTTCGCCATTAAAAAAAGAGGATGCAATGCATAAAAAACGTTAGGTTGCATTACATAAAAAATGAGATTATATGGGAATAATATAGTAAGAGACAAAATTACCCCTATCTACACATATGTCTATAATAAACATGTTGGGTTCACAATAATTTTTTTCAATTTGTGCAGTATATACATTGGGTTCATAATATTTTTTTAATATTTAATGGTGGAAATATTATGAAGGGATTCTTGGTAATTTTTTAATTAATGGTGGGAATATTTTTTAATAAGATATTTTAATATTTTTAATAGTGGAATATAATTTTTAAATCTTTTTATTGGGGAATATTTCTTTTTAATATTTTTATATATTTAATAATTTTTTAAAATATTTAAGGGTAGTAATTATTTAATATTTAACAATATTTATAGGTGGGCACTTTAGTCAAATTAAAAAATTATAATGGCAATAGTGTCTTTTTCACTTGATTACAGGATGGTTGCATCTTTATTCATCAGTCATAGTAGTGTAATCCTGGTTACATCAAATGATGTAATTAAGATTACAAATTGTAATCATCTTTACATACATAAGACCAACAAAACACTGTAATCAGTCTGTTGTATTAGGATTACATGTAATCCTCTCTCATGCAATCGAACCAAATGGGCTATTAGTATACAAGTCCACAAATTTTGTATCACCTATCAAATTAAAGCTCTACATCTCTACTTTCATCATGTAAATTTTCATAATTTTTGAACCAGGTTTGGCCCACAAAATCCATTGCACAACAACACTGCCTTACTGGAGGCAAATCAAACAACATGCACTTGTAACTTCAAAAATTTCCAAATTCATATACAAACTCCCAAAAATCATGAACACCTATATTCCCTTCTAAATCCAATGGTACCATCAAAATTACAAAATTTTAGCTCCTTCTGCTGATTCTGTGCTTGGTCGAAATTAGGGTTCGTAGGAGAGAAAATGTGTTTTCGTGATTTCTCTTGTTTAATCACTTCTTTTCCACTTCTAATCACATGATTAACTACTTAAACACTAAATGAATATGATTAGAGGGAATTTTGGCAGCATTTCCCCTAGGGTTATCTTCAAGCTAAATTTACCAAATAACCAAAACCAAGCCAAAACCAACAATAACTTATAGCACAAGAGGATTAAGTTTATGAGATTACTTCTTGATTTCACCACTTTCTCTCTCTAAAAATGCATTAACTCTCAATCTCTACACTCTTGATTTGGCTTGCTATCATGGATTTCCAAGAGAATATGTTAGAGGAAGTTTCAAGGTGATTAGAAGGCAAAATCACTAAGATTACAAATTTTTACCTTGAGTTCTTGCTTCTTGGAACCCTATGGCACTTCTTATGCTTCTTCAATATCCTTGAGCTCTCTCTCCACTCTATTTTGTTCAGCTACATGAAAATAGAATGAAGGGAAATAGAGAATTGAGAGCTCTTAAAATATCCATATTTGCTTTATATCATAGCAATTTCACCATACACTAATAAATCTTCAGCCATAACCGATTAATTGAAGAATGAAGTGATTAGTAAATGAATAATGGCATAGACCGATAATGATGATGGAGCAAGGTTGAAGCATGTTTGTGAATGAGCTAGCCGAATGATGACAGCAACAGTGAAGATTCACGGCTTCTGATTGGTCTGGGTCTGGTTCAATGCTATGTTTATTTTTCACAGAATCGCTGAGCTTCAAACATGGGAAGAAGAAGAACAGAGGTGAAACGGTGGCTTGGCGAAGGATTCACTACTGCAAAAAACGTTTTTAACATCCCTTATTTAGGCCTTTTAACGTCTGAAAACAAGGTGATGTCTATGTGAGAGACGTAGTAAAAAATGGCAATAACGTCCGTAAATTAAAGGACGTCTAAAGTTTGGACTTTAGATGTCCCCAGTTTAAAATGGGGACATCTAAAGTGCTACATGACACTTTAGAAGTCCCCAGTTTAAAATGGGGACGTCTAAAGTGCATTTTTAAAAAAAAATATTTATATTATAGATCTGAACTAAAAAGTATTTAAAATCAGAAATTACATATCATCGTCAATAAAATTACAGATCTAGTATTTGAACTCCAAATCCAAAATCTACACAATAATAACTCTAGAGCTGAAATCTCAAACAGAAGATGATAACAATAAGATAAATCAGTTGCGAAAAACTTATCTCCTTTTATTATTAAAATTCATTTTCTCGTAATAATGAATAGAGAAGAGCAACAGGGAGAGATGTACCTCATTTTCTCAGTGGGAACGTGGCCATGAAGCATGTTTTGGAGTCTCGATCTATAAACCATAACAACACGAGTTAGAACATAAAATAGAAGGGAAATCCAAAGAAAAAAGAGAAAGAAGATAAAATAGTAAGAAACATAACATATCTGGTGAAAAAGAGATAGAGCAAAGAAGAAGCAAGTTTAAAAATAGCATATAAAGAAGAAGAAGCAAGAGTTAAATGCGTGGTGGTAAGTATTACAGATCTGGTGAAAAAAAAGAGAGAGAAAAGAAGAAACAAGTTTAAAAACAGCATATAAAGAAGAAGAAGTAAAAGTTAAATGTGTGGTGGTAGTGGTTACGTTGATGAGAAAGAAGAGTGTGGATCTATAAAACTGACAAATAAAGACTGTCAGTACAGATTTGAATTGTTTTTGGCGTCCCTAATTTAATTTAGGGACGCCTAAAGTTGTTTAGTTAATTTTTTTTTATTTTTTTAACTTTAAACGTCCCCAATTCAAAAAGGGACGTCTAAAGCCACACTTTAGACGTCCCCAATTTAATTGGGGATGTATAAAGTTTTTTTTTAATAATCAGGGACGCCACTTTAAGCGTCCCTGATAACATTAGGGACACCAAAAGTGGTGCCCCTGATAGGCGTCCCTAATATATATCAGGGACGCCAAAAGGCGTCCCTGATTAAAAAATTAAAAATTTTACTTTAGATGTCCCCAATTAAATTGGGGACGTCTAAAGTGACCAAAAGACGTTTCTAATTTTAATAAAAAAAAAATTTAACTTTAGACGTCCCCAATTAAATTAGGGACGTCTAAAGTGACTTTAGACATCCCTTTTTGAATTGGGGACGTCTAAAACTATTCAAATCTCACTTAGAATTATAAAAATGCCACCGCCTTTATTTTGTACGTCCCTTTTTTAAAAAGGGACGTCCTTTAGGGTTGTAAAAGCAATATTTTGTAGTCGTGATTGATGGTGGTCCAAACTTGCCTCCCGTCCTCTCGTGCTTCTCTGTTTTGATTAGTAGTTGCAACTCAACCTCTGATTCATGGGTTGCGTCTATGGTGGTGAGGGTGGAGTGGTGGTCACCGGCGATAGTGAATGAAGAGGTGAAAGTTGCCAGCGACGGAGAAGGACAAAGGTGGAGATAGAGGAGGATTGAAAGTGCGGCCTCAACTCTCTGTTCTCTTCCTTTCAGCTCCGGTTCATGAATTTGAATCAAGTAGGAGCTTTGAAAACTGAACTAATGGTTGCTGTCAAAATGTTGTAGTTTTGACAAGGACCAAACTATCTTTTTCTAAATTTGGGTGACTAAACTGTCATTATTGAAATCCCCAAATTGCCATTTTCTGATTTATTCAAAGTTTTCAAGTGCCTACTATTGAAAACAATTAAACCAACATCAAATCCTCTCAAGAAATCAATGATTAAGAGTAATTATAATTATTTTGACAATTTTTCCCTTTTTAATCCTAATTTAATCTATTTACTCTTAATCTCAATTTATCTCAAGAAAGGAATTTTAGGCTCAATAATTATGACAAAATCTTGAATTAAAGTATACAAATATATAATAAAAATAGGGATTTATCAATTCTTCCACACTTAGCCTTTAGCACTCCTGGGCAAAATAAAATGAAAGTTTTCAAATATATGCCTAATGTTGTAATCATCAAGTTATTCAAGAATACAATTACATAAAGATTGAATAACCATAACCCAAATCGATCAAAGCTCTTGAAATTTTTAATGCAAAGAAATGAGCTTGAACACATAACAAAATCATGAAAGATAGACATGATAGAGCTCTCAAAGGAATAAGTGTTTCTCTTATTTCTCAAATCATAGGGAATTTCACTCAATTCACCTATTATAGCATCTACCATAGGCTTATAAAGGTTCTATTATCTCTACCACTAAGTTGGCATGAATCCATAGTTAAGGGGTCTTCTTAGGTTTGTAATGTTGAACAGGCTAAATGGGTGGAAAATGTAACAAACACTATGCTTGCACCAAAGTCATTGATAGATCACTTAGCACTACACAACTAAAATTAATTCTCATATTTTATCATAGTGCATTATTTGTTTATTTGTCTTTGAATTTTTTCTTTTTGCTTTTTTTTACACTTTTTTTTCTTTCTTTCATTCTTTTTTTCTTTTCTTTCTTCTTTTATATTTTCTCTCTCTCTCTCTCTTTCTCTCTCTCTGTTTAGCTATTCACATGGCACTTTTCTTTTCACATATACAATAGTAAGTTTCTTTTTATATCATAGTGCTAGTAAGAACTTGATAAATGATGCAGACATAGCATTTGTATAATGAAATAGAAATAAAAGTGAAGGGCTCAAGGGGGTAATCAAAGATAAATGATGAATGGTTTGTGTTTGGGTCAATTGGTTTAAAAATGAATGCCTATATCATACTATAAATTCAATGCATTAATGTAGCTTTGAAAAAGAATCTAGACAAATTCTAGAGATTAACTAGAGAATAAGTGAATATACACACAATGAGAAAATAGAATCAAGGCTTAAGAATCTTCTAACAAGACTTTTCTCTACCATATCAACTTCCTAAAATCAAGCTAAGCATCCAAATTAATAAAATTGTACTAAAGATACTCCATTCATTCAATTGATCAAGCAAAGGGATTACTTAAGCTTAATGCAATCATACTTGGAAATGCTTGACTTTCACAATCATCATGCATTTAAATTTTCACAAAATCATGCCAAGGAGTTGCATTAGGAAAGTGTAAATAGGGGTCTATTAAGCACTTCACAAAACCAATTCCCAAGTTCAAAAATTTTCAAATTTTCTCAAATTTCATGAACTAAAACATTATGCCTAGAGCAATCACTCCTCCACACTTAATCTTTACATTATTCTCAATGTAAATAACAAATAGAAATGAATTTGACTTGTTTCTTGGGTGAAGTAGTGAGTTGTGAAGTCCAATCCAAGAGTGAAGCACAACACTTCAACAATCACCATGAGGGGAAAAAGAAAGAAACAATTGAAGTGAGTTTAACAATGAAGTTCAAAATGTAGTAAAGATTAAGTGAAAAGTGAGAATGGCATGTGAACATGGAGCATATATTCACTTCCTAGAAAAATAAAAACAAAGAAATCTACCTTTTACTAATGGTTTTGTCTCCCCCACATTTATCTTCCTCGTACAACAATTAAGATCAAATAATCATAAAAATTAGAAAGAAAACAAGGGAGGAAAGAGATAACTTGAGGCTTAAATCTCTGTAGACTCTTGTAGGAGAAGTTCTCATCCCGGATGAGAAACATGCATTTCCTTTTTGTAACCACTTCTCCTAAATTGTGCCCCTTTGATAGTGAAGGTTTCCTGTAAAAGAAACACTAGACCAGCAGCAATATTTAGTCTAAAAATAAATACATTAAGAGATCTAAAATAAAACATTGGCATTGTAGGAACTAGATTCCCAAAGTAAATATCACAACCAAGAAAATCAATTTTGCTTCCTTCAGTGGGAATCGAACAAGTGGTCATACTTCCAAAATCCTCTTGTGTTTGTAATAGGGAAAATGTGGAATCCAACTTAGTGCTAGAGTACATTACATTACTTTTGCAATCATAAGAGTTGGGAGGTCAAAGAGTGGAAGAAGAAAGAGAATTGGTCAAGTTATCAGCACCTGAAATTTCAAAACAAGTATTTGCATTTTCTATATCAGGTGGCAAATCGGAAAAATAAACTAAATGGAAAGATTCATTTGTTAGATCCTTTATGTTTTGATGATAACAAAGGTTGAATCAATGATATAGAAAGAATTAATAACAAACAAATGAATTTGAACAAAGTGGCTAAACATAATTGAAGTAAGCACTGGAGTAATAAACAAATTTTGTGAAGGCTTACTCGAGTACTACTCGAGTAAGGGAAGCCATTACTCGAGCAGCCACTCGAGTAATCAAGGAGAATTTCATCCAGTACAGCACTGCCAAAATTTGGACAACGTTACTCGAGGGAGTACTCTAGTAATCTGCAAAGTTATATAAACCATTACTCAAGTAGCCACTCAAGTAACATGATTTTCAAAGGCATCACTCGAGTAGCCACTCGAGTAACCAGGTTAAAAATCTTCCAATAGCTCTCGACCAAGAAATGCAACACTTTACTCGAGTAACCAGGTGAGGAAAAAGATTTACTCAAGGGACCATCTGAGTAATCTGCGGAGTTATTTGAGGCATTACTCGAGTAGCCACTCGAGTAATCAGAAAGCAAACTCTCAGCCAAGAATTTGAAGCAATTACTCGAGGGAGTAATCAAGTAATCTACCGGGTTATTTGAAATCTACTCGAGGGACCACTTGAGTAAGGTGTGAAGAAAAGCAAAGGCCACTCGAGTAACCAGATTACCAGAGTCAGCACTCGAGTAACCTGTAAAGGAAAGACATGGCCACTCGAATAACCACTCGAGTAATAAGGTATTTTTAAGGTTTGTAATCTATCTCACTCCATGTCTTACCCGAGTAATATCTTATGAAACATGTTAAGTTATCCACTGCCATATTTTTAATAAGGTTACTCGAGGGACTACCCGAGTAACCAACACGATCACTCGAGTAGTCACTCGAGTAAGGCAATCCAGAAATTATACTTTTCATCGAATGTTTATTAAATTGATTTCTATATGATTAACTCTTTATTGCATTAGTATTCTAAGAACATTTGCAGAGAAATAATGAAAGATCTTGCCAAAAGTGAAAAGTCAAATAAAAGTCTGAGATCTCACCTACCGCTACCTACCGCAAGCAGATAGTTTTCAAAATTCGAAGAATAGTCAACCGTTGCTACAAGACTCTAACGGACATGTTTGAATTGCTTTCAACGGACATTACAAATCATCTATATATATGGAGCATTCAAAGAAAAGAGAAAAAGACACATGAACTGAGATACACTGATCAACAAACTCTTAGTGCTTTGTTTTCTTATACTCATTCATTGTACTTCAGTGATTATATATATTTGCTTTGTGAGAGAGTTTTTCATTACAAACTCAATATTTTTTATTAAGACAACTTAAGGTTGTGGAACCTTTAGTGGGGATTTGAGTGCAACATGTAAGGGGGAGCGAGTGTCCAAGTGAAGGAACTTGCTATGTACTGAGGTGCCAAGAACCCACTGAATCTTGGAGAGTATAGTGAAACTCTCAGAGACACTCTGAGGACTGGACGTAGGTCAAAGTGGTTATGGCCGAACCAGTATAACTCCTGGTGTACACTTCGGTGATATTTCTCTTTACTCTCAACTGGTTTAAATATTCTGTCAATTTTCTTATACGCAACAAAATTTCTGGTATCACCCAATTCACCCCCCTCTTGGGTGAAATGCTTGCACTAACATCATTTGCATTTACAATTTTATCATTCAAAATGATTGAATCTTTCCTTATTGAACTACCTAAAACATGTAATTTAGAGGGATCAAAAGGTGCACAATTTTCAAGGCTTGAGGCAAGTGTAGCATGTACTTTTGATGTTATCAATTGAACTAGATGAAGAATTAATGTCATACAAAGTAAAAATCCAATTATCAATTTTATCACAAACAGCACATGACATTCCACCCTCACATGAACAAACAAAAGAAGAATGTAAGCAAGAGGGAAAAATGATTTATTCATCTTGTTCAAAAGCATTATAAAATTCTAAATCATGCTTGACAATACTTGAAAGAAAGGAAGAATCATGTAAACAATCATCATTTAGACAATTATTTGAGCTATCATCAGGTTGAAATTTTACGACAATTTGAGCATCTAAGCATAAGTCATCATTCTCCACAATGTCATGCTTAATATATTCATCACTCCTATAACTAGGGAAAAGAACATGTTCATCACACATAGAAGCATTGATAGTGCAAGCAACCTTATCAACTACACTATTACTATTAGAGATATCATAGTGAGAATTATCAACATCAAGTATTTGAGGGCATTCAACCATAATTTCTTTATCCACCTCATCATCACTCACAACATCAGGAACAGTAGTAAGAGGAGGGTTAATCTCTTCAAGAAGAGGAGGAATAGTAGCATTTTTTGGAAATGGCTCCTCTGGTAGTTGAAAATGTACTTGCTTCTTCTTTACATCTCTTGTGGGAGTAGGCACTAGAGGTATGAAATATTCCACTTCTAAAGTGGTATTTAGCTTTTGCTCTTTGGTTCCCTCATTATTGGATTCATAAGTCCATGAAGCTTTGTCTTCTTCTCTAGTCTTTATCCATAACAAATGATCAACAAACTCCTTAATAAAGCCTTCAATCTCCTCCATTGTCTCTTCCTCCTCCTTGAAAAACATATTTGCTTCTTTCAACATGAACAACTTAAAATATTCAACCTTGAGCTCATCATACAATCTTCTCAATGCACAAATTCTGTCATCAATGTTTGGCAAGGTGAGGAAAGCATTAATTCCACTATGTTGAGTTGTGAGGGATTGTGGTGGAGGTTCATAGAATGATGGAGAAGGTGGTTCATAGAGATTTCTACATGACATGGAAGTATGGGAAATGGGGGAAGATGGAATGGAGATGATGGTTCTTGTTAACGTGGAGTGGGTGATTCTTCATGGAATGAGTAGGGTGAAAAAGTATGGTTGAAGTGGGATTGAGGCTGTTGGAAGATGGGTTCATAGTGAAAATATGAGGTTTGTAGACAAGATTGTTCCAAATGTGGATGGAGATACTAAGATGGTTGAGATTTAGAAGCTTCTCTTTGATAATTTATGTCTACTTGGAAGGAATTCAATTCATGTTGAAGCACATCAAGCTTTTAAGAATATGTGTGATTAGAAAGTGCTTCATGTCTCCAAGTGCTATAAGATTCATTCAAGAATTGAGGGCTTGAGGTTCCATTATTCCCTAAAAAGGAATGCATAGGAGGATTAGTGTACAACCAAAACTCATGATCTTCATTAAACCAAGACATTCATATTACAATCAATTAAATCCCAATGAATTCTAGGTCCTAAAAAGTCCTAGATATTCAAATGAATCCTAAATATTGAAAGAAATCAAAGAAAAAAGCTCAAAAAATCTAACCTAATGAAAAGTCTAGAAAAATTCTAGAAAATAATGAAAAATTTGAAAAGTGACTAGAACGATGAAATTTGTCTAAAATTCGCCACACCCAATAGGTAAACTATTGGTCTTGCTTAGAATCGCCCAAAACCTTTGGAAATTGAAGCTTGTAATTTTCTGGGGCAAAATTTTTGAAAAATTCCAGCAAGCTCAAGTGAAAGGTGTAACCGAAATTCAACCGAACTCCAATGAATTTACAAATATATAACAGTGAGTTCCAATCACAAATCAAGTGTATACAAGAAAAATGAAAGAATGCAAATGCAAAAACAAAAGAAAATCAAGATATTTGTTGGTATTTTTTCCAAAATTTTCTATGGATAGAAGATGTCATGAAATATGCTACGAACAAGGAAATGCAATCTATACTAAATGCAATGCAAAATTACCTAAATGCAAGTCTAAAGGCTCAAAGTACCAATCAATCAAAGATTGACACTTGGTTATTAGAGAATCAATAAATGATGTGATACTTCTAGAGTATATATGTATTTCTCATTTGTTGAACCCATATATTATACAAGAAGAGGAACTATTCACTTGAAGAAGGCATGTGGTTTTATACCTTGACAACCTCTTCAAAATTAAACTAAGGATTGCAATATAGGGTGCAATCTCATATCATCTCTTGAGAAGCCTTTTATTCATTACTTAGGAACTAAGTGCAATGATTGAGATAAAACAATTAAAAAGAGAAGAGTTTGATCTTTTTACTACAAAGTACTTGTTTTGCAAATGAAAATTAAATTGTTCTATGCTATTTCATTATGGGATTTTCTTCTTTAAAATATGAAATGAAATGATGATGGAATTAATAAAATAAGAGAAGTAAAGATATCAACAATGGAATGAGCAATCCTTCATAACAAATGCGTAAGCAATCCTCACTTCAAATAATTATGGGAGATTAATCATACTAGCTTTAAGAGACTCTAAGGGCCACCTTTAGAGTAGGCTTAATTTAGATTGATTAATGTCAAGCCACCTTGCATATTAATCTCTTTAAATTAAGTTGATTATGCACTCTAGCAATTAAATGAACTTAAAAATTATATTTAACTTTTGATCTAATAATCGAGCCACCTCGCATTACCATTTATTTTTTTTTTCATTAATCTTAATTTAATAATGACCACCCATATGAAAAATCAAGATTAATTATGCTAAAACCCAATGCTAAATATAATTAATAAATTTACATTCAATTAACCAATACAAACACAAAACACTATTGATCCACTAACCAAACCACCTTGAAATTAGCACAAAATGTTCACAAAATCATCAATCCAATAACTAACCAGTACTAAGAAATGATAATTAAGCTAATTAAACATAATGTCAAGTGTCTAATAAAGGTTTAAGCTACATCTAATCTTTAAATACATCAAAATAAATCAATTCAACATTATAAAATTCATTTTAAGACATAGGAATCACAATTGCAATATAGAGTTAGAGAAATAAAAGAACACAAACTCCCCTATTAGAACTTCAAGTTCATGCCATTAGCCTTACTATTATTACCAAGGATTGAGAAGTTTTAGCCACTGCCAGCCATCATAACAATTAACAACTTCACCAAACACTAATAAATCTTCAGCCACAATCGATTAATTAAAGAATGAAGTGATTAGTAAATGATTAATGACATAGACCAATAATGATGATGGAGCAAGGTTGCAGCACGTTTGTGAATGAGCTGGGGAATGATGACAGTAACAGTGAAGGTCCACGGCTTCTAATTGGTCTGGTTCTGGTTCAGTACTGTGGCTCTGTTTCCCAGAATCGCTGAGCTTCAGACTTGGGAAGAAGAAGAACAGAGGTGCAACAGTGCCTTGGCCGAGGATTGATGGTGGTCTGAACTCGTCTCCCGTCCTCGCGTGCTCCTCTGTTTTGATTGGTAGCTGCAACTCAACCTCTGATTCGCGGGTTGTGTCTGTGGTGGTGAGGATGGAGTGGTGGTCGCCGGCAATGGTGAATGAAGAGGTGAAAGTCATCGGTGACGGAGAAGGACGAAGGTTGAGATAGAGGAGGATTGAAAGTGAGGTCTCAACTCTCTGTTCTCTTCCTTTCGGCTCTGGTTCGTGAATCTGAATCAAGCAGGAGCTCTGAAAACTGAGCTAATGGTTTCTGTCGAAACATTGTAGTTTTGACAGGGACCAAAATATCATTTTCTAAATTTTCATGACTAAACTGTCATTTATGAAAGTCGAGCCCCAAATTACCATTTTCTGATTTAATCAAAGTTTTCAAGTACATACAATTAAAAACAATTAAACCAATATCAAATCATCTCAAGAAATCAATAATTAAGAGTAATTACAATTATTTTAACAATTTTGCCCTTTTTAGTCCTAATTAAATCTATTTATTCTCTTAATCTCAATTTATCTCAAAAAAGGAATTTTGGGTTTAATAATTATGACAAAATCTCCAATTAAAATATAAAAATATATAATAAAAATAGGGATTTATCACTATTAGCTGAAACAATTATTCACCTCTTGAATACAAATATTCCCTTATTTTGATTCTTCCTTTTTTTTTCTTTGAAGTTGTGTAATTTTTTCTCAATTTTCATGTAAATGTTCCATAATTGTACTTAATGGCCCAAAATATTTAAAACTAATATTTTTGCCCCCCAACATAACTTGTTATTCATTTGATCATTATCAATATCTCTAATGAGCATGAAACAACTTATAAGTCCTATTAATTAGTTTAAAATATTCTCTGAACCATTATCTGGTTTGGGGTACTACTTTGTAATTTAAAATGTATAAACTTATGTACTCTAATATTTCAATGATTACAATTTGGTCTCTATATAATTTTTATCTTCTTTTTCTAACTTGCACCTTTCTTCCTTTACATTAAGTCCCTACTGAAAAGCCATATCATGAGACTATCAAATAAAACTAAGTTAAATGCATTATAGAGAAAATAACCTAGGTCGATCTCTACGTTGAGCCTATATTTAGTTCCTGAGTAATCTAGTGTAAATAAAAAATTAACCAAAGAGTATGAGATGTGAGTTTCATCTATCCAGTTAAACTAAAGAGCAACTTGTTTATGAATTTTTCAATGTATAAAGTGAGTGGGTAGTTGTAAATGCAAGAGATGAATGTCCTAGGTGAGTAAGTCCACTAACCATCCTTGTCCAATTTTAATCCTAAGTTCTTCTCTTAATTAAGCATAAGGACTAGCAAGAACCCTTAATAATAAATATTCCTAACTTCTCAATTATATCTAAACTTAGATTCAATTATTAGTTAGCAATATCTTAAGTACTTAGCTCATGCTAGATTCATAAGAGATCCTCTCTACCACCAATTAATTCCTAGAAACCTAGCAAACAATTGATTTCAAGAGAATAGGGGAGAGAAATTGAATAACAAAAGAGTGCTATAATCCAATTACAATCCATGAGTACAAATCTAGTAAAAGAATCATCATCTAGATTACATCAACCGATTAAATCCTCAGCTATATACACAAATCATAAACTCAAGCAATCTAGAATAATATAATCTTCATATACATAGAGTGGAAGATGAAATTAAGATACAAAGAACTCCTCTAGTTGCTCATGGACTTAGGTTAGCTTCACCATAACCATTGGACAAAAGAGTTTAGCTGTTCATGGGTTGGGAATTAACTCCATCGAACTCTCTTCTCCACACCATCATAGCTATCGAGTTTTGGGGAAGAGTCAAATAGAAGAAGAGTGATCGGAAGGCACAATGGTGATTGGAGGTGAAGGCTCGGACGATGAAGGTGGATGCTAGATGATGGAAGGTGATGAGGGAGGTGTTAAGGGTTCAAGATCACCATTGCCACTCCCAGCTCTCTTACCAAATTCCCGTCTCCCCTGCCATACATTCCCCCTCTGCTTTTGAAGTTGGGAATGAATTAAAAATGCTTTAAGGGCATGTTTGGCAAATGTAAATGAAGTGGGTACTTTAAGGGTTAATTCTTGATCTCAAAATTAGCTTCCAAACAGCGCCTAACTCTTTTCTCATGCCTATTGAAATTAGAAAATTAGGTATAAAATCTGCACATGTGCTCTCCTTTAATTCCATCTTTGCCCTCCATTAAGCTCCAATGTACCATGTCATTAGAGCTGGGAATAAGGGCCGGCCCGGCCCTACAGGGCCGACCCTTGACGGGCCAGGGCCTAACAGGGCCGGCTCTAAAGGGCTCGGGGTCAGGAAAATTGCAGTTTTTCAAGGCCCGGCCCGAGAGCATCAGGGCCAGGGCCGGCCCGCAGGGCTGGGAAATCCTTTTCACAATATTTAACTATTTTTCCTGCATATTTTTTCTAGAGAGATATAATTAGTAAATAAGAACGATTAAAGTTCTAATTTAATACATAAATGTTGTCAACATTAAGGTTTAAATAACACGTCTCTTGCAACAAACAAACACAGTTACTAATGTATAATCAAAGGTAAAATCATGTCCATAAATAACTCACACAAAGGCCAAAATATAAGAAGGTAAGAAGCTAAATACTCTAACCTCTAAACAACATGAGTATGACGACTATCATTTTCACTTTCTTCGCCACTATCATCAATTTCAAGGACATTTGATTGTGTTTCACTTTGAGCAGTAGGTTCAAGTAGTCAAATAATCACAACCTCCATCAAAAATCATACTCTATCAGGTAGAATAGTATATAATATGATTTTAGTCTAAATAGGAAGAACAATATACTCAAAAATCACAATATGATTCAATTAGACAAAACAATATACTCAAAAATCATACTCTATATAATATGAGGACAGAGTGACATATAGATTCAATAAGGTAATTCAAAAATGTAACATGGTTCCTTTCTAAGTAAGAAAAATAAAAAATAAATGGGCCTAAAGGGCCGGCCTGAGGCCCTCCAGGGCCGGCCCTTTTAAGCCCGAGGCCCTACAGGGATGGCCCTTTTAGGCCCGACTTCCTTTTGAGACTACAATTTACAAGCCCGGCCCTTGAAGGGCCAGGGCCTAAAAGGGCCGGCCCGACGGGCTCGGCCCGTTTTCCCGGCTCTACATGTCATCACCTTCATTTGTGAGATGCACAAAGGTAATATCATATGTTCACAATTAATTAATAATGGGAATTACAAATATTATTTAAAATATATCAATTTAGCCAATTTAATTCCCAAATCACCTTTGCACTCAAATCTTACATTAATACCTAATTATGCCCAAAATAGTTAATCAAATCCCACAAAAGCCTAAGGTTAATCACTAAAAGATATGTGAATATTTAGCTCTATTACCTATCTTTCATTTTGGCCCTTGGAACTTTCCTAGAATCCCAAAAAATATTTGTCCTTTAGTCTGAAGTTTTTTTTTTTTAATTTTGTGTGCTTTAGTCATTGGGAAAATTCTATCTTTTCATGGCACTTCTGGAACTTCTACTCAATATAATTGGGCTCAGTTGCCAACTTAATTTGGACGTTTATTGAGCTTTTATGCCCAAAATCAATTATATGATATATTCGATCCATACACTTGTGTTATATAAAATTGAAGAAATAAAATATACAAAAGAATCTCAAATTTATTAAAACACTCCTTAATGGTCCATTGATACAGAAAAAAATATTCAGGTAAAGTAACATCAAAACTGTGCCTTCAGAAATGAATGAGAAGGCAGATTATAATTTATAGGGAGAATTACAATGAGGTCCCAAGGAAGGAAAAAATGAAGAAATGGTCCCTGTAGATTGTAAGATGAAAAAATGGTCCCATTAACAACTCCAGGAGCCTGTATTGACAACTCGCTAACAACTCCAGGAGCCTGTATTAACAACTCCATGGGACCATTTTTTCATTTTGCAATCTATTGGGACCATTTTTTTATTTCTCTTCTTCTTTGAGACCTTAGTGTAATTCTCCCTAATTTATAAGATCCTAGTCGGACGATGTTCACTTACCAACGTAACTAAGTTACACAGTAACGTGGTTTACCCTCTACATATCATCAGTAGCCCTTTGAGAAAAACTACGACCCTTAGTAAAGTCTCATCTCTTTTTGTTTTGTTTTTTATTTTTTTGGTGAGTACTTTAGTAAAGCTTCGTATTTTTTTTTTTTGTCAACTCTTTTAAAGCTTCATATACATCCAGTAGGAAGAGCTTATTCTATTAAAACTCACCTTAAACATTGAATTCAAGCACAAACCCTATATTGTTTCTAGAAAATCTCTTAATTGTTTCAGTATAACTAGAAAAAGATTCTTATAAAAGAATTCAGTTCTGATAGAAAAGTAGTCGTATCATGAGGGAATGGTAGAAAGAACCTCAGAATCAGTTATGGACTCATCACAATTCTAAGCAATTCCTAATCAGTTATGGACTCATCACAATCCTGAGCAATTCCTAATCAGTTTTGGACTCAACTTATAAACATGATTCGCCTTGCATTTAATGCAAGACAATTCATTGAAGGAAAAAAAAAGTGCCACCCATAATATGAAGTTATACCATATTGTTATGAAAATTTTGATGGTGTGACTTATAAATAAGATAAAAATAAAAAATCTTCTCTTTATCTTATAAATAGGACCAAAGAAGTATATTATGTTTTAATTTTATATTTTTAAATTTTAGCAATGGAAGGAGTTGCCATGTCAAAGAATATAGGGGAGAATGAGGGAATTAGAAGAGTTGCTGACTTACAAGTTGAGGAGTGCTACTCGCAAAGCACAATGAGGAAATCAGGGCTTGTGCATGGTTTAAGTGGATTGAAATTCACAACAATTGAGCAATTTTTAATTGACTTGTCCATTTCGAACTTATAGTTTAATTAGCTTGTTTGATTGTGATTTAATTGTTTAAAGTGTAAATAGGGGGTTAGAGAAGAAACGGTACGAATTATTAAAACAAACGCAAACTTTAAATTACTAAAACAAACACAAACATTCTACGCCGATTGTGCATAAGCTATTGTAAGAAATAGACTTTATGTAACATTAACTAGTATATAAAGTGATTATAGGGATTTTTTTGTTTGGCTTAAACTTTTCTACAGTGCTTAAAAAATAACGAAGTACAAAATCTTTTTCTACATCGGGTTTAGAATTAGTGTCTACATCGATTGTATTTATACCAATTACAAGACTGATGTAGAAAATCCTTTTTAACTACTATACAAAGGCTTTTTGGCATCAGTAAAAGATGAAAATTCATTCACATTCTTTTATCTAAATTAGCTTATAACAATAATATTGAAAAATGATATAATAATTTATTTTATGAAAAATTAATCATCGAGTCTTTCTAGCTTTGACTTTGTTACAGCTAACTTCCTAAGTTTAACTTAGTACAAAATTAGTTAATCAAGTTTTAGGTGCATTTAATACATTGCTCCTTATTTTTTTCCAGTCACTATTTTTATATATCTGATGTGCTGCTATGCTCCCATTTCCTAGTCCCTATTACAGCAACTTTATTTGTATAAATTCTCATGTTATATAATTGACCATTTTATCAAAAAAAAAAAAAACATTGCTCCTATGACTTATGACAGGTAACAACTAATCCGTCTTTAGAGTGTGTTTAGTACAAGGGAGGGGATTTGGAGGGGAGGGGAAATTTTATGAGTTTAATTTATGAAAATTAGAGAAGTGGAGTTACAAAATAATAATAAAAAAAGATGTAAGATAAAAAAATAAGAAAAATTAATTAAAAAATTTTAACCCTACTTCTCTTATTTTTTTAGTCCAACTAAAAAAAAAAAAATTTCTCCATCTAATTTCCCTCCCCTCCCCTCATACCAAATAAGCCCTTAAGCATAGCATAATTGATATGTAATTGAGGGGGTTGCAATTGAATGGACCCATATTCCCAGTAGAATGTTAGATAGACGGAATAACGTAACATCCAAAATTGGACTTGGACACATTTAGAACACATCATCTTCACCCAAACATTTCCAAACTTCAATAGGAATGCTATCAAGTCCAACAACTTTACTATTTTCTATTTTCTTAAGAGCTTCATTAACCTTAACAACTCAAATCCTATGGTAAAATGACAAATTGAGACCAACTTCTTGAATTATCAAATCTTCCAAGTCAGGGGCGAACCTCCCCTCCATCAAATGATGAATAAATCATATATGCTATATATGTTTCAAATTAATTGTCACATATGTGTGGGACCATTATTTTGAAAATGTTCTCTTACTCACATGATAATGAACGCGCAAAGAACAAAGGTCATAACAACGTGAACCCCGCGAAGAAATTGCATGCCTTCTTGTTGCTAAATTTCCAGACAAAATGCAATCCAAAAAATGGTTCAAAACATATATGCTTCTTATTATGATATGACTACGGACTCCAATTAATATATGACTCACGACTTGGCCACTATCGTCATCATGACTTTGTGACTTGATTATTATTGCTTTTATTTTTTTCCTGGCCTTGTAATATAGCGTGACATAGAATACAGTAGATGGTAACATGGTGCTATATAGCGTGTTGGACAAATTGGAATTTAACCCAACTGGATCACACTAAGTAAGAAATTAAAGTAGAGGTTAATTTTCTTTTTGACCTTGAAGAAAAGGTTAACGTTGAAAATTTTATAACCCAACTTGTTGACAACCCCACATGGATTTATATCCGTGTTTTTTGGTTTGTTGAGGACTCTGGCACATTTTTGCCTGAAAAAGTAAATGACACCTTATAAAATTTGAGATATAACTTGTATTATAAATTATACTTGTGAATAATATGCTAGTGATGGCAAAATAAAAAAAACAGAGAGATTAAAATGCTAGTACAACAATTTATAATTTATATTAACATATTGATATCGATGATGATTTGAATATTTGATATTGACATTGATTTATTTTTATTTATTTATTTATTTTTTTTGGCCAGGACATTGATTTATTAATCCATTATTTAACATTAATAATAAATTATATTTTTTTGTCACAATCATGATTAATATTAGTTATTTTGATCTAAACGAAAAAAAATTGACTCCTTCGGACATCTTTAACCCAATTACAGGTAAGCCAACGTTAACTATAATATATAATAAAACTTAGATTGTTGTTTGATTGATTGTTGTCAGCTGAAATTTGCCCAGTCATGATCCAAAAAAAGAAAAAAACCTAAGACTGTTGCAAAATGAAAATAAATCACATGAAATTCTCAGAAAATTTTTATCATATCTACAGATAATCCTATTAATTTTTACAATTTAATAATAAACTTTGCTGAGTTTGGAAGTCGGATAACTCCCAATTGTTAATTATATACCTCTTAAACAGTGCTTTTATGCACATATAACCCTCTCAACTTTATTTTATATAGAGATAACCTCCTAAACTTTTAATTGTAGCGTGAATAAGTTATATATAAAATTAATTACATAAATTATTTACATAAATGTAAAATTTTAGACATTTCAAGGGTTAGATAAATTTTAAAGAAGGTTATGTATATATGTTGGCAGGAAAAAAACAGGATATGTTGGCAACAGCCCCACATTATTGAGATATTATTTCTTTGCGTGCTCGTTGGTTTTGGAAATTTTTGCATCTTCTTTACGGAAAAAAAAATAGGAAGTTTTTTTTACCTGAATAAAAATACAAAATTTTTCGATATTATTAAAAATATAAAGAACTAGTTGTTCAAACGTATTTTTGTTAATCAAAATTAATTTTAACATAAACAATTGTTGGCAAAAATAATGAAACAATGAAGATAATTCATGTTAAAAATATTGATATATAAACTTAAAATAAAAAATTAATATATAAGACACTATAATTTCACCTCATTTTTAATTAACTTTTTGTAGTTTTTTGTTGGGTACTTGTAATTTGCTCAATTACTAGCGTTTGTCTCTACACTAGTATACACATAATAATAATATGTTAATTTGTAAGAACAGATTGATTAATTTTTTATTCAAATTTAAAATGTTTAGCGAATAAAATACTACATAAAGTTATAAAAAATAATTAGGTTGAGGTGCACTTTTATTTTAAGAGGTTTTGTATAGAAACTGTGGGTATCTGAAAGGTTTTGGACCAATATTACTCAAAAAGTGTTAAAAAAGAGTAATATTTCCGTTGAACGTTAAAAAAACTAACATTTTTTCCTGTTAATTTAATGGTTAAAAGTGACATTACTTTTTTTTAAAACTTTTAGAGTGATATTGATGGAAAAAATTTTAAACCCACATCTCCTATGCAAAAACTTCTCTAACAAAATTGGACTTTAACCAAAAATAATTAACACACTCGGAAATTTGTGGAAAGATGGGGGGGGGGGGGGGGATTAGGATGAGTCCAATTCTAAATATCTTTATAATTCATATCAATTCTAGAAATAATGAAATGTAATATACACAATACAGAAAAGAATGAAAGTAAGTTCACAATTAAAAAAACTAATTAAAAATTAGGAAAAATTAAAATAAACGGATAATTAATTTTTTCTATAAATTTAGAACAAGTTCATTCATAGACAAGTTATCATTCAATTGGAAATATATATATATATATGTATATATATATTGCCTCCTTCATTGCTTCTCAAAGCAGTGACAATCTTTTAAGCTACCCTCTTCATTTTTCTCTTCGTCTTTCCCATAAACTGGAAAACATGAAAAGCCCTTCGTCTCTGTGGATTGTCTCTTTTTATGTGTTTGTTTCGTTCGGCACTGCCAGCAACTCAGCACGGTCTGTTGCAGACGGTGGTAATTCAGGTAAATCAAGCATACTCTGATTACTGCTTTCCAATTTCTTCTAGAAGGAAGTGATATTCAGAATAATTAAGGAATATTTTTAGTATTTAATGTGTAAGATGTTTTCAACTAAATCATGGTATTAATTAAAATAAGGGAAACATCAGTTCCAAAATTTAGTGGGGCGTATTAAGTTCCAACTAGCAGAAAATAGGAAGCCCTGATTTTTTTTTTTTTCCTTATGCAGTCCTCAATTTTAACTCAAAACAACTCAATTTGGATCCATAGTTTCTTAACTTTGGACAACTTAGAGCATATATTATTTTTTGACTTGGATTAACTTCTTGCAATTTCTTGACTCAATAAATCAATGATTGAATTGATAAGTCGGAGAAAAATCAAATACTAAAAGTTATATTTACCTTAGAAAATATTATAACACATCTTGTATTATACTCCCTACTCCGAGGGTACTTTATATAAGATCAATTTGAGGGTTTTAGTTTAATCTTAGATATAAATATAAAGTCTCATTCTATTTTTGTCTTTTTTGTTTTGAGAAAAAGGTCTCATTCTTTTTGTCTCATATATTAAAATTTCTTTCCTATAATGCCTCTATTTATTAGGACATTGTTATCTCTAATGGCAATTAATGGCACGTTTTGAAAAAGTGTCACAAATTCTACACAAATAATATTTATCGGACAAAGAGACATTTTTTGTCCTTAATATAAGCCAACACATTAACTTAAAACCCCCTATAAACTTTGGGTCTGTTGTACATCACCTTCCAAACCTTTAAAAGTTTAAATTAAGGACCCTAATGTTTTATATTTTGACTATCAACTCTCTTACCATTAAAACTAGGGAAAATTGTGAAAAAATTCCTCATTGGCAACTTATTTGCCAAATGGGACTTCGTGTGCAGATTATCTTCCACATGTGCAGAATATCTTCCCTGATGTGCAGATGATCTTCCCTGTGTCCAAAATTATTCCCTATACATGTGCAGAAATCTTCCCTATGTATGCAGAAACATTCCCTCCGTGTGCAAATATCTTCCCTCCATGTGCAAGATATCTTCCTAGGTCCCATTTAGCAAATAAGTTGTCCATGAGGTCTTTTTTAGCAATTCTCCCTTAAAACTACCCTTAAAGTTAATGATATTTAACATGTCATAATTTTTTATTTTTTATTTTATGCCACATCATTTAAAAAAAATAAAATTTGGTAATTTACATAAACTTTAAAGTATTTTATACTTTTTTTATTTGAAAAGCAAGGGTCAATTATGTTTCTAAGTAGTTTATATTTTTTTGAAGTATTTTATTTAAAGTATTTAAAAAATACTTAAAATTAAATATACAATGGTAAGTTTTATTTTTAATTGATAATATATATAATAAAATTATTAACAAATTTTACATGGCAAAAATTGTTAACTTTAACGATAATTTTAACCGTTGTTTGCACAACAAGTACATGGGTCTTGTCAAGTAATAAAGTGAGGAGTATTATTTCCATGAAGATTTAGTTCCAAAATCTAGTTAAGTATTGATTATCACACTTTCACCTTATTTGAGTGATAAAATCTCAAGAGTGAAGGGAAACTATGAAATAAACCTAAACTAAAACTAAAAATTAATATAAACAAGTGATTATTTGACTTCAAGGATAAAATGAGGATTAGGATTATTTATTCCTTTTATTTTGTAACATTCAATTAACCTCCTCTTATAGATACTCTTAAAGAAAATATGTGTTAGTATAGGATTCAAAAGTATTGGTAAAAGCTCTCTTAAGTCAAAAACAAGTGTTTAATTCCATTAATTGCTCAACCTCTTGACAATGTTAATAAATTCAAAATTAAAGTTCCAATCCTATTGTGACTATGTAAGGTTGGCAAGTATATATCTATCTTGACAACAAAACCATCCATTCATCAAGCAAACTGCAAGTTCTTACACAATTTTACCCAAATTCTACCCTCAACCTAGCCCTCTCAAGTATCAATAAAGTGAACAAAGCAATTAAATGGTGTTCAAACATGTAGAAGTATTAGGCAAAGAGTAAAATAAGCACCCATATATATATATATATATTATTAATCACAAAGAGTGGAGTATTTAAGTGTTAATCCATACAAGAATTTAAAATAATCCTAAAGCTAAGTGTTTAGCTACCTATTCGCGGCCATAAGCTACAAATATACACGGAAGTAACAGCCAAAGCAGAAAATAAGAGGGAAAGAGGAAGAAGAAGAAAATCAGAAAAACCAAGTGAATGTAGCTTGAATCTTTCAAATCTTCAATCAATGGCGCCCCAACCTTCAAGAGCCTCAAACCCTAGCACACTAGCCCCCAAATTCGGCCTCCAAGTTGCAAAATGAATGTAAATGATGAAGGAGGCGGAATAAAAATAAAACCCTCAGCATCAGATAGCAAAACGAAGAGTTGCGTAAACAGAGTTCCAAGATTGCAATTTCAGTTTGGTGATATCGCGATATGGGTCTTCAGTAACCCAATATCATAATTTCAGATTCTGTATGTCATGATATGGGTCTTCATGTTTTCCTTCCAAATTCAGAATTGTGCCTCCAAATCTTGATTCCTTGAACAGCCACATTATGATTTCGTTCCAGCTTACAATTTCCTCCCATTTGAGATTTTTCCAAACTGATTTTTCCATCAACTCTTCTTCCATACTTGCTGAAAATAAATACATGCCCAAATAAGCCCTATTTTATGATAAATCATTTTAAAAGGACATAATATTCCCTTAATTCTTACTTATATAATACATTAAAGCACATTTTCTTATAATATTCAACAAAATACTTGTAATAAAGCTGTAAATTGAAGGGAAAATGTGCTAAATAATATGAAATTCCTAGAGTTATTACCTGCGGAGGGTTAATAGTCCAAACATGAAACATTCAGTTTTTAATTTAAGCTTTTCAACAGTTAGGGATGTTGTATAACGTAAAGTTCATAGAATTTTGTGTATTTTAGCCTGGAATTTATTATATAAATGTACATTTTAGCCCTAATTTAATTACTGTTTTAAAACTATTTTAGTTATCACTCATTCTTTCATATTACTAATAGAGATAAAATTAGAAAATTATTGAATTTTAAGACAGATTTTTTTTCTTCGTTACAATGAAAGAAGTTGGAACTATGTACTGTTCTATTTATATGTAGAAGTTACTTCAAACATGTTTTATTTGAATCAAGGAAAACGTAAGGCAAAAAAAAAAAAAAAAGAACCATGGAAAACCTCAAACCTTATTAACTCCATCTTAAAATTTAACATTTTTCCCACTTCACGCCTATTTAATTTATAATTTTTCCAATAAAATAACAATTTACTACTCTAGTCCTATTAATAGGACATTTACAACATGTTTCACATGGACCAATGAAAATCTTAAATCTCATTAACTCAGTCATTAAATTCAGCAATTTTTCAACTCTTTACCAAATGAAAATAAAGTTAACACAATAATAAGTAAAGGCTTAATAGTGGCGCCTTTGCTATAGTTTCAAAAATTCCATATAAATCTTATTTATAAGATGGAGAGAGAAATTTTTTGTCTTTAATATAAGCCATCTAATTAAATTAAATTTAGGCTAAAATCCACCAAAAAATCCCATAAACTTTGGTTCAGTTGTATATCACCTCTGTAACCTTTAAAAGTTTAAATCAAAGATCCTGATGTTTTATGTTTTGACTATCCACTCACTTGTGCCATTAAAAGGACGTTTAAAGTTAATGGTATTTGTTATGCCATAATTTTTTAATTTGTTATTATATGCTATATAATTTAAAAATAAAATTTTGCATTTGACATATATTTTTAAGCATTTTATGCATTTTTTTTATTTTAAAAAAGACATGGTCAAATAAACATTTTAAATGATTTTCTGTATTTTATTTTTTTATATATTTTATTTAAATTAATTAAAATTACTTAAAATTACATGTAAAATGCCAAATGTTATTTTTTTAAGTGATATGATATATCATAAAAAGTATAAAACATTTTATGTGGTAAAAACACGTTAACTTTGACTGTAATTTTAATGGGGAGTTAATAAACAAAATTCAAAACATGAAACATTATGGTTTTTAATTTATATTTCCAAACGTGAAATAAGTTGGAATTATTTCTCTGGTCATATTTATAAGTTACGTCCAACATGTTTTACCGGAATTAAACAAAATCTTAAATCTCATTATCTCTGTCTTAACATTTAAAAATCTTTCAATTTTTCCCTTTATTTAATATATACACTTTCCAATAAAATAACAACCTACACAATAAATAAATGAAGAGTAAAATTATAAATTCATGTGAAAAATTTCATGATGTGGCTTATAAATATGACCCAAAAAAAAAAAAAAATCTTCCACCTGGCCTTATAAATAAGACCAAGAGGAGTACCCTATAAATACAATAAGGCTATGGAGAGGGACACATGACGCACACTAAAGCCCCTTCAACAAGTCTACAATGTGAAGGGATTAGTCATTGCTATCCATGATAAATATCTAGGTCCACAAAAAACAAAACAATACAATGGAGCGACTAACTTTGCACGTGTATTTATGTGATTAGGTTACATAAGCATAGACTGCGGAGCAAGCGTAGAATACGTGGACGAAGTGACTGGGATTAGGTACCAAACAGATGAAGGCTTCATTAACAGTGGAACCAATCACGGAGTACCCCCCAACATTAACTTCGGCTTGGATGCTCCAACCTTGAACCGGCAACTAATAACTCTGAGAAGTTTCCCGGAAGGAGAAAGAAACTGTTACACTCTGAAACCAAAACAAGAGAAGCAGAAGCAGAAGTATTTGATGAGAGCCATATTTGCATATGGCAACTATGACTTGAGAAACCAACCTCCTGTGTTCGACCTTTATCTGGGGGTTAATTTTTGGAGCACTGTTCAAGTATCTCCTTATTTTTCCTTGCCAGGAGCTCGAATGTCTCCTTATGAATATGCTTTCCAAATCTGTCCGTATGAGATAGTAATGGAGAAAGATAATAGCACAGAGATGGTACAAGTGTGCTTGGTGAACATAGGACAAGGCACACCATTCATCAACGCTATAGAATTAAGGCCATTGAACAACTCTCTCTATCCTGTTTCTCTTCCCCTTGTTATATTTGATGGACTTATTGTAGGCACTGATTCTGCAAGAATTGACTTGGGGTCTGGGCTCACCCCCTCTTGGACCAGGTATTCTCTTTAATTTCTCAAACTGTAGTTTGTCCATGATATGAGTTAATTAACCCTCTCCCTCTATTCCTAAATATAAGCCTCAAATAACCAATTTATGTTTATCAAGAAACAATTAAAATTTGTTAAAAGCAATACATATGTTTTTTTTTTCAATTGTGCCTTTATTTGTAAAGAGAATAAGTGAGACAGATAACAAATTCAACAAATGCCGTCAAAGGGTAAAGATGGAAAAAAAAGCAATAAATGTTGAGACAACTAAAACAAAGCTTATATGTTGGGACACACCTATTCTCAAATTTGAAGCTTATGTTTAGGGACGGAGCCAGTAAAATTTCTAGCAAGTCACATTTATAGTTTATATTTTATCAATATAAAAATTAAAGTATATCCTTCCTAATATGTTCACAAACCACTTGTAAAATTGAAGATAATCATATGAGAATAATGGTTGTGTATCTTTGATGAGAGGGTGATTACATTTATATACAAGAGAGAATCAGATTTGTCAATGAGATCTTGATTTGAAATTTGAAAATAATATCATAATATCCTAACAATTATCTCCTATAATCTTTAGATTTAATTAATTCCTATAATCCTGGGATTTTTAATAATATATGGGATTCTACACTCCCTCTCAAGTTGGGATATAGATATCCTTCATGTTCAACTTGCCAATGAGATATTCGAATTTGTCCCTGGGTAGTCCTTCAGTAAGGATGTCAGCGGTCTGCTCTTTAAATGGTATGTGTTGCAGGTCTACAACACCTTCATCAACATTCTCTTTATGAAGTATCTATCTATCTCTACATGCTTAGTTCTGTCATGCTAAACCGGATTGTGAGCAATATTGATTGCATCCATATTATCATAATAGACCTTGATTGGTAGATTTATACGTTTTTTCAGGTCTTCAATAAAACATTTTACCCATATGCCTTCACAAATGCCCAGTGCTACAACTCTGTATTTAGCCTCGATGCTACTTCTTGTGACTACACTTTGCTTTTACTTCTCCATGTAACCAAGTTACCCCACATGTATGTACAGTATCTAGAGGTGGATTTCTGGTCATCTTGATCACTTGCTCAATCAACATTTATAAACAATTCTACATTTCGTTTATTGGTCTTCTTGAACAATAACCCATATCCAGGAGATCCCTTCAAATAACATAGGATCCATTAGACTTTAATTCATTCAGATGTTTTTGTTTAAGAGCATAGGAGTGCTGGCTGACCACACTAACTACAAATGCAATGTCCAATCTGCTATGAGACAGGTATATCAATTTGCCTACTATTCGTTGGTAATTTCTTAAGTCCATAGCTTTGTCAGGGTCTACTTTTACATCTATTTTATCAACCCGTATTGATATGTCACTAGGTCTGTAGCCCATCATTTGCGCCTATTTCCTTTAAAAGGTCCAATATATACTTTCTTTGGAAGATATAGATTCCTCCCTTCGACCGAGTAACTTTCATCTCAAGAAAGTACTTCATTTCCCCAAGGTCTTTGCTTTGGAATTCTCGTTCAAGGGCTTTCTTGATTTGAATTATCTCTACCTCATCATCTCTAGTAAAAACTATGTCATCAACATATACATTTTAAACAACCATCTTACCCTTATGATGTTTAAAAAATAGGGTATGATCACTCTACCCTTT
The DNA here is from genome assembly GCA_963210345.1 of Inga oerstediana. Lineage (NCBI taxonomy): Eukaryota > Viridiplantae > Streptophyta > Magnoliopsida > Fabales > Fabaceae > Inga > Inga oerstediana. The sequence goes on along the minus strand of OY723408.1, from coordinate 21,993,824 downwards.
AGTGTATCCATGTCTTTTAAGGAGCCGAGTGAATCAGTCAAACCATACACGTGGACATTGCTTCAATCCATATAAAGACCTCTTCAACTTGCAGACTTGATTCACCTTTTTCCTTGGGAGCCCTAGAGGTAACTTCATATACACCTCTTCTTGAGTTCTTTGTTAAGGAAGGCATTCTTCATATCGAGGTGGTAAAGACCCCAATCTAGATTGACTACAATCGCTAAGAGAATCCTGATTGTATTTAACTAGGATACTAGAGCAAATATTTTAGTGCAATCTTCCCAATACACCTACCTGAAGCCTTTTGCAACTAGTCTTGCTTTGTATTTCTCAAGAGTTCCATATGCTTTTATACTTAGGAGTGAATACCCATTTGCATCGTACAGGTTTCTTCGCTTGTGGTAGGTCCACTACCTCCCATGTCTTATTATGCTTCAGGGCTTCTATCTCCTCTAAGACAGCTTGCCTCTATTCAGATATGGCCATGGCCTTATCAATCGTGTCTAGTACCTTGATACTATCAAGTTGAGAGAGAAATACCTTATATTTAGATGAAACAGCTTTATAGGAAACAAGCTTCTCAATGGGATATTGAATGCAAGATCTAGTCACTCTGGGCTTCTTTTTTACTACAATAGGAAGATCAAGATCATAATTCTCTATTACCACCGTTTCCTCTTGACTTGCCTTCGGTTCTAACTCTTGGTGAGTGCTAATAACCTGTGGCTCATTACCTCGTCTGTGGCATTTTTGTAGGTATTACCTCACTTGTCTGTGTCTCCCCCTAGGGCAGGATTATTTGAAGTATCAAGATTATCAGGGGTAGCAGGAGTATTATCAGAGGTATCAAGAGTATCATGGGTATCAGGGGTATTATTAGGCATATAAATTGTGACGGTCGGGTCTTCTGGTTGATCCTTTGTCTGGAATTCACCATCTCTCTCCTCCTAAATTACAAACATGGGATAGTAGGGGTTGTTTTCGTTAAAGGTGACATTACAGGTAAAAACGAGGGATTTGGAGATAGAGTCGTAACATTTGTATCCTTTTTTTTGAGTTACAGTAGCCTAGGAAGATATATCGAAGGGCTTTGGGATCAAGTTTGTTGGTGTGATGAAGATGGACATAAGATGTACATCCAAACACACTGAGTGGTAGAGTGTTCTGAAGGTATAGAAGGTTATAGTATTTGTGCAAGAGCTGAAGGGGTGTTTTGTAGGATAATGGTCGGCTCGACATTCGATTAATGAGAAAGGTGGTGGTAAGGACAACGTCATCCCAATGATATTTAGAAACATTGCTACTAAACAAGATGACTTTGGCTGTTTTGAGAATATGGTGATTCTTTCGTTTGACTATGCCATTTTGCTGGGGGTGTATTTGGACAAATGCTTTTGTGAACAATGCTATTTTAGGTTAGGAAGGTGGATAGGCCTAATTGAATTATTCAGTCTTGTTATCGGTGTGTAGGATCTGAATTTGGGTTTAAAACTAGGTTCGAATCATGTTATGGAAGTCAAGGAAGGTTTGATATAATTCTGTTTTATCTTTCAACAAGTAAACCCAACTAACACGTGTATGGTCATTCATAAATGTTATGAATAATTTGGACTTTGATTTATTTGGTGTGCCGGATGATTCGCATAAATAACTGTGAATCGTGGAAAATGGTTTAAAAGCCTGGTATGGGATTTTAGGGAATGAGGTACAATAATGTTTGGCTTTTCACAAGAATCACAATGAAAATCAAATGCATTTTTATTAGAAATAAGAGATGGAAACATCTTAGACATATAATTGAAATTTAGATGACCTAAATGTTTGTACCATAACTCTAAGTCACTAGTCTTAGGGAGAGATACTTTATTGTAAGACCTAATCCTACGACTATCATCTCATTGAGGTAATAGAGACCATCAAGCTGCTTCGCACTCCCAATCATTATCCCCCCAGCAGATCCTGAAAAAGGCAATAAGTAGTAAAGAAGTTAGCATGACATCATTTATCATATGCTAATTGACTCACTGATAGTAAGTTGAATTTTAGTTTCAGAACATGCAATATAGAGTGCAAAGTAAGTATAACAGAGCCAACTCTACTCACAACAAATTCAAAGTCACTAGCAATCTGCATAGTCATTCCCTAGGAAACAGGAGTATAAGATGAGAAAAGAGTCCTATCGTTAGTCATGTGGTCGAAGGCTCCTGAGTCAATAATCCAACAATTACCTATACACTAACCCTTTATTTTAGACAAGGCTTGCAAGAAATCACCTCTTCTCACTACCATGGCAGTAAGTTGTTTTGTAGTCTAAAGTGTTGCAAGCATTTCCATGATCTAACTTAGCTGGTCATTCTAAGAGGTTTCACTACCTTTTGAAACTTCAGCCACATTGTTTCTTCCTTTCCCTTTTTTGGGTTTACCATGGATGTCCCAACAAGTGTCTTTTCTGTGCCCCTATTTCTTGCAATAATCACATACATAATGGACAACCTTTGGAACCTTTTGATTCCTTGGATCAAGCAGCAAGAACTAAGTCCTCAGGAGGTGTCAGAGTCATAGCGACAGTGGGAGTATTCTAAAGCATTGATTTATGCCAATCCTCTTCATTATGCAGAATGGTGTAGATTTCACACACAGAAGGCAAGGGTTTCTGGCTGATAATCCGAACATGAACATCATCATAAATCACATCAAGACTAGCCAACAACTCATATATTCGCTCCTCTTCTTTTTCTTTGCGATCCTCAGAAGCATCATCTTTGCAATGATGAACTTCATCCTTCAGAGCATCAAACTCCTACCAGAGAGTGGACTTTACAAGGTAGTATTCGTCAAGAGGCTTGTGATTTTGTTTTAGATCCCATACCTTTTTCTTAACATCAAATATATGGGATCTGTTTCCCATGGGGTTGTATGTTTCTCGAAGATCTTCCCAAATTTCCCTTGCTGAAGGAAGATACATAAAACTCTTTTTAATTAGGGATGACATTGCATTGATCAGTCAAGAGGACACTAATGCATCCTCAGATTTCCATGTTTGAAATGCCTTTGTTTCCAATTTTGGGGGCATTTTTGCTTCACCAGTTATACATTTGTGTTTATCTCTTCCATCGAGAGTACGAATCATGGATTGAAACCATTACCGATAATTGTCGCTGGAAAGTTTCTTAGTAACAAGAAGAGTAGTGTAGATGTCATTAGTATCAACTCAAGGCATAGAAGGAGAGGAAGCATAAGAATCCATAGACATATTGATGAGAATAAGTGGAACAATTTGACCTAAGATTTATTGAGTACCACACAAATAGGTACATTGACCAAAAATGAAAATGTCATTTTGGGGTTTCAATTTTCAAAAATGCCAGTTTGGTCCATAAGTGTATTGTCAGCGAGAAGAGGAGCTCGACGAGGGGAATGGTTCGGCATTGGAGGGTGATGGACTAAGACGGTCGATGCTCGACGATGACGGACTGTCTGATGGAGGTCGATCTCAGACTGGGTTGACAACCGTGAGGGAACAACTTGACTGATGGGACTTTTAACCGGAAGCATGGTTTTAGGTGAGGCTTGATGGCCACAAACGAGAGTAACTAGCTGGAAGTTTGGAAAATCAGAACTTATGGGAAGCTTGATGATGCCAGAAAAATATTAACTCTGATTATTTTCAAACAGCTCTAGTACCATGAAGATAATAAAAGGAGAATAAATTGTTGTATATTCCAATGACAGGGTGATTGCATTTATATACAAGAGAGAATTAGATCTGTCAATGAAATCTAGATTTAAAATTTGAAAATAATATCATAATATCATAACAATTATCTCCTATAATCTTTAGATTTAATGAATCCCTATAATCATGGGATTCCTAATAAGATATTTTAATAATATATGGGATTGTGCAAAAATATATCATTTATAACCAAATAAATAATATTACAATGAATGCTAACATAATTTCTTTGATGAACATTTTGAATAACAAACAATATAATGTTGTATTATTTTCAAGAGTTTATTTTGTTCTGTTTTAATTTTAAGTAAATTTTTGCGTATTTTGATATAAGTTAAAGTTAGATGTCTTGAGCTCTTGAAGAATGAGATTAATAGAACTTGCTTAACTATTTTTGAAAATACAGATACAAAGATGATGTATACGATCGCTTATGGTCCAACATTAATTTTCTCAATCCCGATTGGGATGTCTTACAAACAAGTGTAGAGGCAAAGGCAGAGGACTCCGATTATGAAGTGCCATTCGAAGTGTTACGCACTGCATCACTACCACGCAATAATTCCACTTTGTTAACAACAAATTGGAGTTATGGGGATATATCCAACCAATATTATGCGTTTCTTCACTTTGCCGAGATTCAAAAGCTTCCACCAGGCCGCAAGAGGATCATCAATGTCATTTTTGATGATGAAAATTCTCTCTCTCACCAACTTACTCTTGAATACTTGATGCCTATTACCCTAAGTTTCAGCTTCACTAAACGCTTCACTATCAAAGCAGCAACTGATTCAGATGCTCCTCCTATCCTAAATGCTTTTGAAATTTGTAAAGTCCTCCAGCAGCTGAATTCCCCTACAGCTGAACAGGATGGTAATTCCTTTATTGTTGCCTTTTCATTATTCTTTTGTTTTAGTTATCAATAATCATTTTAAGGAAAAAAGAATAACTCTAACGTGGTTGAATTGTTCCATTTATTTTTGGAAATTATTTATGTAGTTAAAGCTATCATGGAAATCAAGCATATCTACGGGGTCTCCAAAACTAGTTGGCAGGGTGACCCATGTGTTCCATCTAACTTAGCATGGGAGAGTTTGAATTGCAGTTATGACAAGAATATAAGAATCATTTCATTGTAAGTTATACTTCAATACTGCTCTTGTGTGTGATCTGTTATATGTTAAGCATTCAAGAACAATATCTTGCATATGAATAGTTGATCGGATTTTATATTCTAATACGTCCAATAACTTGCCTTGCTTTGGTCATAACATATGAGCTGTTGATGCTCTTGCCTTTTGTTTCTCTCCTTTATGTTAACTAGTGTGAAAAAATTGTGAAATATAAATTGTAGGAACTTGAGCTCAAGCAAACTCACTGGAGTAATAGCTCCACCGTTTGCTAATTTGGAAAAATTGGAGTCCTTGTAAGTTGTTTCATTATATGGACTCTACTCATTCAAATACTATCAATTAATCAGGTTATTCAATGTTGCGAATACTTATGTCTTGTTGACAGGGATTTGTCAAACAATGAACTGACTGGACCACTCCCAGAATTTCTTGCTACTCTTCCTAATTTGAAATTCATGTAGGACCTAGTTCATATTGTTATATTACATCTTTCATTTTCGAAATGTAAAGCCAATTATCTTAATTTCCCACTTTCTTGTCTTTGTCTATCTTACAGTAATGTTGCAGGAAATAAGCTCACTGGTTCAATTCCCAAGGCTCTGAGGAAAAAGGCTAATTTGGAGCTAAGGTTTACATCTCTCCATTATCAAATTCTATTTTACTAGTTAGTCCCGTAAAGTTGGGTTTAAAAGGTCCAAATCTTAGCAAAGCACGTGACCCTAAATCTTACCGGGATACAAAATTAAAGGCCTATTCTTAGGTCATGATTAGCATGCATGAAAGGAATTTCAATAGAAGGAGAAGCAGATTGAAATTTCTATCTTCATATGAAATTTATGCTTCCTTGACACAAGGGAAGTTAGCTTCCTTCACTTGGTTCAAGGGAAAGAGCTTTGTACCGAAGAACCAAAAATGTGCTGCCAACTCTATCATGAGTTTGGCCAAAAAAGAAAACTTACGTTTATGAGTTATTGTACAGCTGTTTCACTTTTCTGCCCATTCTTATCTAAGAAACCCTAACCTTATAGTATTAACGCTGCTCTATTTTTCCAGTACCGGCAACAATCCAGGTAGTTGCCTGCCAAATTCATGCAAAGAAGTGAAAGAACACAATAAGTTTGTGATTCCACTTATTGCATCACTTTCGGCTTTGGCCATCGTCACTGTCATTGTATCTTTGGTGATCTGGAGATTTAAGATGAAACCAGGTGTTGATTTTATGTTTGCTATAAACATTTCATTGAACTTTTTGAGGCATCTATGTTGTGTCCATTTGTGAAGTGTCAATATATTTGAGTTAACACTGCAGGTTCGTGTGCCGAATCACCGAAGAAGAATGTTGTAAAACAAAAGAATCAAGCTTTTTCTTACTCAAAGCTTCTCCGTATCACAAACAATTTCGAAACTACAATTGGAGAAGGAGGGTTCGGGAAAGTCCACCTTGGCACTTTAGAAGATGATACGAAGGTTGCTGTCAAGTTACTTTCCCCATCTTCAAGACAAGGGTATAAGGAATTTCAATCAGAGGTTAGAAATAAAAGTCAAGTTGATAGTTTCTAAAATTTATTATTCAGTCACTTAATAGTGAATATATTCATGTTTGGTGTCATAATGTTAATGATGATAGAGCTTACTTTTAACTTGTAGGCTCAACTCTTAACAGTCATTCATCATAGAAACTTAGTTGCGCTTGTTGGGTTTTGCGATGAAAACGATGTCAAAGCATTGATTTATGAATATATGGACCTTGGAGACCTCGGTGGATTATTGTCAGGTTTGTCTTATATCATATTACCGGACTTTGTTTATGGCACACAAAATGCACAAGAGAGGAAGAGAAGAGTATTTTCATTAGTAGAATAAAAACTATTCTCACTTCCATTATCAGCCCATGCTTTTCCTTATTGTCATTTGTGCCTCAATTTGATTGAATCTTCTAAGGGTGGACTATGTGTATCCGAGAAAAAATTGAGTTGGTATATTCAAAATAGTCATGTTAGAACTTATTAAATAACAAAATCATCATGTGCATACCTTGGTTCGTGAGGCACATTTTCGTGATCAAGAAATTAATGCTTGCAGAGAAAAACCAAAATGTTTTAAAGTGGAGCGCTAGACTTCAAGCTGCTGTTGATGCCGCTAAAGGTTATAGAATCTTTTATCTTTTCTCTCTCTAACAATCACTTTGTATTAAATAAATTCATCATATGATATGATTTTGGTTGCAGGATTGGAATATCTTCATGATGGTTGTAAGACTCCTATAATCCATAGAGACTTGAAGCCATCCAACATTTTATTAAATAAGTTCATGGTAGCCAAAATTGCTGACTTTGGATTGTCTAGAGCATTCACAAATGAAAGAGATTCTCATTTTTCCACTCAGCCAGCTGGTACACCTGGTTATATTGATCCTGAGTAAGTCATTTGAATATTAATGAAGAATTATTTGTTACTGATTGTTAGAAGACAATATGCCATTCTGTTTCCTTTCGAAACTCGATTGAATAGACTTGCCCCTGCAAAAATTTAGGAATAAACATAAGTATATTAATCCCAAAAAAGAAGACTATTATAGACTAATTTATTATTGGTATTACAGATTTCAAAGATCTGGAAAGCTAGATAAAAGAAGTGACATCTATAGTTTTGGGATGATTCTTCTTCAACTAATCACAGGCCATCCCCCGATAAGAAGACAATTTGAGAATGTTTATTTTATAATTGATTGGATCCGTCCAAAAATTGAGTGTGGGGATATCCAAGGTGTTGTTGATCAAAGGTTGGATGGTGAATTCCAAGTTAGTTCAGCATGGAAAGCTGTTGAGACTGCAATGTCATGCATTGAATCACAGCCCATCCAAAGGCCAGACATCAGTTATGTGTTGAATGAACTGAAAGAATGTTTGGCTATTGAGATAGATCTTGCCAATTCAAATGGTTTACAAAGCAATCTAATTAATCATCATTCTGGTGGGCGGCTTGATTCAATCACTACCCTCTCAGCTAGGTAGTTGCTATACAATATCATATGGTGCTAAGAGCCATATCGTTCATCATCCTTGTTTGAGGATATCTACATAAAACATACGGTTTGATTTTGTTTTTAATTTATATTGGTTTTCATGTGAGAATGGATATTATAATGTGTAATATAAAGTGATTTTTCAACTTGTTCTTAGAAGTTATCTTTTGTTATGTGTAATACTTTGTTGAAATATATATTTATATAAAATATTTACGGTTTAATTAAGGCAAAAATTTGCCTTTCATGTTTTCACTTAGTATTTTGTCTTTTTTTTTTTTTTTGTTGTTAAATTGCAAATTTTTCCCAAAAGATTTTATTCAGGTGCTAAATATCCAAAAGTATTTCTTCAATGTGCCCCCAATAGGTATCCTGTTTAAATTTGACGGCGAATCAAATATGTTGAGCTAAATAGGCCCATTTGTTATCCACTTCATTTTAACCAAATCAGATTTTTAAAAAAGTACAAATAAAAAAGGAACAAAAAGCTAAAAAAAAAGAGAGAGAAACTCACTACTACAAAAAACCAAATCTGTGGCGCTTATAATTGCATTAGCTGTGGTGCTTGCGAAATGCCACCTATCTTAACGCTACTAAAAAAAGCTGTGACGCTTGGAAGCGCCACAGCTATTTAAATTTTTTTTTTTAAATAGCCTCCTGTGGCGCCTGGCTGACCAGGCGCCACAGGAGGCCTTTTTTTTTTTTTTTTTTTGCGTTTTCTTTTTCTTTTCTTTCCTGTGGCCCTTTTTTTTGCTTCCTGATTGTGAAGCTTTATTTTATAATGAGTTGCTTTCATGTTTATCATCTCTCAAATTTTCAATCTTTCTATTTTATATTTCAACCTATTATATATATAATTTTCACATTTAAAATTCAAGTTCCCCAACAATAATTTTCTTACACAACAATATATTTATTGTCATTTCCTCAACAATAATGTTCTTACATTAATACTCTCCAAAGCTAACATAAAAAATATCACAATACAAGAACTTGATATGTGAACACAGTACATCAACAACTGATTAAGTAAATTAAAAGATTACTAAAAAAATTTAAACAAAGCAAGCTAGAATGAAACAATCTTCTTCTTACGTTGGTGACGCTAGCTTGAGTGACGAGGATGAGCAAATGTGAGCTGTGGAGTGGAGTAGGGATCAACTGTAGTGGGGTTCAAAAGAGGAAGAGAGATAGAGAGTATGAAGAAAAGGGAACAACTAGGAACAAAAGTGGGGACAGACGAAACAAAATGGAAAAAGGGACAAGAGAATTTAATGAAGAAGACGAGTGTGTGTTTTTGTTGTGCAAGAGAAAGTGATATCTTTTACGGGGGAGAGGCGTCAACATGAGCTAAGGAAGAGGGAATAAAAAGGAAAAAGGGAGGGAAAAGATAAAAAGTAAAGTTAAAGGAGGGAAATTTGATTGGCGGGAGAGTTGAAAAAATTCATTATTCAGCCAATTGTGGCACTTCTTTAAAGAAGTGCCACAGCTGCCCCTTTTTTTTTCTATTTAATTTTTTTTTTAGGACCCAATTGCAGGCGCCACCTTTGGGTGTGACCAGCTGTGGCGCCTGGTCCACCAGGCGCCACAGCTGGCCAATTGTGGTGCCTGCCTTGCCAGGCGCCACAATTGTCCCCACCAGCTGGTCCCAAAAATTAAAAAAAAATTAAGAAAAAAAAAGGGCAGCTGTGGCACTTCTTTAAAGAAGTGCCACAAAATATGTGCCACATTTCAATCTTTTTGTAGTAGTGTCTCCTTCAGTTTCTGAGCTTCTGTTGTTTTGTAAGAAAAGAATTAGCCATGATCAAGACATCTTCATGTTGAGGTAACTGCCAGCTTGCTACTCCCTCCAGTACTAAATTTATGACTTGATTGACTTTTTCTGAAGAGATTAAGAAAGATAAATAAACTATTTAATTATAACATATGTTATATATATATGTTTATAAGTAAGATAAATCAGTAAAGTATTTCAATTAGCTTTATTAATCTCTCTTAAAAAGTTAACTAGACCTTATATTTATGATTTGAGGTAGTACTATTTTCTTTCTGTTAATGGTTCATCAAATAGAGTTTTAATTGTATGTTTTATGGGTGAGAGAGCCTTCTGTAGCCCTAAATGCAGGTACGAGGAATACTGATTACCAAAGAAAAAGAGTTTTTGAAGGTAACCCCTGTCAAGAAGAAGGATCTTTTGAGTGTTGCGTTTGTGTCAAAAAGTTGGTTAAGAAGAGCCACCGTTTCGACTAAAGAAAAGTCAAGTTTTTTTTAGTAAACTGATCTGGCCGAGTTAATGATGGTGGTTTTACATAATTCATGGAGATAGAGAGATCAATAGGTGTGAGATACAATTGTACAGGATGATTTTGTTGAAATGCAGATGATTTGTCTTTTTTTTTTTTGCCTACATCATTGTCTTCATTTTCTGCTCATAAATCACATATTACACTACAAGAACATAGCAATTAAACTAAACACTTAATACTAATGATTATGATTCTAGCTGAATTTTTCTGGCAAAAATAATAATAATAATAATGATTCTAGCTGAATTTCCGTTTTGGCAGATATCCATTAGTGTACTTGATGATTCAAAAAACTAAAAAAACCATAGTATAGATTAAGAATATTTCAGTAGATAGATAAATCCCAAGATTTTAAGTATTCTCGAGGATCTTGGGACCACATGAAGGGTTCACGATGAAGAGGATTGGAGTCAAGGACAAAAGGTGACATTCAGAAGCTCCCCATCAGTGAAAGGTAATATCTAAAATCAAGAATTCAATATTAGAATAACTTATGTGATGATTCCTAGCTAGTGACCACATGATGAGTGCGGGGGTTTGAAATAATATATTGTCTTTCTTACAGTTATTCTCTTGTAACTCATGTATATATGTATTCATCCGTTTTGAAATAATATATCGCCTTTCCTACAGTTTTAACATAGTATCAGACCTAAGATCCACAAAGTTAAATTAGATCTTAGGTGTCTAAGCCTCTATTACAAATTGTTCATAGAGTTGAAAAACTCATAATAAAGCTCATTTAATAAGTATCAGAAGCTGCAACTCTCTACGAATGAAGATACCTAATGGGTAGGTGGTTCGTATTAAGAGAATAGGCAGTGTGATACTCTCATCTAAGATGAGAATTGATGATGTCTCCTATATTCCTGATTTTAAGTTTAGTTTATTTTTTGTTAGCAGATTTACAAGACATTTCAAATGTGCTATAATTTTTCTTGTTGGGTTCTAACTAATTAATCTAGGACTTAAGTTCGAGGAGCCTGATTGGAGAGGGCAAGTGCAAAGATGGGTTATATTTCCTAACATCGCTATGGCAAGGGGGAGTGGCATTTAAAGTACAAAGTGATAAAGCACATGATTTATGGCATTCTAGATTGGGTCATGTGTCCTTTGAGAAATTGAGACAGATCCCTTCTTGTTCTCATTTATTTAAAAGTAAAGTTTGTGAACAATATTGTGATTGGTGTATTCGAGTTCAACAAACACATTTGCCATTTTCAACTAGTTCAATAAAGTCCAAGTCTAATTTTGAATTAATCCATTGTGGTATTTAGGGAGGCTATAAAACTGCTTCACTAACCAATGCACACTATTTTTTTACAATTGTTGATGACTATAGCAGGGGTATGTGGGTCTACTTAATGAAGAGAAAATCTAATACCAGTTATTATTTACGATCATTCATCAATATGATTGGGACTCAATTTAGCAAGAAAATTAAATAGGTATGCGTTGACAATTGGCCAGAATTCCAATCTAGTACAATGAATTCTTTTTATGAAGAATGAGGAATTGTACTCCAAACCATGTGTGTCTACACACCAAAACAGAATGGTGTGGTTGAGAGAAAAATAGACATATCATGCAAACAGCTTTAGCACATGTTTTCAAGCCTGTTCACTGATCAAGTTTTGGGGAGAGTGCATTCTAACAACAACATATTTTATCAACCGCTTGTCGTTGACCGTGCTTAATGGGAAAACTTCATATGAAGTCTTGTTTAACGCAAAACTGACTTACACACATTTGGCGGTGTTTGAGTGCTTGGCATATGCACGACATACAGTTTGTAATGACAAGATGGAGGAACAAGGTCGGGCTTACATATTTCTTGGCTACGCACATGGCAAGAAAGGCTACATCCTTTATGATCTCACCAAATGTGAACTCTTCATTTCTCGTGATGTGATCTTTGTTGAAACAAAATTTCCTCTCGTGAATGTCTTGCAACCAAAACCCACCAATGTGTGCACCTAACAAGCCCCACCCATTTTCAATGAGCCAGAAGAAATGCTTTTTCCACCTACAGTGCTAGTAGAGCCCGAAGTCACTTGAAACATCTTAGAGGTAAGAACATACCTACAAAGCATGTTGTTGAATCATTTACTCACACCGGATATAGTCAACAGACATGCACTCATCCACACTACTAAGAAAATTTTGCTGTGGACCTACCATCCTTTATTATTCCCCCTACTGACCTATCTTACACAACCACTCCATCATGTGCTTTGGTAAAGTATCCCATAACTCAGTTAATCTTATATGATCAATTTTGTTCTTCACACAAATCTTTCTTAGGGATCATCACTTTATAGGATAAGCCCAAAACCTATTTCCAGGCATGAAAATGTGCACATTTGCATGAAGCCATGAAGAAAGAAATTTCTACCCTTAAAGTAAATGAAACATGGGTGCTATTCCTCTACCACAAGGAAAACACATTATTGATGCAAAGTGGGTTTACAAAATCAAATATCTACCTAGTAATCATTTTAAGGTTTATCTGGTTACATGAGGCTTTACACAAATTGAGGGTGTTGACTTTTATGAAACCTTCACACTAGTTGCCAAATTTGTTATTGTATACTACTTGTTGGCCATAGTTGCAGAGTGTCAATGGATGATATGCCATTTGGATGTCAACAATGCTTCCTCTATGGTGATCCTCATGAAGAAGTTTATGTTGGAATCCATGTTTTGATGATAACAAAAATATAATATATTTTTTTGTAAAGGAATTCATGTTTTGAAGATGTTAACATTAAGCTAAATTGATTATCAAATGCATTTCACAAGTTGACTGAAAGTTGCTATTGAAAATGTCTAATGCACTTGAGTTTCAAGGCGGAACTTGAGTTCTGTAAGCAGAAACACTTGAGTTTAGCCCTCTCACTCTTGCAAGTTTCATCCAAAAGCTAAGTCATAAATTGAAACTACCTGAAGAACTCCAATTCTGGTATAAAACTCGAGTTTTGGTCTAAAGTGAACTTGAGTTTGGCAAGTGATCAAGTGCAAGTGTTGTCCAGAAGCAAAATTAGAATCTGAACCTATGAGATGCACTCGAGTTTTGGAATAGAACTCGAGATGTGACTCAACACTTCTAGTCAACCCTTGCAGCTTGCAGCTAAGGGCAAAATCAAAAACTTCATCAATCTGATATATACTAGAGAACTAGAGTTTAGGTAAGGAGCTCAAGTTTGGTATTGTAGCACTTCAAGTTAACTCTTACAAATTTTTGACAAGGACAAAGTAAAGCACATGAAACTTGAATTATATAAGAGAACTCGAGTTGTGCCATAAAACTCTTGTAAGTGCAAGTTCACTCTTGCAAGTTTTTGGCAGAGACAAACTGAAGCAATGCCAACAGCCTTAGAAACTCAAGTTTGTTTGGAGAACACGAGTTATATCTTAAGAACTTTCAAGTTCACTCACAAGTTTAGAGAAAGTGAAACTGGAACTTGATCAAGTCATTAGGGGAACTCGAGTTATGCTTAAGAACTTGAGTTTGGCTAAAAGCACTTGAAAGTTATCTCTGCGCACTTGAAAGTATTGAAAGTTTTTCTCTATACATCCATGTAAATATTAAAGAGAACTCGAGTTCATCAGTCATAGAAATAGAATGCATTATAGAGTTCAATGAACAATCTGAATATGGCTAAAAGTTATTTATTTATAATGTTTTCACTTGTTATTGTACTAAAACATTATCTAACATATATTTCAAGTGTGAAATAGGATATTAAATGTTTAGATTACATATTCAAATGGGAAAGTCAATTGTGCTGAACATAATCATTTTGGATAGTGAAGACGATAAACAACTCTGAGTGGTATTGGAACAATCAAGATTGGATGCCTTGGTTGGTAAAATTGCCTCACAAGCCAGTGCCTCTGCATCTCAACATGTTCCTGGATGTTCTGGTTATGCGGGTTCACATTCAAGAGCACCCTCCACTTCTCATGCACTGGAGGAAGAAGTTGATCGTTCCTCCAAAAGGTTTCAAACCTTAAGCCTATGGCAGCTTTCAACAACAAGGCATGTAATGATGAATTTTCCCACCATGGTTTCTATCCAGTAGTTTATGTAGAATTAGACTACCTGAATACACATTTTGGTTTAAACCTTAGACCATATCTTGGATTCAACAACCCTTAGCTCAATGTGCACCTACCATATTCACCAATTGTTGTGAAGATTTTCTAATATAATATGAAAGTGAAAAACATTATATCAAACACTAGTGAATTGGTAGAAGGAATTGAGACTACTGTTCGTGGGCAACTATAATGATCACTCCCTCCATTATCAATACCATACTTGGCTACATCATTCCACCTCCTGATCCAACCCAAGAGTTCACAGTGAACCAAGTATTCCGTTTGTTATGACTAGTTGAACTTATAGGTCCTTTAAACTTTAAGCTTGCCTCTATGCCAAACCTTCAGAGTGTCCACTTCTACATTTACACTAGCAACATCATTAACAAATCCAAGAACTTTACCCATTTGCATTTGAGGATTACTACATGATGGCTTCATTCCTTGCGGGTTAAAAAAGGAACACAGAAGAAAAAATTTTTCAAGAAATGAGGTGATTCCGATTTTCCTCTACCAGATCCACCACCATCCCACATCCTCAGATTGTCTTTCTCATCCTTCGACACAACAAGATCTTGTACTTAGATACTGATGAGAAGATCAAGATTTCAAGGTTTGGTTTGACACAGATGAATCACATGGGCATATCTTTTCCATTGGGTGAAAGGAAATCTGCACCACAGTGTGAGTCTATACCATCAAGGGCTAATGAGGCTCAATCCTCTACCAGAGGAAGATCTCTGTCTACTTCATTCTTTGGTGCATATCCATACAGGGATATGTATTAGATGTGATCAACCAATCTATGACTGGTCTCAAGAAGGAGCTGTTTGAACAATATGAGAATCTGGTTGGTAGAATGGAAGCATAAGTCATCAAGTTAGTGGATAAGGCTAATCACAACTTTGACTTGTGGTCAAGACATAAGAAGAACACACAAGGAGACTGAATAAGTTAGAGATATTTTTGTATACTCACCCTCATGTTCATCCTACCTTTTTTCCTCCTACATCATTTTCACAACTGACTCCCTCCGCATCACCATCCACTATTGCACTAGCCTCTACCATAGTACTGTTCACATGCACTGATTCTATCACCTTGACCACTCTGGATAGTCAATCTACTCTGCAGCCTGAGACCTTTGCTCCTCAGTTATCTTCAACACCATTTGTGACCGAACCTATTAACCTCTCTACCACCTTGGTTTTATACACTATACTACACCATCAGATATCACTTTCCCTCTATCTCCCTCTTATGATGATGACCAAAAAAGGAGAGAAAGACAAGTAATGGTGTCATTCAAGTTTTTTAACTTTTAGGAGTCATAGTTTATAAGGGAGCATCTTATATGGTTGGGTTTATGGTTGTATTGGGTTTATGCTTGTGTTGCTTTTGAAGTTATTTTGAATTTGATAATGTAATTTGATGTTATAATTTATCAATGAAGTTAATTTGAATTCTATGGTTAAATATTATGACTTGTTCATATCAAAAGCTTAGCAGTGAAAGTCTTGCAGAGTTTTTTAGGACTGTGCCATTGCAACAAACAACTTTGAACTTTAGTGTTTAGGCATTTGAAAATTCAATAAGTGTTTTCAATAAGTTTTTCACATCAATCAAGTTTTCAAATCCATCACAAAGTTTTTGTCATCATCAAAAAGGGGAAAAATATAGGAACCCGTGTTTTGATGATAACAAAATGGTGATATATTGTTTTGTAAAGGAATGTATGTTTTGAATATGTTAACATTAAGCTAAATTGATTATCAAATGCATTTCACAAGTTGACTAAAATTTGCTCATGAAAATGTCCGATGCACTTAAGTTCAGAGGAAGAACTCGAGTTCTATAAGTCGAAATACTCGAGTTTGGCCTTCTCACTCTTGCAAGTTTCATCTAGAGTCTAAGTCAAAAATTGAAACTACCTGAAGAACTCGAGTACTAGTATAAAACTCGAGTTCTGGTCTAAAGTGAACTCAAGTTTAGCAAGTGATATAGTGCAAGTGTTATCTAGAAGCTAAACCAAAATCTGATCCTATGAGATGCACTCGAGTTTTGGAAAAGAACTCGAGTTGTGCCTTAACACTTCCAATCAACTCTTGTAACTCACAACCAAGGGGCCAAACCAAAAACTTCATCAATCTTAAATACACTGGAGAACTTGAGTTTGGTACTATAGTACTTCAGTTAACTCTTATAACTTTCTGACAGGGACAAAGTAAAGAACATGAAGCTCAAGTTATGAAAGATAACTTAAGTTGTGCCTTGAAAACTCTTGCAAGTGCAAGTTCACTCTTGTAAGTTCTTGCAGAGACAAACTGAAGCAATGCCAACAGCCTTAAAAACTCATGTTTGTATAGAGAACTCCAGTTGTATCTTAAGAACTTTCATGGTCACTTGCAAGTTCATAGAATGTGAAAGCTAGAACTTGATCAAGCCAATAAGGGAACTCGAGTTATGTTTAAGAACACGAGTTTGGCCAAAAAGACTTGAAAGTTATCTCTGTGCACTTGAAAGTGTTGAAAGTTTTTCTCTGTATAGCCATGCAAATAATAAAGAGAACTCAAGTGTAAAGGAAGGACTTGAGTTCATCAGTCACAGAAATATAATGCATTACAAAGTTACAACAAACAATTTAAATATGGTTAAAAGTTATTATTCATTATGTTTTCACTTGTTATTGTACCAAAACATTATGTAACATATATTTCACATGTCAAATAGGAGATCAAACATTCATATTACATATTCAAATGGGAAAGTCAATTATGGTGAACATAATCATTACGCACCAAATATTGAACACCTACCACCATATTAGTTGACCCACCATGAAAGATTGTCTGAATACTTAAATGAATACATCTCGCTTCACAATGTGACAGTCAATTTCACAACTAGACATTTGCTCTTTAATGTAACTCTCTACTCTACTATGCTTATTTTAGACTGGCTATAAATATAGAACATCAGAGGTAGACGAAATAAATGAATCAAACATAGCACGAGAGCATACACTAAAAATTATCAAGAGTCTCTGATTTCATTTTTCTCTGTATATTCATATTATACTTTAGTGATTATCATATCCACTCTATGAGAGAGACTGTAAACACTTTTCAATTGTATTTTTGAGTTGATCTCAAGGTAAAGGTACCTTGAAAGGGTAAATTGCTTTTATGGGGAAACTGTAGTGAAAATTTTTGGTAAGACTTTATGCTCTTAAGACTTACAAGGTGCAAGCAGTAGAGAACATTGCTACTTGTAAGACTTATAGTAGTGTAAGTAGGTTAGAACGTTGCAACTCGTAAGACTTGCATAGGTAAGCAAGAGAGAAAGGTCTTCAGAATTGTTCTGCACGTAAGTAGAGCTGTCAAAACGGGCCAGCCCGCGGGTTGTGGGCTGGCCCGCACCAACCCGCAGGCCACGTGGGTCGGGCCTGTGTGGCCTGTACTTCTGCGGGTTGGCATTTTGCCAACCCTAACCCGCAGTATGCGGGTTGCGGACCAGCCCGCAGGCCCGCATATTTTTTTCAAAAAAAAAAAGATCTTATTTTTTAAAGGTAGTCGAAAATACGAGACACACATATATGAATTATTAAATTTATTTTTCTAGCATCAATCATTCCTCTTATAAAAATTTAAAAACATAATTCACAATTTAAGAGATAAAAATATTAAATTTGTCAAAGTTTATATGCAAAATATAAACTCATCCTCAAACAACCAAAATATAATAATTTTGTTTAAAAAAGAAGGGAAGAGGCTAAGATTTTTTCTCTTTGAATTGGGAAATATCAAGATAGGAGTGGACAACTTATAAATATTGTGAAATTATTATATGTAAAAAAAATAAAAAATTTCGGGCCCACCCGCGGGCTGGCCCACATCAGCCCGCAGGCCACGCGGGTCGACCCCATGCGGCCCGCACTTTCACGAGGTGGCATTTTGCCAACCCTAACCCTGTCCCAACCCGCGGGCTGGACCCGTTTTACCGGCTCTACACGTAAGCCTTTCTGTAAGGAGAAGAAAAAATTCTAGGAATTACAATATTTCTACTCATAGTCCTTACAAGAACAATTGTTGTTCTATGGCGTTCCGAGAGCCCACTGAATCTTGAAAGATTAGTTGTAATCTCAAGAGGGGTTGATATCTAAGGATTGTATGTAGGCCTAGGGTTGGGCCAAACCAATATAAACCTCTATGTCAAAATCCTATGATCTTTACTATCTCTTCATTTACTTCCATAACACTTTAACGTCCAAAAATTTTATTACATCACCTAATTCACCCCCTTTTAGGTGAAGCTTGCCTCTTTCAGTTTTATATGTGCATCCCTCAAGGGTTCACTCGTGAGGGGGAGAATAGAGTCTGCAAGCTGCATAAATCCCTCTGTTGCAACCCGCAATTAGATCATAGACTATCTTAGGCAGTACTTGACATTGTACACTCACAAAGCAAGGCAGATAATTCATTATTTACTTTTCACACTGCTACATCATATGTTGCTTGTTTGGTCTATGTTAACAATATGTTTTAGCTAGCAATGATGCAAGAAAGATGCAAGAAACAAAGTGGAATCTGGATAAAATATTTAGCATTAAAGATATAAGAAATTTGAAGTATTTTCTAGGAATTGAAGTGGCACACTCTCTACAAGGCCTCGTCCTAAGTCAACACCAATGCACACTAGATATTCTGAAAGAGATAAGGATGATGAATTGTCTTTCTAGTCATTTCCCTATGGAGCAACATTGTAAGATGCAGAATGATGAAAATAAACTTGACATGGATACTGAGAGATATAGGAGGTTAGTTGGAAAGTTTCAATACTTAACCATAATACATCTAGATATAGTTTATGCCATTAATACATTGAGAAAATTTATGTCCTCACCCAAGCACTTGCATATGGTAGCAATCAAGAGAGTTTTACATTATCTAAAATGTACCTCAGGAAAAGGTATATTGCTTAAAACAAAGGGAACCTTAGAGCTCAAAGCATATTGTGATGTGGATTAGGTAGGATGCCCTCAGACTCATTGATCCTGTAGTGGGTACCTCATATCACTAGGAGGTTCACCAATGTCATGGAGAATGAAGAAGTAAAATGTGTTGGCTCAATCATGGCAGAATACAGAGTGATGGGTAGCACAGTTAGTGAAGTTGTATGGTTGTGATGGTTGCTCAAGGAACTATAGGGCAAAGCCACACCATTATATTGTGATAATCAGGCAGCACTACATATTTTCATGAATCCAATATTTCACGAGCTAACAAAACATGTAAAGATGGATTGTTACTTCATGAGAGAAAGGTATCAGTCAGGAGAAATAATGCCATGAAAGATTTAGACAAAAGACCAATTGGTAGACATGTTTGCAAAAGCACTTGGAAAAGACCAGTTCTAAATACTTGTAGACAAGTTAGGCATTGCAAATGTACATGCATGCACCAACTTAAGGGAGAGTGTTGTAAATTAAATATATAATATTAATTTAGTTAGATATTAATAAATACTAACCGTATGTGTATCATCAAATATTACAGAGAGAAACAATGACAGAGTCAAAGATATTAGCATAATCTATTATTCAGATTCGAGAGGCATGAGACTTACTCATGTATATATCGATTCATTCATATTGAAATAATACTATACATTGTCTTCCCTACAGTTTAAACAATTAGGGCTAATATATATGCTGATTAAGCAACATGTAAGTTGTCATAAATTGATCTAAATAAAAAGAGGTTTTTTAAAATAAAATTTATTTATTTTCAACATAGAAATAAAAAAATATTATGCTAATAATCATGTCCTTACATCTAGATGTATAATATGGAATCTAGTTGATTTTGAGTTTATTTAGACCCATGCAAAAAGAATTTTAATCTATATATAATGAGTTTGAGCCCCGTGATATTGATAAATTCATGTGTATACTTAGTGATATTGATGAATTCTTGCTCATTAATTCTATTTTAGGAAATAAATACAGGAAGATAAATTGTTAGACTGTTATTGACTTCTATTGACCCATGCTTATGGGGCCCATGGTTAATATCCATTCCACAGCCCATTATAATAGCCTCCACAAACCCTGTTTGTAGTTTTAGTATACATGTTTTTAATTTTGCTTTTCCTTATTATTCTTTATTTTTTATAAAAGTTTCCATGCATTTATTTTCATATTTTTAATGGGAAATAATCATCAGGATTTTTAGTCTTTCATTGGAAAAAGATAAATTTTGGCTACTCTTACAGTCATATACTCATATCCAACTCAACGTAGATTACTCACGGTCCAATATGACTTTTAATTTGGATATGTCAAGTGGTTTCATGATAAAAAAAATGATCTTTCTCCAATTTGTATATTTTACTAACACAGATAGTTAACTATTGCTGGCTTCAAAACAAAAAGAATTTCAACAATAGTCTACTATGAAAATATAGGCTTAAGGTGCAACCAGCACCTGAAGTTTTTTTAGGTTGCATCCAGTACCCTAAAGTATTGTGTTGTGCATATCTAGCACCTTGAAGTGTTTTTTACATGCCCCTTCACTCTAAAGTACTTTCAATTTCACACTTAACAATTTGGATAATTTAGGGTGTTGGATATATCTGAATAAATATTTTAGGGTGTTGGATGCACTAAAAATGTAGTTTATGGTATTGGACGGACTTGGAAAAATACGGGTGTTAGATGCACCTTAATCCAAAAATATATGGTAGATGTTAGACTTATATAGAATGAGTATATGAGTGGAATTAATTTACCAATATAGAATTGATCTAATGGTGAAAAGCCCCATTAGATCCTTCTCGAACTTGAGTTCGTCTCCCAAAAAAGACACTTATGGTAAGGGGGTAATTACAAACCTCGAACTAATTACCAAATAGTAATATTAAAAAAAGGGAGGAATTACTTTATTACGTGTATAACTAACTTTGTATTTATACTATTGTACTTCCACACTCTTGAGCAATATGGGGCTTTTCCATTTTGACATACCCACACATACATTATAACTCCAACATAGTATACACCTAGAAAACACTTTGTAGCCTCTTGAATTGACTCATTTCTTTTGGGCATTCCTTCACTTGATTCATCAATTACAAAGTGACAATATGAATGAATGCTATAACTGTGCGTAAATGTTGATGAAGTTGTTCAAAGTTTGATTTAGTGATTTATCTTTGAACAAGTAATTTATATTTTCGTCATTCTAAATAGCAGATTATGCCCCTGCATGTGTATGTGCTTTGTTAAGATATTATATATCCTATATTGATATTTTATATATCTTAGAAGTATAAATATAAGATATTGTTAGAATTAATATTTGATTAGATTAGAGTAGATTCTAGGGTTAGTCTAGGTTATGGTTTGCCTTTATAAATGCTCTTTCTTGTATTCCAAAAAATTAAGGATTCAATAATATTCATATATTCTTGTTTCCTTTCTATTTCAATCCTTTTTAATTCCAACATGTTGAGATATTATTATATCTTATATAAATATCACTTAAATAAAAATAACCCTCCTCAACTTCAGGTCAGTTGCATATACTCCCATCATCTTTTACAGTTTAAAATCAACACCTTGAACTTTCATATTTTGACCACTAACTCCCTGCCATTAAAAAGTCTATTAAATGTAACAAAATATGTGCCATGTTATATTAGTCATGATGACTTGACAAACTACATGGAATTTTTAATATTTCATTGATTAAACACATATTTTTATTTGAAGGGTAATTTTGCCATTTTATCAATGATAATCCCTAATTCCTCTTTCACCGCTACAATCATCTACCTTCGTCAAATGTCTCTACTTTGTTTTAGCTCATGAGTACAGACCATCTTCACGCAACCCTTTCTTGCACTGCTTGGTTCATTGACATATGGAGTTGAGAAAAAAAATCTCTATCTCATATTCTTTTGTTGCCAATTCTTCTTGTTGAATAGTGTAAAACCCTGCTTTATTAACATATAGGTATCAATTATTACTTAATTTACTCATATATATTAATATAATATAGCTACTGATACTATCATCATGGTTGTATACTCTGATACCACTGCTCTCTAATAATTCTGATACTATGCTTGGGTATTGATATCCTTATCTTATATACTGATCTTACCTTTATGTGGATCAATATTGCCAAATATATAAATATTCTGATAAAATAACTAAGTGTTCTCGTACCATCTTATGCTATCCTTACTATTTATGTCCACAAGCATTTATATACATACAAGCTCGTACGATCATTTAAGGCTATCACAATATTAATATTTACAACTAACTAACAAACTAACTTCATCTCTTCATCTTCTTCCTTCATTCATCAACAATTACCTCTTTGCCCTTTGAGCCACTCGCTTTCGTTGTATAATGAATTTTGGAAAGGATGAGAATTTGGAGAATCTCAGTAGTAATAGGAATCCAATCATATAAAATGCAAGTATACAAAGCATGTATTACAACCATCACAACATTATGAGCATTACCGAAACATTTAACAACATGTAGTACAACATACACAAACCAATTACCACAACACTTGGTTACAAACTCGGGCATTTGTGCATCATATATTTAGCTGCTCAGGCGTCCACGCGAATATGTTTTGCATGCCCAAGACACAAAATACTTGATTGTAAAACATACATGTAGAGTATTATATAGTATATGAAAGAAGGAGTTACTACTTGAATGTCTTTCCGACAACTTGTCCTTGGTTACCATTCTCTTGGTTGGCTTGGGCAAAGATTGAATCCTATAAAGTTAGTATTCACAAACAAATGTGCCATTACTTTGTCAAATTCTTATCATCTAATGTCAATTATCTTTTAAGAGCCTCTCACATTATGTCAATTATATTAGGTAGCAAATGGGGCTTCTAGAATATGTCTATATCCTTTCAAATGAAGCTTACCATAAATTGCCCGAGATATTTTAAATCCATAGGTTACCTCAATCTGGCAAATTTGTTACCCAAATTTGAAAATCCATAACTTAATCTAGAAAATTCCAAATGAGGTGATTTAAAGTCCCATGGAAAGCACTTTAAGTTCTATTTAAAGGAAAACTACTACTCAGTGCTTACTACAAGGGTACAAGCACAAAGATCCATGACCAACCTTACATCCACAGAATGTATTTTAGTGTTTATTCCTCAACTTTGACAGACCATAACATACAATTTATTAAGCCAAATTGTGAATTCTACACTTAATTTGAAATTTTAGGATGTCTACTAACACCTTGTAAAATATCACAATTATTGGACAAATTTTGGCCACTCAAAAGTGATCCACAAGTGACCTTACTCGAATCTAGCAAAATTGAACTTTAACACTTAAAGTTCCAAAATTAGGGTTTTCTAATCAATTATCCAAATATCATATCCTCAATCTATTCTTACATAATGTTTCCCATAGAATCCATTTTCGACCTCAATGTTACAAAAATCCACCTCCAACCCTAAGAACCATGGCTGGCTAAAACTTAACCTTAATTAACATAAGTTGTATTCTTGCAATTTTAACTTCAAGACATGTTATCTATCATCATAAACCTTTATCTAAAATCATATTTAACATCATATGATCATCAAGGCTCTAAATCCCCCTCTTAGCCCAAACCCTAAAGAGTCCATAACGTCTTAAAAATTCATTAAAAGATTAAGACACTATACTTAAATCAAAGCTTATGATTACCTCTATTTGATTCAACGATCGGTTCTTGATTCTGATAGTACTTCCACTAACAAGATGACACTAAACGCCTCATATCAAAAATCCAAAATTGTAAAAATGCTGCTCTTGATGAGTAGAAGAAGATTTGTTAAGGCTCTATTGGCTGAAAATGGCAAGTAAACTCAAGAACACTAAACTTCTCTCTTCTTTCTTTTTCTCTTGATTTTTTTTTATTTTTTCCTTATTTTTGGAGGCTGCATGAAATTAATAAGATTTAGGAGAGTCTTGGATAGTCTTATGATGACACGTGTCTAAGTACAAAAATCCCAGGGTGCTAGGCACTCCTTTAAAAATCCGACCAACTAACTCATCAGGGAATTCATCTGACTTGCCTGAGGGGTGTTAGGGAAATTGCCATGTGTTAAGATGTCATCTTTCTCTTTCCTTTCCCCTCTTGACCGAATTTCACTCTAAAGGAAGGGAAATGATTTTTTTTGATTTTCATGTTAGGTGTTCGGGAAAATCTGACACTTGGCCAGACCTGGGATCGGTAAGCTGTCCCGTCTAATTGCACATGTTATTCTTATATGCTAAGTGGTGCCTTCTCATTGGGCCAACCCAAAAAGTGAATGCTAGGTGGCATTGCCACATCATTCATCCCAAAAGATACTTTATTAAAGCTACTTTAATAAAGTTACTTTATTGGAGTTACTTCGTTTTACACCACGTGCCCCTTGTGCCTCATGATTTTGCCATATATATGCCTGGGTGTTCTAGAAATTGACACCAAGCTGGTGTCTCTTAAAAAATGTGGGTACATGCACCTATTCAAAAAATGCCATGTGCACTCACACACCGACATATTCTATCTGACTAATTAGTCATATATGTCTTGTCTTCAAGAATGCACCACATGTGTGCCTTCAAGCTATCTAAATAATTAGTCACCTGACTATCGACACACAAGGCAACATCTTATCGCATCAGCTTAAAGCTACTTTATGGATATGGGACCCAAGTGGCGCCACATATGCCTCTGGTGCCACCAAATGGTGCCAAATATGCCTAAGTACCTATACACCAATATCTTATGTCGGACTACTTTTATGCACTGACACCCATATAATCAGGAGACTCGGTCTCAACTCAGAGGGCTGAATCATATATTCCAATGACACTCATTCTATCTTTGGGACTCTTACCAAAATGGGTTTAGTAGTCTTCTTGACTTAAGTTTATTCTCAAGCTTCTAGACCCAAAATTTAGAATAATACAATTCTCCCCGTACAATAAATTTTGTCCTTAAAATTTTGAATGCCATATAGATTTAACTATACCTTAGGGGATAATCTCTTATCAACATATTCTCTAACAAACATAATCACCGCTAGTTCAACAATCATAAGTGGGGGTAACTCATCTCGTGAGACTTCAGTTGTCAAGAGGCATACGCCACCATACTACCTGTTGTATATGGGCACAACTCAATTCTTGTTTACTGTCACTACTACAAAAAGGTTGAAAGGTGGTGCACATTTTGTGGTACTTCTTTAAAGAAGTGCCACAACTGCCTTTTTTTTTCTTTTTCTATTTTATTTTTTTAAATTTTGGGTACCAACTGTGGCGCCTGTTAGACCAGATGCCACAGCTGGTAGACCCAATTGTGGCGCCTGCCAAGGCAAATGCCATAATTGGGTGCATCCTACCAGCTGTGGCGCCTAGAAAATTAGGCGCCACAACTGGTTGTATAATAAATAAATAAATAAAAGGAAGGCTAGCTGCCTCGTGCCTTTATGGTTCTAAAGCCTTGTAGTTTTAGGCGCAGGTACTCCCAAAAAAAATAAAAATAAAAATAAAAAATGGACCAGCTGTGGCGCCTGGAAATTCAGGCGCCACAGCTGGTGTTATTAAATAAAAACAATTTGGTGTAGGAATTCCAAAAAAAAAGGACTAGCTGTGGCGCCTGGAAATCCAGGCGCCACAGCTGGTTCTATTAAATAAAAAAAAATTTTGTGAAATGTTCAGCTTATATAAAAAAATTTTTTTAATCTTTTTAATGGATTACACTATCCACTTCCCACCAATCACAATTACCCCTGCTCCCACCCTTATCTTTTTTCCCCTTCCCGCGCAGTGGCCCCCTTCCTTCTCTTTTAATTTATTTTGACTCATCCCACTTTAATTATTCCCTCCTCTCTCACTTTCCCTTTTCATCTACACTACAGCTTCTTGCAATGGACGACCGTCGTCCCCCTCCCTCCATTTCCTATCATCTTCATACTTAAAAACATACCCACATGCATACACGTCTTCATCATCAAATCTACTTCTTTATTTTGTTTCAACTGCCATCCCCACTCCTCCTCCTCCTCACTCAAGATTGCGACACTAATGGGCAACGTGGTCCCCCACTCCATTGCACTGATCAATTAAGCTTGTAAGTTCAACTTGCTTTTTCCTTCTTTTTAATTGGCATATAATTTCTCAATTTTTTTATTTCAAATTGATATCTATGTTCTAATCTGCGTTTAAAAAGTGGAGAATATATATAATATTTTAAAAGAAGTTATCCAAAAAAATAATATTTCTAAAGAAAAGAAAAACCAAAAGTGGACCATGTCTAGTGATGCCTTTAGCATGTTGATAAAAGATATCTTTACATATCTGGAGTACTTGATTTCAGATTAGGCTTAAGCAATTTTAACATTTTTTGCCTGAAAAATTTTTAATTTCAAAAAACTTTATTTTAGTAATTTAAAAGAAAATAGTCTAGTCCATACACATGATTAAGAAAAATATAATATTTGTATCATAATATAAGTTTCTTTAGCTTAACTTATTTTTCCAATAGTTTCTAGTTTAACACTGGCCTCAATATCTTCAATTTTGAAAATAAATCTGGATAATTAATATTATTTTGTAAATTAAAATAAAACAATTTCTTTAGCTAAATTTTTTTAAAAAAAATTACCCTCCTGTGGCGCTTGTTGGAGGAAGTGCCACAGGAGGGTATTTTTTTAAAAAAAAAATTTAAATGCTATGGCGCTTTCAAGCGCCACAGCTTCTTTTAGTGGCGTCCAGATATGTGGCACTTCTCTAGCGCCACAGCTGATGCAATTATAAGTGCCACAACTTTACTTTTTTGTAGTAGTGTGTCATCATTATAGACCTCACATAGGTCACACTAGGATCCGAAGTAATCCATACTAGTATGAATAACAACCTCTCCTTCAGCTTTTAAAGGTAACTCTCATAGAGATCATCCTATAACAATCGATTTATTCACATGAACTCCATTAATGGAAAGGCAATTCAGAAGAAATTATGAATATCCTCCCTTAATGACACACCCTTACCTTATTTTAACTTGCAGCAACATATTAATGCATGGTTCAGTGGGTAACACATGAATAACATAAATATATTGATAATATGTGCATGATTACAAAAATTTCCCATAGGGGTTTGTATATAATAATTACAAACCTTGTAGCTGCACAGGGTTCTAGGGTATCTAAACCTGTCCTAGTGAAATGTAGAATCTTCTCATCTTTGTTTCGTCATTACATTCCTTCCATGTAGTTCTCTTCTTTGCTTTCAATACACCTCTTGTTTTTCACCTGCCTAATTTGTTGGTAGAGGAGGGTGAGATTCGACAGAATCTTAGTAGGAAAATAGTACCAATATGCATGTAGGATAAGTGCTTAATGCATGACATGCATGCATTAAACAAACTCATACTAAAACAATGACATATCTGCGTGCTCAATGTTTCAAACAACATCTTATGGCCATAACTTAAAAAGAAATAGAGCTTCAATCATTCATATATGTTTTACATAATCAAGCAAAGCAATAAAATACATCAATACACCAACACAAATATCGAATACATGTAGGAGAGGTAAGTTCCCTAGCTTAATCGCCCTTTTTTATCTTTAATAGGTTCCTCAAACTTCGTGCACTGGTTGGGCTACCAATCGGGTTCTACAATTCCAAATGTACAATTTAGACACTTCCATAATATTTCTGGTGATTATATTTGTCTATAATGAAAAATTACCAAAATGCCCTGGGGAACCTGGCCGGGTCTCGTCGTACCTGGTCCGACCACACTTTTTCCTGAAATCTTTAATGGGGCTATTTTGACATATTTTTACCTAAAGAATCTATTTTCAAACTCAAAATTATCAAATTAACTACCAAAGGTCAAAATTGCCCTTGGAAACCCCTATTTCAGGGTTTCAGGGACGTTTTTGTAATTATACTTTTTTTGGGCTTTTCCAAAAAAAGTGACCAACTGTAACCCACCTAATTTTCCCTTGTAAACCAAATAGAATCATTAAATCATTGAAAATCCAACTCTAAGCCCCTCTAACAGCCCTAGCCAAAACTTATAGAAACTTTAAGGAAAATTGGGTTTTTGTGATTTCGACTCCACAGACATGTTCCTTTCTACTCCTAACCACTTTATTAACTATTTAATTAGGTTATAACTACCATTTGGACCAAATTTTAGCAGCATAACCCCTATGCCATTACAATTTCCAAATTTCAAATCAAAGACAATCTGGCAAAATTTCATCGATTAAATTGTCCACAACAGCCAAAACAATCAATATTCGTAGTTTCGGAAGTTACCTCAAACTCCTTCTTGATTTTCCTCTTTTAGGCCAAAACCCTAACCTTCCCAAGGGATGAATTTGAGCTTCTAAAACCTTGAATAACATAGAAGAGTAGCTTAGGAGCAGAGTTATACGTGTTAGATATGAATTCACCGAAGAAATTGACCTACCTCATGAGATTTTCCTCCTTTTCTCTCTAAACTTTCTCAAGCTTTCTCTCACTTGTTTCACACCATGGCTGACGGGAATGAGATAGGAAGATTAGGGAAAAAGCCTTTTAAAATATCTTGCTTAGGTCATCTTATATTATAATGATGTCATATTTAGCAAATTCTTATTTTTGGATTTTCTAGCAGATTTTATGCCCAAACTTTGAAAAATCATAACCAAAGTTTTCAACATTATATCAGAGTGATTCCAAAGTCTATAGAACCTTTATTTAGTCTCTTTTCAAAGAAAAATATAGAATTTTTCTAATTAGAAGCACAAAATCCCCAAAATTAATTTCTTTGAACGCTACTCTAGAAATTTTCTAGTTTTTCTGGGCTAACTTCAAAAATTTATAACTTTTTGTATATACCTTTAAATGCTTCATATACCTATCAAATTAAAGCTTAGAATGTCTACTTTCATCCTATAAAATTTTATAATTTATAGATATCATTTGATAATCTAAAACCACATGACAATCTCACTGCCTCATAAGAAATTTCACTAGAAGCATAATCGCCTTTCTATTTCCATATTTAATTTCTATGGTCATGAATATTCACCATTTTATTTTATTTAATACCCCAAAGGTATAAGGAATTTTGGTGACCAAAATTCAGGATGTTACACCTAACAACTAGCAAGACCCAGAAAATTGCATATCTATGCAACAATTTCTGGCCTCTTCCAATACCTAACTATTTCATTGTTCTGGAATCCACTAAGACCCCTCTTAGTACTCAATCGAGATGCAACCCCACAATGCATGAAATATAAATCATTCAGTAAGCATTCAGCAAACCATAATAATAGTATTTCGTATTTAGTACACGACATAACTCATTCACAGGACTCACTTGTCCAATATCACAGTACTAGGCAACCACCATAGTGCTAATCAGCAACCACAATGTTAAACAATATAGATCTTATTGCCTTAGACTACAACATGTCATATTGCTGAATGTATAACAATCTGCCGGTCTTAGGACATGCTAGTCTAACCAACATGTCATATTGTTGATTGTAATTAGTGTAATTAAACACTTTTGGAGAAATGTGATGTAAATTTGATATAAGTGTATTTGGAGATTAAAGATCAATGGTTGAGATTTATTGACCATGGGTCAGAATCCTATGCTTTGCGTCTATGTGAGCTTATGATGGAAGTGGATAAGATGTTGCCAAGTGGCATTTGGTAGACCATTGGATTATGCTAGGAGGCAAAAACTCACTTTTTCTCTCTTTTCTCTCTCCTATGCGGTTTTGGGATGTATGGCCAAGAAAGAGAAAGCTTGCTTCATTATAATCATTTTCATCATCTCACTATCTCTCTCCTTCTCCCATTTCTAGCAACCTTGAAGGTGGAAAGAGAAAAAGAAAGCTTTGATTTTGGGTGAATAATGATCCTCCTATGCTCAAATCCTCTTCACTAAACTTGTTCATAGTGTTAAGAGCTCCATTTTGGTGGTTTCAGAATCTTGAAAGGTGGTGGTTTGAGTATTAGAGAAATTTGAAAGTTGGAGAATCAAGATTCTGGATTTGGTAAAGTGAAGAGGTAAGCATTTAATGCTTTTTGATATATATATGTTGTGATTTTTGGATGAGATGGGAAATTTTGAAAATTTGCCCTGGTTTTATGCCCATTTTGGAATGTATGA
Organism: Inga oerstediana; assembly: GCA_963210345.1. Lineage (NCBI taxonomy): Eukaryota > Viridiplantae > Streptophyta > Magnoliopsida > Fabales > Fabaceae > Inga > Inga oerstediana. The sequence goes on along the minus strand of OY723408.1, from coordinate 21,963,295 downwards.
ATTTCATAGTGGATGATGTTGGGATTGGTTCATTGTGAAGTTCTTTGAGTATTTGATATGGTTTTGAAGTTTGGGAGGTGTGTTGATTAGAGTTGGGTATTGTGTGTCATAGAGACTCAAGGGCATAGATTGTGGTTAAAATGGTATGTGGGTGTTTTGGAGGTTACCAATGGGTTTCCTAAGTCATTTTGAGTGAGTATGAGCTTTGTATGGAGTTTGGGAACCATTGGGTGTGATTTTGACCAATCTGGGAAATTATGTTAGTTGCTGCGATTTGGCAATCTGATAGCCTCACTAGAGTGAGGGGGGAACTCACTCGAGTGCTACCGTGTATTTTCCTTTTTCTCGTTGTGTTTTGCCTGGGTTCTTATAAGGGGGCTCGAGTGCACTCACTTCACCGCGAGTGATGTTGGTGATCACTCGAGTGAGCATGGAATCACTCGAGTGATGGTGTGAGTTCTTAGTTAGGGTTGCTCTCAAGTTGTCACTCGCTGGTTGATGTTCAAGAGTATGTTCTGACACTCGCAAGTGCGGGCTCCTCACCCGAGTGCCAAGGGTGGTGCTCGAGTGAGCTTGTCCCTCTGATGTTGCATGTGCTCTCGGGTTGTCACTCTTTGTGTTGCACTTTTAGGGACTCGAGTGGATTTAGAGTCATCACTCGAGTATAAAGCCTTATGCTTGAGTGATATGAGCACTTTCAGGCCGAAGTAGCTACTCACTATCAAACACTTGCAAGTGAGAGCCGTTCTCACTTGAGCACGAGTCTTTCATCACTCGAGTGAGGTCATCTTCACTCGAGTGAGCCAGCTGAAAATCAGTGTTTTGCTTTCAAAAAGGGGTCTTCAGGGTAGTTTTTTCCAACCCTATAGGCATATGTTTAGGCCTCTAATAGTCACCTAAAGAGTCTTAAATGATAACTAACTTAGGATATTATGGAAATATGCATTTAGAAAAGAGAATAATCAATTGTCCCTAAATTGGTATAGGGTTTGATATATGTCAGACGCGTGAGCCCACTGTGCCAAATAACTTTAGCAAAGATACAGGTAGTGGCTTCTCTCTTATACTTTGTGTAAATTTATTATATGTTTTCCTATCATGCATTGTGTGTTGCTGCTACTGCTTTAAGATACCTTGTGGAGCTTTGTGCCTTATGATACTTTGTGTTTTGAGATACTTCGTGCCTTGTAATGCTGCTGCAGAGTGATTACTGCAGAAGCGGGCATTGTGGTTATAGCAAAAGCTGGCATAGTGTTTACAGCGAAAGCTGCCATTGTGATTACCGCGAAAGCGGGCATAGTGCATTGTGATTACAGCCGCGAGTGCTGTCAGTTGTGGCGCAAGCCATGACTCATCGTGTTGTTGCTGAACATGATGAACATACATGCCTTATGTTTATATATTATATGAGTGATTTGTTACTACTGAGATTCTTTAGAATCTCACACTTTCTAATGACTAACGTTTTTAGATAGAGTAAGTGACTCGAAAGGGAAGCAGTCAACCAGGAGTGGTTAGGATTAGTAGGGACATATTAGATTTTGGACTATTGGTTATCTAGCTGGATTTTGGGATTACTGTATATATGGATTGTAAATATAAATTTTGGATATGTAATCCCCATTTTGGGAAACTTAAACCCATTGTATATATACAAGTAACCCGGGGTTGCCAGGATTTTTGTTACTCACTCTGATATTTATTATGTGATATAACTGCACAGTTAATTGTATTCGAAAGTGAATGTGAGACCAGATGAATTCTGTTTTTTAAACTTTTTGTTTGGACACCCCATCTCTTGGAGATGAGTGATTATAAATGTAATTTTTGTCTTATTAGTCTCTATTTCACTTAAATTTCATAATCCGAATATAATTACCGTGAGGGGGTTACAGGACGGACGATGGAGAATGGAGCCTTAAAGGAGACCCATCCCATGGATGAACTGAATGAAGGTGACTAGGTGAGAATGAGAGGAGTGACCGAGTGAGTGAAGAACTGAATAAGTTTAGGTTTAGTCAATAATTTTTTAATCCTATTATTAGAAAATATCTAATTGATTTAGTCAATAATTTTAGTTTTTTTTACAAAATTATGTCAGCTAGGTCAGTGGTTATGTTACTTACTTCACTTCCTTGTTAGACACTTGGACTGTGGGATAGTTAGATGTGGAGATTCGACATGACAATGGACAAAACTTACTTTTTTTTATTACAACCAAAATTGACTTATTAAGCTTGGGCAAAATTAATAAGGAAAAGGGCTTCAAGTCTAGGCCTGCTTTCATATAGTTAGGCCCAGAAAAAAGTTAATTTATAACAAACTTCGATTCTTTGGTTTTAACTGAATTTTTTTTAATAAAACCGCATTGAAAACCAAAAAATTGAAACAGCCGAAGGTATTAACCAATCCAAACCGACTAACCAAAAAGACCAAACCGAAAGCAGCGAATTGAGTTTGGTTCGGTTTGGTCTTCAATTTCGGTTTGCTTTTGCTGACCCCTAATAACAAGTCTCAACAATGGTTGGCAATAATTCTAATGCAAAAAATGTAAACTATATAGCTACTCATACTAAACATCTCAGCACTGGCAACAATATTCAGGTTCAAAGCCATAAAGAAAACAAATAAAAGCAATGAGAACTGAACGCAACTACTAATGATTTTTCCCTTGTTGCATAGAGGTTCTCTTCCTCTTGTCAGGTTTGAAATTGACTGTGGCTTGATGATTGGAGTTGAAGAAGCAGCTCAACCCTCTAAGTGTCTTTGTTTTTCCTCACTCCTTTAATCTCCATCGAGCTTGCTAGAAGAAGAAGCAATAGCTATAGCCCCTCCTCAAAGAATAGAAACATTAGTCACGAAGCACCTTCGTTCTTCGGTTAAATTGCCTCCACACCTCCACAATCCTCTGGTCCTCCCCGTGGAGATAATGAACAGAACCAAGCACCTTTCTCTCTTTTCCTCTAGCTTTTGCTCACTCTGGTTTGGAGCTACCTAAGGAAGATGAAGATTGAACAATACTGCCGCCCCCTTTTCTATCCTAAAGCCCCATTTTGTTCCAAACGATGTCGCTTCTTCCCTATCATTTAAGGTTTTGTTTGAGAATACGTTGGGACCAAAAATGAAGCCCAGTTGTCTGTTAAAAACAGCCAAAAGCTCAATTGTCACAAATTACCTCAGTTTGGGTTCGTGTTTTGTTTTGCTGTGCTTTTAAAAAAAAAGCATCTTCTCAGTGAAGCTGAAAATTGGAGCTTTTGACTGATTAAAAAAGCAGCGTTTGGCCACAGTACACAACAAGACCTTTTTTTTTTTGGGTAACGAGCAAGACTTTTTTTGTCAAGCTAGAATCACCTTAACATATTCATGCTATTAATACTTACATGTAGTATTTATCACAACAATATATAATTGAACTTTTTTTATTTTATCAAATTTTCTTTATATTTTATCACTTCAATTATTACAATATATATATATAAAATATTTATATTTATCACTCTAGCTTTATTTTTAATCCCTTTTAACTAATAAGCGTCACATACCAAGGAGAGTTAGTTAACTCATTAACTATGGGTTAAATTTTCAATTTCACCCTTATCTACGATTAGTTCCAAAAGCCAACATGAATAAATTCCTTTTGTTTATTACAATTAATAATTATAATTAGCATCATTCTCATTTATAATTTACATCTTACCGTAATCTCAAATAAATTTTTCTAATTTAGCATTGTTGACTCCTTAAATATATCAAAATATATCTCAAATTTAATTAAAATTGAGGAGTCATCAACTGTTAACTTCGTTAAGAATATTTTTAAAAAATTTTAAAATTATATTTTAAATAAAATTTATATAAAAATAAAATTTATTTACTAATTTACCCTTAATATTAAATCCCAAATTTCAATTGAAAGCTTGTAAATATCATAAAATTTTAAAAATTTAAATAATTTTTTAAAAATATTTGTAGAAAAAATATAGAATTATAAATTTAAATTACTTATAGAATCTCTCAAACCTATATAGTTTATTATATTTGATAGAAAAAATATATTTGATATATATTGTTTGTCATTTTAGAAACCAACAATTAATAACTTTCAATAAATACTGTGAAAAATTAAAATTCTAAATTTTATAATGTCCAAATTAATAAATTTTCAACATATTAGAAATTTAAGAAGTCTATTAGAATTAAAATTTGGTGGTATTAATATTTTTGGCCCGTGTGTGTGTGTTTAAATAATTCTAATATTAAAGAGGGGCATTTTGGTAAAATAACAATCAAAAAGTTAGACTTAACTGTTAACTAACGGTGTGGGTGAATGGAAGTGAAATATCAAAATACAAGGGAGGTTTATGTAACATATATTTTAATTTTGAAGGAGGTAGATATGAGTTTTCAAAATAGAAGGAAAGTTTGTGTAATTAAGACAAAACAGATGGATAGTTAGAGTATTTTACTCTAATTTTTACTCTCCCTCTCTACCTTATTAAATATGAGCATATCTAAAAATTATTCAAAACTTTTTAAAAATATCAAATGATGCCTTATAAAAGAGACTAAAAGCATTTCTTAGAAGGTGGGTGGTATATCCTATTGTAAAAGATTCTAAATTACTTAATTAATTTTATTTAAATTATTACATCATATTAATATTTACTATCTCTCACTACCCTTATTAAATATGGGTATATATAAAAGTATTTAATACTTCTTAAATTTGATGCCCTACAAAGGAGACTAAAACCATTTCTTAGAAGATGGTTAGTATATCATATTGTCATGTATCAATCTACTAATTGAGCATCCGGCATATATATAGTATTCTAGTATTTGTAATAGCTCAGTTAGAGACAATTTAGTATTTCTAAATTTATATCTTTGTATTTGATCCATCTAAATAATTAAAATTTTTAATTTCCTCTCAAATTAATATCATTCCTTCGAGGTCATTTGCTCTAATAATCTTGAACTCATGATGATTATTCGGGCTTTATTTAATCAAGTATCATATGCCATTACAAAGGACAGTAAACAAATTATTCAAATGTTCTAATCAACAATTGGGCTTTAACATGTGTGGGATTTATTATTGCTTGAACGTGCCATTGAAGAGTTAAGATCCTTTCTTCTGTGCTCATATATCATAACTAGTTTCGAAACTAAACAGATTTATGACCACTAAGAATTCATCACCATTCCACACAGTTTAAATCTAATTTTGATTTGATGGTTCATGTTACATTTTTTCAACTTCTATATTTTTTGAAAAATTATTTTAATTTGTACGTAATCTAAAATAAAAATAATCTTTTGATTAAAATTTGATTTTTTATTTAAAAATTTTTGAAAATTTTAACCTTATTATACCTTTAAAATTGTCTTTGAATGGTGTAAATCTCACTACAACGATGAGCATCGTGGTGTCCATCACTATAATGAGCACTGAAACTAATTCCCTCATGTATCATATGCTTGCTTTAGATCCACCTTCATCATACATATAAAAGATGCATCTTTCCATTTATACAATCTCAAAAGATGTTGCCTAGTCAATCATTATGTTATGAATTAGTTACAAAAAAAAAAAAAGTTATGTTATGAATTATTGATTGTCCTTCCACAAAGGCCCCTTAATTTTCGTTGGCTAAATTGGGGAGCTCTCTTTAGCCTGCTACAAAGTCTACCTCCAATCTTTAATATAAAACCTCAATTGTAGTGCAAGTATTACAAATGAAACTTTATATTAAGGATGGGAAATAGTAATTTAGAATGAAAGAAAATGACTGCTTTGTGCTCCCTCCATCCCTAAATATAAGCTTCAAATTAAGAATAGCATCATCCTAAAATATAAACTTTATTTCATTTTTGTCTTAACATTTATTGTTTTAGGGTTATGGGGCATTTTTGCCTCTGAGGTTTTCACTGAGGGGCAATTTTGTCCCCGAAGTTTTTCGTGGGGCAAAGTTTTTGAAATGGAGTAATTTTATCTTGACCATTAGTTTCCCTAACTAGTGACTATGTGAATTGCATTAATTAAGATGTTGGATGATAATTATATTGACAAGGGAGGGAGGGCAAAGTTGGGAAAAAATATATTATTTATTGCTTTTAATTACTTTCTTGATAAACAAAACATGGCTATTTGAAGCTTATATTTTGGGACGGAGAGAGTACTTGCCTACTTGGTAGTGTGTGAAAATTCTCAAGGAAACTATCATCATGTATCGTTATATTCATTCGGTTTTATTTATAAGATAAGAAGAGAAGATATTTTTGGTCTTGTTTACAAGTCACATTATTAAATTTTGCATATAAGTGTACAATTTTTCCCTTCATCTATTACTATTTAGACTTTGTTCTTATGAGGTATGATGGATATTAAATAAGGGTAAAGTTAAAAAGTTATTAAAATTTAAAGTGAAGTTAATTATGTTTAAAGTTTTTCTTGGTTTCAGTAAATATGTATAAGTGACTTATAAATAGGATCAAATAAGTATTTGGTATGACCCGTTTATAATTGTGGTGTCAAAAACTCTTCCTTTCATTATTTAATTCTAATACTCATATCATTTTTATGTTTTGCGTACAAATTGAAATAGGAAGCCTTTGGCCACTAAAATACAAATTATCAAATTTGAGTATGTGCAAATAATCCAACATACGTTCATCTAAGTGGAAGAGACTTTTGGCCATAAGCACAAGGTCTCAAGTTCGAGTTCATGTAAATGAATAAACATTCTTGACATATGTACATCTAGTTGAGCTAGATAATACTCAAATTTGACGTAGTCAGATATAGCCATATTAAAAATTGGATTCTTAAGGATAGGGTTTTGTTCAGTTCTGTATAAAATCTGAGGAAGAAGATGGATTTTGATGTTTTTGAGTAATCCATTGAATTCTACATGAAAAATTATATGGAATTACATGTGATTGTGATTTTTGGATGATTATACCTAATTCTAGAATTTTTGGGAAGTTTGGGTTGTTGCTGTCCAGATTTATTTCTGGAAACCAGTATTGTTGTGGCATATTTTTCAGTGGCCAAATCTTATCAAAAATACCTGACATTTTGCAGGGTGAAAGTATACATCTTGGGCTTCGATTTGGATGGGAAACTTAAGTTGTTTGACCTAGTAGATTGGAAGTTATGATTTTTCAAAGTTTGACCATGATTTTGGAGTACAATCAGCAAGGTTTTGGCAAATTTCTGGGAATATTATGGTTGTAATGACTAGACTTGGTTATTTTTCCATGAAAGTACACTTAAAGAGCTTTACTTAGGTTTTGAAATCAGTCAATTTAGAATTTTCTAGAATTAATTATGATTTTTTAAAGTTGATTGAAAATCTGCTAGTTTTCTGGAAAACTGTGAAATTGCATTGATTAGAGTTGTATTGAGCAGAAATTGTTGAAACTGTGATGGATACTGTGATTTGAAGGCAATAATGGTACAAGTGATAACCATTTACTTGTTACCTTAAATTTTTGATATTCGTAGAGTAATAAGCTCATAGTTCCGTAAGGCATACAGAAATAGTGGAAACATATTGATAAATTGGTAGAGATATATATCAAAGAGATTGTGCGACTATATGGTACTCCAAAGAATATTATCTCATATCGTGGTCCTTGATTCACTTCCAAGTTTTGGAAGGCGGTTCACGAAGCGTTGGGTACTAAATTGAGATTCAGTATGGCATATCATCCTCAAACAGATGGGCAGACAGAACGAACTATACAAACACTTGAAGAGATGCTGAGAGCATGTGCAATGGATTTCAAAGACACTTGGTGACAAATCATATTCCTGAGTTTCACCTTTCTCAATCATCCCTCTGATAGACTGTGCTTGTCCATCCTGTAACTAAGCTTCCTTAATTGCTACTTTCATATCATTATATACCTCAATGACATTATTACTGCCGATCAAAATCTGCTTGAATAGATTGAGATATCTAAAATCCTTGATCAACCTGTACTCATGTATCATCAGGGCTGCAACCTGCACTGTTTTACTGCTCAACGCGTTTACAACTACATTGGCCTTCCCTGGATGATATTTGATCTCTAGGTTATAATCTTTCAGCAACTCCATCCATTGGCGCTATCTCTTATTCAATTCTTTTTTATCAAACAAATATTTCAAGCTTTTGTGGCGCAATACAACCTTACGGTCACACCATAGAGATAATGTCTTTAGATTTTCAAAGCAAATACAATAGCTGCTAACTCAAGATCATGAGTGAGATAATTCAATTCATGAGGCTTCAGCTAATGAGATGCATACGCCACTACTCGGCCATGTTGCATCAAAACACATCCCAATCCATGTCCACTAGCATCTGTATAAACAACAAAAGTAAACTGTGGATCTAGGATTGTCAGCACTGGTGCTGTTGTTAATCTCTATTTTAGCTCCATGAAGGTCCTCTCACAACTATCGTCTCATACAAAATGTTGAGTTTTCCGTGTCAACTTTGTCAATAGTAAAGCTATTCTAGAGAAATTCTGTGTAAAATGCCAATAATAACTAGCAAGACCCAAAAAAACTGTGTATCTCTGGTACAGCCTCTGGTCTCTTCCAATTCAGTATTACTTCCATTTTGCTAGGATCAGCTGAGACTCCTTGCTGTGAGACTACATGGCCCAGAAATTTAACCTTTGAAAGCCAAAACTCATACTTAATCAGCTTGGCATAGAGTTGATTTTCCCTTAATGTGTTCAGCACTATCCTTAAATGTTGCTCATACTCTATTCTGTTCCTTGAATATACCAGAATATCATCAATAAAGACTACCACAAATTGATCCAAGTATGGATGAAAAATTCTATTCATGTAGTCCATGAACACATCAGGTGCATTTGTTAGCCTAAATGACATTACAAGAAATTTGTAATGGCCATATTTAGTTCTGAAAGTAGTTTTCGGTATATCTTCCATTTTAACCCTGAGTTGATGATACCCTGATCATAGGTCAATCTTTGAAAATAAAAAAGAACTAGATAATTGATCGAGTAAATCATTTATTCTGGGAAGTAGGTATTTATTCTTGTTGGTTATCTTGTTTAACTCCTTATAATCAATACAGAGTTGTAGGCTTTCATCTTTCTTTTTGACAAAGAGTACTAGAGCTCGCCATGGTGCTACACTGGGTCTAATAAACCCTTTCTCTAACAACTCTTCAATTTGCTTCTTCAACTCAGCCAGCTCACTTGGAGCCATTCTGTATGGGGCTTTAGATATAAGTCCTGCTACAGGCCTAAGATCAATTGCAAACTCCACTTCCCTATCCGAGGGTAATCCATTGATATCCTCCGGAAACACGTCAGGAAATTCATTTACTACAGGAATACTCTACAATGCTTTTCCAACTTCTAATTGCATGGAGAAAAACACGAAGTATCTCTGACAACCTTTATATAAGCATCTCTCAGCTTTAGCTATAGAAAGTTAAGATTGATTTCTGTACCAATAACCCTTTTGCACAAATTACCCTGCTTGGCAAAATAGTGTTCATCAAATATCTCACAGAAGATGGCGTACACAAACATATAAAACATTCATATAATTTATGAAAGATAAAGTTATTACATGTCTCCTTTCTCAAATTTCAGTCGTCCTAACTTTGATTTTGGGTCGGAAAATTTCCAATTCCTATCAAAATATAAGGAAACAAGTAAATGGTTATTACTTGTATCATTATTGCCTTTAAATCATAGTATCCATCATAGTTTATACAATTTCTGCTCAATACAACTCTGCTAAATGCAGTTTCATAGTTTTCTAGAAAACTAACAAATTTTCAGTCAGCTTTGAAAAATCATAATTAATTTTAGAAAATTTCAAATTGATTGATTCCAAAGCCTAAGTAAATATTTTAAGTGTACTTTCATTGAAAAATACACAAGCCTAGTCATCACAACCATAGTATTCCCAAAAATTCGCCAAAACCTTGATGTTCCATATTGTATTCTAGAAATATGATCAAACTTTGAAAAATCATAACTTCCAATCTACTAGGTCAAATGACTTTTATTTCCTATACACATAGAAGGCCAGGATGTCTACTTTCACCCTATAATATATCAAGCATTTTGGATAAGGGTTGGCTACTGAAAAACACGCCACAGTACTACTGGTTTCCAGAAACGAATCTGGACAGCAACAACTCCAATCTTCTAAAAATTCTAGAATTATGTATAATCATCAAATAATCACAACCACATATAATTCCATATAATTGTTCATGTAGAATCCAATGGAATACTCAAAAACATCAAAATCCATCTTCTTCCACAGATTTTATACAGAACTAAACAGAACCTTAGCCTTGAGAATCCAATTTTGCAAATTAAGCTTCAAGACTTATAATCTAACATCATTAAACCTTATTTAACTCATTTCTCATGATTACAAGTCCATTAAGCTTCATTTTCATGGTGTTAGAAAATTAGGGCAGTAACACAACTCCATGAATAATTACTCAAACATCATAATATTCTACTCAAATAGAAGCATACGCTTACCTGAGCACGATTCTGCAACCAGTTCTTGATTCTGGCAGTACCTACCTTAAGTAGATGACACCAAAATCCACCAATCAAAAATCTAAAGCCATAGAATTGAAGCTTAAGATGAGGAAAAGAAGATTTATGAAGGACTTTTTGGACGAAAGATGCGATTTGGTAGTGAAATAAGTAAATCACTAGTGGAAAAATCACTTTTAAGACCGGTTAAAAATGACATTTTAGACTGGTTTTGGATCCGATCTTGATACAGCCGGTCTTAAAAGTCTGCTATTTTTTAGACCGGTTAATGAAACTGATATTACAAATCACTTTTTTAGACAGGTTGCTCGAAGACCAGGTCTAAAAAGTCCAAACGTTTTAGACCAGTTGTTTAAAAACCGATCTAACAACGTGTTTTTCAAGACTTTTAAGACCGGTTATTAAAATAACCGGTCTTAAAAGTGATATTTTTAAAAAAATAAATAGGGATTTTTTTTATAGTTAAACGTATAGATGAGTAGAAGGGATTACAGTGAAAAATCGATTGCAAATACTTCCAAGCAAATTACCATCATCAGATTTCACAAAAACACCTTCCCTGTGAATCTCGCTGCTAAAATTTCTAAAAATCTGAATTCCTGTATCATTCACTAAGAACATCAAACAACATAGAAAGATAATAAACAGCTCTTATAACAAAATTCTAGCACACCCATAAGTTTAACTTTGTATTCATATTCAGTTTCTTAGTTGAAACTATAAAACTATTTTGGCACAACCATAAGGAAGAAGAAAACCAAAGACGAAATTAAAAAAAGCAAATAGAGCAATTTCACAGATAGGATCCCCTAGAGACCAACCACACACTCAACTCAGTATATATCAGTATGTATACACTACTACAAAAAGATTGAAAGGTGGCGCATATTTTGTGGCACTTCTTTAAAGAAGTGCCACAGCTGCCCATTTTTTTTTTTTTTAATTTTTTTTTTAATTTTTGGGACCAGCTGTGGCGCCTGGTCCACCAGGCGCCACAGCTGGCAGGGACAATTGTGGCGCCTGGCTGACCAGGCGCCACAATTGGCCAGCTGTGGCGCCTGGTGGACCAGGCGCCACAGCTGGTCACACCCAAAGGTGGCGCCTGCCTTGCCAGGCGCCACAATTGGGTCCTAAAAAAAAATTAAATAGAAAAAAAAAGGGGCAGCTGTGGCACTTCTTTAAAGAAGTGCCACAATTGGCTTAATAATGAATTTTTTCAACTCTCCCGCCAATCAGATTTCCCTCCTTTAACTTTACTTTTTATCTTTTCCCTCCCTTTTTCCTTTTTATTCCCTCTTCCTTATTAGCTCATGTTGACGCCTCTCCCCCGTAAAAGATATCACTTTCTCTTGCACAACAAAAACACACACTCATCTTCTTCATTAAATTCTCTTGTCTCTTTTTCCATTTTGTTTCGTCTGTCCCCACTTTTGTTCCTAGTTGTTCCCTTTTCTTCATACTCTCTGTCTCTCTTCCTCTTTTGAACCCCACTACAGTTGATCCCTACTCCACTCCACAGCTCACATTTGCTCATCCTCGTCACTCAAGCTAGCGTCACCAACATAAGAAGAAGATTGTTTCATTCTAGCTTGCTTTGTTTAAATTTTTTTAGTAATCTTTTAATTTACTTAATCAGTTGTTGATGTACTGTGTTCACATATCAAGTTCTTGTATTGTGATATTTTTTATGTTAGCTTTGGAGAGTATTAATGTAAGAACATTATTCTTGAGGAAATGACAATAAATATATTGTTGTGTAAGAAAATTATTGTTGGGGAACTTGAATTTTAAATGTGAAAATTATATATATATATATATATATATAATAGGTTGAAATATAAAATAGAAAGATTGAAAATTTGAGAGATGATAAACATGAAAGCAACTCATAAAATAAAGCTTCACAATCAGGAAGCAAAAAAAAGGGCCATAGGAAAGAAAAAAAAAAAAAAAAAGGCCTTCTGTGGCGCCTGGCCAGCCAGGCGCCACAAGAGGGATGCCTCCTGTGGCGCCTGGTTGGTCAGGCGCCACAGGAGGCTATTTAAAAAAAAAAAAAAAATTAAATAGCTGTGGCGCTTCCAAGCGTCACAGCTTTTTTTAGTAGCGTTAAGATAGGTGGCATTTCGCAAGCGCCACAGCTAATGTAATTATAAGCGCCACAGATTTGGTTTTTTGTAGTAGTGATACCATTTACACCTATAATAAAACCCTCAAAAAAATCCAAATAGGATCTCTCTTCTCTTCGTGACCCTTGTTCCTCTGGTAAAGAAAGCAGACAAGGAACTATTTTAAGCGAGACGCTTCGCTTAGCACATTCTTCTTCCTCTTTCATCTATCGCTACCTTGTAGTAGATACTCAAAAATTAGTTTACAAATTAATTAAGTGTTTAAAAGGAAAGTTTATTCAAACCTCATAACATCAGTTGCATCTTCTTCACGCATCTTTGGGTCAAAGCAAAGGAGCAAGTAGCTCTTGGCAGCAAAGAAGTGAGGTTGCCAAGGTAGGTTGCGATGAAGGATGGATGTCACAGGGAAAGAGAAAAGTCACGACGAAGGAGATCATAGCAAGCGAGGTTGTGGCGGCGATAAACTCATTTAGTGCAAGGGTGAGAGCACTGCAGCAACAAACATAAGAATGAGATCGAGCGAAGATGATCGAGCTCACAGATTAATCGCACCAAGAAGAGATGTTTCAGATTTAGAGAGCGAAATTTAGGTGCGACAAAGAGGAGATTCAAAAATTTAGGGTCAATTTTTTAGACCGGGTATATATAAAACTGGTCTTAAAATGGTGGAAAAAATAAATTTTAAATTTTTCATATTTAAGACTGGTTATTACTAATAACCGGTCTTAAATGTTTGATATTTTTAATTTTTTAAATATTTTGATATTTTTGGATCGGTTTTATTTATAACCGGTCTAAATAATTTTTTTAAGACCGGTTTTTTTGAGAACCTATCTTAGAAGTTCTATATAATTACAAAACTGCCACCGGTCAAATTTTTTAAACCTAATTCGCTATAACCAGTCTAAATATGCGGTCTAAAAAGGAAATTTTGTACTAGTGAATTTTCTGTAGAGTTTTACTATTCATCACCTTCTTTCCTCTTTCAAATATTTTTGAATTTTTCTGCAGTTTTTCTTTGATTTTATGAGTTTTTGGACTTTTTAATGGATAGAGGAAAGATAAATTTTTCAAATTTCCAAAATTGTCCTTACATCTTGTGAATTTACACTTTGCTGAAAATCAGGCAAAATTTTTATCAAATTTTGAAAATTTATATCTTCATTTGTAGGCATGCAATTAAGGTGATTCCAAAGGCTAATTAACCCTTTTTGAGTCTAGTTTCAAGGAAAAATATATTCTTTAACTAACTGAAAGCTCAACATTCTCATAATTTAAATCTTTGGACGCTGTCCCAAAAAGTAGGTAGTTTCAATGGGTAAATTTCAAAAATTTATAACTCTTAGTATACAGGTCAAAATAATTCATATGACCTATCAAATTAAAGCTTGGAATATCTACTTTCATTATAGAAAATTTCACAATTTGTGAACATCATTTGGTCATCCCAAACCATATGACAAACTTACTACCTCATAGGAATTTTTACTGGTAGCATAATCAAATTCTCCAAAATTTACCCTTGATTCTATTTATTGAATAAATATACATTGAATCTTTGGTGTATGAATTTTGGGATATTACACTTGGAAATTTTTCGAGCCAAAATAAAAGTTAGGATGACTGAAAATTGAGAAGGAGACAGGTAGTAACTTTATCTTTCATAAATTATGGGAATGTTTTATATGTTTGTGTACGCCATCTTTTGTAATATATTTGATGAATACTGTTTTGCCGAGTAGTGCAATTTGTATGAGTAGGCACTTTTACTTGATTGTTGAGTAAGAACCCACCGAGGTGTACGGATAGTGGGGGATTGAGGCCCTAACTCATGTATACATGCCATGATGATTGTTTGTGTTCTTAATATGTTGCATAACATGGAGCATGACATATTTAATTTTCGTATATTGTATGATTGATTGTATGTTACTACTAAGATTCTTTTAAATCTCACTCTTTTTCAAAAACTAAAATAATCCAGCTAAAGGTAGAGGCTCAAAGAACAAATCTGTGACTATCGGCAAGTAGAGTTTTGGTGCATATGTAGAGACTGTTGTTGGTTATCTAACTTGTAATTTAGTTCCTCTTGAACCCTCTGTATATGTATACATATATATTTCAAACCCTACGAGGAATTTCCTGTATTGTAAATAAATACTTAATGTCAGTATGTTTTCACTATTTTTTCATGCCTTACTGAACTGTGCGCTTATTATTTTGTGAATATTGAAATGTTAAGGGGTTTGACACATTTCAAGCATAAGGTGTGATCAATTTTCTCATATTAGAGAGCTTTCAAAATTATGAGCATCATGTAAAGGATCTGTAGTTCCATTTCTTATTGAAAAGAGGGATTGTGTGCTAGTATATTGTTCTCTAGTGCTTCAGAAGTGTCATGCCTAGGAAAAACAATTTAGGGTCACTAGGACAAAATATGAGAAATCTCACATTCCTTAAGTCTTAAACTTATAAATGAATATTAAATAATACTCATAATACTATTAATATCATAACTAGCATAATAATTAATAATAATTCTAAGTGTGTTTAAACCATTTTAAATTCAGATATAGAATAGTATACCTCATATACTAAGTATCTTATAGAAATTTTGGGCAAAGTCTCGTTTATCAATCACACTCCCCAAAAGTTCTACAATGATCTATTTTTCATAACAGCATTCAGAGCTCCACTCCACCACATCATATACATATACATATATTTCAAAATACAAGGGAAGATAGGGATCTTGCCTATAAGTTATGTGGAGCATCTAAATTATTGAAATAAATACATAAACATAAACTTAACTTTGCATCAACTAGTAGTTGTTCCAATAATATATCTACAAACTTTTATCAACGATGATAGTCTTCACTGTTCCACTGAAGGTGAGGGTCACCAGTGCTATCTGAGCCCAAAATTAGTTTTTTGGTGAATAATGTCCCATTACAGAAATTGAATAAAATACTGACAGAAATAAATTGATTGGATAAAAGTCTATAATAATAAATAAAGAGAAAGAACTTAATTCCAACTTCCAAGTACAAAGTCAAAATCATAAACAAATATATGTAAAAGATTACTAATATGAATAATTGAAGTTGTATAGAAGATCATTAAACAAATAATACCAAGTGTATAATAAAACAAATTATTTTATAGAATCAGTTTTAAAACAATAAATCTAAAGTTCTATCTTATTGTAGGACTTAAACAGAATGAATAATAAGAGTGGACACATAGTCTACAAAGGGAAAATAACCAAGCACAGTCTGAGGCCATGAAAATAAGCGTGGACACATAGTCCACGAGGGTAAGTAACCAAGCGCGGCTGAAGGCTAGGAAATAAACGTAGATAAAAGCCCATGAATAACAAGCGTGAGAACGAATCCCACGAATATCAAGCATGAGTACTATGCCCCCAAATGTCAAACAAGCTCGAGGTTAACTATGGTGCACCATGGACTAACAGAATTGATGTTAGTAACTAGTGTTCTGTATTGAGTCCTCTCAAAAATATTTTCAAGCATGCTTGGGTTCAATTTTTAATAACAAACAAAAAGATCTTTCAAATACTGAATTTGCATAACGAATGTTCTATAACCGAGGACCCCAACATGAAATTCACAAATAGTATCTCAAAAGATTTTCATTAACTTTCAAACATCAATGCTCATTGAAAACAAATGGAGAACAAGAGATTAACAAATAACATTAAATAAATTCTTACTATTTACTCGATTCAGATAAATCCAAATTTAATTATTTTATCCCGCCTTATTCATTTATTTTGGAGATTATTTTAGGCTAATTTGAATTCATTAGAAAATATTTGGACAGTTAGCCAATTTGAGTAAATAATATAAATTTGAATTGATTATGATATTATTGGGCTTAAATTGTTAATATCTTAATTATTATCTTGTGATTGGATAATATTTTCAAATATATGATAAATAATGATTTTATTTGATTCTTGCAGAGAAAAGAAAAGCAAATTAGAAGATCCTAAGGTGCAGACATTTTTTTGGAAGCTAAAAAGAATCTAATGGTAGAATTTTATTTGGGCTTCTTAAATTTTAATGGGCTCAAGTTGGTACCCAAAAAAAAACTCTCCCCTCCTCTCTCTTAATTAACTTAGCCGTCACAGCATACAGAAGAAGAACATGCGCTCACAGACATACGCAGGCGGAGACACACATACGGACGAAAAGGGAGGCTGAGACGGATGGTGAAACACACTCTCTCGCGGATGCTCATTGAGGATTACCTTCATTTTGAATAGAGTATGTATTGACTATAGAAAATTGAATTCTGTGACAAGAAAGGATTACTACCCCGTCCCTTTACAGATCAGATGTTAGAAAGACTGGCTGGTAAATCACATTACTATTTCTTAGATGGTTTTTTTTTGGATATTTTCATATTTCTATTGCCCTTGAGGATTAGGATAAAACCATATTCACATGTCCATTTGGAACCTTTGCATATAGACGCATGCCATTTGGCTTATGTAATGCACCAGGCACTTTTCAGCGTTGCATGGTTTCCATATTCTCTAATTTTCTTGAGCATTGCATGAAAGTTTTCATGGATGATTTCACTATTTATGGTGATTCTTTTGATGCATGCTTAGCTAGTTTGGACAAGGTTTTGGAAAGATGCATTCAATATAATCTTATTCTGAATTTTGAAAAATGTCATTTCATGGTCAAGAAAGAAATTGTTTTGGGCCATGTTGTTTCACATGATGGTATTGAGGTTGATAAAGCTAAAGTTGATATTATTTCATCTCTTCTATATCCTTCTTGTGTGAAAGATGTACGTTCTTTTCTTAGGCATGCTGGATTTTATAGAAGATTCATCCAATATTTTAGTAAGATAGCATTGCCATTGTCTCGTTTATTGTAGAAAGATGTGGGTTTTGTTTTTGATGATGCTTACAGGTTTGTATGGGATGAGTTAAAGAAGAGACTCACTACACCCCCCCTATTATTCAGCCACCTAATTGGAGACTTCCATTTGAGCTCTTGTGTGATGATTCAGATTATGAATTAGGTGCTGTTCTTGCCTAGAGCGTAGAGAAGAGACAACATATCATACCCTATGCCTCTCGAACATTAGATGCTACTCAGGCTAACTATACTACCACAGAGAAAGAGCTATTTGCAATCATCTTTGGGTTGGAGAAATTTTTATCTTACATGCTTCACACTAAGGTGACTGTCTTTATAGATCACTTAGCTATCAAATACTTATTCAAGAAACCTGACTCTAAACCCCGCCTCATTAGGTAGGTGATGTTGATACAAGAGTTTGATGTGGAGATTCATGAGAAGAGTGGTGCAGAGAATATGGTAGCTGATCACTTGAGTAGGATTGAATTACCTCTGGTAACATCTTTACCCTTAGATATTTTCCTAATCAAAGGCTCTGTGAGGTTGTTGTTTCTATCCCTTGGTATGCTGATATTGCAAATTATCTAGTTGCATCTGTTTTACCAGCTGACATGAATAAATATCAGTTAAATAAGTTTAAGAGAGACGTTAAATTCTATATATGGGATTATCCTTACTAGTGGCACATTTGAAGTGATCAAATTATTAGACGATGCATTCCTGATGATGAATTTGAGTCTGTCTTAACTTTTTGCCCTACTCTTGCATGTGGGGTAAATTTTAGTACTAAGTGTACTGCTAGGAAAGTTTTGGAAAGTGGATTGTTCTGGCCTAGTCTATTTTGTGATGCCCATGAATTTTGTACAAAGCGTTCCAGGTGTCAATTTGTGGGTAATATTTCCAGGAAGCATGAAATGCCCCAACAACCCTTATTATTCCGTAAAGTCTTTGATGTTTGGGGAATTGATTTCATGAAACCTTTTCCCACTTCATTTGGTTATCTGTACATCTTACTGGTTGTGGATTATGTGTCGAAGTAGGTTGAGGCAATCCCCACTCGTACTAATGACTCTTATGTAGTGGCTTCCTTTGTTTGATCTCACATTCTTTGCAGGTTTGGCATTCCCAGAGTTATCATTAGTGATCAAGGTACTCATTTTTTCAATCGGAGTTTGTAAAACTTGTTTATCAAGTATGGTGTGATGCACAAGGTGGCCACTCCATACCACCCCCAGACAAATGGTCAAGCAGAACTCTATAATAGAGAAATCAAGCTCATTTTAGAAAAGACAGTGCAACCCAACCGGAAGGATTGGAGTAAAAGGCTCGATGATGCACTTTGGGCGTATCGCACAACATATAAAAGTCCCATTGGCATGTCTCCATACAGGATTGTCTATGGCAAAGCATGTCATTTGCCAGTAGAGGTGGAGCACAAGGCGTACTGGGCAATAAAAAGGTACAACCTCGATCTTGCTAGTGCCGATATTAAAAGGAAGTTGCAACTATAAGAGCTTGAAGAGTTAAGAATGGAAGCTTATGAGAATGTCAGGATTTATAAGGAAAGAACTAAAGTAGTCCATGGCAAACTCATTATGAAGAGAGAATTTCAAGTGGGCCAAAAAGTTTGGCTCTACGTCTCTAGATTGAAACTCATGCCTGGAAAGCTCCACTCTAGATGGGAGGGGCCCTTTATTATCATTGATATTTTTCCATATGGAGCTGTGAATATCAAAAGGGAGCTGAATGGAAAATGCTTCACCATCAAAGGACACTGCTTGAAGTCGTTCTATGATGGATTCTCCACTCAAGCAGTGGAGGTTACTGCACTACGAGACACCACGTAAACCCTAGTTGTATTCCTTCCTTCACTCTTTTATTTTGCATTGTCATATTATTGAGTTGAGTAGTGCTACATATTACTTGTCTTTGTGCTTTGCTATGACTGTTTTGCATTGAAGACAATGCATTGTTTAAGTGTGAGGGGAGGGATCAACTGTTTTGAATGTGAAAATTGCAAGTTTTGAGTAACTTTAGTATGATGCATTCTTAATTTGAAAAGTGATTAATCATGTTTTGAGTTAGTGAACCTAGTGGCATTGAATTTGAATTAGGTGAATTTAGGCTAGTAATCGTATAGCCCTAGTGAGATGTTAAGCCTAATGCATTTTGTTCATTGTGTACCCCATATCTCTTTACTTGATCTAGAACTTGACTTAAATCTTATTTGAGGCCAGATTTTATGCATGTGTATTCATAAAAATGATAAAGCCATTCATTTCATTTTAGCCAGATAAGCCAAAAAGCCTACCCTTTTCATACATATATCCTTTGCTTCACCCCTTTGTGCCTATATTTTTTTCCATTTTATCTACACCTATAGTCGCAATAAAAAAAATCCTACCCTTTTGAATGTTTTAGGAGTTGAGGAGCGTTGCATTTTATCTATTTTGGATGGAAGAGCATGTATAAAATTAGGAATTGGGTCATTGTGAAAAGTACGGTATGTTATCTTAAAAAAGAAAAGAAAAGAAAGAAGGAAAAAAACAAAAAAAAAAGCTATAAGATTTCGATCCGCTGGTTTAAGCTGTGCTTAGTAACCAGGGGTCTTCATCACCAATGTTGATCTTCGCGTCAAACGACTAGTAAGAGCTAAGAACATGCTAGTAGCATTTTGGTGCTGTTGAGTTATAAATGTTTGAGTAACTAGGCCTTTGTAACACCGATACATAGGTTAGCGTCAAAAAAACATATATATAACAGCCTAAGAGAATTGCAAAAAAAAAAAAAGGAAAAAAAGGGGGAAAAAGAGAGAAAAGAAAAGTAATGACCCAGTTCAAGTGTTGTTTGGTTTCTTTCATCTTGTGGCACCATTCTCTTCATCTTCTCGGATATTCAACTTTGTTTCCCAAACATTATACCCTTTCTTTTTTAACCTTAGCCCCATTACAACCTAATAAAAGTCCTTTAGCTTTATGTTTGCATTTGCTTTGCTAGTGGTAGAGAAGTTAGATCCTTGTCAAGCCTATGGAAAGAGTACTGGATAGGGTGGATTTGAGTGTAAACACAAGCCTTTACACTTTTGAGTGATGATTGACATACACATATCCTTGTTGAGGGATTTCTAGCTTGGATTCTCCTTTGTCAAGTAAATTGCTATGAAGTTTGTTTTCTTGAGTCATGAGAAAATCACTTGGATGAGAGAGGTGTGTAATGCCTTTGTTTACGTTTTACTTGAGATTGGAACATTCACTTTTGAAGTTTTGTTTTGTTTTGTCTTGTTATACTCCCTTGGTCTTAATTTGTTTTGCCCAGGAATGCAAATGATAAGTGTGGGGGAGTTGATAAATCCAAATTTAATATATTTTATGTCACCTTATTCATTTATTTTGGATATTATTTTAGGCTAATTTGAATTTATTAGATAATATTTGGACAGTTAGCCAATTTGAGTAGATAATATAAATTTGAATTGATTATGATATTATTGGGCTTAAATTGTTAATATCTTAATTATTATCTTGTGATTAGATAATATTTTCAAATATATGATAAATCACGATTTTATTTGATCTTGCAAAGAAAAGAAAAGCAAATTAGAAGATCCTAAGGTGCAGACATTTTCTTGGAGGCTAAAAAAGAATCTAATGGTAGAATTTTATTTGGGCTTCTTAAATTTTAATGGGCTCAAATTGATACCCAAAAAAAACTCTCCCCTCCTCTCTCTTAATTAACCTAGCCGTCACAGTATACAAAAGGAGAACAGGCGCTCACAGACATATGCAGGCTGAGAGACACATATGGACGAAAAGGGAGGCTGAGACGGACGGTGAAACACACTCTCTCACGGATGCTCATTGAGGATTACCTTCATTCTGAATATTTCTTGGAGCCGCAGACACAATAGCCAAGGGGACCCATCAATCAACATCTCAATACTCTTCCCCTTGATGATAACCACATGCACCCTCACTATTATTTCTCAACTGCTCTTGTCTTCATGGCCGTGGGTAATTTAGTGCTTGGAGGAAGAATGGTTTTCATGGCAGCCTAAACATTTTAGGAGACAACTTGAGAGGAGCATGGAGGAAGCTAGAGTCTAAGAGCTTACACTTGAAGACCATAAAGGAGTGTTTTTTCTTTTATCAATTTATTTCAAGACTTGAGATTGTTTAGTTTTAAATGATTTTTGGTTGTACTAATTGAGAACAATCTAGTTTTAGATTGTAGATATATCATTAATTTGGATTGAATTGATATTTTGGATTTGATTTGTTCTTAAATGGTTGTTGGGATTTTTGTTTGCAAACCTTTGATTGTTAATTAGATTATTAACTGAGTTTTCATTATTAATTTAATTGTCAATTTGGGTTTAATCTCTTGATTGTTTAATTAGGTGATTAATTGTCAAATTTTTTAATTAGGCAATTATGAACATAATTTCCAAAACTATTTTAAACTATTGTGATTGGTTTTTAATGAATTTAATTAGCCACCATTTATTTCATTATGAGTTTTCTAGTGGAATAAATATTATTAAGCTTGAGGGTTTCCCAAATTTCAATTAGGTGATTAAATTTATTAATTCTAATATTTCATCAACCCCTTTAGTCTAATAAATTGAATGGCTAAGAAAGCTAAATCTATGTGGATCCTAAGTTGTCCCCTTCACCATCATAACTGAACTAAACCTTTGTTGATTGTCTTGTTTTTGATTATTCCTTTTGCTTAGGGTATTAATTCCACTTACATAAAAAAAACCCCCAAAAATTGCATTCAAATTCATATAGATTAGGCTCATTCTCATAGAGGTTTTAGAATCAATTGCATTAGTACATTTAGTTAGTCTAACTATATTTAGGTAGTAGTGTCTTGCATTCTAGTTTAGGTCCATTCCATTGCATTTTTTGTCACTTGAAAATCAATCCTAAAGAAAACCCATAGCTTGCTCCTTGGGAGAATTACCTAAATTGACCATAAACTGCATAATAATTTAGGACATAGTCTAATTGATTGCTTTAGTGACAGAAGCACGCATCAGCATCAAAGTAAATAATGAACCAATTCAGGTAGGCTATCCTCGATGAGATCATATCATAAAATGTGATAGATTAACTAATATAATAGGTAGTAAAAATATCATTAATAAAAATTATAATGGGATACTATTCACTCACTTACAATGCTCCCAATTATATATCTTACTTCTTTCTATTTGCCATTGACTTATGTCCTCTCCTTGATCCCCTAATGTTCAAAACAAATTGTTATTTTTCCTCCAATAATCTTATAAAACTATAATCTCCCATTTAGTAAGGAGATACTCACATGCTTCATACTGACTGTCTTGCAATTACTCTTAACTTTCTAACTTAAACTCATGACTCTTAAATCATTTAACAATAATCTCTGAAATTTCAAGAAGCACAATCAAATCCACAATGTAAGATAATTTAGGGAATAAAGAAGACCTCAACTTCAACCCTCCACGTATAATATGCCACGTTGATTTTAATCAATAAATCACCACAACTTTTATATATAACATCCACATTTTCCAAGTTTTAATATAGAAAATAAATAGTTTTTTATATTATACTTTATTCAATATAGTCACCAATAATTTTCATTTCTTAGTTTCATAAAGTTTCTTCCTCAAACGCTTCACAAGTATCCCAAAGCTAAAAAGAAAAAATAAGTAAACTTAATCAAATCAACATCTTCCATCATCATCATCATGAAGATACAAGACTCCCAAATTCAATCTCATCACAAGATTTGTGTTAAAGAAACAAGCAATCATCCAACACAAGGGTCTTCTTATCTCAAAATTGAAGTCATTCCATAATTTGAGCCATGATACTTTAGTCATACCTTGTTACTCATTTTAGTTTTCATTTTCCACTCAAACATTTTGTGTGCATTCTAATATCAAGTCACAAACAAACATCAACAATCATTTAACCTTTAAACACCAAAATAGTTTGTTTTTTCCCACAATTTTTCCCCAACTTTTGTTCTGCATCAAAAAAATAAATTTAAACTGAAGAGAAGCATATACTAAACTATCATATCCCTATCCTGCTACATTCAACAATAGATGATAAAACACCTATTCCCATGATCATGCTTCTCTAATGGATTAGCCACGAGAAACGCCCCATGCTCACTCGCTTTGAATGACGAGCAGCAAAAGAATGGAAGACTTTTAATCCCTTCAAAACCCCACGACAAACAAGACCAAAAAAGAAAATGGAGGAAGAAGCAATTAGCCCACTCACGCACAAACACACAGTAGGAAGGAAGAAACAACACTTTGCACACAACATATATGACAGCGATTCAAATAATAGAGGTCTACAAGAATTAATCAAGTTCTCATAAATGTAATTTTACATACAGATATATATACAAGTAAATACATTTGAAAATCAATGTGAAACTATCATTCGTTTCCTAGTTTCCTGATGTTAGGGATATGATTGTTGACTTCTAACATATGATTATTTGACTTATAATACTCTCCTTCAAGTTGGAGCATATATATTGATCATGCCCAACTTGTTACAAAGATATTGAACCGGTGTTCCATTTAAGGTTTTTGTCAGAAGATTTACTAGTTTGTCGTCAGATCATATGTGCCCTGTAGATATAATATTTTCTTTGATCTTATCATGAATAAAATGACAATCAATCTCAATATGTTTTGTTCTTTCATGGAACACAGAGTTCGATACTATATGAAGTGCTGCTTTATTGTCACACCATACTTTTACAGGCAATGTTGTAGTGATGCTAATTACTTTCAAGAGTTCAAATATCCACACAATTTCTTGCAGTGACTATGACATAGCTATGTATTCCGCTTCTGCACTTGATTTTGACACAACTCCTTACTTCTTACTTCTCCAAGATATCAAATTTCTACCAACAAACACATAGTAACCCATAGTGGATCATCTTGTGGCCTTAGATCCTGCATGATCCGCATCACAAAAATGATCGACTTTAGTGTGCCCGTAATCTGTATAAAGAATACCAAGACCTGGCGAACCTTTCAAATAATACAAGATATGTTCTAAAGCTTCCTATTGTGCCACTGTTGGTGATGTCATGAATTGGCTGAGCCACTGACTGAGAAGGTTATATCAAGATGGGTTACTATTAGATAATTCAGCTTCCCAATGAGTCTTCTATATCTCTCAGGAAATGGAAACGGCTTCAATTTCTCTAGATCAATCTTCTTCTTCAAATTATCAGGAAGCTCATCAAACATACGAACATCAAGATCTAGGAAGGGATTAGAAATCATGGAAATATTACTTGGTGTAGCTTCAAGCTTTCCAGTCTCCTTTAAGAGATCGAAAACATACTTCCTTTGAATCAAAAGAATACCTTTCTTACTTCTTGAAACTTCAATACCAAGAAAGTACTTTAATGACCCCAAATATTTTATCTGGAAAGAGAATTCAGGAAGATTTTAAGTTTTGAGATTCCAGAAATGTTACTCCCTGTAATCACAAAATCATCAACGTATACTATTAGAAGAATCATGCTTGCATCAGATTGTTGGTAGAACACAAAATGATCACACTTTCTTTGACTTAATCCAAACTTCTTGACTACATCACAAAATCTATCAAACCAGGCATAAGGGCTTTGCTTTAGACTATACAATGAATTCTGGAGGTAGCACATTTCCTATTCTCCCCCTGAGTAACGAACCCATGTAGTTGTTCCATATAAACTTCTTCAAGGAGATCACTATTCAAAAATGCATTCTTAACATACAACTGATACAAATCCCAATGATAGGTGGCAGCTAAGGAATAAGAAGACGGATGGAGGTTAGCTTAGCCATAGGAGAGAGAGTCTCGAAATAATTAATACCATAAGTTTGAGCATGCCCTTTGGCAACAAGCCAAGCTTTTAACATTTCCAAAGAACTATCAGCCTTGGTTTTAGTAACAAACACCTATTTACATCCAATGACTTTCTTCCCAGGAGGTAAATCAACAAGAGTCCAGGTACCAGCTTTTTTAAGGGCTATAAGTTCTTCTTCCATTACTGTACTCCAACCAAGATGAGTGAAGGCTTGGTGAAAGGTAGTAGGGGTGGAGTTGGAATTAAGAGTGGCCACAAGTGAAGAGGAAAGAGGGGATAAATTCTAGTAAGACATAAAGGAGGATATAGGATAGGTATAGTCAGCATATCTTCTGGGAGGACAATGAGGACGGGCACCTTTCCTGAGGGTAATAGGTAGGTCAAGAGAGGGATCAACAGTAGAATCAAGGGCAACTAGGTCAGGAACATCAATGGAAGGATATGGGGAATCAGGAACATAAACCAAGGAGTCTCTACCATAATCTGTTGGTGAAGTAGTGACTGGTGACGACAAAACATTGGTAGCATCAGCATCATTGAGGATATTAGGGTTTGGAACAGCAACCTGTACTGGTGAGAGACAGACACGATAAACCAGGACATCATCAAACTCAACAATGACAGAGGAGACTCAGAAGAGGTCGAAGATGCAAAGAAAGGAGAAGATTTATGAAAGGTCACATCAGTAGACACAAAGGAAATTGTGGAGATCAGGAAAGTAACACCGATAACCTTTCTGAACTTAAGAATTGTCAAGAAAAACACATCTTAGGACTTGGGATCAAGTTTACTAACATTAGGATGGATATCCTGAACAAAACAAACACAACTAAAGATTTTAGGATTAATAGTAAACAATGTATTGGTGGGAAACAGAACGGAATATAGAATATCCCCATCAAGAATAGTTGAAGGCATATGATTGATAAGAAAACAAGCTATAGAAATAGCATCGGCCTAAAAAATTTTAGGTGCAGAGGAATGAAACATGAGAGACCGGGTAGTTTCTAAGAGATGTCGGTTCTTTCTCTTAGTAACACTATTTTGATCAGGAGTACCAACACAAGAGGATTGGTAAAGAATGCCATTACTTTGCATTTAATTGGTGAATAGGGCGGAAAAGTATTCTTTTGCATTATCACTTCTTAAGATTTTCGCAGGAGTGTTAAACTGGGTTTGAATTTCAGCACAGAAATTACGAAAGTGAGTAAATAATTCAGAATGTTGTTTCATTAAGTAAAGCAAAGTGGTTCGGGAAAAATCGTCAATGAAAGTGATAAAATAATGATAACCAGTCTGAGACAGAACTGAACAAGGATCCCAAACATCAAAATTTACTAACTCAAAGGGGGATATAGCTCGTTTATTTACGCGAGGTGCCAAATGAACACAATGGTGTTTGGCAAACTAACATGACTCACAATTAAAAGCAGACACAGATGAGAAGTGAGGATTCAACTTTCAGAGAGATGACAGAGACATATAACCTAAACGACAATGAACTTTAAAGGGAGACGACCTACCAGAACAAGCAACAGAATGTGGCACCTGATCATCAAGGATGTAATGCCCTCCAGATTCATAGCCTCTACCAGTAATCTATTTCATCATAGATCCTAAATTAAACAATAGTCAGGGAATAGTGAGATAAAAAAGTTTAAATGTTGAGTCAGTTTACTTGGAGACAAAAGATTAAAGGTGAGATCAGGAACATTAAGAACATAAGATAGTGAAAGAGATGCAGTTGGTTTAACAATTCCTAAACCAAGAACACAAACAGGGGAACCATTGGCGACAAATATGGATGACGGGTTGGCATAGGAGGTACATGATGAAAACAAATGATGATTACCTGTCATGTGGTTGGCAACACTAGAATCAATGACCCACTTTATGGAAGTAGTAGTAAGACTAGAAAGCAAAGTACCTATAGCTAGAGCTCCTGCAGATAAAGATCCAAAATCAGATGGACCCGGTATCTGGGCAATATGAACAAGACCACGTTGTTGATCACGCTGCTGTTTATTTTATAATTTTCAACAATTTTTCTTAGTGTGACCAGGTTCTTTGCAATAATTGCAGATAATACTGCCAGAATTCATTGTCGGAGAACTAGTGCTTTGTTTGTACCCATAATTTTGGTTTTCAAATGGACCACGCCCAGCTAGAGCACTTGCATTTGGATCAACAGAAGAATGAATCAAACTATCAGCGCGAAGAACACATGAGAAAACATCTTCAAGGAAGGGAAGCTCTTGACTCAACAAAATCTGAGAAAGAATCGTTCATATGAAGGATCAAGAGCTTCAAGAAAATTGATAATAGCTTGACGTTCCAAATTCTTAATACGAGTCAGAAGATTTACCTGTAGAGACATGAGTACTTTCATTTCTTCATACAACCTCTTAAAGTCTAGGAAGAAGCCCTTCAATGAACGGCCCTGTTGTTGGAAGCGATAAAAGCCTTTACAGACCTCATTAACTTGAGTGATATTGCCATTTCCAGAAAACATAAATTCAAGATACTGCATAATTTCTTTGACGGTATTGCAGTGGCTTACAGAAGACAGAATTCATGGTTCAATAGAATTTTGGGTTTGAAACAGAATTCGAGCATATGCTCTTTGCCAAGTTAAAATTTTTGTTTCATCACCAGAAGGAGGATCCTTAATTAAATGAGTTTCAATCTCAATTCCCATAATATAAACTGTAACAGTTTTGTTCCAATCACTATAATTTGTCCAGTCCAACTCTGAGGTAGTAATCTTAGCAGACATGGGCAACATATCAGAGTGTTTGGAGTTAGCCATGTAGAATAATAACAGGCAAGTGGAAGTCACTAATTTGCTTGAGAATATAAGTTCCGAAAGCACACTCTTAAGCCAAACGCAAGAAATACTTTAATAATAATATCCAAACAAAACAAAAAAACCACAAGCTACAAGATGCCAAACGGGATAACCCCAACTCAGATACACAACTACAAAATTTCAAAGGTATATAATCACAAAGAGACCAAGTCACTAGACACACAATTGCACAAAAGGGGATAATCCCAACCAAAAGAAGTTCAAAAAATATCACACCAAAGAGAAATAGCGAGAGGTACCCAACAATTCAAGATGAGAATTGGTTTACACAGCCACCAGGGATGGAACGGGCTCGAGAAATCGGTCAAAAAGCACTTAGAAAGTACCAGAAACGGTCGCTAGAGATACCGTCATGCGTCGACACGTGTCTGACCGATAGAGATGCAAGAGGCACGTGTATTCACCTGCCGTTGTTTGAGCACATGGCTTTGGGTTCTGACCGATCTAATGCTGGAGAACAAGGTTAAGGGTCACGTGTCTGTTGAAGAGTATCTGGCGAATGAGATCTAAACTGAACAGTCTTGTCGGAAAATAAAAGCTTGTGACCGGAAACAATGGAGTCAGAATTTCAAATCACTAAAATTAGACAGTGGAGATCAAAGGCACTCTAATACCATGTACACGAATTAATCAAGTTCTCATAAATGTAATGTTACATACAGATATATATATATATATATATATATATAAGTAAATACATTTGAAAATCAATGTGAAACCGTCATTCGTTTCGTAGTTTCCTGACAGTGGTGGATACGATAATTGACTTCTAACAAGAGGAAAGAGGAGAGTCTCATGCATACCCCACTCATCTGATGCTTAGCAACGGCTTACAAACCCAATGAAGGGGGAGAGGATTTAGCATAAGTTCGAACTTGAGCCTCTATAGGCTAAAAACGCACAAATCAGAGATAGAAGAGGAAGACGAAAGGAGTAGTGGAGAAGAGGAACTCATTCTAGACTTTTCTTTATAGCGTCAAGTCAGTGGAAGAAAAAGGAAAACAAAATAAATGTGTTTTATTTTTTTATTGTAATTATAATTTGCTTAATTTTTTAATGAGAAGGGTATTTGGTAATTTCAAACATTGTGGAACAAAATAAAATCACCCCTTGCCTCGGAGAGGATTCGAACCCAACACTAATAAAAAAAACAATAAAAGACCACTAATGCCACCCAACTACATGTTTCTCTATTATCAAACAACAATAATTGTCAAAAATATTAATCATCTTGTATTAGTTATTTTATTAATTTCAATTTAATTTTGTGTGTGCTTTCTCCCTTATAATATGGCTATGTGATATTGTGATTCAGCTTCTCTTTATTGGGAGAAAAATGAAGCACACATAAACAACTAAGGAGGATTACAAAGCGGGTATCGTAATATCAAGGATCACAATAATTAAATCAATTCACTAAGGATTTGATTGGGTTAGGCCATAATCAAGGAAAATATAAAAGATTATAATCAAAATCCAATTATTAAAAACTAATTAAGATAAACTTAATATATTGAGCTTGGATGCCCTCCAATATATATATATATATATATATTAAGAGCTATTATTATTATTATTATTATTATTTAGGGCCATTACAAGTAGGATATGTCTTGGGTGCCACAGATTCCTAACGAGGTTTCTGAAAAACAGAGACAAATAAGGATGCGAGTTGGTGGGGACAGGACGTTGTGGTTTTTTTTTAAAAAAAATTTATGTAAAATCCACCAAAACAATTTTTAATAGTATTTTAACATTTTTTGCCATATAGGATGATTCAGAAATATCAGGGATTAAGTTGCAATCGAGTCAAAACTTTAGGGGTTAAGTTATAATGAGTCAAACTCTAGGGATTGAATTATAAGTGAGTGAAAACTTTAAGGATAAAAAGATTAATTGTTTTCATTGTAATAAATGAAAGTTAGTTGGTTTTAACGGTATTGTCCCAATTTTAAAAGTTTATAGTTACTTTTGCTCATAAAAATAGTTTATGATTACTATTGCACTTTTAATAAAAGTTTAAGGTTATCTTAGTAGGAAAAAATTTTAATTTATCAAAACTTATGGGTTGCGAGTTATACTTTTTGAGGGACAATACAATATATATCTCCAAAAAGATGACTATGGGTGCTTATCTTAACCTCAACCTTCCACTTTAATTTTGACCATTTAATAAATTATTCCTAATCTTATTATATATTTTTATATTTTATTTAGAGATTTTCTCATAATAACTGAACTCAAAATATCTTATTTGTGCTTAATTGAAATTAAGAGTAAATATATCAAATTATGACTTAAAAGGGCAAAATTGTCAAAAAAAAAATTGTAATACTCTTAATCATTGATTTTTGAGAATATTTGATGTTGGTTTAATTGGTTTTTAATTATAAGTGCTTGAAAAATTGTATTAAGATTGAAAATGACAATTTGGTAATTGAATTTCAGAAATGACAGTTTGGTACCATGAATTTAGAAAACGGCAGTTTGATACAAGAGTTCAGCACAGCGTTTTAACAGCAGGTCTTTAGGTCTGATTCAGGGAAGCATCTGGATATATGCAGAAAAAGAAAGCGCCGCGGACTGGAAAAGGAGAGCTGTCCAAATCGATCTTCATCTTCTTTACCTTCGTCTTTGTCGCCGTCGACTCTCACCTTCACCACCATAGTCGCCAGCGACGCTCCTTCCACCATTAACAATCAGACCTGGAGCAAGCTGTCAAGACAGAGACACAGCCGCGTAGAAGGAAGCACAGCATCGACGTCCACCTGCCCCCTCACTGTACCTCACCTCCACCATCGTTATCTCTCCTACACACCACCGCCTCACCGTCCTAGCCCGTCAGTCGTGACCACAACTTCACCATTGCCGCCGGTGGGGCTCTGAAAACAGAGGGAACAACCGCAAGCACCATCGACAATCCTCTGGCTCCAGAACTCGGTTTTCGCTATCATCAACCGCTGGCTCCCATCTCGTCCTTCCTCTGCGATTTCTGACGATCTTCCCATCCTCTTTCATAATCACCCACAATCTGTCATTTTCATCATCGAATTTCTCCTTTGTTAATTGTTCTCTTGGCTGGTTTTTTTTAATCAAATGCCTCTTAATCCTGTTTTCATGAATTGCAGCACCTAAGCTCCTTTTCTCCAATAGCAATTAGTGGATTCTTGAGCTTGGAGTGTTCTAATATCTAATTTCTATATTTAATTTCTTGTATTAGTTAAATATAGGATCAGAGTGCTGGCAAAAAAAAAAAAAAAAAAAATTCTAGGATTAGAGTTTTATTAGCATGTTGGATTGGAGTTTTAGATTGAAGTTCCATACAATTTTTGAGACTAGATATGTATTTATTTTTAACTTTGTGCTTGGCATTTTGAAATTAGGGAAAATTCCTGAAAAATACCTCCGAAATAGTAAAATCCCTATTCAGTATTCTGAAATCCAAAATTTCGGGTCAGTACCATGTCAGTATGGATGAATAATGCGAGGGGCCAAAAGACGATTTTGCCCTTCAGCCCTCATTCCCTCCCACTTCAGAATAATAACACGAGGCTCTTAATTAACAACTCCCGATTCTTGATTAACAACTTCAGTTTCATCTTTTTATTTTCACAATAACAAAATCAGTCATGTTATTAATAATACCATATTCTACATTAACAACTCTAATTTCTTATTTCACAACTTCGTAATTTAAGTTTTAGGGCCAATAACAACACCTCTTTCTTCATTAACAACACCGTATTTTACATTAACAACACTATATTTGTGAGATGCGAATATGTGAAAGAATAAAGAGGAGTTGTTAATCAAGAATGAGGAGTTATTAATTAAGAGCCTCGTGTTATTATTCTGAAGTGGGCGAGAATGAGGGTTGAAGGCAAAATCGTCTTTTGGCGGCCCCTGCATTGTTCATCCGTACTGATAGGGTACTGATCCGAAATTTTGGATTCCAGAGCATCGAATAGGGATTTTGCTATTTCGGAGGTATTTTTCAGGAATTTTCCCTTGAACTTAATTATTAACAATTTATTATGTAATGACTTGGTTAAATTTGTGCTTGGAATGCTATGAAAATATTATGCTAGTATTGCAAGAGTTATTGAATACTTGTGTCTTGCATATCGTTAATTTTAATTGCTAGTGTTTAAATTAGGTTTCGGTTAGAGGGATTAATTTCTATCCTATGTGAAGGAATTAATTCACCTAATTCAAACTAACTCAAAAGGTCTTTTGAACAAAAAGTTATCAAGCTAACACATTCCCATTATCTTTTGAAGCAATGATGGATGAAATTCATTGTTCTAGGAGGTTTTATTATACCTTTCAAAATCAATTTTCATTCCATTATACTTTTATTCCAAAAATCCAAAAATATTAGTGTTTAAAGCATTTTTGTTTAATTGCAATTTAGTTGTTAGATAAAAAGCTCAAAATCATTTTTTTAACTTGTTTTATGTCAATCATCACACTTAGTTTCTAGGTAATTAATTGAAGGCTCTTCGAGAGACGATTCAGGATTACACCTTATATTGCAATCCTTGGTTTAATTTTGAGGAGGTTATCAAGACACCAAGCACACACACCTTCTTTACTAACTTAACTAACATTCCTAATCTTCTCAAATTAGTTAATTAAGTTTTACATTAAGAAAGAGAGAAGTATTATAACTAACACTTCCTAAAAATATTTAATATTGAAAAAGATCGCAGATTAAAAATTTCCAAACTGGACCATCCATATCAGATTTTGGATGGTTCAGATTTCATCACATTGATGAAAACGTTGTGCTCATCTGTGAATGAGGATGCATAGATTGGGGGGAAGAGAACCTCTTCTCTTCCCTTACACTCCCTTCAGATTTAAAAAGATGAAACATGGTTGGCATTTGAAAACTATTTACCTGCAACTAATTCAATGCAATGGAAAATACCTATTTTTGGGATTAGTATAAAAGGGGAGTATGAATGCAACGATTAGGGGCTCTTGAGGCAGAGCATTAGTGACAAAGCATTGGTTCACTTCATTATGGGGTTAAAGATGTGATTAGGGTTTATTCAAATAAGTGGAATTGTCTCACACTAATGTGTAAACTACTCTGCACTAACAAACTCAATCACCCCAACACTTACGAATACACGTATCAAGATCAAGCTCTAATTATAGTAGAGTCACGGTGCCAGACTAGTTATGCTACTCCATATTGACAAATTAACTCAATCCTCACATGTATATATATTAACATATGTTAGGTTACTTTAGCCATATAATTTTCCCAAATCACAATTAGTGTGATTAAAGTGGATTCAGTATTGCCGGTTCCTTCAATGCAAGTTCTAATTAATGGAATTACCCACATTAACACGCAAACAACTCACATCAATGAGCTCTAACGGCACGATCATGCATTAATATAATTCTCAAGCAAATTCTAAGCTATTAACTCCTTCAACGTACAATTGTCGAAGACTTAACATCATAGAATTCAACTGAAGAAATATATTAAAATATGAAAGTACCAACAACCATAAAATCCAATCCAAAATCACAACTGAAGCTCACAATCATGGTGTCTCAATCTCAATAACACATATAGAATGGAGATCTAGAGTTAGGAAAATTAAAATACATGTATTAGATTCAAAATATATTGGATTGACTAAAGGGGTTGTTTGACATGAGGGGAGGGGAGGGGAGGGGAGGGAAAGTGGAGGGAGGGAAAATTTTGTCACTTGGATTTAAAAAGTTAAAAGAAAAAAGTGGGGTTAAAAAATGAAAAATGGAGATGAAATATTCAATTTTTCATTGAAAAACTCAAAATACAAAGTGTACAACAGATATTCTTTTCAGGATCATTCTAAGTACACAGAACAAGACATTACAAGCTTACAACACACAATCAAAAACAGATTTGCCAGGCAAAAAACCACATGATATCCTCCTTGAAAGTTAATCAACTTCTTCAATCTTTGGTCCAACACCACCAGAGGATGATTTGCTGTAACCACCATTAGGCATGCTTGCACCGTTGTCCATGGGCACATCACCACCACCCCAGGCCACCTTGATACATCTTGGCTATAATGGGCTGCATAAGCCTTCCAATTCCTTCAATTTGTCCTCAAACTCATCCACCTCTGGTAATTGGTTTCCATCAAGCCACTCAATTGTTTCATCAATTGCCTTCTCAATCTTCTGCTTATCTGCCGGATCCAATTCCCCTGCATATTTCTCATCCTTGATAGTGTTCCTCATGTTGTAGGCATAGTTCTCAAGAGAGTTCTTGGCCTCCCCCTTCTTTTTCACTTCCTTATCCTGTGCCTTGTACTTCTCTGCCTCCTGCACCGTCCTCTCTATCTCTTTTTTGCTCAATCTACCTTTGCCAGGAGTAATAGTAATCTTGTTCTTCACTCCTGCTGTTTTATCCTCTGCTCACACATTCAATATACCATTTGCATCAATGTCAAGGCACACACTGATTTGAGGAACTCCTCTTGGTGCCGGAGGGAAACCCATGATCTCGAATTTCCTGAGCAAGTTGTTTTCCTTTGTTCTTGCCCTCTCTACTTCATGCACCTGAATTAGCACTCCAGGTTGGTTATCAGAGTAAGCAGAGAAAATTTGTTCCTTCTTAGTCAGCATCGTTGTGTTTCTGGGAATCAACACTGTCATAACACCTCCTGCAGTTTAAATACCAAGGATGAGAGGGGTAACATCAAGCAGAAGCAAGTCTTGAACCTTTTGGTTCTCTTCACCACTCAAAATTGCAGCTTGCACGGTAGCACCATAAGCCACGGCTTCATCAGGGTTTATGCTCTTACACAGCTCTTTTACATTGAAGAAATCCTGCAGAAGTTGTTGTACTTTTGGAATCCTTGTAGTGCCACCAACAAGAACAACCTCATGAACTCTAGTCTTGTCAATCGTAGAGTCCCCAAGACATTTCTCCACAGGTTCCATGCATTTTCTGAACAAGTCCATGTTCAATTCCTCAAACCTTGCTCTGGTACTTGTAGAGTAGAAATAAATACCTTCGCAGAGAGAATCAATCTCAATTGTCGTCTAAGCTGTTGAAGATAAAGTCCTCTTTGCCCTCTAACAAGCATTCCTCAATCTTCTCAGAGCTCTTGCATTAGTGCTAATATCCTTCTTGTGCTTCCTTTTGAACTCTTGCACGAAGTGATTCACAAGCCTGTTGTCAAAATCTTCTCCTCCCAAGTAAGTATCACCAGCTATGGCTTTCACTTTGAAAATCCCCTCTTCAATTGTGAGCAGTGAAACATCAAAAGTTCCACCCCCAAGGTCGAAAATAAGAACGTTCTGTTCACCAGACCTCGAAGCCATACACTGACACAGCTGTAGGTGGTGTCGAGGTCGATGCCAATAGCCTTTCCTTCCGTCCAGGCCACCATTGATGCAAGAAAGCTATTCTATGCATAGAGGAAGATAGAATGTGTGGATTATGAAGGAAGAAGAAACACCGATGAATGAAGTTGATTGTACGTCAGGCGTTCATGATGGCCAATTTCAGAATCAGCTTTGATTGGGAGCGAAGACATGGAGAGGAGAAATATATAGGAAGAAAGACGATGGTGAAGAAAATTCGAGAGGTTAGTAGAAACGACAGTTTCGAAGAGAAATGTAAAACGGGAAATAGGTGCGACTAGATTGTTTTGGAGAGAAGACGTCCGACTGAATTTCGTGTTTTACATGAGACGGTTTCGGGTTTTAATTCACGCCCTCCGTGTCTGTCTTTTTAATCAATATTATTGGCTCATTTAATTATTTATATTTTTAAAATTATAAATTAAAAAAAAAAAGACCAGAAAATATCACTTAAATTTTAAGATCCCAAATTAGTCTTATTGCTTACAAGAGTATAGGTATTGACAATAAGAGTATAGTAATTGACAACTCATTTTAGTAGAAAATCACTAATATGGAATTATGAAGTTCTAATGGTATTTTTTTGTCTTATTTTCTTATAAATTTTATTATATTTTTTTACCAATATTTTATTATCATCATTTAAAATATTTTTTAAAATAATATTACCATATTATAATGCTTATTTATAATAGCAGTTAAATGGATTGTATATTTAATTTAATACTACATTGAATAATTTAACATCATGAAATCAAATGAATAATTAATTGGATAGATAAAATTGAGTATGGATAAAATTATAGAAAAAATTCAAATCTATTTTTTCCTCATGATTTTGTTCTTAAATTATTAGAAATTATAGAGTAATATATTTTATAATTTTAACAAAAATACAATTTTAAATTGAAATCACTTTTAGGTTTTTAAAAAAAAAAAATAAATTTAATGTTTTAATTAATTGGAAAATTAGGGAGAAGAACCAAGGAAATTGAATATTTATTAAAAAAGATCTTAAAAATTATAATTATTTTTGAAAACTAAAAATTAAAATATAGATTTTCAATTACAAAATTAACTCTAACTAAAGTCTCTACACTTTTTCTAACATCAACTATTTGATGATTATTATATAAAGGTGCATTCAACACTATAAATTAATATTGAAGTTATAATTAGCACTATAAATTATTTGTTAGCATAATTTTAGCCCAATGAAATAAAAATGGTGCAATTCCACCACAGATTAACAGATTCTTTAACTCTGTTTGATATGATTGACGGGTGGAATTTTTTTTTATTTGATAATGACAAGTAATTTATAAAATGCCACCTGTATAACAGAAAACCTTCCCCTCCTTCTTGCTTGTTTGCTCACGGGCAGCAAGGCGGCCACAACCCAACTGTAAAGAGCCCTAGAGTTGATTTCAGCATATTAATTAATCACAACCAATGATTCGCAAGTGAAATACAATTTAATCAGATTAAATCCAAAACCTGGAAAAAACAAAAATCATGATTTTGTGAACAAAACCCAACAAAAATCAACTACAAAACTCTAGGTTTAGCAGCAAGAATAGAAACGCAAAGAATGTCAAACAAGATTTGGAGCAAACTTGAGAACGATCTGTTGCAAACAAACCTGAGTATCAATGGAGGAGGCTCTATCAGCATTGAGGAAGATGGAGATGGAATCATGATTAGGAGTGTGATTGGGGGAATAAATCATGACTGGGGATGGAGCTTTGTTGGCGTCGAAGAAAGAGGCTCCGCCGGAAGAATACAGTGGAAGGGGGTCCGGAAAGGGGTAAAAGGGAATGGGTCACTAAATTACATGTCATTAATAAAATAAAAAGAAATGCCACATGTCCATTAAACCAAAAAGAGTTAAAGAATATGTTAACTTGGGTGGAATTGTACTATTTTTATTATATTAGGGATAAAATTACATTATTAAATAGTTTAGAGTGTTGGGTGTACCTTTATCCATTATTAATTGATGTTCTCTTTTGTAAATCATTTGTTACTTGTGTTACATTTTTGAAACTTATTCAATATTATTGTATTTGAAATTTATTTTCAGGAATTTGATTTAGTGATAATAGAGAAGCTAAACAAATCGTCCTAAATCAAAATTTCAAGATAAAGTGTAATAGTAGAATTTTTTGTGATTTTTAAAAGTTTTTAAAATGATCAAAACCTAGAAAGAGGTAAATTTCTAATTATGTTTAGATTTTATATGCTACTTTAATTTAGGTAACTTTTAAAAATAATCTCACATACATGAAAGAAAATATCATAAAAATATTGAGTTGCATCTAGATATTTTTTATCAATATATATATATATATATATTTTTCAAATTTGATAACTACCAGTCAAATAATTGATAAGGTTAGAGAAAATGTAGGGAGTTTGATTAGAGTTAATTTCATAATTAAAAATTTATATTTTAATTTTTGATCCTTCAAAATAATTACAATTATTTTAGATCCTTGTCAATAAATATTTCTTTTCTTTAGTCTCTCTCCCTAATTCTCCCTTAATTAAAATATTTTCAGCTAAATGATTTTTGGCTTACATTTAGCTAAAAGTGTTTAATTTAATAAAAGATTTTTTTTTTTTTTATGCAACAATAACATATATCCCCAACCTACGTGAAAGAATTATTCTTGCTTCTCTAAAACCATGCTCGAATAAAAGTCCTAAAACCATATTTGCTGACACATGATCAATATTGGAAGGTCATATTCTACTAGCTAGGCTTTTTCACCAACTAGCACTTACTCCCCGCCCTGCATGCAATTACTTTTGCCAATATAAAACATAATTCAGATCATTTTAATTCAACAAACTAAACGCTCAATTCATCATATTCTAGATGCATACAACAAACACAAACACGTCTATTAGGTGGATGAAGAAAACAAAGTTAATTACTGAATGACTACAATATTCAAGCAACAACACAAACTTCTGGAAACCTCCTTCTACTGAGACTATATTGTTCTGCTACTCATATCATTGCCATTAGTTGGGACTTCTGTATTCCGGAGACACGTTGCCAACCAGCACTGTCACCCATTTCGTAATCTACAACATAAAGCAGTTTATAAAACATAGATTAAATGCGTTTATTGTCAATATTTCAACAACCGTGTATAAACCATAAAGGCATTAAACCAGAACAACGACTTTAGATCAAGAAGTTCATTCCCTCCATAAGGAACCTCTAAATTTGGGAATTTTGAAATTTGAAATGAAGGTGAACACTTCTTAGTGATGACAGGGACGAATGATGCTTTTGTACAGCTAAGAGCTGGGTAACTTGTGATGCAAGAAGGAAAGTACGGTGAGGAACAGCTCCAGATTTAGACAAAACATAATGCATGGTTATAGAAGGGAAGATTGTGTGTTGGGCATAGCTATTATGGACTCTCGTCCCTATGCATATCATTCCTGTAGCAATATATTCCACAAGCGCATCTGCATGAGGAGGAAGGTTAGTCAAAAGGTGGTTAGATAAGTTTGGACATTGAGGTAGAGAAATGGGAAAAAAGAATAGCCATCTGTGTATACCTGCAGCAGCTGGGGTAGCATATGTTGGACCTGTCAGTGTACATAAATGCACATGG
This sequence comes from Inga oerstediana, assembly GCA_963210345.1. Taxonomy (NCBI): domain Eukaryota; kingdom Viridiplantae; phylum Streptophyta; class Magnoliopsida; order Fabales; family Fabaceae; genus Inga; species Inga oerstediana. Next base: position 21,923,931 of record OY723408.1, on the reverse strand, counting down.
ACAAAAAGGAAGAAGACAATATTTGACAGTGGCTACAAAGATACAGGATAATAGAGCATATTCATGATCAAGGATGGTCTATTTTGAACTTTAAACGATGAAGTATGAGGCTAACATAAAACTGTTATATGAATATATTGTATACAGACAAAATTTGGAGGCACAATAGGAGGCGAGTGCAGCTTTAGAAATCTACAGACGAAAGAAACCACAACTATGAAACATCCCATACATGGTTATATAACCTACTAAACATGTAAAGAAGACAAAAGGAAAATAGTCTGCAGAAAGTAGCTTGAGATAAACAAACAAAATCCATTAAATCACACGTTTGTACAGAAAAGGAACAACATTAGATAGACCATTTGAAGGGAAGTCTGAACGTTAGCATGTTTAAAAACTTGGAAAGAAGACTACATTGATATGACCCTTTCAGACGATAATAAAAAGTAGTGTCAATACATTGAGCTGTGAAAAAACAATTGCAGGGTTAACTGAAACAGAAATAAAACAGAACAACAATGACGCAGGGGATGACTGGGGGGTTGGTGGTTGAAGAAGTAGGTGCCACCATTGTTGACTCTTGTAATATTATATTGAACAATTAGTACTATAAATAGGTGGTTTATTTTCATTGTAAGCCATCCAAAAATTGAATAAACATATTTGATATTGGTTCTTGTACCATTAACGCCACCATCTATGCAGGGAGGTTAAACCAAATTAAAGTAAATTGGAGAAGGTAGCATGAGGAATATGCTAATGCGTTTGGTACACCACCATTTTGCAGATTGCATTCTAAGGAAAATTTTTCATGTTAATTGTCAACTAACATCCACAACACCAACTATCATAAAGGTATTTGAAATCGGTCAGTGTGACTACTGTTAGACTCCTATCAAATTCCCAACTTGATTGTTTTTTGGTGAGTTTAAGCATGTCATTTTATATATTTGATTTCACACTACCGGAATGGAATCAATACCATTCAATTCCCATGAGATAATATTTGCACGTACTAAACATCACACACTCAAAAGTTTTGTGAGGACTTTTTGTCTACAATTGGAGACTTTTTTTACCCTTAAGAATATTTGTCTATCACTTTACTTTTTTGGCAAAAAATAAATAATAAAAAGTGCACTATAAGATCCCCTCATACCGAAATAAATAAAACAATAGAAAAAGAAGATAATGAAACTGCCTGCCATTTTTACCCTAATGTTTTTCAGGTTTGTCATGTATGTGAATGTATAATAATAAGTGTTGTGAATTACTTTTTTATTTGTATTTCAAATGAATGCATAATTTCCTTTTTCACGCTATAGTTAATTCATGTACAAAAAGCACCTTTGACTACAATTCAAAACACTTCTCCGCTTCCTCTTTTACTACCATGTGGGTTGGATTCAAACTACTGAGAGAAAATGTTAATAAAAAACAACATAACCACTTTGTAATTTATTACTTGAGCCTCTTCCATTGGAAATCCCTATGAGACCTACAACCCAGCTGCTTGACAAAAGTCAATAAACACGATGATCAATGAGGATTTAAATGATAATGATGCAAGGAACAAAATTGTCTAAAGTTTCCTCTTACTCACTAACAGCTTCCGCATAACAAAAGCTGCTACATTACAATTGCCATTTTAAGTAACATATTATCTTTTGGAAGCTCTATCACCATTTAAAAAATTACATACCTTTCACATGTGGATAGCTGGACGAAGAAAACTCTGTTTCCTAGCCATGTGCTGTCCATTTGGGAAGATAAACATTTGAAGCACACAATATATCATAGGTTAAGCCACCCTTATTTCTCAAATGCCGCTACAATTAAACGGAGGATTGTAAATTACTTTTGTGTTCAATACAGTTTTGCAATCACTCAAAAGCATGAATAATGCACCTCTAAAAATATAACTCACATTTATTATACTGAAAATTTATAAAGCACTCAGCTAGGTTGTAACCACTCAATATTACAAGTAAATGTGTACTGTCTACCATAAGAAGAAGAGGACGTACTGGTATGGAGTGAGTGGGAGTGGGTTTGCATGATTTCAATGTGATTTCATTATCATCTAGTAGTGAAGTACTGTCAAATTCATCTTTATTCTTGTCCACGTTCAACTTCTGCTTTTCTTGTAAAGGTTTATGTTGTTCCTTTCTCATCAATTCAAAAGAAGCTGGAAACTGTAGGCGGAAACGTAGCAGCAACCTGGTGTAATAAGAACAAATGATTGAGTCGCGCTGAAGGACACTGTTCTTAAGAGTTATTCTGTGACCACCGGCAGAGAGGAAGCGGCACTCCCTAGGATTAAACAGACCCTTCTTGATTTGTATCAAGGCAACAAAACTGGTGAAACGTCTGACAACAACAGTGCATTAAAAAAAAGAGAGACAGAGCATAAGGGAGGGTTTTTCATACATTCCGATTGCTCCATCTCTCACCTATTTATAGTCGTGAGTCAAAGAGTGAAAAGGCACACACACACACCGAAAAACACATCCCTTGGAGACCTAGGAGACACACCAAACAGAACGAGTCTCTTGGACAAACGTTTGACCGTTGGCAATTTTTCAGTCCTGAAGAGAAACGGTTTTGAAGAGCACAAAATAGGGGTTTATTGGTTAGTCTCAAAATAAATAAATAAATAAAAATATTTTTGGACGAAAAGTATTTTTAGATATCCAAAAATATTTTCACAAAAAGTGCCACTACCACATTTAACTCTCGTGTAGTAGAGAATCGCCGGATTTCAACTACGTTTGCCTTTTGGTAGCCTGTTGTTGTGCGTGTGAACTCACCAATCTTGTAGGCCTCTTTACATGCCCAAAATAGTGTAGTGATATATATATGTTTGTGTTCCCTTAGCCCCAAAGCAATATGAGACTTATTTCTTTGACACACCCACTAAAATATTCATATTTTACAATAGAAGCAAAGTAACCAACTCCTGAATTCAATTTTTTCGGAGGTTAACTTCATAATGGCCAGCACAAAGGAAACCAAGACTTCATAAAGCCAAAAAGAGAGAGCAGTTACTGCCTTTCCAGCCAAAATTGGGATAAAATGTTACCTCTTCTTTTTCTCTCCTCTTCTACCCTGTCCTCACTGGTGTCCTCTGAAGAATCGAAAGTTTCTTCAATAAATGAGCCACTATTCCTATGTGAGTGAGGTGCCTAGAAAACATGAGACCAAGAACATACATGAAGTTTGAGTACATAAAATTACTTACAATTACAATCCTTTGAACAGTTTCAAAGCTATAACTAAATTTGGTAAATGTAGCATAATTCACCAACATATAGCTAACACAAATATAACAACTAACCTAATAAGGCCAAGGAGGATGATATGGCTCATTTGCACATTCTACAGAACAATGACAAATTCTTCCCTTTAGCACACATTATTAGTCTGCAGGATGGGAAAGTTTTTCCAATACCATGAGCCCAAAATCTAAGTTCTTCAAGTTAGAGACCAAACAATTAATTACAAGCTTCAAATGGGGACTTTAAATCTTTTAATGTATCCTTTTTCTAGAAAAACACATTCACGTTTAAATAGAAACTCATAAGAAGAAGAAGCAAGAACAACCCCGGTGAATAACATGTTGACAAGGGAAAAGATTACCTTCAAGAATAGAAACGAATCCGTGTCAAAATTCCTTTGATGAAGAGAATTTATATAGCAAACCCAAATTATATTTGGGGTCTTTTCCAATCTGAAAACTCTAATGAAGAAAGCAAACCCATAAGCAAACACGATTGTTAGAGAATTAGTGTAATTAGTAAATTATGTATTAGGATAGAAAATGTTCTAGAATGTTTTTATTCTTATTTGTACAGCTAGGAAGATAACATGTGTATCATTCATTGTGGCAGAATATTCCCCTGCCATACCTCTGTTATTCCTGAAATCTGTTATATAGATTTGGTTATAAATACAAGGAGCTTGAGGTCACAATAATTGCCTTCGAACATTCTTCTCTCATTTGCCTAAATTGTTTCCTGGTATCAGAGTGATACCCTAGCCGTCATGTCGCTGTTTGCTAATGGTTTCAGTGGCTCTACTTCTTCTACTGCTATGAACTCCTCTGCTAATATGACGGTGAGCAAATCCTATTCTGTCTTTAGCTCTTATAGTCAGGCCACCTCTATCAAGCTGGATAGAGGTAATTTCTTGGTCTAGGAATCGGTTGTCTTGGGACTCATCGAAGGAAACAAGCTTCAAGGTCATGTTGATGGCACTGGTACTATTTCACCTCATTTGATCACAGATTTGACTAGCACTAGAACAATTTCAAATCCTAAGTATGAAGAATGGTATGTAGTGGATAGTATGCTAGTAGGATGGCTATGCAATACGATGATTCAAGATGTAGGTGCTCAACTCCTACACTCTAAACCTGCTGAAGATGTCTGGTTTAGAGCAAGATCTTTGACTTGTGCATCATCCAAAGCAAGAGTTATGGTGTTTAAATCTAACTTACATCAAACACGCAAGAACTCACTGAAAATGGAAGAATATTTGTTCAAGATGAAATATATATCATATCAACTTGCTTTAGCTAGGTCCCCAATTTCAACAAATGAGCTGATTCTTCATACACTCAACGGGCTTAACAGCGATTACAATGCAATAGTTGTTAAACTTGTTGATCAAGCAACTCTGATATGGGTGGAAGCTCAAGCCTCTTTGTTATCATTCGAGAGTCAACTTGAGCAGCTCAATTCCTTCTTGTCTTTGTCAATCCAGCCTACAGCCAACATTTCTCAATCCGATAGACGTCGTTTTTCTAAAACTAATCGTGGATCTAGTGGTAACTCATCGCGAGGTTCTCAGAGTTCTAAAGGAAGACAATTCAGAGGGTGTCACAATAGTTATAGTAATAGTAATCATCCTTATTATAATGTCAATGATCATGTTGGGTATCTTGTGAAGGACTGACTGTTACTATCTGTAATATCCCAAAAAGTGATTAAGGGCTAATGACTTTAAAAGTGGATATAATTATTGTTGAATAAACACTTTTGGAGAATGTGTGATGGGAATTTGGATATTTTAATGATTCCAATGGCTTCCTTGTCAAAATTCATGTGGGGAGAGTGTTTATTGTGAAATTGGAACCATTGGGAACAATCGTGCTAAAGTTGAAAACTCTGTCCATTGAAACTCTGTACAGGGCAGCCAATTTGTATGGACGTTTTAAATAGGCAAATGGTGTCTAAAAATTATGAAATTTTCCAGTATTAAAGTTCACATGTCAAGCTTCAAAATGAACATATAATTTGTATCATTTTGATTTGTGACCTAAGAGTTTTGGATTTTTGAAGTTTGCCCAGCGAAATTAATTATTTTCTGGAACAGTATGCAAAGATTGAAATTCTGGGAATTTTGTGGTGATTTACAGTAATGGCAAATATTTTTCCTATGAAGAGGACTTAAATATATTTCATTTGGCTTTGGGATCACCTCATTTCGATTTTTCTAGAATTAGTTATGATTTTTCAAAGTTAGGGCAGAAAATCTGCCAGAATTTCTGAGAAATCCGAAAATGGGAAATTAAAAATTATGACATCATCATATTGTATGATGACATCAACATGGAATTAAAACCAATTACACCATCTTCATCAGCCATTCCCGACCCATTTCACAGAAAAAAAAGACGTGAAGAGAGCTTGGAGAAAAGAGAGAAAAAGAGGAAGAAATCTCGCAAGGTAAGCCGATTTCTCCGACGATCTAGCTCCTAACGCGTATAACTCCGACTCTAAGCTACTCCTCTTTATTCTTTAAGGTTGTGAAGCTCAAAATTTGGTGTTTCAAAGAGGCTAGGGTTCAGCCAAATTTGAGAAAAGCTAGAAGGAGCTTGAGGTAACTTCCAAACTTTCGTATATTGCTTATTCTGGCTACTGTGGGCAATTTAATCGGTGAAATTTCGCCGGATTGCCATTGGTTTTAAAGTTTGGAAATGATGTGGCCTAGGGGTTATGCTGCCCAAATTGGGTCTTAATGTTAGTTGTAACCTAATGTAATGGTTAATAAAGTGGTTAGGAGTAGAAAGGAACGCGTTTACGGAGCCGAAATCGTAAAACCCCAATTTTTCCCGGAGAACATGTATATTTCGGCCAAGGCTGTAAATGGGTCTTAGAGTTGGATTTTCAATGATTTGATGATTCCATTGGATTCAGTGGGCGAAAATAGGTGGGGTTACAGTTGGGCACTTTTTCAAAAAAGGCCGAGAAAGCATAATTACGGAAACACCCCTAAAACCCTAAAAGTAGGGCTGCCAAGGGCAATTTCGTAATTTAACATTGAATTTGATAATTCCGAGTCCGGAAATTGATTCCTTGGGCGGAAATATGTTAGGATAGCCCATATTAGAATTTCGAGAAAAGTGCAACCGGTCCGGGTATGGCGGGCCCAGGCCGGGTCCCCGGGGGTATTTTTGTAAATTTTCATTATAGACTCATATAACCCTAAGTAACACTATGGAAGTGTCTAAATAGTGCATTTGGAATTGTAGGATTCGATATTTGCCGCCCTCGTGAGCCAACTACGCCAGCGAACGTCAGAAAGGAACGAGGTAGTGACTTTTCTTTTGTACCATATATGATGCATTGTATGTGTGTTATATCGTTGATTTGTAATGAATTCGTATGCTGCGACATCTGTGGATTTGTGTTAGCACTGTCATTCCAATAGTCCCTGAGTAGCTAACAACGGTTCGGGTTAGGCGGTGTGCCTTCCCGGCGGAGAAAGGGGATGAGGGTGGAGTGTGATTTGTGGTGCTGCTGCTGTATGATGATTTGCTTACATGCTGTGTGCTTATGTGTGGTATAAATGTTTTGTTACTACTGGGATTCTCTTGAATCTCATTCTTTCCTTTAACTAACCTTTCAGACAGGGCGAGTGGCTCTAAGGAGAAGCGTACGACCCGGAGCGGTCAGAATCCTGTAGGGACATTTATTTTGGTTATATTGGTTAAACTTGTTGGACAGGGTGTCTGTATATTATGTTGGTTGTAAAGAATAGTTGAACGTAGTTGTGTAATCCCCTATATGGAGGTTGTAAACCCTTTTTGTGTATGAATGGAACCCGGGGGTTGTCGGGATTGCTATTAGATATTCTGATATGAATGAATGTGAATTAACTGCACAGGTGATTATATTCGATAATTGAACTTGAGACCGGAATAGGAAAGAAGTTTTGAAAATTTTATAAAGTCCCTACTTCACAGGGAGTTCTAAATGAGTTTTGAACTATTCGACGGTCTCTAAACCAATTTAATTACGTAATATCGAATTATAATTACGCTATTTAAGGCAGGGGGTTACTCTAGCTCAAGTGGTAGTGGGAATGCATTGAGGCGCTACTTACCCCCAGGTAGTGGCTTCGATTCCCACGGAGGCGAAAAATCTCGCTTGGGGAGCGAGGGACTCTTGTGAGTCCTGGGTCGACGTAGTGTACCCAGCCTCTCCGCACCCGGTTGGTGGGAGAGGGCACCAACCGTTGTGGCCCAGTGGGGTGAGACGGCGGTGGGGTGTGACACTATCAATTTGATAAGAATTTCCAATCGGCATCACATAAACGAACTGGTTATAATCATTAAGCTTTCTATGCAAGCCCACATACAATTAATGATTCCGCATGGTATATGGATAATGGAGTGAATTTTCATGTAACACCAGATGTTGAGCAACTCGATTATGTAAATCCTCCTAGTAAGTTGAAAAATCTCATAACTTACAGGTTAGAAAGCAAATGTGGTTGGTATTGGATCTCCTGCTCTTATTTGTTTTAATTCCACTCTTTATATTAAAGATGTGTTACTAGCATCTTCAACTACCAAAAATCTTATGGGCGTTAATTATTTATTAGAAGATAACAGTGTTGATATAAACTTCACTATGTCAGGTTGCATTGTTAAGGAGAAAATGACAGGGAAAACATTGTTCCAAGGGACACCAAGTCAAGGAATATATCCAATGGGTAAGGGAAGTAAAGCTAGGAATAATGTTCAAGCTCAAGGTCTTGCTGCAGAATTTCAAAATGAAGATAAGGGAGTTTCTTTTATGGCATTACAAACTTGGTCATCCTAGTTGCAGGATTTTGAAACAAGTCTTAAATAATTGTAATGTCAAAGTTGATGTTAATGAGAAATATGTTTGTGAATCTTGTCATTTGGGAAAATGTGAACAACTTCCTTTGACAAAATCAGTGTCGTATGTGCCCTCTCCTTTTAACTTAATTTATACTGACTTATAGGGTCCATCACCAATTCAGTCATCAAATGGTTCTCGGTATTATATCCACTTCATTGACGATTATAGTCAATTTGCATGGTTTTACACTTTAAAGCATAAAGGCGAAGTAGTTCATGCCTTTAAGCACTTCCAAGCTCTTATTGAAAAGCGGTTTAAGTATAAGATTAAAGGACTACAATGTGATAACGGTGCTGGGTATAAACCAATAATCACCATTGGTTAAAATTCTGGTATTAATGTCAGATTGACTTGTCCTTATACCTCCTCTTAGAATCGCCTAAGCTCGAATGCCTCTTGTTTACTATGTAAAAGCTTTCCAAACAGTTGTGTTCTTGATAAATAGATTGCCAACACATGTGCTTCATGGAAAAACGCCTTTGTTTCAACTATACAAACCAGAACTGAGCTATAATGAGATTCAACCATTCAATTGTGCTTGTTACCCCTATCTCAAACCATATAAAACTCATAAAGTTCAATTTCATAGTCCAAAGTGTGTGTTTCTTAGACTAGTGCTACAACATAAAGGATTTAAGTGTCTTGGTGCCACTGGGAAAGTCTACATTTCAAGACATGTAGTGTTTGAATCTTCTTTGTTTCCTTTTGCTACAGGGTTTCTAAATCGACAAACATCAACTTTGAGTGATGACTATATGATTCCAATGATGATAGCTCCTTTACACTCGTTAATGATAGCTGCTAGAAAAACCACCACTAATGTAGGTGTATCAGCATCTTAAGATTTTGGCTCTCCGGATTTAAATGATCAAACTTGAACAGATATGGATAATGACATTAGTTTATCACACTATCACAGGCTTTGTCTTCACCAATTGCTAATCTAAGTCCACAAGCCCAAGTCTTGGCCCAATCAGAATCAGTCCCATCCAGCCCTGTAAATGTCCATCCAATGGTTACATGGGCAAAAGCTGGAATAATTAAACCCAAGTATCCTTTTGTAGGATTTTCGCACGCTAATAACTCAAACTCAGTAGCTGAAGCACAGGAACCCCAATCAGTCTCAAAAGCATTAAATTTTTATAGAGAAAAGCAATGGAGGATGAGTTTATGGTACTTAAAAAGAACAAGACGTAGGTTCTGGTTCCTTTCAACTGATCTTAAAAACACATTGATTGTAAATAGGTTTTCAAGACAAAATTTAAGCCAGATGGTGCCATTTTAAAACCCAAAGCAAGATTGGTGGCTAAGGGTTTCCAACAAGCATCGAGGATTGATTATAGAAAAATTTTAGCCCAGTGATCAAACAACTATGATTCGTGTAGTACTCATGATTGCGCTCACCTTCAATTGGGAAATTTGGCAGCTCAACGTAAATAACGCGTTTCTAAATGGATATCTTCAAGAAGAGGTGTACATGCGATAACCTGAGGGATTTCATGATCCAACAAAGCTGAATCATGTTTATAAGTTAATCAAGGCAATTTATAGTTTGAAGCAAGCACCTAGAGCTTGGTTTGATAGATTACATTTTACTCTACTTCAATGGGGATTCAGAAATGCTAGAAGTGACATCTCACTATTTTATCTTTAAACTCATAAGTTAACTGTCTATATTCTGATTTATGTTGATGATGTCTTGGTGACTAGCAATGATGCCATGTTTCTGCAAAAGTTTATTCATAAACTGAATACCTTATTTGCCATAAAGGATCTAGGAATGATATACTATTTTTTGGTTCTGGAAGTTTATTGTGATAGGAATAGGATTGATTGAACCATATTTTTATAAGCTTTTTCATGATTAATTTGGAATTTTTAATGCATATCCTAGAACACTATTACATAATTAAGCACTAATTTATGTTAGGGACATTTGTATTGAATTAAGTGTAATTAAGGGCAAAATGGTCATAATTTGTTCATTATTTATGCTAATGATTTCTTGGACTTTTGATGCTATCTCATGCTCTAATCTTGTATTGTAGGTGTTTAAGAAGAAAGTTGAAGATTTTGAAGGGTCAGAATTAATTATTTTGAGGACTGGAAAAAATTACAGAAACTATCCCTACAATTTCTGAAAAATTGCAAATTTGTGAAGAAAAGGGATAAGGGAAAGTTACAGAAAAGCACCTAGAAGTTTTAGAAATTACAATTGCCCTATAAAGTTTCAAATATTCAGTTTAGTCCCTCCAGAAATTTTTAAAGTTGGGAAATAGGTCGTTGGTCAAAACTATCTAGGTCAATTGACCGAAGCTTTCTTCTTGACTTGACAGTCTCGACATTATAGAGCTTGGAGCGCCGTGAGTTGCTGTGGGGGAGACACACCTTTAAAGCTGAAAGGCAATTGTTTTCTCCACATCCCTTCACTCTACCTTTGCCTCCTTCTTTCCTCGTGAGCGAGCCTTGCTTCTCCTTCGCCATACACCTTTGTCACCGCTGAGATAGAGAGCTCATATTTGGAAAACATAGAACGTCAGTGACCATTCTCATGCCATATACAGTGGCAAGAGAGCTTGAAGAGAGAGCTTTGATCGGAGAGTGAAGAGGAAGAAACTACATCCACTATCACCACGGTCATCTTCCTCCTCCTCCAGCCACGATTGTTGCTCCTCAATTCTTCACTATCACCACTATTTGGTTGCCTTCTTCTCTATTTTCTCTCTACCACCATCACTTTCTTCCGCTGAGCCATTATTTCTAGTGAAATACTTTGACTTCTAGCAAAGTTTTGATATCTATGTCTAGTTATGAGTTTTCCGGCGAGTTCATAAATTTTCTGGCAAGCTGAGTTTTCCGACGAGATTCTGAGCTTTGATTATTTTAAAGCAATGAGAGGATGATTCCTTTGCTTCTTGGTAGTAAAGACTTGTGCTTGAGCTCAATGAACTACATAGGGGAGTTATTTAGTTTAATTCATTTTCTTATTTGTATATTTTGATTACCTATGTCTTAGGATTATCTTTATGTATTGTTGAGACTTGATTACTGATTGAATAGTCTTATGGATTAAACCTATGTAATTGGATTGTATTTTTGTATTGTTGGATTTATATATATATACACATACACACTTTTCTTATTGATTCAATGATATTGTGTTATCTACGTTCGTTTGTTAGATAGTATGATTGACTTGGACCAATTGAGTGTCATGTTAGTACAATGATATCAAGAGGAAACTAGTTATATTTATCCATTTCAATTGCATATTAAGTAGTTCTAAATAGTCCCTAAGTAGTTATTATTTGCTGTGTTCATAGGAGTAATCACTAATTAGGAACACTAGGATCAAGTGTTATCTTAGGGTTTTCCTTTAGACTTCATGAATTTTTAACTCTCATAACCTTTTTAAGCAAGGATAGTCACTACTCCATTTCCAAGAGCATTTATTATACATTTCATACTATTTTCATACTCCATCCCATTTCTATAAAGAATTATGATTTAATTTCATTGCATCCAATTAGTTGTAGTTAAAAAATATTTTTAAAATAAACCCCATGTTTTCTTGCATTATGGCATTTAGATTACTTAGGTTTCAATAAAAGGCTCATCAAGAGAGAACAATCATAGGCTTGTCTATACGTAATCTTTAATTAATTTTTGATTGTGGACCCTAAGGCTAACGTACAAAAGGCCCTTATCAAGGATCTATTTGAATCAAAGTAAATACACACTAGATCTGTTAAAAAAATTCAATAAGCTAGGATGTGCACCAGTTAATACTCCTATGGTCACAGGAAGACAATTTTGTGCTAACGAAGGGACACTCATGAAAGATCCAACTCTATTTAGACAAGCCATTGGCTCTTTACAATATTTAACTACTACCAGACCCAATATAGGTTTTTCAGTAAACAAGCTAAGTCAATTCTTATACCAATCAACTAACATACACTTTCAATGTGTCAAAAGAATTATGAGGTACTATAAAGGAACTCATCATGGTGGGCTTCATCTTAAACCAATCACTACACGCTAAACGTTATAACTTTCACAGATACGGATTGGGAAACTGACATTGATGACATAAAATGTATGGTTGGTCTATGTGTTTACTTTGGTGGAGCCTTGGTATCTTAGTCTTCTCGTAAACAGAAAGTTGTGTCTAGATCAAGTAGTGAAACCGAATATTGAGCATTGGCAGATAGAGCAGTTGAAATCAAGTGGTTGAATTCTTGGCTCTGTTTGAACCTGGTTTGTTTCTTAAACAACCGTCAATTATTTGGTGTAACAATCTAAGAGTAAAAGCATTGGCAACTAATCCGATGCAGTATGCTAGGAGTAAGCATATCGAAATTGATATTTACTTAATTAGAGATCTAGTTCTATCTAGATGTTTGGATTTTCGATATGTTCCTTCCTCTTATCAAACTGCAGACTATCTCACCAAAGCTCTAACATTTCCTCAATTCTCTCATTTCAGAAGCAAACTTGCACTGTCAGTAACACCCTTTCCTTTAAGGGGGAGTGTTAGAGAATTAGTGTAATTGGTAAATTATGTATTAGGATAGAGAATGTTCCATAATGTTTTCATTCTTATGTGTACAGCTAGGAAGATAACACGTGTAAGTATATCACTCATTCTTGCAGAATATTCCTCTGCCATACCTCTATTATTCCTAAATTCCATTATATGGATTTGGTTATAAATAGAATAAGCCTAATGTCACAATGATTACCTTAGCACATTCTTCTCTTATTTGCCTAAATTGTTTCTACGATTATACATAAGACAAATTATTTTGGAATTTTAGAACTCAAACCTATAAGCAAACCCACCACTTATTCTTTTCAATACACCGGTTCATCCCCATTGTCTTCACAAATATGTATGTTGAATTTTGAAATTCAAATTCAAAATTTGAAATATAAAGAATGGAGGGAAAGGAAAAGAAACATAGTCAAAGAACAGAGCATCAGGGAAGTGAAGAAAAGGAGAGAGGAGCAGAGAAAAAAGGGTGTGGGAAGTATTGAAGAGGAGAGGTAGCATGCATCTAGGAATAGTAGGGGATGATTATGTGCTTTGACTCTGCCATTTTGTCTTTGCTTTGTTACTGTGTCTGAATTCTTTCCTCCAGTGATTTGAAGGCTATCGCAAAAAAGAGAAAGAGGCTGGGGCTGGTGCCAAGTGATGATGTGCGTGTTTTCATTTTTTTAGGGAAAATGTTAGCTAGGTCCCAAGGTACACAAATAATCTCAAAAAACTCCCTTTGAAAAGTCAAAGGTCAGAAAAGTCCCTAGGGACTTTTCTGACATGAATTCCCTATGAGCAATTACAAAAATAACCCCCACTCAAATAACAAAAGAAAATGCACAGAGGAGAGGAGGGAAGCATGTTTTTGTGATCAAGGCATTAAGGAAAAAGAGAAAAATACATGGACGAACTGTGTAGGTGGTGCAACGTCTTCATCATCATCTTCATTAATGTGGCTGGGAACATCGTCTTCATCATCGTCCAGGTACGGATAGCAACGTACAGAAGTGAACTGGAAAATTTTGTTTTTTTCTATGTGAAAGTTGGTTAGATTGAGATTGAGGGGTTGGTGAAAGGTTGGATCTTGGGCTAAAAAATGGAGTAAGTGGTAGGTGGTAGACAAGAAATGTTAAGAATTTGGTAGACAAATGAGCTTGATCATTGAAGTTGGGGTTTCACCTTGGGTGGGTTGTGTTTATGTTAGAGTGCTCTATTTTTATGGCATAGTAACAGAGGAACTGCTGTGTTTAAAGTGAGAATGGTGAATGTAATTGGTTTTCTTTGTTGGAAAAACGCTGAAATCAACACAAAAAATTGTTGTAAATTTCTGCATATGAAGTTGTAAATATTACTGTGGAAGTTGTTAATACGTACCGTAGCTGTGCTCTATTTTTGGGGAAGCAAACAGAAGTTTGACCTTGTTTTTAGTGTGTTTGGTGTTATTAGAAAAAGCACATGTGTAGGAATAAAAAGTGTAGTTAACATGTTGTTAATATGTGCATATGAAGTTGTCAATATTGCTTTGGAAGTTGTTAATACGTACCGTAGCTGTGCTCTATTTTTAGGGAAGCAAACAGAGGTTTGGCCTTGTTTTTAGTGTATTTGGTGTTATTAGAAAAAGCACATGTGTAGGAATAAAAAGTGTAGTTAACGTGTTGTTAATATGTGCATATGAAGTTGTAAATATTGCTTTAGAAGTTGTTAATACGTACCGTAGCTGTGCTCTATTTTTAGGGAAGCAAACAGAGGTTTGGCCTTGTTTTTAGTGTTTTTGGTGTTATTAGAAAAAGCACATGTGTAGGAAAAAAACATGTAGTTAACGTGTTGTTAATATGTGCATATGAAGTTGTAAATATTGCTTTGGAAGTTGTTAATATGAAGTTTGGGTTGCAGATTGACATGAAAGATGGGAAGTTGTTCAAGGAACAATCTATTTTGTTTCTTTCATGTGGGGGGAGTTTTTAAATGGTGGAGAAGATAAAATGCAACATGTTGGTGGTTTAGTAAGAACAAGATGTGTATAGGAAGGCACAACATATGCGTAAATATAGCATAACATATTGTCAACAATCACAGAAGTGCCACCAAAGTGTTGTGTATGTTGTAAACAATAAGAGAAATGCCAAAAAAGTGGTGTGTATGTTGTAGCTTCTTGCACAAGCTACTGCCTTGGTGCAACAGCTGGAAATAGTTGTAAACATAGCTTAAAGACTTGTTAAAATGACTTTAAGTGTTGTAAACGTAGCAGAATATGTTGTAAATATTGTATAAGAACACTTTTTTTCTTATATGTTGTAAACATAACTTAATACGTTGTTAATATGACTTATGATGTTGTACATATAGCATAACATATTGTAAACGATGAGGGAAGTGCCAAAAAAGTGGTGTGTATGTTGTAGCTTCTTGCACAAACTACTGCCCTGGTGTCATTGGTGAAAATAGTTGTAAAATTAGCTTAAAGACTTGTAAAAATAACTTAACATGTTGTAAACGTAGCAGTATGTGTTGTAAACATTACACAAGCACGTATTCCTTTTACATACTGTAAATATAACTGAATATGTTGTTAATATGACTTATGATGTTGTAAATACAGCATACCACGTTGTGAACAATGACAGCATACCACGTTGTGTACATGTTGTAAAAGTAACTGAATATATTGTAAACACTATTTGAGATTTTGAGAGTTGGTGGGACAAGCACGCATCCAATGACCTTTGTGAAAACATAAAAACATCAAACAGTTGTTAAAATGACATCAACTGTTGTGAAAACATGCAAATCCATTGGTAAACCATAAAAACAAAAACAAAAAACCGATTTGGGGACCTTGTTGTCTAAATACGTTGGCCCTTTCACTTGTCAAACAACCTGATTAAACCACCAAAAAAACATGTTGTGAACATATACATAATGTGTTGCCAATGTACACAACAACTAGCCAATACTACAAAATAACATCTCAAATGCTACATGTCTTTCTTCCTCTTCATTTGTTGGTTGCTAGTGAGAATGGACAGCATATCTCTATTTGCTTCCCCAAAAATAGAGCATTCCCTCTGTTTGCTTCCCCAAAAATAGAGCACAAGTTCTGTACGTATTAACAACTTCCACAGCAATATTTACAACTATATCTGCACAAATTTACAACATGTTAACAACACTTTTTTTTCATCATATCAGCATTTTCTAATAACACAAACCACACTCACACCTTTGTTTGCTTCCCCAAATTACAACTGCATCTGCACAAATTTACAATACGTTAACAACACTTTTTTTTATCATATCAGCATCTTCTAATAACACAAACCACATTCACACCTCTGTTTGCTTCCCCAAAAACAGAGCACAGGGACAAACTTCTTATTAACAACTTCTACAGCAATATTTACAACTGCATCTGCACAAATTTACAACACGTTAACAACACTTTTTTTTCATCATATCAGCATTTTCTAATAACACAAACCACATTCACACCTTTGTTTGCTTCTCCAAGAACAGAGCACAGGGACAAACTTCGTATTAACAACTTTCACAGCAATATTTACAACTGCATCTACACAAATTTACAACACGTTAACTACATGTTTTATTCCTGCACATGTGCTTTTTCTAATAACACCAAACACACTAAAAACAAGGCCAAACCTCTGTTTGCTTCCTAAAAAACAAAGCACAAGTTCGGTACGTATTAACAACTTCCACAGCAATATTTACAACTTCATAGGCACAAATTTACAACAATTTTATGTGTTCATTTCAGCGTTTTTCCAGCAAAGAATATTAATTACATTCACCATTATCACTTTAAATACATCAGCTCCTCTGTTACCATGTCATAAAAACAGAGCACTCTAATATAAACACAACCCACCTAAGGTGAAACCTCAACTTCAATGATCAAGCTCATTTGTCTACCAAATTCTTAGTATTTCTTGTCTACCACCTACCAATTACTCCATTTTTGAGGCCAAGATCCAACCTTTAACCAACCCCTCAATCTCAATCTAACTAATTTTCACACATGGACAATGAAGAAGACGAGATTCCCAAGAACATTAACGCCACTTTGTATCCCTTTAATGTTGCACCTCCTACACCCTTCGTCAGTGCATTTTGCTCCTCCTTAATGGCTTGATCACAAAAACGTGCATCCCTCCTCCTCCTCTGTGTGTTTTCTTTTGTTATTTCAGTGGGGGTTATTTTTGTAATTGGCCTTTGGGAATTCATGTCAGAAAAGTCCCTAGGGACTTTTTTGACCATTGACTTTTCAAAGGGAGTTTTTTGATATTATTTGTGTACCTTGGGACCTAGTTGACATTTTCCCTTTTTTTTATTCTCTTTATAAAATTTTGTCATATGACTTAGCCCCCCTTCAATGGACCTGGCTTCCCTCCTCTGTTAGGACCGTTTGTTGTCTGTCCTTTTCTTAAAACTACACCGTTTTGGTGTAGTTTTAAGGGAAAGATGGGGCTTAACTTTTTTTTTTATTTAAAAAAAATGATATTTAGTATTTTGAAATATTTTTTTGAACGCATCTAGTATCTTAAAATATTTTTTAAGTAGTATACATTATCCTAAAATATTTTTTAATGCTTTTAACCGCTTAAAATATGTTTTCAGTTGTATCTAGTATGTTAAGAGACTGATTGCAATTTTACCTTTATAGCCCGTTTGGTTTGATTCCATGGTAAAGGATTACATGTAATCCTGATGCAATAGATTGATTACGGTATTTGGTTGGTCTTATTTAATGCAAAGATGATTACATTTTTTAATCCTAATTAGGTCAAACTGATTCCATCATTTGATGCAATCAGGATTACACTGTTATGACTTATGAATGAGGATGCAGGCATCCTATAATCAAGTAAAAACGATACTCTTGCCATTATAATTTTTTAATTTGACCAAAGTACCCACCCATAAATTCTGTTAAAAATTAAATAATTACCACCATTAAATATTTTAAGAAATTAATTAATTATATAAAAATATAAAAAGAATATTCCCCACTAAAAAGATTTAAAAATTATATTCCGCCATTAAAAATATTAAAATATATTATTAAATAATATTCCCACCATTAATTAAAAAATTACCATGAACCCCTTCATAATATTTCCACAATCAAATATTAAAAAAATTATTATGAACCTAACGTATACACTACATAAATTGGAAAAAAATTACTTTGAACCCAATATGTATATTATACATATATGTGTAGATAGGAGTAATTTTGTCTCTTACTATATTATTCCCATATATTCTCATTTTTTATGTAATGCAACCAAACGTTATTATGCATATGCATCTTTCTTTAATGGCAAACTAAACAAATTCATGTAATCATCATTCCATTCCATTCCATTATATTCTATTATATTTTCTCTGATCCCATGAACCAAACGGGCATTTAATGTATTTTTTCAACTCAAAAAATTACTTTAAAATTTTTTTGGTGCTTTTAATCCTTTAAAATATTTTTTCAGTTGTATCCAGTGTCTTAGAAGACTGACTACAATTTTACCGTTAATGTATTTTTCTTAGTAGTGACGAGCATCCAAAACTTAGGATACTGGTTTTTTGATTTTCACCTACTCTAAAATATTTTTCAGGTAGCACATAATATTTTCAAGTAATTTTTGGAGTTGAAAAAATATATTAAGGGTAAAATTGTAATTAGCCTGCTAACACACTGGGTACAACTGAAAAAATATTTTAAGGGGTGAAAAACACTAAAAATTATTTTAGGATATTGCATGCTGCTTAAAAAATATTTTAAGATACCAGATACGTCCAGAAAAATACTTCAAAATACTAGATTCCATTTTTTTAACAGAAAAAAAAAAGTTAAGCCCCATGAATAGAACGTTTTTTTTTTGTGCAAATCACTGAGACGGGTAGCAGATGAACCTGGCAGCAGAGGGAAGCCAGGTCCCACTTTAATAGAACATATATTTTTGGGGCCATGAATAGAACAGATTTTATAGTTACTTCTACTGCACAAATTTTTATAATTTTATGATAATTCTTTCAATTTATTTCAAAAAGAATTTTTTTAAAATAAAATTTTATAAAGTTTTAATAAATGAACGATCTTATAAATCTTTTTTTTTTCCAAAATCTTATAAAAATTTATTAACTAAATACTTCAAAGAATAACTATCGACACAAAAACTTAATTTATAATTTTCAATAATTATATCTTATTTGCTAATTAGATATTTTTTTTGCCTTCCGCAAATTAGATATTTAAGTAATTATAAGATTAAAAATAATGTATTTAAGCTATTATAACATGTCCAAAAAATAATTATATATTTTAAATATCAAAATGGAGAAGGTGTTTTGAATGGCGAGATGTTTGAAATAAGTTGGTGTTTCTAAATTTCACACAAAATTTTGAACAAAGTGGGCCTAAGCTCGCTGGTTTCCTCCTAGAAGTGTGAGCCCGGGGCCAAATATTAACCCCATTAAGACACATTCATTGTTACGTGCCCGCGGTGGTATTAAAAAAAAATATTGAAGCTATTTGATCACTATGAACAATGATTTGAGAGAGAAGCTAATATGTGAGCTGGCTTGGATAGAATGGCTTAGTGAAATAAGTTGGTGTTTTGAGATTTGACACAAAATTCTGAACAAAGTGGACCCAAACTGGCTGGTTTCCTCTCAAAGGTGTGAGACCCGGGGCCAAATATTAAGAGCCATGAAGACAGCATTGTTACGAGCATGAGGTGGTATTAAAAAAATATATTGAAGCCATTTGATCACTGTCAACAGTGATTTGAGGGAGAAGCCAATATGTGAGCCTGCTTGGAGAGAATGGTTAGGTGGAACAATATAAGCAGTAAAAAAATGCTCACATGCCGCATGATGAAAATTATTTCCTAAAATGGTACAGTTAGGAAATAATTCCGCCATGTAGTATTTGAGTATTTCTTACTATTTATGGAGTATTAGTAAAAAAAAAAAAAAAAAGCCTAAAAAGCGTATTCTATTTCTACCATATGTAGCCTAATGTAAGCAGGTTGTAAATTGACTTTTTATGATAAAAAAGCCACTTCAAATACTTTATTGATATTTGGGATATTGTTCAATTATTGTCACCCCTCTCTCTACTGATTTTAAAAGGAAAGCAATTTTTTCCTTTTGCTTTATACTCGTAGTAACCTTATTTTACCTCCTCTTTCTTTTTTGTTATTTGTCCTTACATTTCTGCCTTAATGCAAATTGAGTAATGTCAGCAAAAAAGTTGTATAAATTAATGAAATTTGACACTAAAAAAAAATACATTCAGTCGTCTTTATAAATGAAGTTTATACCATTTCATTGAAATTTTGCATTAAAAATTCATTTTGGAAAGTCTCTTTGAGGAAATGCACCTTGGTGTTTTTCTGGATACAGCTAGAGAATACTCACTACAAACCGACGAAACAGGCCACAGAATTTTTTTCGTGGCAAATTCCGTCGGAATTTTTCCTTGGCTAAATTTGCCACAGAAAAATTCTGTGGCAAATGTTTTTGCCACAGAATTTGGAACAAAATTCTATGGCAATTAGCCATGGAATTTTTCCATTATAATTCCATCGCAAAAATTAAAAAATTATTAAATTTTATGTTAAAAATAATATTAAAATATTAATTATTAAATAATTTTAATTAAAATTAAAAAATTATTAGTAATGAATATTATATTATTATTTATTAATATTATATTCTTAAATTTATAAAAAATAATATTTATAACATTAAAATATAAGTTATTAATATTATATTTATTAGTTTATATTAAAATAATATTTATAATATTAAATTACTAGTTATTAAGTAATTTTAATTAAAATTTAACTTTAAAAAAATTGGTTAAAATATAGTTATAAGAATATTTATTAAAAACTTGTTGAATTTGAAATTAATTAATCATAAATATAAAAATATTTTTTAAATTTTTATTTCATTTACTATTATTTTAATATTATATATATATGACAATATTATATATATAACATTATGTAATAATATAACATAGGTCTATTTTGGCACAACAGGCAAAGGCTCGCGCATGAAGTCACCAGGAGCAAGAGGTCGTGGGTTCGAGCCGGAGGAGAAGCATTTTCAAGAATTAGGAGACATAGACACATGACAGCATGAGGAGTTGACACATGGCAACGAGGGGGAGGGGGAGGCGCCACGCGGCACATTGGAAGAAGGGACAAGTGGCACATTGTGGGGCTAACATGTGGCATTTAGAAATTAAAAAATAAAAAAAATTTGCTACGGAATCAATTCTGTCTCAAATTTCTGTCAGAAATTTGCTCCATTCATTTGTCACGCATCTTTTTGTGAGGGAACGGATTCCGTTCTATCGCAAATCCATCGAAAATTCTATTGGACAGGTTGAATTTCGTGGCAAATTCCATCAGAAATTCAACGTCTTTTTGTAATAACTTATATACAATTTTTTTGGATGCAACAAGAGAAATTCATCCACCGTGCTACTCATTCCATACATTGTTGGATATATGCTTGGGGAAGAAGTTAGAGAAAGGAAACAATAGAGAGACAAAAGACAGAAGAAAGAATGGAGATGAGCTAATATCTAGTTTGGTGGGATAAAAGTAAATGGTTTGATGTCAAGAATACATAGTTGTGTTCCTACTAATATTAACTCTCTACAGTTGAGTTAATGATAATAAGAAATTTAAGTATATAAAAAAGCTATATTCTAATCAGGAGCTAAAAGAGATAACGTCATAAAAATTGGACATGGCTTTGGAGATGCTCCAATTTTCTTTCTATGAATTCTCAGCACGTTAATCAGTTAATGTACCCTAAATAGAGCCACCCTGAGTAACACTGCAAGAGCATGAGCCAACATTTTACCCGATAGAAGAGAGACCAACAAAAAAGCACCTAAACAAATCAATCATATTAAATAATAAGACGTCTCTGGCAGTATTCCTTTTTTTTTAAGTCTAAGGTGAAAAAATACCCACGAACTTTTTTAAAAAGTGCGTTTGACATCAAAAACCTTTTTAGGGTGTAAAAATACCCATCAATTTTTTTTTTAAAAAAAATGGAGTAAAAATGTCATATCCGTTAACTTATAGGGATGTCTATTACTTTTGAATCTGCAAGTCCCACCATGTGCTACGTGTCACGCTTAAAAACACATTGAGTGCCATTTTCTCTCATCACCTTCAACTCTCTCTCTCTCTCTCTCTCCGTCTCACCCTTCCTCTGTCTCTTTCTTTTCTCTCTCGCCAGGTATAGCAATGAAAGCTGCTTAGAGTGCGAATGAAGGTGAGGTGATGTCTTGTTGTCCTTCCTAAAAAGAAACATAAGATTTACATATGGCAGATTTGTTAAGGTTGATTATGAGGGCATTTAATTATTGTTATCGAACCTATATATATACACATAACTCAGATATTCATATATTTTACTTTATTCTTGTGAGGCCATTTTAAAGCAATAGCAGATTCATACTCTTGGGCCAATTATAAACCCAAGCCCAAATATATTTGTCATACTTAGCTTTGATTGTATAGCTCATTCTTTATTCTTTGTACATGCTACATGTGTCATTACCTTGTGCATTTTAGGGTTTTTACCCTATCTATAAATAGTATAGGCAAGGGTTATTTATTCTTGTGCCCTTATAGCTGAATTCCTCTCTTGTCTAAAATTTATCTTGGTATCAAAGCCTTCTTTGGCTATGAGAAAATTCAAAGACTCATAATCTATTTTCTTGTATTATTCAAATGAGAGTAAGCTATAATATATAGTTTCATAATAGAGCAATCATGGTGAGAAGGAATAGGAAATAGAATCAGATGACAATCAACATAAAAACATAATCTTCCCTAATCTGGATGCACAAAATCAGGGATATAATGAGATGCTATAATCAAGGGATTTGATTTCCAACACTTTTCCTCAAGTTGGAGAATATATGCCAATCATTCCCAACTTGCATCAAAACCCTTCAAATTTAGCTCTACCGAGTGTTTTTGTCATTATGTCTGCAATCTGATCTACAGATCATATGTAGGATAGATTCATGATGTCTGCTTCAACCCTTTCTTTAATAAAGTGCCTGCACTACTACAAAAAGGGGCTTTAACCTCCCAAATTTGGCACTTTTAACGTCCCAAAACGGGGGGACGTATATGCTGGGGGCGTAGTAAGTTGAGACAAAAGACGTCCCAAATGGTAGGGACGCCTAAAGTCTGACTTTAGGAGTCCCAAATTAAAATTTGGGACGCCTAAAGTCCCCCAGGATGGGACTTTAGGCGTCCCAAATTGTAATTTGGGACGCCTAAAGTCCCCACAGGGTGGGACTTTAGGCGTCCCAAATTACAATTTGGGACGCCTAAAGTCCTACCCTGGGGCACTTTAGGCCTCCCAAATTTTAATTTGGGACGCCTAAAGTCCCACGGTGGGGGACTTTAGGCCTCCCAAATTTTAATTTGGGACGCCTAAAGTCCCACCTGGGGGACTTTTGGCCTCCCAATTCTTAATTTGGGACGTCTAAAAGTTAGGTTTTTTTTTTATACCATAATTTACATTCTGTATTACCCAACGAATTGAAACTGCAGAAACAGAATAAAAGATGGATTCATAAACCACACTGTCCGTTACAAACTAGTAAGGACATCCAGCACTACAATCTTTACTATATATACATACAATAACCTTTCATGCAACCTACTACTATATATATCAACAAAAAACAACCAGAAAGTGTCAAAACGCTGTCATCACACAAGTACAAACTGATATAAAATAACAAGTTTACTGCTCTAAATGTTGAAGAAGATGTCCAGCCAAAAGATCTCTGATCAAATCAAGGTCTTCACGTAGGTAGGCATCTTGATTATCAAAAATCTGAAAATTAGAAAGTAATAAGCTTTGATGAAATGAATCTCAAGCAAATGAATTAATTAGCATTTCGATTAGAACACCAAAAATATTATCATTTGAGAATGAAGAAGCGATTACCTTTTCAAAATCGCTAGTAATTCCACTTTGAGTTATGTTATACATATAAAGTATAACATAATATCCGCATTCAGTGTTGCCAGGTTGCCGAGGGCACTTTTAATCAAAGGGATGCAATTGGTTGTTAAAATCAATAAAGGTATGTCTAAAAGGACCGTCAATGAAACAATTATGTAGGATCGAATGTACTTACTATGGGATAAAACCACTTTGGCTTTTTAACAACCATACCCTCGCGTGACCCACCTAGGATTCTATATGTTTGACAAGCACTATCATGAAAAGCAAAATGAACAGAAATTAGAACCATTCATTTATTTTTGTTGTCAATGAAATACAAACAGGATAACTTACGTGTCGAAGACGGATTTTGTATCTCTGTCTGGCTTGTTACTCA
This sequence comes from Inga oerstediana, assembly GCA_963210345.1. Classification (NCBI taxonomy): domain Eukaryota; kingdom Viridiplantae; phylum Streptophyta; class Magnoliopsida; order Fabales; family Fabaceae; genus Inga; species Inga oerstediana. The sequence goes on along the minus strand of OY723408.1, from coordinate 21,899,792 downwards.
AGGGATCAAACCAATAGACTACGTTGCGGCGGGGACATATAACACACAAAGTCCAGTGGTTTCTTTAACAACATATACACATTAAAATGAAGTTAGATGAGTGAGAAGACAATTATTTAGTAAACTTCTGAAATTGACAAAATGTAAATACGAACCGTTGGACAATGGGTGCTAGATAACAACGAAGTTTGGTTTGTGCCATTTGGTAGCCGACATAGTGAGTCCTATGCGCCACAGTACAAGTATCCCCTGTTGTATTCGCAGGACATAAGAATCCATACCAATTACCTCTTTCCATGTTTGCGCACAGATCGTGGAAGGTGCTATAATAGAATTAAAATTAGGAATCAATTCTTGAATGTATGAAAACAAAAAACCACTAAATGAATTCTATGGGAAAATTGAAAAAAAACTTACCGGACTGCAAATTTGACCCAGCCTGCATCTATCTCCTCCAACCTGATAAACTGCTTGAGATCTTTATAGTCAATCGTGTAGGGATACTCCACTTGGCCCACAATCCCTGGAGGCATCTTCAAGTCAATCTGTTTAATGCCCTTGTAGATCTGTTGCAACCGTGCTAATAAGGGCCATTTGGTCGCAGCTTCGTCATCCTTTTAGAACATCAAAAAACAAATTGTTATTAGGATGCCAACAGATTTTCAGTAACAGTAAGATAATTCCTACCATTGAAGGTGTTGCGTCTGAACCAATAAGATTGCGAGGCCAAAGGATGAAAGATCCTATCGCTTGACCTAACGTGCCAACCTCTGGATCGGGAGCAGGGATGGCTGTACCTTCTTCCCCCTTTCTAACACTCGTCACATTCACCCTACGAAAATCCTCCGGAATTTGCTGATTATGGTGGGTGGTAGCACGTGTGTGAACGAGAGCATCAGCAACAACACGCAACAGTGGATCATCCAAATAGAGGGTGCAAGGGTCTCCCGACACTGGAGTGGGAGAAGGGTCGCCAAGTGGTCCCGACACTGGAGTGGGAGAAGGGTGGCCAAGTGGTTGCTCCAGAGGGTTGTAACTTCCTCTGGTGCTATTGAAGGCCGGGGATTCCTGAGTTCGAGCCTCGTCCCTTGCCCTTTGTGCTTCAAACATCTTTGCCATTTCAAGTTGAAGCTCTGGCAAGAGCTCTTGTCGGAGCTTGTCGCGAAGGTTGGCCTCGATCTCTCGTTCGAGGTCCTCTCGAATCTTGGCCACAACGTCCTTACTAGGTCCAGCTTGTGACGAATAACGTGGCTCTCGTCCAAAATACCTCGCGGCACTAACTCCCCGTGTCTCTCCTCGAACACGACCAAGGTCATCTGCCTTCCCAATAGCCGTTGACAAGATGTCCATCCGTGTACTTGGATTGAATGAACCTTGGCTACTCTGCTCGTCCAGGTCATCCTGTAGCATGCAGTTTATCGTAAATGTATCGAAAGCACTCGCGACATGTAAACAATTAGGTACTTATGGTATAACTACTTACAATCCTCGCAGCAACCTCAGCAACAGTCGGATTTATGTACTTCCCAGCCTTAATCCTCCCTGCCTTCCATTTTTTGTGACGTGGAGGAGGTGCCGGTGGCTAGATAACAACGCTAGGATCAGATTCCGCTGCTTCCTTCATTTTCTGTAACTCTTCTGCCATCATTTGCCGCTCAAGCTTCCGATATCCACCGCGAGACATGAAATGTTGATATTTATTTTCTGCTTGCCTCTGGGCATTTGCTGCACTTAATTTCTATGAATGAAAAACGACAAAAAATGAATCAACGATATAAAGTATATGAAATCAACGATATAAGTAGTTCTATACCATGACAGAAATCTTACCAAAAACTCAGGATCTGCTCGTGATGCCGCAAACAACCTCCAGTCCTCTGGAGATAAATATGTATACTGTGCACATGGATCGTTACCCCTAAGGGCCCCTCGAATGTAATGCTTTGTTAGCTTATTCTTGAAACCTTTCCATCGTACACGAACCTCATCCATCCAGTGCCTATGCATCTCTGTGGTGTCGGGGACATCGTATGTTTGCTGCAAGGTAAAACATAAGATTATTATTTTAGAAACAATAAGAACAAAGCTACAATGCATCAAAACTTACATACCAAAAGTTGCTGCCAAATCATGTCTTTCGTTTTTGGGGGAACCAATCTCCAATTATCGTAGGTAATGCGCACTTTGCTTCGAGCCAAAAGTCCTATGTAGCTAATGAAGTGGTCTTCCTCAGGACCAACTGGATTCAGATTGCCATCGAAGTCTATATGCAGCCTCTCCTGTTGATGTTCATGACGTGCAACCAATGCTCCCATCTTTGTACAGCCTCTAACCCTCCTTCTTGCAGGGGGTTCAACTATAGGAATTTCGTCATTGCTAGAGCTTTCGTCATCTCCACGCCTCTCGTCATCACTAACATTGTCCATATTCCTGTTAACACAAAAAGCATCATCAGAAACGTAAGTAAATTGCAATGAAAACACATGTATATAGTAAGTGGGAAGTAAAACAGAAAAAACACAGTTCTCGTTTATAAATTAAGGTCTTACTCTAGATTGTTTCCCATAGTCCTTCACCATGGTCATTTCTTACAGCATATTCGTCATCTTCTACCAATTCTACTTCATTTGTTCGAGGTGTAGTTGTTGTGAAAGGTGGTGTGTCATCAAGGTTGAAGGTTGGATCACCATACTTCTGTTTTTTACTTTTAAGGACAATGGACATATTTTTGCTGGCAGGATCGGTGACATAAAACACTTGCTTCGCCTGGCTTGCTAAAATGAAGGGCTCTTCTCTATAGCCAACTCTTCGAAGATCGACTGAGACAAATCCAAATTGTTTATCTATTACCACGGCATTGTTGCTAACCCACTTACATTTAAATAAAGCAACTTTGAACTTGTTGTATGTCATCTCCCATATTTCTTCTATAACTCCATAATAGGCCATAGACGCTAATATGGGGTTTTTGTCTCTCGAACTGGAAAAGTGCATAGATTCAGCTTCTACCATAACCCCACTATTTTGCATGGTACTTTTGTCATCTTGCTCTTTGGTATAGAAAGAATAGCCATTTATATCATAACCGGTCCAAGTAATGACCTGAAACGAAGGCCCCCAAGCTAGCCACTCGATTGTCTCAGACACACCGATCTCGTGCAAAACCTTTTCCTCGAACCACTGCATGAATGTCTTGTTTTGCTCAATAGCAATCTGCATGTCATTCTTCCTTGGATTCTTGTTCTTCAAAGTGTTTCTGTGTTCATTTATGTAAGGTTGAACTTCTTCCGTATTATTCAGGATATACAAGTGGGCTTGCAACACCTCTTCACGAGGAACATTCTTCACTTTCAGTCCTTGTGTTCCCTTGCTTCTCCCTTCTTCATGCCGAGATTGTTCCTTCTTCCCTGACATATAATCTTTGCAAAACTCCATAACCTCCTCAACTACATATCTTTCTACTATTGAGGCTTCTGGTCGATAAGGATTTTTAGAATACCCTTTTAAGATCTTCATGTATCGCTCGAAAGGGTACATCCACCTCAGGTAAACTGGACCGCATAGCCTTACCTCCCTCACCAAATGAACTACCAAATGCACCATTATATCAAAAAATGAAGGCGGAAAGTGCATCTCTAGTTGTGACAAAATAATGTAACCCTCATTTTCTAGTTCATCCAACTTTTCAGTGTCAATGACTTTGTTACAGATAGCATTGAAGAAAACGCACAATCTGGTCACTGTGTTTCGTACTTCATCTTTCATTATGCCTCTAATAGCTACTGGTAATAGTTGTTGCATCAACACATGATAATCATGGGACTTCATTCCCACTAACTTCAAATCGTCCATTGAGACACATCTTCTCACATTCGAGGAATACCCTTGCGGCACCTTCATTTCATGCAAACACCCACACAAACTTCTTTTCTCTGCTTTTGATAGTGTATGCGCTGCTGGCTCCATGTATGCCCTCCTACCATCATCTCTTAGTTGTGGATGTAATCGTTCTCTTATTCCCATATCGACAAGGTCTAATCTCGCATTAATCCCATCCTTAGTCTTCCCTGGTATATGCAAAAGCGTACTGATAAGGCTATCACAAACATTCTTCTCCACATGCATCACATCAATACTGTGTCTCACGTCTAGCGAACGCCAATATGGAAGATCAAAGAAAATGGATCTCTTCTTCCATATGTTCTTCTCACCCGCAACCCTCTGATTCTTACCAAAAGTGACATGGATACGTTCCACTCGACTATAGACTTCCTCTCCGGTTAGTGACTTTGGAGCCATTCCATGCTCCGGTAAGCCGTTAAACCGCTTTCTTAGCCTACGATACGGGTGGAACCGATGAAGAAACCTCCTGTGGCCAAGGTAGACAGTTTTTCTTCCATGCTTTAGTTGTTGGAAGTTTGTGTCTGCTTCACATATTGGGCATGCTTTGTGACCCTTCACGCTGTACCCTGACAAGTTTCCGTACGCAGGGAAGTCGTTTATCGTTGTGAAAATCATTGCACGTAGCTTGAAAGACTCCTTCTTATAAGCATCAAACACATATACGCCTTCCTCCCACAACTTCTTCAAGTCCTCAATCAAAGGCGCCAAATAGACATCAATATCGTTCCCTAGCTGTTTTGGTCCAGAAATCATTATAGATAGCATCATATACTTACGTTTCATACATAGCCAGGGAGACAAGTTGTATATTACAAGGAGAACCGGCCACGCACTATGTGTGCTAGTAAGAGTTCTATACGGATTGATGTCGTCTGTACAAAGCCCAAGCCGTAGGTTTCTCGGCTCGCTGCCAAATTGAGGGAATATTTCATCTACTTTTTTCCATTGTGGAGAGTCAGCTGGGTGCCGAAGATATTTCCCATCAGATATTCTCTCATCAGAGTGCCATCTCAACTTCTTCGCTTTTGTTGCACTCGCAAACAAACGTTTAAAACGTGGTATTATTGGAAGATACCACATAACCTTTAAAGGTTGCCTTTTACTTGTCACATCACCACAACCACCATCTTTTTTCACTTTGTATCGTGCAGTTTTACACTTAGGACACTCACTAAGACCTCCGTACTCATTTCTGTACAGTACGCAGTCATTAGGGCAAGCATGTATCTTCTTATACTCCATACCCATTGTAGACAAGATTTTCTTGGCCTCATACATACGATTTGGAAGTACATTATCCTCCGGAAACATATCACACAATAGTTCAAGCAGCAATGTGAAACTACTATCGGCCCACCCACAAGTTGCCTTTAAGTTAACCAAATGTAATGTTCCTGTCAGCCGCGTGTACTTACTACCACTGTACAATGGTGTCTCTGCATCACTCCGCAGGCTATCATACTCCTGCGACTGCGCAAAGGATTCTGCCTCAACATCGTTAATCATTCTCTCCATTCTATCTTCATCTATGACATCCACAGCTTCCTTCTTGTGTGACGGACAATCAGTTACTTCCTCACCATGCCATATCCACCTTGTGTATCGCAGATTTATTCCATCACAAAGTAGGTGATCCTTTATGACATCAACATCCCGTCTACTCTCATTCAAACAATTGACACAAGGACAAAAATACTTCCCATTTCTTGCAGGAGCATTCTTTTTAGCGAATTCAATAAATTCGTCCACCCCTTTCTCATATTCTTCACTAGTTCTCAAAGCATTCATCCAACTATGATTCATTTTGTTACCACCTAAGGCATTACCAATAACATTCACACGTTTAGTACAATTCTCAACGACATATGATGGGATTGCCTAATTAAGTTATCAACCCAATTTAGGATTTTAAAATATGAGCTTAATAACTTTATTGCCCCCTCCTAGCCTCATCTCTCCTCTTAAAAATGTTTCAGTGCTATGTAACTTATTTTTTTAATAAGTATATATATATAAAATTAATGTATAATAAAATAAATACAATAAGATTAAATTAAAGAATTTTTTTGACGTTTGGAAGAATTAAAAACAAAACGAGTTCAATATTAACAAAACAATTTTAAGTTGAGTTCTTCCAAAAATAAAATTGTTTTATTGAAAATATTTAGATAAAAATCATTTAATGAATATTGGGGTTATGGTTTTCTTTTTAAGTTTTGGATTGAATTATTCTTCATAATTCGTTTGGAATTAATACAAGAATTTCTTTAATTTTAAATAAATCATATTTTATTTTATTATATATACTAATTAATGGTGCAGAAACAAGACTAATGAAATAGGGTGGTGCCACTATATGTGTGTATGGATAAATCTCCATTAGAGATTTCCCTAAAACTGAACAACAGGGATTTCTATTATACACAAGTAAATTTATATTTAAACAACAAAATAAACCATTCCCGAATAAATGCAATTTAAGCAATATAACCACACCAAACACATCAGGCTAATATCAACTATCTCAATATAAGCAATATATAATAAACCAACCAGCCTAATATCAATATATAAAAAAAAATGAAGAAAATAAACCAACCTTACCTGATCAGGGAGGGCGCCCACTAGCTAGTAGAGAAGACGTTGGAGAGAGCCACACTTGGAGAAGAAGTGCTTCAACAAGGGAGGAGTTGAAGAAAACAGTGGAGGAGACGGTGGTGGTGATGAACTGAAATGCGTCAGAGGTGAATCTGAAGATAGTGGTGGTTAGTAGAGGGGAAGTGATATGCAGGTGGTCAGTAAATGGTGAAGTGAAAGCTGGTGGGAGGAAGTGTAGCTCCGGTGGTAATCGTTTCCCTCTCTGTTCTGATCCAGTACTTCTCCTCTAGTTCTCTAAATTACTTGACTCTCCTCTTCTCCTTCATGACAGACCTCTCTGGTGTTGAAACAAAGAGGAAGAAGAAGGGAGGAGACGGTGGAGGAGACGGTGGGTGCGTGGGGAGAAGAAGTGCTTCAACAAGGGAGGAGGGAGGAGTTGAAGAAAAAATTGGACAAGGGCCGACGGTGGGTGCGTGGGGAGGAGAGGAGGAAGAAAAGAGTAAAGTTGAAGAAGAAAATAGAGGAGGTGTGATAGAGAAGAACACGCATGTCAGACACTTGTCTGACATGCGCAGGGGACGCCTTTAGGCGTCCCAAATGGCATTTGGGACGCCTAAAGTCCCTACTTTAGGCGTCCCAAATGGCATTTGGGACGCCTAAACCCAAAGCCTGGCGCTAAAAAAAATTTGTGAAATTTATATTTCGCACCAGGAAGCACTTTAGACGTCCCAAATTCAAATTTGGGACGCCTAAAGGTTCACCTACATATATATAATTACGAAAATGCCACCGCCTCCCTTTTTAACCACCCAATTTTTAATTTGGGACGTCTTTGAGGGTGGTTATATCTCAATTCTGTAGTAGTGCTGTTTATGTCAACATATTTCGTTTAGTTGTGATAAATAAGATTCTTTATCATTTCAATGCTAACCTTATTGTCAAACCAGAGTTGCATAAGTCCTTGATATGGAATTCCTGACTCTGTCAATAGTCTAATAACCCAGAGTCCTTCACATACACCTTCGTTAACAGCTCTCAGCTCAGCCTCTTCACTACTTCTTGAAACCACATTTTGTTTCTTACTTCTCCATATAACCAAATTTCCCTACTCGTATGTGCAGTGTCCTGAAGTTAACATCCTATTCTCTCGATCTCTTGCATGGTCTACATCGATGTAGATTTTGATGTTTTTGGCATTGCCTTTATTAAAGAAAATTCCTCTTTTAGGATTAAGCTTTAGATAGCTCAAAATTCTGTATGCAGCCTCTATGTGCTCTTCCTGTTACTGATGCATGAACTGACTTACTGTTCCGACTATATAGCTGATATATGGACGCATGTGGGTTAAATATATTACGTTCCCTATAAGTATTTTGTATTGTTCTGATTTAATTGGGATGCATTTGGTTTGATCTCTAGGTGACAACCTTCTTCTATCAGTGTTTCTTCAGGTTATGCCCCCCAACATTCCTATTTCATGTAATAGATCTAGGGTATACTTTTGCTGGGATACGTTGATACCCTTTTTGGTTCTCGCCACTTCCATACCTAAGAAGGATCTCATTTGATCGAGATCCTTTATCTAGAATTCATCTGATAGATCCCTCTTTAGTTGGGCAATAGAATTATCATCGTTCCCTATAATAACTAGTCATCAATATAAACAATTAGGATAGTGACTCTCCTATTATCATGCTTGATGAACAATGAGTCATGAGCTTGCCCTTGTTTATATCCAAGTTCCTTTACTGCCTTGGTGAATCATCCAAATCATGCCCTTGGGGATTGCTTTAGCCATACAGATACTTGTTGAGTTTGCATACAGAGTTGTTTGGAGCTAGAACTCCATCAGGAACCTCCATATAGACCTCTCCCTCCAAGTCTCCATTCAGGAATGCATTCTTAATGTCGAACTGATATAGTGACCAATCCAAGTTAGCTGCAATTGACAACAATACTTGGATTATATTGAATTTGGCTACCGAGGCAAAAGTTTCCTGGTAATAAATTCCATAAGTCTGAGTGTACTCTTTTGCAACTATTCTTTCTTTGTACTTATTAATACTTCCATCTGGATTGAACTTCAGGGTGAAGATCTACTTGCATCCTACTGGTTTCTTTCTTTTGGGAATAGCTATGATTTCCTATGTTTTATTTTCCTCAAGTTCCTTTAACTCTTCTTTTGTAGCTTGTTTCTAATTCAGATTAGCCATATCTTGTTAAAAAGTATTTGGAACTGTAATTTGTGCACTATTTAAAACAAAGCTCTATATCTTTGCAAAAAGATTACCATACGAAACAAATCTTTGAATTGGAAGTTGAGTACAAGATCTTACCCCTTTTGTAAGTGCAAAAGGCCAGCCCATCTCTTCAAGATCTAATTCTGGGTCAGATTCCTGGTCGTTCCTTTGAGTGGGAGAGAGATTTCTACAATTGTCATCCTGAGATTGTTGCCCAGACTCTCTATTGATCCACCCTCTATATCCATCCTAGAAATGATTTAAACCTGTGTTTTCAGTTCAGTAGGTGTAGGTTTAGGTTGAGGGGGGACATGTTCAAGTTGGTTAGTTGGAGGAGTGGTATTAAAAGGTAATGATGGTAAGGTATTTGGGATTGGTAAGGCATCGGTGGCATTAGGGACTTTAGAAGTGGGATCATTGGGATCATGTGAAATTGGCTATCCGATATCTGAGTACTCCTCCTGAATAGGTAATTTGGGATAATAGGCATCATCTTCATAGAAGATGGTATCTTTGAAGACAAACAATTTCTTTAAGGTAGGATAATAACACTTGTACCCTTTTAGGGTGGAGGAGTAACCAAGAAATATACATCTTTGGGCTCAAGCATCAAATTTGCTTCCATTATGGTTATGTATGAAGACAACACACCCAAACACCCTTTGGGGTAATGGGTTGATAAGAGAACAATTTGAAAAGGTGTTAAGGAGCTTTTAGATACGGGTGGCATAGTTGAGGACTTTAGAGGCCATGATGAGATAGGCGTCAGTTAAGACTACATCACACTAGAAGGCTGTGGTTACATTTCATTCAATTAATAAAGTTCTGATTAACTCTAATAAGTAGCAGTTTTTGCAATCAACAACCACATTTTGCTGAGGTATGTAAGGATAGGAGGTTTGGAGATGAATTCCTTACTGATCAAGAAACTCCTTAAAGGTGCCACTTAAGTATTAATAGCAACGTCATTTCGTAAGACCATGATGGAAGTCTTAATTGATTTTTGACCAAGGTATAAAATCTTTGAAAAACCTTGGATACCTCATATTTTTTTTCGTTAAGTAATCCCATGAGATTCTGGTGTGATCATCTATAAAAGTGACAAACCATTTGGCCTTTGCTAGGGTTTTTGTTCTTGTAGGACCCTAGATGTAATGACCCAATTTGGGATTAAGGGCTAATGACTCTGATATTGGTTGTAATTAGTGCAATTAAACACTTTTATAGAAATATGATGTAAATTTGATATAAGTGTATTTGGTGATTAAAGATCAAGGGTGGAGATTTGTTACATATGAGTTAGAATCCTATGTATTAATCTTGTGTGAGCTCATAGAGAGAATGAGTAAGATGGTGACATGTGGCATTTGGTGGACTATTGGATGTGGCATAAGGGACAAAAGTCCACCTTTTTTCTCCCTTCTCTCTTTTTTTCAGTGGAGTATGGGCTCAAGGGAAAAGAAACATCATCGCCATCATCATATCCATCTCTCATATTATCTCTCCTTTTTCTCCATTTTCGGTGACCTTGAGAAGGAAAGAGGAAAAGAAAAGCTTGGATTTTGAATCTTTAAAGGTGTTGATTTGAGTGTTGGACAAAATTTAAAGTTGGAGAATCAAGATTTTGGATTTGGCAAAGTGAAGAGGTAAGCATTTGATGCTTTTTGATATATATGTTATGAGTTTTGAATAAGTTTGAGAAATTCTGGAAATTTGCCCTAGTTTATGCCCATTTTTGGATGTATGAATTTCATAGTAATTGATGTTGGAAATAGTTCATTGTGAAGTTCTTTGAGTATTGGTAATGGTTTTGGAGTTTGGAAGTGTTTGAATGAATATGGGAGTTGCGTGTCATAGAGACCTAAGGGCATAAATTATGGTTAAAATGGTATTTGGGTATTTTAGAGGTTACCAATGGGTTCCCTAAGTCATTTAGAGTAGTAATAAGATTTGTGTGGAGTTTGGGAACCATTGGGTTAAGTTTGGTAAATCTGGGAATGTTCTGTCTGTTGCTGCGATCTGGCAATCTGATAGGCTCACCCGAGTGAGGGAGGAACTCACTCGAGTGCTGCATGTATTTTCTCTTTCTGCGTAGTGTTTTGCCTAGGTTCTCATGAAGAGGGCTCGAGTGCACTTCCTTCACCACGAGTGATGTTGGTGATCACTCGAGTAGCATGGGATTGCTCGAGTGATGGCGTGTGTTCAAAAGTTAGGATTGCTCTCGGGTTGTCACTCGCTGGTTGAGGTTCAAGAGTGTGCTCTGACACTTGTAAGTGAAACTATCTCACCCTAGCACTGGAGGGTATACTCGAGTGAGCTTGTCCCTCTGATGTTTCATGTTCTCTTGGGTTGTCAATTTTTGTGTTGCACTTTTGGGGGCTCAAGTGGAGTTAGAGTCATCACCCGAGTGCAAAACATTATGCTTGAGTGATGTGAGCACTTTCTGGTCGAAGTAGCTACTCACTGTCAAACACTCGCGAGTGAGAGCCGTTCTCACTCGAGCACGAGTCTTTCATTACTCGAGTGAGCTCATCTCCACTCGAGTGAGCTAGCCAAAAATCACTATTTGGCCTTCGAAAAAGGGGTCTTCAGGGTAGTTTCTCCCAACCCTTTAGGCATATGTTTAGGCCTCTATAGCTACCTAAAGAGTCCTAAATGATAACCAACTTAGAGTATTATGGAATAAGTGTTTGGAAAAGAGATTGATGGTTGTCCCTAATTTGGTATAGGATTTGATATCTGTCAGACGTGTGAGCCCACTATGCCAAAGAACGTCAGGAAAGATTTAGGTAGTGACTCCTCTCTTATACTTTATGTAAATGTATTGTATGTTTGCCTATCCTGCATTGTGTGTTGTTGTTGCTGCTTTGAGATGCATTGAGATACATTGTGGAGCTTTGTGCCTTGTGATACGTTGTGCTTTGAGATACTTTATGCTTTGTGATGCTGCTGCATAGTGTTTGTAGCGAAAGCTGTCATTGTGATTACCACGAAAGCGGGCATAGTGCATTATGATACAGCCGTGAGTGCTGTCGTCTGTGGCACGAGCCATGGATCATTGTGTTGCTGATGATGCTGGTGAACATGATATATTACATGCCTTGTGTTTATATATTGTATGAGTGACTTGTTACTACTGGGATTCTTTAGAATCTCACTCTTTCTAAATGACTAACATTTTCAGATAGGGCAAGTGGCTCGAAAGGGAAGCGGCCAACCAGGAGTAGTTAAGCTCGGATTTGCTTATACGGGGTTTGAGGCGTGATATGAGGAAGTGAATAGCCACCCATCAGTTTTCTGATTCAATAAGGCAGTTGAGGAATGTCGGATTACAGAGAGCAATCTGAGAGAGTTGTATCCGGCTAAGACTGCTGGTAGTAATTGTGAGCCCAGTAAGGGCAATGCTTCTCAGAAGCGGAAGGGCTCGGGATCATCCGTTTCATTCAGAGGTGGTAGTAAGAATCCTTATTATTTTGGGAGCCGAGATCAGTAGAGAGCTCCTTTTGTATGGACATGTCCACGGTGTAATAAGCCTCTTCATGGCAAGACTTGAAATGGTCGGGTAATTTGTTTCAAATGTAAGCAAGTAGGGCATACATCCGTTAAGTGTAGACAGCCACGACCAGAGCAGAGACTGAGGACTCAGGGCCAAGTATTTGGTATGACTCATGAGGAAGCCCAGAAATCCCCAGAGCTGATACAAGGTACAATTCTTCTTAATGGATATGTATTACAATCTTTGTTTAACTCGGGTACAAGTCACTCCTTTATTGCATATGATTGTCTGAAGCGCTTGGGTGTGAATGTGCATAAGTTACCATTTGATTTGATTGTGTCAACACCGATGGGTGTGAAGGCTATAACTACAGAAGCCTGTTTAAATTGTGTTGTAACCGTTGAAGGTCATGAATCTATGGTAGATCTGATCTGTTTACCGCTCTGCTAGTTGGAAGTCATTTTGGGTTTTGATTGGTTGAGAGCGAATAATGTGTTATTAGATTGTGGGAACAAAAGGATAGTGTATCCTGTTTCTCATAGCATTGAGGACAAGAATGTCGAACTAAATTTCCTTTCAACATCTAAGGCTGAGAAATATTTGCAAAAGGGTTGCCAGGGGTATATGGTTTTCTTTTCTGTACAAAGGGAAACCAGTGAAACTTTGAGTAGTATACCCGTAGTGAATGAATTCCCTGAGGTATTTCTGGATGACTTAAGTGGATTGCCTCCTGAGAGGGAAGTTCAGTTTCCGGTTGACATTGTGCTTGGAGCTGGTTCTATATCCAAAGCCCTATATCCTATAGCCCCAAATGAAATGGCAGAACTGAAGAAGCAGATTGAAGATTTACTTGAGAAAGGGTTCATTAGACCCAGTGTGTCGCCTTGGGGAGCTCCAGTTTTGTTTGTGAAAAAGAAAGACGGGAGTCTTCGTTTGTGTATCGACTATAAAGAGTTGAATAAGATTACTATCAAGAATAAGTACCCTCTCCCTAAAATTGATGACCTGTTAGATCAACTATCCGATTCATGTGTATTTTCAAAAATTGATCTAAGGTCGGGGTATCATCAGCTGCGAGTGAAAGTGGAAGATGTTTCAAATACTGCTTTCCGGACTAAGTATGGTCATTATGAATTCTTAGTAATGCCATTTGGGCTAACTAATGCACCTGCGATTTTCATGGATTACATGAACCGTGTTTTCCGACAATACCTAGATTAGTTCGTTGTGGTATTCATAGATGATATCTTGATATACTCTAAGAGTAGAGAAGATCATGAGCATCATTTGAGAATTGTGTTGAATACATTACCTGAAAAGCAGCTCTATGCCAAATTGAGTAAGTGTGAGTTTTGGCTATCAGAAGTGAACTTCTTAGGCTATGTTATCTCGTAAGAAAGGGTCTCTGTGGATCCCAGTAAAGTGGAAGCAGTACTGGACTGGAAAAGGCCAGAAACTGTGATATAAGTGTAGTTAGTGATTAAAGATCAAGGGAGGAGATTTGTTACATATGGGTCAGAATGCTGTGTATTAATCTTGTGTGAGCTCATAGAGGGAATGAGTAAGATGGTGACATGTGGCATTTGGTGGACCATTGGATATGGCATAAGGGACAAAAGTCCACTTTTTCTCTCCCTTCTCTCTTTTTTTCGGTGGAGTATGGGCTCAAGGGAAAAGAAACATCATCACCATCATCATATCCATCTCTCATATTCTCTCTCCTTCTTCTCCATTTTCAGTGACCTTGAGAAGGAAAGAGGAAAAGAAAAGCTTGGATTTTGAATCTTGAAAGGCGTTGATTTGAGTATTGGACAAAATTAAAAGTTGGAGAATCATGATTTTGGATTTGGCAAAGTGAAGAGGTAAGCATTTGATGCTTTTTGATATATATGTTATGAGTTTTGAATAAGTTTGAGAAATTCTAGAAATTTGCCCTAGTTTATGCCTATTTTTGGATGTATGAATTTCATAGTGATTGATGTTAGAAATAGTTCATTGTGAAGTTCTTTGAGTATTGGTAATGGTTTTGGAGTTTAGAAGTGATTTGAATGAATTTGGGAGTTGTGTGTGTCAAAGAGACCCAAGGGTATAAATTGTGGTTAAAATTGTATTTGGGTATTTTAGAGGTTACCAATGGGTTCCCTAAGTCTTAGAAGTGATACCGGAGGTTGGAATGGGTCAATATGATGTTAAAATGACATATACGGAAGTTATGACACCTCCATAGATGATTACTCGAGTAATCACTCGAGTAATATGGCATTGCCTCATTTTGGAGGTGATTACTCGAGTAATCTGCAGAGTTACTTGGAGATTACTTGAGGACTCACTCGAGTAATGGTACTCTGTTTTCGCGTAGCAGGACAGATGTTTGGTATTTTAGGCATATCTCTCTAACCACATGTCGGATTGATATGAAACTAGTGGCATATGAAATGAGACTCCCAACACGAACTATGGACACCCAGATCACATTCAAAAGAGTTAAGATGAGAGAAATATGATCTATTGAAGTTGACACATGAATCAACATCTTTTACCAGGACAAGGTTCTGTCTTTTAGACATAACTCTCAATACATATATCTGATTAAGACGAAATTTGTGCCATATAAAACTAGACTTAAAGAGCTTTCCATGGATATATAATTGGCCATATTTTAAGTTATATACTAAGAGATATGCCTTCTGGAAGTTGATGCCCGTGATTTCAGACTTCGTCTAAATGCATAAGATATTCTTTAGATAATAACTTTCTGTATAAAATGATTTTAGAGGTGATTCTTGTTGTATTGGAATGTAGATGATGAGGGCTTTCCGATGATATATAATGTGCCATGTTTTGAATCAAAATCAAGAATTCACTTGAAGTGCTTACTCGAGTAATATGCTGAATTATTTGAAACCTCACTCGAGGGACCACTCGAGTAATGGGGTTGGAAATGCTCTCGGCCATATTTTGATGCAGATTACTTGAGTGATCACTCGAGTAATGACTAAGAATTACTCGAGTAACCACTCGAGTAATGCAACAGACAACGTCCCAAAGATTCTGGAATTAACAGGAAAGATCGTGGAACTCATTCCTCTTGGTTCTAATCATTCTAACATTTCATTGTATTAGTGTTTAATATATGTCTCCAAGAATACAATGATATGACATAAAAATAAGTATGAAGTCTCTGCCAGTTTTTCATAAGTAATCACTCGAGTGATCACTTGAGTAATCAAGGGCATCACTCGAGTGACCACTCAAGTGATGTAGACCAAAAAGCATGAAAATCATCTGTTTCTTATTGACTTATTATCTTTATGATTAAAACTTCATTGTATTAGTATTCTAAGCATTATTCTAGGAATATAATGAAGAGATCATGCTAAGGGAATAAAAGATACTTTACGGAAGCGGAGCGTCAACGTTCGTAACAGCTAGTTTTCAAATTCAAGCAATGGACGAATGAAGCAACGGGACTTAACGGATAAGTTGAAATACTCACAACGGTTATATCCTACTCAACAATAAATATAGGAGATTCAAGTAGAGAGCAACAACAACACCAATGAGAACACTACAACACAGAAGATGATAAGATTATGAATCATCCACTTCTACCCAAATACTCTTTGTTCTTATCCATTTTCTATATCATGTATATTTGAGTGAGAGATTATTTGTATTATACTTCAATGTTCATCTTATTCACTTCTGAGATAGAAGATTGATTGTAATATTTCATCATCAAAGTTGTACCCTTACTGGGTGTGTAAGGGAGACTAACTCGATTCTAATCTTATGGTATGTAAGGGGGAGTAACTCGGTGAGAGATTTGTAAAAGGCTTTGCAAGTGCCTGGCTAAACTTATAGGTTGTAAAGGCTTTTCTTGTACCTGGATTAAACAAGAAGATAGTGGATTTGAAAATCTCAGGAGGAGCCTGGGGAATGGATGTAGGCTATCGCAGATTGGACTGAACCAGTATAAATCACAGTTTGCATACTCTCTTTCTTAAACTCTTATATTTCCAGCATATATTAACTGTTGATTTATGATTCATTACTTTCATATTTATTGCTTCCTTTAAGATGCAAAAAGATTTTCAAAGTTCTTAAGTTTTTATCTTACACCCAATTCACCTCCCCTCTTGGGTATCAGCCGATTCTAACACCTTTTGCTCGAGTGATGTGAGCACTTTTTGGCCGAAGTAGCTACTCACTGTCAAACACTCGTGAGTGAGAGCCGTTCTCACTCGAGTGAGGTCATCTCCACTCGAGTGAGCCAGCCAAAAATCACTATTTGGCCTTCAAAAAAGGGGTGCTCAGGGTAATTTCTCCCAACCCTTTAGGCATATGTTTAGGCCTCTAATAGCTATCTAAAGAGTCATAAATGATAACCAACTTAGTATTATGGAATAAGTGTTTGGAAAAGAGATTGATGGTTGTCCCTAATTTGGTATAGGATTTGATATCTGTCAGACGCGTGAGCCCACTGTGCCAAAGAACGTAAGGAAAGATTTAGGTAGTGACTCCTCTCTTATACTTTGTGTAAATGTATTGTATGTTTGCCTATCATGCATTATGTGTTGCTGCTGCTGCTTTGAGATGCATTGAGATACATTGTGGAGCTTTGTGCATTATGGAGCATTGTGCCTTGTGATGTATTGTGCTTTGAGATACTTTGTGCTTTGTGATGCTGCTGCATAGTATTTACTGCGTAAGCAGGCATAGTGATTACAGCGAAAGCTGTCATTGTGATTACTGTGAAAGTGGGTATAGTGCATTGTGATACAGCCGTGAGTACTATAGTCTGTGGCGCGAGCCATGGATCATTGTGTTGCTGATGATGCTGGTGAACATGATACATTACATGCCTTGTGTTTATATATTGTATGAGTGACTTGTTACTACTAGGATTCTTTAGAATCTCACTCTTTCCAAATGATTAACATTTTTAGACACGGCAAGTGGTTTGAAAAGGAAGCGGCCAACTAAGAGTGGTTAGGGCTAGTAGGGACATATTGCATTTTGGATGTTGGTTATCTAGTTGGTTTTTGGGATTACTGCATGTATATGAGATGTATATAACAATTTTGGATATGTAATCCCTATTTTGGGAAACCTTTAAACCCATTCTATGTATACAAGTAACCCGGGGTTGCCGGGATTTTGGTTACGCACTCTGATATTTATTATGTGATATAACTGCACAGGTAATTATATTCGAAAGTGAATGTGAGACCAGATGAATTCTGTTTTAAATGTTTTGTTTGGACACCCCATTTCTTGGAGAGGAGTGATTATAAATGTGATTTTTGTCTTATTGGTCTCTACTTCACTTAAATTTCATAATCCGGATATAATTACCGTGAGGGGGTTACACTAGATGTCACTATAGATTTGTTAGAAAGGAGTGGAGGGTGTGTAGAGATGTTTTGGGTATGAGGATCATGTTTGTTTAGCGAATTGACAAGTTTCACAATGAAAAGAAATGGAATTTTTATATAAACTTGGAAACACACATTTCATATAATCAAAACTAAGATGGCCCAAGCGACAACACAATAAAAATACATCTTCATTTTGAGAACTTGAGCTAACCAGTGCCTTTCATGCATTCCAAGTATCTTTATTTTTGAATTTTGATATTTTCTAGTAGAAAAGACCATCCCATTCTCTAAAAGTCCCAATCATCTTTTCAGAGTTTAAATCTTGAAAAAGACACAAATCATCATCAAAGATTACTCAGCATATTTGCCCTTTGGTTAATTTGCTCACAGATATTAGATTATAAGTAAGTGTAGGTACAAATAGAACATTATGAACTCTCAGATAACTAGATAGCATGACTATGCCAATTCCTTGAACTTTTGTGAACACACTATTAGCACCTTTGACTTGAAGGTTTTAGCATACAATTTAAGAGTTGTAAACAATGTTTGATTGGTAGTCTTGTGATCTGCGGCTCCTGAGTCAATAATCCATATATCTTCACTAGTTCGTACAACATTGAGAGCTATAATTACCTGATTGTACTAGATTGACACTTGGCATAGAGTTTGACTTATTCTGTTTGTCAAGTATCCTATAAAGCACCTGTAATTCCTCCTGGCTTAGAGAATTAGCATCCTCAACTTTCTATTTAGTTGTAGTGAGATGGCTTTGTTGGAGGTGTTGTTTTCCAGTTGGAGGTGTTGTTTTCCAGTTGGAGGTGTTGTTACGCAATTTCTAGCATTCTTCTTTAGCATGGCCTTTCTTCTTGCAATAATTGCACCATTTATTTTTTTTCGTTCATCTTGTGGTCCTTTTACTGTAAGAGCCGAACCCTCAATATGACTCAGGCTGCTTCTATTAAGAGGTTTTTTGCTTTCTTTAAACTGCATATAGTTGACTACATCAAGCATATGTGGTAAGGGTTTTAACCCCATAATTTTGCCCCTTGTCTCCTCAAAGGAATCGTTAAGGCTAAGGAGAAAATTGCGAATTTTTCCTTCTTCCACTATCTTCCTATACAATTAGGTATCCTCGACGGTCTTCCATGGGTGCACCTTAAACAAGTCTTATTGCTGCCAAAGTCTCAACAAAGCATTGTAATAATCAATCACCAATATATTACTTTGTCTCAAATCTCAGAGTTGCCAATTCAAATGGATTAAGGCTTGGAAGTGCTAACTAAGCCAGAAGCAAATCACTCGAGAGATCTAATTAAGCACTTAAGTGATATCATTGCTCTACAAGGCACTCATTAGTGATTTGTCAAAATTTTCAAAATGTTATAAGATCACTCGAGTAATGTCTTTAAACACTTTAGTGATACTCATTGCTTTAAAACATATCACTTTGAAGCTCTTGAGGTTATTGTCAGCACTACATAGCAAGAGCACTTGAGTGACAAAGATAAATATTCGAGTGATTGTAAAACACTAGAAGTGATTATCAGTCTCACACTAATGAAGTTATTAGAAACCAATAATCATCATCTTGAAAATCTTAATACATAAACTTCATATCTTGATTTACTTCTTAAAGTCTTATACCATTCTTGAATGGTACTAATATCATTTCTGAGTAAGTCTCAGGTGCTCGAACATTGGATTAACTTCAAAAACTCAAACAGCAAAATTCTAATAGAAGCATTAAATGCATAGCAGAGAGAACCAATGAGAACACTGTCATCAATGGCTACAATTACTCTCTAACGAATGAATTTGAATGCTTACAACGGTCATTAAAGACATCCTACCAATAAATACAGAAGAATTCAAGATGAAGCAATGTTCGTAATCACAAGTGCACGAGTCATTGTCAAATCCCTTAACATTTTGATATTTTCCAAAGTGATAAAGGTATAGTTCCTTAAGCAAACAGAAATAGCATAAATATATTGATAAGAAGTACTTGTTTACAATACAGGTCATCCCCGTATGATTTGAAAATATATACAAGCTTATCCGAAATTACTAAAATAACTTAACTACAACTAACAATAATCTTTAGTTGCATTAGAACCCCTCAGAAGCTGGTATTTCCCACCTTACCCTTCGAACCGCTAGCTTCTGCTGGATTGTTTTAAATATTGGAAAGGTGAGATTCAAATGAATCTCAGTAGTAACAGACAATCATTCATAGAAAATATGATAAATAAATATGCCAAGTACCAGATAATGTAATATTATAATATCAGATAATTCATTAGGTCAAAAATGTGTACAGGTATTCAGGGCCAACCACTGTTGCAACCCCTACTTGTTCCGTACCTTAGTCCTTTTACTGGGCATATCAATGTACCCTCATGATACTATGTATTGGTGTACCTTTTCGATACTATGTATTGGTGTGCCCTTTTCGGTACTGTATATCGGTGTACCCGTAGGCACTATGTATCATACATATTACAGAAGATGGCATACATAAAGCATATACAAATTCACATAGTGTGTGAAAAAAAGAGTTGCTACCTCAATCCCTTTTCCTGGCTCTAACTGTGTTCCGGCGTGGGTAGGCTATCCGGTCCTAAAATTTCAAAGTTTACAAAATAATGAGTCACTACTCATTAATAAACACTTTCCAAACTTAATTTGTTGGTTAAGTTAGTTTAAAATTGCAAAATTACCAAAATACCCCTAAGACCTGGTCTAAGCCCCTTAATACTCGGTTTGAC
The DNA here is from genome assembly GCA_963210345.1 of Inga oerstediana. Lineage (NCBI taxonomy): Eukaryota > Viridiplantae > Streptophyta > Magnoliopsida > Fabales > Fabaceae > Inga > Inga oerstediana. The sequence goes on along the minus strand of OY723408.1, from coordinate 21,879,403 downwards.
TGTACTTTTCTAAAAATTTTGACCCGGGCTATTCCTCTACAATTTTGTGTGTAGAATTAATTTTTGAACTCAGTTTTTCCAAATTCACTGGAAAAAGGAAAAACTACCCTTGACAACCCCTATTTAAGGTTTTAGGGGTAATTTTGTCATTTCACATGCTAAGGCTTTTCACACTTCACACTTAACATGAACCCTACACAATTTTCCCTTCTAAACACAATGGAACCATCAAATTGATGAAATTCTAGCTCCTTCCTCCTGATTCTGGTTTGGCTGAAACTTTACACAAAAAAAGGGAAAAATTGTGTTTCCATGATTTAATCCTTTTAACTCCTTCCTTTTCACTCCTAATTACTCGTTTAACTTCTTAAACACTTTTCAAGCATGATTTGTTGAATGGGTAGCATAACCCCTTAAGGTTTCTTGATCCCAAATTTACAAAATTCACCAAAACAATCACAAATCAAGCTAATATCAATAATAGCCACCACAACAACAACATATGAACCAAGAGGATTAAAGCTCTTGAGATTACCTCTTGATTCTTCAACTTTGTCTCTCTAGGCATCACCTTCTCTCTCTCTTCCCTTGAAGTTTTGCTTGCTACATATGACTTTCAAGAGGGAAAAGAACTTAGAAGAGTTTTCCATCGATTCTAGAGGTTTAAGCACTTGAAATCAAGAGTGTTTACCTTAATTTGTGCTTTTTGAACCCTAAACCTTCTTCTTTGTGCTTGTTTTTCATCAAGCTTTTTCTCTCTTTATTTCTCTTTAAATCAGTCAAAAATGACCCCAAGAAAGAGATAAGAAGTCTTGTAATATCTCTTGAGTAGTATACTATTTTAAGGAAATTATTACATGGCCATTTAATTCTATCATCATTTTCTTTTTACTTGGCTAATATGATTTCTCTTTCTTCTTCGAATTTCACGTCATTATGAAGCCCCAAATGGAAAGAGAAAAGCTCTTGGGAAATATCCTCTTTATCTCTCTTGTAATAATATGTTTTATGACAATTTTTCCGTGTGCTTTTGTTTTGTCAAGCCTTATTTAATTACTTGGCTCCAAATTAAGACATGGCATCATCTTTATCCAAGTAATTATTTTTCCTCCATTTCCCCTTAATCAGCTGAAATTTCCAAGGAAAAAGGGAAATAAAATGGCTTCATGAATTTGTTTCTTGGAAGTTACACATAATAGCCATTTATGACAAGTTTACTTTTGACTTTCAACTTGATTCTTTTACTTGGCTACAAATTACTTCATCTTGATTTAATTGAAGCCGAGTATTTCCTCTCCTCTTATTTTTACCTTTTTGGACATCCCATACCTAAGACAAAAGGAAAATATAGGCTTTTAATTTTTATCTGCCAAAAGATTATTTTGCCAATACATTTTTGTGATTTATTGTATTAAATCATAGATTCTTCCTTTTCCCTTCACTTTGGCTGACTTTCACCCCTTTTATTGAGCCAAAAATTTTGCTATTTTATTTCCTAAATTGGTACTTAAATAATGGGATTTTTGGAAGACAAAGGTTGGCTTTATATCTTGCTTTAGCCAAATTTCCTTGTAACTGTGACTAGGGTTATTTTTGTCATTCCAATTGCACCAACATTCATCAAAGTAGCAATGCGCAATTTGGTGGGCACGCAGGAATAGCGTAGATATACTGATAATAAATTCTTGACCACAGAAATTCCACACAGGGATTGTACATAATAATTATAAATAATTTAGCCGCATAGGGCTACTAGGGTGTCTAAACCCGTTTAATGAAACTCAGACATTTTCTCATCTTCATTCTACTACAACATTCCTCTCGTGCCGTACTCTTCTTTGTACTCAATACACCTCCTGTTTTCACCTGTCTAAATGGTTAGTTGGGGAGGGTGAGATTTGGGGGAATCTCAATAGCAAACAATACTAGCAATGCATGCAAGATAAATGCTAGTGCATGATATGCTTGCCTTACATAGGCTCTTGTTCACATAATGACATTTCTGCATGCTCAATATTTCATATAACATATCTATGGCCACAGTATAAATAGAAATAAAGTTTCATTCATTCACACATGCTTTACATAATCAAACAAAGCAATACTGCAAATTAATACACAACAAACACATTAAATACATGCAAGTTAAGTAAGCTTACTACTCTTGTCTTGAGTCCTCCTCTTGTACCTTTTATCCAACCATTGAGCTTCTTTGTCACATCTTGACCCTATATATATAATCATATCATTAGGGCCATGATAAATGAGTGTCCAATGGGACTACATGGGCCTTTAGGACATGTCTCTTATATTTGACCCATTACTTATGCCAATTCAACGCAATTGCCATAAATTCGCAGGTTAACCCAATATGCCAGTTTTGTTGACTAAACTTTAGAAATTCATAATTAATTCTAAAAAAATCCAAATGGGTTAGTTTTAGATTCTATAAAAACTTCTTTAAGTCCTCTTTCAATGAAAAATATCACGGAGCCCAAATTACAGTTACAGATTTCCCAAAAATTTGTCAAACTCAGATTGTTACAGATTTCATTCCAGAATCAAGGTCAAATTTGAAAAATCATAACTTTCTATCCACTAGTCCAAATGGTTTATATTACCTATAAAATTAAAGCCCAGAATATCTAATTTAATCCTATAAAATTTCATAGAACCAAGTTTGTCCTATTAAAAATATGTTCCAAGTTCTCTGCCTCCGGAAAATGAATTCAGGTAGATTTAAACACAAGCTTCCAAAATCATCATAAAACCTCTTTTAATATCATAATCACCATCTTAATCATGATTAATCAAAATTTGGGCAGCACCTCCCTTTAAGGTTTGGCATTCCCAAAATTACAAAATCAACCTTAACTACAACAAACAACCTTGAAGCAACAAGATAGCAAGGTTTTATAGGATTACCTTTGCTTCTCTTCTTTCTCTCTCTAAAATGCCACTCTCTTCTCCTTGCTTCTCTTGATTTCCTTCTTGATACATGTGTTTCCAAGGAGGATATGAAGATTAGAAGAGATGAACAAGAGATTGAAGTCAAGAACAAGTGAGATTTGCTACCAAACTCACCAGGATATGACATGCCGTGCTGAATCTCAACTTGGTACCCAAAGCCTCATGCAACACTTTCCAAAAATTAGAAGTAAAACGAGGATCTCTATATGAAATGATGTTCTTTGGAGTACTATGTAATTTCATAATCTCCTTGATATCGATCTTAGCTAGCTTCCTGGAGAATAGTTGATACTAATCGGTAGAAAATGAGTTGTCTTTATACATCGATCTACAATTACCCATATTGCATCATGATTTCTAATCTTGGGCAACCCTGTGATGAAATCCATCATGATACTTGCCTATTCCACTCAGGAATTTCAGGATTCTGTACAAGTCTTGATGGTTACTAATGCTTGATTTTCACTTTCTAGCATGTAAGACATGAGCAACAAACTTTGTCACCTCTCTTTTCATTCCTAGCCACCAATATATGGACTTCAAGTCATGATATATTTTGGTCACTCGTGGGTGCAGAGCATATTTACTCTTATGTGCTTCTTCCAAGATTTTCAATTTCAACTTATATCCGCTTCTTTTATCTGACTAGTCTGCTCGATGAAAAATTATGTTCTTGAGATTTCCACTTTCAATCATATTTCTGAAAGATTGTGCTTGTCTATCCTTGATATAAGCTTCTTCAATTGCTGCTCTCAGATCATTATATGTTTTACTGACATTATTACTACTAATTAAAATCTGCTTAAATAGACTAAAATCTCTGAAATGCTCAATCATTTTCTGCTCACGAATCATCATGCCTCCACCTGTACTATTTTACAGCTCAATGCGTCAGCAACGTCATTAGCCTTTCTTGGATGATACTTTATCTCTAAGTTGTAATCTTTAAGCAGTTCTATCCATCTGCGCTATCTCATATTCAATTCTTTTTTATCATATAAATATTTCAAACTCATATAGTTGTAGTATAGCTCTACGATCACACCATAGAGTTAGTGTCTCCAAATTTTCAGTGCAAACACAATTGGTGCTAACTCACGATCATGTGTGGGATAATTCTTTGTGAGGCTTCAATTGTCTAGATGTAAATGCCATAACACGACCCTGTTGCATCATTATACTTCCCAATCCTTGCCCACTGGCATCTGTATAGACAATAAAGGTCCATAGTGGATCTAGGATTATCAATATTGGTGCTGACGTTAATTTACGTTTTAGCTAGGTGAAGCGCCTCTCACAATTATGGTCCCACATATAATATTGAGTTTTTTAGGTTACCTTTGTGAAAGGCAAAGCTATTCTGGAGAAATTCGGTATGAATCTTATGTAATATTCGGCAAGACCCATAAAACTACATATTTTAGAAATAGTCTTTGGCCTATTCCAATTTAATATTGCCTCCACCTTACAAGGATCCACTGAGACTCCTTGCTGTGAGATGATATGGCCCAGAAATTTAACGTTTGAAAGCCAAAATTCCTATTTGCTTAGCTTGGCATAGAGTTGCTTAGATTTTAGTATGTTCAATACAATTCTTAAATGTTATTCATGTTCTAATCTACTCCATGAGTATACTAGTATATCATCAATAAAGAATACCACGAATTGGTCTAAATATGGACGGAAAATTTGAGTCATGTAGTCCATGAACATGGTAGGTGCATTGGTCTGCCCAAATGGCTTTACTAAAAACTTCTAATGGATATATCTAGTCCTAAAAGTAGTTTTTTAGCACGTCTTTTGCTTTAACCATGAGCTGGTGATAACTTGATCTTAAGTCAATTTTTGAAAACACAAGACCCAGACAACTGATCAAGTAAATCATCTATTCTTGGAAGTGGGTACTTGTTCTTAATGGTCACCTTGTTTAGCTCCCTTTAATCAATATAGAGTCATAGTCTTCTATCTTTCTTTTTAATAAATAACACTTGAGCTCCCCATGGCGAAACATTAGGTCTAATGAACCTTTTTTTTAGTAGTTCTTCAATATGCTTTTTCAATTTTGCCATTTTATTTGATGCCATTCTATATAGGGCTTTCGATATTGGTTTTGCTCTTGGCTCAAGGTCAATCACAAATTCCACTTCCCTATCTGGAGGAATCCACTGATATCTTCCAAAAGCACCTCGGGAAACTCATTTACCACAAGGATACTTTCAAATGCTATTCCAGCTTCTGATTGCATGGAAAAGAATACCATATACCCCTGACAATCTTTATGAAACCATCTCTCACCCTTAGCTGCTGAAAGAAAGTTAAGGTTGATTTCTGTATTGACTTGTGGTTGTGGCTTAGGGTAAATGACCCTTCTGTTTGCACAATCTAGCAATACATTATTCGCTGTCAACCAATTAATACCTAGAATAATTTCCAAACCTTGCAGTGGTAAACAAGTCAAATCCACTGCTAATTATACCCCTTGGCATTTATTATGCAATTCAGACAGACTTCGGGTGTGACAATTCTAACACTCATGGGCGTATACACAACCAGGTCATATGGAAATTTATGTGCTCTCGAGCTTAGCCGTCTCATACAATTATATGCAATAAATGAATGACTAGTACCTAAATCACACATTACTTGTACTGAATTGCCATTAAGGTAAACCGTACCTTGAATCAGTTCAGGAGATTTCCTGGCTTCCTCCTGAGTAATTATATACACTTTGCCCTGTACTCTTAGTCTAGGCTCAGTAGGATGTCATGACATCTGTGGGCAATTAATAGCATAATGCCTTGACCTACCACATATATAACAAGTTATTGGCCCAGGTTGGAGCTTGAGTTGCTGGTGGAGTCTATGGTAATGGAGCACCATTAAATGTTTTGCCAGGATGGTGTCTCTTCCGGCAAAACCAACATGTTCTGCCTTGTGGGGGTTTTTGATTCCCATAGCCTTCACCTGATATGGCTTTTTATTTCTACTACTGGGTGGTCCACTCGGTTCTTTTTGTTTCTGGGAAGAACTCCTACTACCAGACGTACCCTTAGTATTGGTATTTCTGTCTGAGTATAGGCTCAACAATTATTCTCAGTAATTCGGCATTCTTCAACTACATTGTTGAACTCTGTAAAATGTTTAGAGACTAGCTTCTCCTTCAGTTCTTATTTCAACCCTTGGATCATCATATCTAAGCTCCATTCCTCGTCACCTGATACTTAAGGTATGATGAATATTTTGACAACCAAATATAGTAAGCTAAGCACTCTTCAAAGCTCTCTTTATCACCCTGTTGTATATTCAAGAATTCTTTTTCCTTTTCCAGCCTAACTGAAAGGGGAAATATTTCTCATTAAATTGTTCTTGGAATAATTCCCATGTCACCCGAATAGTTGTTATGAGTGTAGATGATTAATTTAATAGTGCAAGTGTACACTGTCGTAATCAAGTAATACAGAAGTAAGTAGAGTATCGTTCCCACGAGGATTGATCACTAAGTACCAAAATGGATAATTTTAACTCTATTTAGTCGGCTGATTAGTTGATGATTGAGAATACGAAATAAAAAATGATTAAATATGAATGCAAATGATATGAAACAACTATGAGAAAAAGTCTTAGGGATTAGATTTCACTTAACAAATTCCAGATTAAATCACTTATCTATTCTAGCCCAATTTATTCCACATGATTGATAGTCGAGTTTCTCTAATTTAGTTACTAGCGTCTTCCAAGGTCAAGCAATTCTATAATTAATTGCTAATCCAATATATTCCTATATGAATTTAAGCAATTAATTATGCATTAAGATTTATAGAACTTAGTAAGACTACAAAACTCATATGAATATATTCCTATTTCATATACAAGTCATGGTTTTAATTATAGGATCTACACACATACATCTCCTTCCGGTCTCAACATGCATATTGAAATCATTCAAAAGATGGTCAGTTAATCAAAAACATTAAGAATAACAATTAAAACTCAATCATGAAGGAGAAATTCAAACTAGATTTAATAAGTTAAGATTCAATCCGTTATTGTAAGCTACGTCATCACCCTAGAAAAATGGAAATTTATCACATGATGAAATTAAAAAAAAAAAGCAAATAAATTGACATTATATAAAACTAAAATGAAATCCTCATAAATATTGCATAAAACTTGAATATTAAATTCTCAAACATAAATATTCAAGCAAAAAATGTATGAAAAATGGAGAAATCTAGCCATCCATTTAAGAGGTAAAACCTTCTATGTAGGCGGCATGCAAAAAATAATACAATCTTAAGCCTTCCATATAGGAGGCATGCAAGAAGAAATAGAAGAGAGGAAAGTAATGGATATGAAATGGTTTAAGTGAAGAAGAGAGGAGAGTAATGGATATGAATTGGTGTGTGAAATGTGAAGAAAAGGGTGGCTATATATAGAGAAGAATGAAGTAGGGTAGATGAAGTAGTTGATTTAATGTGGTAGGTGAAGTAGTAGATAGAATGTAGTTGATGAAGTAGTTGGTGAAAAGGAAGATGAAGTGGTAGATGAAATGGTTAGTGGACAAGCAAAATTTGAAACCCTTAGAGATAGAACTGGATTTTGGTCTCAACATCAGAGTTGTAGAGCTCTTTCTTAGCTTTTTATCCATATAAAGAGCATCCCAATCTGACATCTAGAGCTCCAGATATTGCCTGAAAACTGAAAGAGGGTCTAATTTAGTATTTTTCAAGAAATTCTATTTTATGCCAAAATCATTATTTAATTATTAATTACACCCAAATTTATTAAATTGAGCTCAAATATCATCCATAAAATCATCATATAAGGGAAAATAAATATGCAAATATTTTACTTATAATATTCCTCCCCCGAAATATAAGTTTGGTGTTCTTCTACCCTATATCTGCATCGCCCTCTAGTTTATAAATTACCAAGAGGACTTTAACTTAATCAGGGCACGACAGGATGTTAAATATCTTCTCTAATGGTGACAACCAGTCTTCAGCTTGCTGTGGATCAAATTTTCCACTAAAGACAGGAGGTTGCTGTTTACTGAATCTTCCAACCTAAGTCTGAAGAATATCAGCTTCAGGATTAGGTAAAGGATCTTCTGGTTGAGGTCCTTCAGGTGGATTAGGCTAACCATCTCCCCTCACCAAGTCTTCTAAACGATCCTATCTTCGTTGCACTTCTTGTATATCATCCCTGATATTATTCATTATTTCCTGTTGCTGTGTGAGCATACCTAATATCTATTGCATTGGGTCAGGTTGAGGGTTTGGTACTTGATTATTATGTCCCCTTCGTGATCTACCACATGTTCATAGCATCTTTGTGTTTCATTATATGAAAATAGAGAAGACATAAATTTCATATAAACATAAGGGCATTTTTGTTATTTCTCAAAATGTTGGGTACACAAACAACAGTTAAGTAAAATATTAATACCATACAACCTATAACTACTATATAATATGTCTTTATCCTTTTCATATTACATGATATAGCTATACATATGGCTTCCCAGGGGGTCACTGATCTTAAGATTACCCTGGGTGGAGCACGCTTAACTTTCATGTATTCGTGTCATAACGCAGATACCGGTACTATATACTCCTAACTACCAGTACGCTATGACTACCCTCGCTTCAAAAGTCATGCCGGCTACCTTCGGCCACCAAAATACCGAGTATAGACCCTCTACTAGCTATCGTACATATACTTCACTATGTACGACATCATATGATCCATAAACTCGACAAAATAGTCATTCGGTCCCTGCTCTACTATCTCATTCTTCTTCTTGGACCAAAATGCTATGTCAAGGAAGAAGTACATCATCGTATAGATCTAAACCTCGTCTGGGTAGTCCAATCCATACGAAACTTGCTCCTAGCAGAGTATATCCATATAATCCAAATATGTGAGGTACTAAGCTACAGGTGTGCCATTCTTTTGGAAAGCCCATAAATATCTATACTAGGCATACTCCTACAACCTCTAGTCCGTTTGTGAGTCATATCTCACATGCACTAGTCTGGCTCTAGAAAGAGTAGCAATACAGAGATTAGACTCTGACCTATCGGAGAGTGTCTACTTAGAATCTCCCACCGACTCTCTTAATATTGGCTCAGGTCTCACCTTTAGCCCATATAACGATTTGACTTGGACCTGCTCCCTGGGTATCCTCGTCTCAATAGAAGGCTGCCCCTCAGGAATCCTCTAACCCAGGGAACCCTGGTTCACCGACAATAGTGACGTATCTCGATGTCATCGTCCTCCACGCATTGATCCTCTCATCCTGTAAATAAGACATATCAGTATACTATTATGATAATGCCAGAACCGCTTTAAGCTCTAATACCAAAAATGTCAAACCCTTTAACATTTTGATATTTGCCAGAGTGATAAAGGCATAATTCCACATGCATACAAAAATAGCATAAATATATTGAAAATAAGTACTTGTTTACAATACAGGCCATCCCCGTAGGGTTTGAAAAATATAAACAAACTTTGTTAGATATGATTAGTTTTGATGATGTCAAATATAAAGAGAAGAAAGTTTGCATAATATACTTATCTTTTACATTGACTAACTATTATTTGATGTGAAATATCTTATATATTAGTCAAGTAAAGAAATAGTTGGGTTATGGAGAATGATCATCAAGAAGCAAGAGATTGAAGAAAGAGGAAATTGCAAGATCTAATGAGAATATCAAGATTCAAGCTCTTATAAATGATACTGAAGGTTTCTATGGTTAAATGAAAGTTAGAATGGGTCAATACGATGCTAAAATGACTTATACGGAAGTTATACCACCTCTAGAGGTGATCACTTGAGTGACGTACCACTCCCACATTATGAAGGTGATCACTTGAGTGATGGCCCATTATTATTTGAGTGACCACTCGAGTGATGTATAGCACTTTGTTGTGCTTTATTTTTGGTCAACATGATAAAGGTTTGGTATTTTGGACATATCTCTACAACCACACTCCCGATTAAGCTGAAACCAGTTGTATATGAAACTAGACTCCCAATGTGTCAAATGGAAACCAAAATCAACATAAAAGGAGTTCAGATGAAAGAGATATAAGTGTTGGAATATGACATTCAAATCACCGTTGTAATCCAGAATAAGTTAGGTATTTTGGACATATCTCCTAGAATACACGTCCAATTGAGTTAAAACTGGTGGCACATGAAACTAGACTTAAAGAGCTTTCTATGGATAAGTATAGGTTATATTTGGAGTTATATTTGAAGTGGTTTGCCTTCTGGAAGTTGACGCTCATGAATTCAGACACTGTCTAGTGCAATAGTCACTATTTGGACCATAACTTTCAGAATTCAATGAATTTGCATTAGAATATAGATGATAAGAGCTTTTCGATGATAGGTCATTTGCCATATTTAGATTCAGAATGAGCATATCACTCAAGTGACCACTTGAGTGATGACTTGAGATCACTCGAGTGACCACTTGAGTGATATAGTAGTGATACTCTCTGTCAAGTTTTTAAAGTGATCACTGAGTGATGGACCAGGATCACTTGAGTTATATGTCAGACAATGCTTCATAGATTCTAAAAATCAATAAAATGATTGTATAATTCATCCCTCTTGCTTTTAATCACTCTAATACTTAATTGTATAATTATTGAAAATATTTCTCCAAAAAAACAATGAGAAGATCATGTGAAAAGGAAAAAAGCTACTATAAGGAGCGAAGTGTCCATTAAACGTAATGGCTAGTTTTTCAAAAAGAAAGAGCGATCAAATGAAGCAATGGGACTCAACAAATAGGTTGAAATACTCATAATGGTCATATCCTACTCAACTATAAATACAGGAGATTCAAGCAGAGAGCAATAACGCCAAAATGCTAAGATCACAAATCATCCACTTATACCCGAATACTCTATTTATTTAGCTTCGATTTCATTTACCTTAGAGAGAGATTGTTTGTATTGTACTTTAGTGATTATCATATCCACTCTATGAGAGAGTTCGTAAACACTTTCAATTGTATTTCTCAATTGATCTCAAGGAAGAGGGACCTTGAGAGGGTTGATTTCTTTACGGAGAAGTTGTAGAGAAAATTCCTGGTAAGACTTTTTGCTCGTAAGACTTACAAGGTGCAAGTAGTAGAGAATGTAGCTGCTCGTAAGACTTACAGAGGTGTAAGTAGGAGAGAATTTTGCTACTCGTAAGACTTGCATAAGTAAGTGGGAGAGAAAAGGTCTTTGGAATTGTTCTGCTCGTAAGACTTACGGGGAGCAACTCAGTGATAGATTTGTAAAAGGCTTCGCAAGTGTCCAGCTGAACATGTGGGATTATAAAGACTTCTCTTGTGCATGAATTAAACAAGAAGATAGTGAAGTGAAAAACTCAGGAGGGGCCTAGGGACTGGATGTAGGTCATCATGGATTAGACCGAACTAGGATAAATCACAGTTTGCATATTCTCTGCTCTAAGCTCTTATATTTCCAACATATATTATTTAAATATCTAACTATTGATTTATGATTTATTACTTTGATACTTACTACTTTCACTAAGATGCGAAAAGATTTTCAAAGTTCTTAAGTTTTATCTTACACCCAATTCACCCCCTCTTAGGTGTCAGCTAGTTCTAACAAACTTGTCCAAAATTACTAAAATAAACTAACTACAACTAATAGCAATCTTTAGCTGCACCGGAACCCCTCAGATGACAGTATTTCCCACCTTACTCTTTGAGCCACTAGCTTTTATTAGATTGTTTTAAATATTGGAAAGGGTGAGATTCAAATGAATCTCTAGTGACAGACAATCATTCATAGAAAAATGCGATAAATAAATATGCCAAGTACCAAATAAAGCAATATTAAAATATCACGTAATTCAATTTGGTAAAAAATGTGCACATGTATTCAGGGCCAACCATTGTTGCAACCCCTACTTGTTCCGTATCTCAGTCCTTTGAATAGGCATAACGGTATACCCTCATGGGACTATGTATTGTGTACCTTTACGGTACTATGTATCCTTGTACCCTTTTTGGTACTGTAAATCGGTGTACCTGTAGGTACTATCTATCATACATATTACAGAAGATGGCATACACAAAGCATATGCCAATTCATATAGTGTATAAAAGAAAGAGTTACTACCTTAATCCCTTTTCCTGGCTTTAACTGTGCTCCGGCGTGGGTAGACTATCCGGTATTAAAATTTCTAAATTTAAAAAGTAATGAGTCATTACTCATTCATAAACTCTTTCCAAACTTAATTTTTTGGTTAAGTTAGCTTAAAATTGTAAAATGACCAAAATACCCTAAGGGACCCAGTCCAAGCCCCATGATACCCAGTCCGATTGTACTTTTTCAACAATTTTGAGTTGGGCTATTCCTTCACAATTTTGTGTGTAGAATCCATTTTTGAATTCATTTTTTCCAAATTCACTGGCAAAAGGTGAAAATACCCTTGGAAGCCTCTATTTAGGGTTTTAGGGGTAATTTTGTCATTTCACATTCTAAGGCTTTTCACACTTCACACTTAACATGAACCCTACACAATTTTCCCTTCTAAACACAATAGAACCATTAAATTGATGAAATTCCAACTCATTGCCCTTGATTCTATTTTCCCGATACTTTACACAAAAAATGGGAAAAATTGGGTTTCCATGAGTTAACCATTTTAACTCCTTCCTTTTCACTCCTGATTACTTCTTTAACTTCTTAAACACTTATTAAACATGATTTGTGGAAATTTAGGTAGCATAACTCCTTAGGGTTTCATGATCTAAAATTTACAAAATTCACCAAAACAATCACAAATGAAGCCAATATCAACAATAGCCACCACAACAACAACATATAAACTAAGAGAATTAAAGCTCTTGAGATCACCTCTTGATTCTTCAACTTTCTCTCTTTAAGTGTCACCTTCTCTCTCTCTTCCCATGAAGTTTTGCTTGCTACACATGATTTTCAAGAGGGAAAAGAACTTAGAAGAGTTTTTCTAAGGATTCTAGAGGCTTAAGCATATGAAATCAAGAGTATGTACCTTGATTTGTACTTCTTGAACCCTAACCCTTCTTCTTTGTGCTTGTTTTTATTCAAGCTTTTTCTCTCTCTATTTCTCTTTCAATCAGCCAAAAATGACCCAAGAAAGAGATAAGAAGTCTTATAATATCTCTTTAGCAATATACTATTTTAAGGAGGTTATTACATGGCCATTTGATTCCATCATCATTTTCTTTTTACTTGGCCAATATAATTTCTCTTTCTTCTTCTAATTTCACGTCATTATGAAGCCCTAATGGAAAGAGAAAAGCACTTGGAAATATCCTCTCTATCTCTTTTGTAATAATATATTTTATGACAATTTTCCATATGCTCTTGGTTTATGAAGTCTTATTTAATTACTTGGCTCCAAATTAAGACACATGGCATAATCTTTATCCAAGTAATTATTTTTCCTCCATTTTCTCTTTACCAGCTAAAATTTTCAAGGGAAAAGGGAAATAAAATGGCTTCATGAATTTGTCTCTTAGAAGTTACATATAATAGCCATTTATGGCAAGTTTACTTTTGACTTTTCAACTTGATTCTTTTACTTGGCTACAAATTACTTCATCTTGATTTAATTGAAGCCAAGCATTTCCTCTCCTCTTAGTTTTACCTTTTTGGACTTCCCATGCCCAAGAAAAAAAGGAAAATATGGGCTTTTAATTTTTATTAGTCAAATGTGTATATTGCCCATACATTTTTTGTGATTTATTGTATTATATCATAGCTTCTTCCTTTTCGCTTCACTTTGGCCTACTTTCACCCCTTTTATTGGGCCAAAAATTTTGCTCTTTGATTTCCCAAATTGGTGGTTAAATAATAGGATTTTTGGAAGACAAAGGTTGGCTTTATATCTTGCTTTAGCTAAATTTCCTTGTAATTGCAACTAGGGTTATTTTTGTAATTCCAATTGCACCAACATTCACCATTTTATTTCATTAAATGCCATAAAGATTTACAAGAAATATTGGTGAATAAAAATTGGGTGTTACAGTCACACCAAGTAATAAAGTGATAAGTTAAGCATCGTTCCCACAAGGATTTGCTTAACAAATTAATCAAGCAACAGGCTAGTGAATTTGATAAAGTTGACCCAAAACATGCTGTTGGTATTGAAAGAAGAACTAAAAACTACTTTTAAGAACTAAAAAGCGATAAAGGCAATTGATTCTTTAAATTCAAGCATTAAATGGAACTTAGGATTATTTCTCCCCTTTGCATTTCATAAAACTATATTATTTTCCTCTCTTAATAGTATTTAAATGAATATATGTGTTAGTCTAAGGTTTAAAATCACTTGATGAAGCTTTTTCAAGTCAAATCAAGTTTCTCTCTTCATTAACATGCATAATTTCTTGCTACAATTAATGAAAGTCAACTTTAAGCAACAACCTTAATGTGACAATGCAAGGTTAGTAAAGATATCTCTATTTTACCAACAAGCTATCCATTTATCAAGTAAATTTCAAGTCAAGCATGATTTTAACCAAGTTCAACATATAGATTAGCTCCCTTAAGGCAAATCCAAATGAACAAGTCAACCTAAATGGTGGACAAACATTTAGAAGCTTTAAGTAAAGGGTAAAATCAACACATATATATCATTAACTACTAAAAGAGAGGAATAATCAAGTCTTAATTCATACAAAGGCTCAAAATAATCCTAGAATGAAAGCTCTAGCTACACATGATCATTAAATAGCTACAACTATGCAAAATAATTACATCCATTCAAGAAACTAGTAAAGAAAAGGAAGAAGAATGAGAAAAACCCAATAATTAAAGCTTTAAATCCCTTCTCACTTCAATCCTAAGCTTCAAGCTCTTCAAAATGTAAAGCCCTAGCACCCAAAACATCCAAGCAGTCTAGAATGGGTGATTTTCACCTACCCCTAGCTTTTATATTTGTTTTTTGCTTCAATTTTTAAATCGCACTGTATCAGTATTGTGCATTCGCTGTCAGTTCGCTATAGCGATCCCATAGCGAATTGTCAGACAGAAATAAATAGAAGCAATGCTTTTTTAGGTGGTTTCGCTATGACTTTGGCTATAGTGGATCCATGGCCAAAGGGTATATAGAAAGGTCATCTTTTGAGGCAATTTTGTAATGGTTTGGCTACGGCACTTCCACTGAAAATGCAGGTTTCTTTTCCATAGTGTCCTTTTGATCTTCCTCTTATATTATCTCTTTCCCATAATATTTAAGAGGTTTCACAACTTGTCATTTTCCACTTATAAGGAGGAGGAATTCATTAGCTCTTTAACTTTCACAAATAGTTACAATTGTATGCATTTAACTCATGATTTAACAAAAGTTTGAGTTTGTTTTTGTCACATCACATTTTCTTCTATAATATCTTTATATGCACATTTGAACCCAAAAATAATTGAAAAAAGAAGAAAATATGCTAGAATGAAAGAGGCAAGCTTCACCCAAGAAGGGGTGAATTGGGTGATGTGATAAATTTTTCATTTGATTGGTGATATGGTAATAGTTGTAACTAGAGTAGAGTTGACAAGATAAGCACACAGAGAGTTATATTGGTTCGGCCAAAAATCAGGCCTACGTCAATTCCTCAGAGATCAAGACCTACTGAGATTTTCACTATTCTTCCAAGATTCAGTGGGCTCTAGGAACGCCGCAAGACAACAATTGTCCTTGAAAGGACTACTAGTAGAAATACTAGAAATTTCTCTCCCCCCTTACGACAAGTCTTATGGGCAGAAAAACAAACCTCTGACCTTTCTCTCTTGCTTACGTATACAAGTCTTATGAGCAGCAACGCTCTCTCCTGCTTACACCACTCTAAGTCTTACCAGCAGCAACGTTCTCTTCTGCTTGTATCTTGTAAGTCTTATGAGCAGAAAGTCCTATTAGGAATTTTCTCACTGCTTCTCTCGTAAGGAAATCTCCCATCTCAAGGTCCCAGTACCTTGAGATTAAATGAAAATAGAATTTGAAGTGTATACAGACTCTCTTATAGAGCAAATTTAATAAATACTGAAGAACAATATGAATACAGAGAAAATGTGAATAACAAGGACTCGTGAATTTTCTTGTGTGAATTCTTTCACTTCGTTATTGTTTGATGGTCTCTGGAACTCTGTATTTATAGACATTTGATTTTGTCCATTTGAATAATGATCATTGTGGAATGGGCATGTTACTGTGGAACGACATGTGTACGTTTGAAATCTTCAAACGTGGTAGGTACGTGCTTCGATGGTCATAATGATGCTGTCTACCATTGTTTGACTTCCTCTGTATCTTTCTAATTCAAACGTTCAAACTCCTGTATCACAATTATAATACATGTTAAATGATGTTATATAATAATAAGTGAAAATATAATGAATAAATATCATTAAACCATATTCAGATTGAATGCTGTAAGACTGGTGCGTTTTGGGTTCTAGCAGAGTATCACTCGAGCATTGTGATGTCTCACTCGAGTGCAATACCATATCTTCACCTTTTGCTTCAGTTTTACACTTGCACTTCCACAAATTTTGAGAGAGTGCATTTTCACACTTGCGAGTGATGTAGGTCCTCACTCGAGCACTGGTCACCTTGCTCGAGTGCTTCTTCATTTTACACTATGAGCCACGTCTCTGGACAATACTTGCACCTAGTTTTATCAAGAGTGTGATTTTGCACTCGCAGGTGATGTGGGCCCTCACTCGAGCATACATACTCCTACTTGAGTGAGAAGAATATTCTTCTATAATATACTCTTGTCTTCAGCACTTGCATCAGAATTGAGAGAGATAGATTTCTCACTCATGAGTGCTGATGTTTCACTCGGGCACATGAACTCTCACTCGAGCATGCTTGTACTTCTCTGTTCTGCATGACTCTCAGCCAAACACTCGCAGTCCCTCACTTGCTAGTGCTCGAATAAAGTGTTGATATCTTGTTTTAACTTTGCTCTCTATCAAACACTTTCAGTGTAATACTTTCATATGCTCGAGTGGTTGTTATAGTGCTCGAGTGCATCAGTAAAATTGATAGCAATTGCTCTCTATTAAATACTTCTTGTCCGACACTTGCATGTGCTCGAGTGCAAAAGAGGTTTATGCTCGAGTGTTAACTCTGTTGCTTGAGTGCATCAGCAAAAACTGACAGCAGACATCTCTAAACTTTGCCATATGTATTTGGTAACTTTGCAATTATTCTTTAGACTTGTAAAAACATACTTTGCACACGATTACCTTTTGTTATCATCAAAACTTGGAATCTAACATAGAATATTATCGATTTCTATGAGTTAACTCGCAACCACCCAACGACAAAATCTATTCTATTCATTAAGTGCTCTATTATTCTGTCTGTCATTCTTTAAGATTCCTATTCTTCTTTAGTATTTATTTATCAGCTCTTTAAGAGATATTTAAATACCTTTATTTACTCTACGTGTAAAGAGATTCTCAAGTTAGTGGGACCTTAAGTAAGAATCAGCTTACAAAGTATAAGGGGGTGAGTGTTCTGTTGAGAAGCTTACTTATATTGTGGTGCCAATAACCCATCAAATTTTGAAAGGGTAGTGAAAATCTCAAAGGAGCACTAAGGAATGGATGTAGGTTAAGAGGTTAAGACCGAACCAGTATAAACTCTGGTGTACACTTCAGTGATTTTTATGATTGTAATATTTATTTTTGTTATCACCTAATTCACCCTCTCTCTTGGGTAAACCCGTTGACACTAACATTTGGCATCAGAGCCTTGTCTTCTTGTTTCAAGTTTAACATCCTAAGAAGGATCTTATTGCATGTAAGGGTGAAGGAATACTACCAGACGTTACCTCTATCACTAGACCACCTAGATTTAGTGGAGAACATTTCTCTTTCTGGAAAGTAAAATTTAAAGTGTTTGTAATGGCCACTAATATGGCCCATGACAGGTGATTTAAGATGAGGATTATATGCCAATGAAGATTGTGGATGATGTCGTAGTTCCAAATCAACCAATAGAGTTTGATGATAATGATAAGAAGCTTGTAACTCTGAATAGCAAGGTAATCCTTATGATTCAAAGTGCCTTAAGTCAAAAAGAGTATTTCAGAATCTACATACTTCCTTCTGCTAAAGATATGTGGCAAGCTTTAGAAATAGCCTATAAAGGAACTTCTTTAATCAAGGAAAACAAAATCAACACTCTTATAATAGAATACGATTTTCTTAGAATGAAATCAGGGGAAACAATTATTGAGTTTGAACTTAGGTACACCCATCTTGTAAACCAATTAGGTGTACTTAGAAAGTTTCATGATCAAAGGTCTCAAGTAAGGAAAATACTAAACATAAAGAATGGGAAGCAAAAGTCACAGCAATAGAAGAGGCTAAGGGAGAATAAATACATTTATAACTTCATTATTTGGAAGCCTTTATAAATATGAAAGCAAGTTGAAATTCAAACGTGAATTATATGAGATTGATGAAAAGAAAAAGAAAGGAATAGCCCAAAATGCAATCAAAGAAGAAAAAGAGTAGAAAGATGAAGAAGAAATTAATGATGATGAAATGGGCCTTATGGTTAAACGATTGAAGAAATTTTACAAGAAAGGTTAAGGTTTCCAAAACTTCCATAAAGGAGGAACTAGTAATACAAAGTAAACAAAGGAGCAAATCATTTGCTATGAATGCAGAAAGCTAGGTCACATCAAATCTAAATGTTCAGAGTATCTAAAGAACAAAGAGAAGAAGAAGAAGAACAAATACTTCAAAACGAAGGCATTTGTCTCAGCAATATAAGGAGATAGCTCCTAGGATGAAGAAAGCGATGATGAAGAAATTGCCAACATCTATCTGATAGGTCAAGAAGAATCAAAGTATAAAGAAGTAAATGATTCAGCCCGTACTTATAATGAATTATATACTGAATATAATGCATTACATTCTAAGTTTATCAAAGTTGTGAAGGAATTAGTAAATTATAAGAAATAGGTTATATCCTTTTAAGAAAAACTTAAAGAACCTATTATGAAATCTTGTAATAATTGTCAAATTTTGGAAAAGAAAAACATTGACCGTACTAAATTTCTGGAGAAATTTACTAAGAGAAGTGAAATGCTCAACATTATTTTGATAGCTCAGAGATTTACAAATGATAGGTCTGAAATTGGATATGATCCAAAGACAGAAAAAAAAGAAAGGAAAGAAAAAGTTAGGTGGAAAGGCCTATTTTAACTACTTTCAACATTCTGTACATATATCCAATCCTTTTTCACATTGTAATTTTTGTAATCGAAAAGAAAGAAAGAAGGAAAAATAGGAACCTATAAGTAGGTGTCTAAGGGATCACATATACAAAAAATGATTCATACTAAACTAAAAGAACCCAAGAAAGTATGGGTATGTAAGACTTGATTATGTTTTGCTGCAGGTATGTCTTAAAGCATCAAGAACTAATAAATGGTATATAGATAGTAGATGCTCAAGACACATGACTGGAGATCGGGAAAAAATTTACTACAATATAAACTAAAGATGGAGGCAAAGTCAAATTCGGAGGAAATCAATCAAGAAAAATAGCTGGAATAGGTGAAATTGGTAATGATGATGGAATAAATCTTAAAGATGTATACTATTTGGAAGGCCTATACCACAACTTACTGAGTGTAAGTCAAAGCACTAACAAAGATAATTGGGCCATATTTGACTCAGAAGAATGTCTTATAGTAAGCAAAAAGGATCTTCAAATCAAGAAATAAGGCCTTAAAATCAAAACTAGATTAGTAAGGGAAGGTAATTTTTATACCCTTGATATAAACAATAATGTCTCTAAAAATTGTTTTCTATGTAATACCAATGAAAGTTGGCTTTGCCATAAAAGATTTGCTCATATTAATAAGCATCTACCAAGCAAGTTACTCAAAAATGATTTAGTAATTAGTTTACCCAAACTATATTTTAAAAATAATTTAGTTTGCAACACTTATCAAAAGGGTAAACAAGTAAAAGCTTTATTTAAGTCTAGAAAGGAAGCCACGACCAAAAGGTCACTTCAACAACTCCATATGGATTTAGTTGGACCAGTAAGACTCAAAAGCCTTAGTGGTAATTTATATACTTTGGACATTATTAACGACTTCTTTAGATTTACATGGACTCTTTTTCTTTCTTCAAAAGATGAAACTTTTAGTGAGTTTCTTGTTTTTGCCAAGAAAGTGCAAAATGAGAAAGGTATGTCTATTATAGCTATTAGAATAGACATGGAGAAGAATTTGAAAATCAATCATTTGGAGACTATTATGACTCAAATGCTATTGACCACAACTTCCCTACTCTAAGAACTCCATAACAAAATAGGGTCGTTGAAAGAATGAACAGAGTTCTTATTGAAATGGCCAGAGCTATGCTTAATGAGAAGAATGTCTTACAAGTCTTTTGGGCTGATGCAATGAGAATTGCATGCTATATCTCTAACATAGCCTACATCAGATCAAAGCTTGGAAAAACACCCTATGAGCTTTTCAAAGGAAGAAAACCAAACCTTGCCCACCTACATATTTTTAGATGTAAGTGCTTCATTCACAAAAATGGCAAGGAAAATTTAAGTAAGCTTGATCCTAAAGCGATGAAGGTATACTTTTAGGTTATTCTAATAGAAGTAATGCTTATAGATTTTTCCATAAATGAACTTATGTTATTGAAGAATCCATATATGTTGTGTTTGATGAAAATGAGCCTCTAGTCAAACTAGTAAAAGATGAGCTTGAGGTAATCCTTCAAGAAAAGAGTCAAATTGTTTTCAAATCAGCTTCCTCTATGGATAACGAACTTGAAAATGAAAATGAACAACCAAGGTCAACCTAGAGCTTGGAAATATAATAAGAATCATCCATTAGACCAAGTCATACGTTACGTAAATGAGGGAATAAAGACTATAAAAGGAAGTAAGTTTTTCTACCTTTACCTCTGAATTGGAACCTTCTAACATTGATAAGGCCCTATCAAACAATGATTGGATCATAGCAATGTAAGAAGAACTCAATCAATTTGAAGAAAATCAAGTTTAGGATATGGTACTTAGGCCAAAAGATCATTCGGTCATTAGCACTAAATGGGTATTCAAGAACAAACGTGATGAATCTGTAACCATTATCAGAAACAAGGCAAGATTGGTGGCCAAAGGCTATAATCAGGAAGAGTGAATCGATTATGAGGAAACATATGCTCCAGCAGCCATATTGGAAGTATATGAGTACTTATAGCCTTTGCATACATCAAAGGATTCAAGCTCTATCAAATGAATGTCAAAGGTGCTTTCCTAAATAGATATATTATGGAAGAGGTTTATGAAGAACAATCCCCTAGTTTTGAAGATGTATCTAAACCCGACCTTATATATAGACTTAAGAAAGTTCTTTATGGCTTAAAACAAGCTCTGAGAGCTTGGTATGAAAGGTTAAGTAAATTTCTTATCGACCAGGGGTTTGCTAGAGGAAAGGTAGACACAATATTATTCATCAAAATCAAGAGAAATGATATTTTAATTGTACAAATATATGTTGATGATATTATTTTTGGTGCTACTAATGATATGTTATGTAAGGAATTTTCTGAAATAATGAAAGGGGAGTTCGAGATATCTATAATATGAGAGCTGACTTTCTTTCTCAGGTTACAAATCAAACAAAAGAAGAATAAAATATTGATATCCCAAATCAAATATCTTCAAGAACTACTTAAGAAATATGGGATGGATCAGGCAAATGGTATAGATACTCCCATGAGCTCAACAACTCTACTTGATGTAGATGTAAAAGGAGCATATTATAATATTACCAAGTATAGAGGAATGATTGGCTCATTACTTTATCTCATAGCCACTAGACCTAATATACAACTCAACGTTGGAATGTGTGCAAGATACTAATCAGCTCCTAAAGAATTTCACACTGAGATTGTCAAAAGAATATTCAGGTATCTCGCTAACACAACAAAACTAAGAATTTGTATCTAAAGGGAGGAAATGAATACCTAGTTGCATATTCATACTCTAACCATGGAGGCTACAGGACAGGCAAAAAGAGCACTAGTGGACAATGTCAATTTCTTGGAGGCTTAATAGTATCTGGGTTCAGTAAGAAATAAAATACTGTATCTCTATCTTCAACTGGAGTTGAATATATTGCCACCTCAAGTTTTTGTGCTTAGGTACTATAGCTAAAGAAATAACTTCAAGACCTAGGTATTCATCTCAAAGAAATTCCTATATACTGTAATAACACCAAGCATATTGATGTGAGACATCACTTCATAAGAGGTCATGTTTAAAAGAATGATGTCAAAGTAGTATTCATTCCTACTCACCTTCAAATAGCTAACATCTTCACCAAACCTTTGGCAAAAGATCCATTTTTGTTCATAAGACAACAATTGGAAATGGTAAATCCTAATGATTTGTAAGTAAATTTATTCATTTGAATTAATTTCTAATATGTTTTGATGATTTATTAGCTAACTTTAGTATCAAAGTATCTAGAAAATTATTTTGCAGTGTCCTTTACTCTTACGTTGAAAAATAGGGATAAACAAAGAAAGAATCACTTGAACAAGCCACTCAAGTGATTTTAAAAGTGCAAGCAAATCACTAGAGTGATGATCAAGAGCACTTGAGTGATAAGGAAGGCCAGAACATTGTAAAACAAAAGATTACTCAAGTGAAGGTACTATCACTCGAGTAACACAAGTGGTTAATTAAATCAAGGAAAAGGAGGACTAAATGTTCTCAAATACACACTCAAGTGAAGTAAGTGATTAATTAATTCACTTGAAGTAATTTAGAGTATTACTTGAGTGAAGTGAGAAATCACTTGAGTAAGGGTGATTTTTTTTACAAATCACTTGAGTGATTATAGTATGTCTTAAGAAATCACCTAAGTGATTTTATAAGCCCACTCGAGTGTTTACTAAAGATCACTTGAGTGACTTAGAAAATCACTCGAGTGAATTCTTATGACAACATTATATCATATTTCCTACGACTCTTCACTTACTTTTTCAAAATCTTTTATCTTTAACCTCACGGTAGACTTTCTTCTCTACACTATTTCTATCCTCTCATTCATGTTCCTCTCTCACTCTCACAAACCTCTCTTCCTCTTACTCTTGAAAGCTCCATCTAAGCCTATCTAGTTCCTCAATCACCAAATTTTGTCTATTTTTTTCTTCTCTTCATTGATCGAGAGAACCCTAAACGTCTTCTATCAGAACTGTAACTTTGCTAATCCTCCTTATTCTCAACTATGGCAAGGACAAGGAAGTCGAATGTCAACAAGTATTCATCTCCTCCTCCTTCAGCCAAGAAATCAAAGTCTACAAAGAGTTCAAAATTCAAGCCAAACGTTCGAGACATAGAGCCACTAGTACAACTACTGAGAGCTAAAGGAATCATAGTTCAAGAACCTAGAGAGACTGGGTCTAAGTCGAAAGCTACTCTAGGACAAAAAGAAAAAGGGAAGTTGGTTCTTGAGAGAGAGGCTAATCTACATGATTCTACTTATAGAGCCAAACTTGACTCCATAACCAGAAAGATTGTGTTAGAAAGTTTAGTCCCTAAGAAGTCTCAATATAGTTCCCCTTCTTATCAAGCTAAAGTAAGCCAGCCTATACTTGGACCCTCTGTGTAACACCTATTAGAGCAAGCGTTTCAACCAAGAGGGGGGGTGAATTGGGTGATACTAAAATTTCGTTGCAGATATAAAAACTTGACGGTGAATATAAAGCAATAGAGAGTAAGGAGAAATATCACCGAAGTGTACACCGGGAGTTATACTAGTTCGGCCACAACCACTTTGACCTACGTCCAGTCCTCAGAGCTTCTCTGAGAGTTTCACTATAACTTCCAAGATTCAGTGGGTTCTTGGCACCACTGTACAAGCAAGTTCCTTCACCTGGACACTCGCTCCCCCTTACAAGTTGTAATCCAATCCCAACTCAAGGTTCCACAACCTTAAGCTATCTCAATAATAATATTGAGTTTGAATGAAATATCTCTCTCACAGAGTGAATAAGAATCACTAAAGCATAGAATTACAAGTATAATGTAAAACAGAGTAGTGAACTTGATGATACGTTCGTGTGTGTGTTCTTGTTGTATTCTTTGTTTGGATGTTCCCATATTTATAGATACATTGGTAATGATTGTTGGAACGTTTTTCTTCATGTCCGTTGGAGCGTGTGCAGCCACTATTGACTTTTTCAGTATTGAAAAGCATCCGTTTGTGGTAGGTGGCGGTCGGTGACTTTTGAACGTTGCATTTGACTTTCCATATTTGGTAAGATCTCTTCGTTGTTTATCTGTGGATATGCTCAAAATACTAATACAATAAAAGGTTAATCATATAGGAAACAAAACAATGAACATTGGAATGATTTATAAGTTTCTGGGTTTGCTTACTCGAGTAGCTACTCGAGTATTCCTTGAAGTTTACTCGAGTACTTACTCAAGTATCATCGGGAAAACTTTGATCAATTGCAAGTCAACAAACACATATAAGTTTACTCGGGTAGTGCATGGAATAAACTAAATCTCAAACCTTTGGAATTAGTTGTTTACTCGGATACCTACTCGAGTAATGCACTTATGACTTCATAGATTACTCGGGTACCAACTCGAGTAAACCTTCAAGGCCGAGAGCACTTCAAGTTTGATTACTCCAGTAATGTTGGCAGGATTTCAAGGCCGAGAGCACTTCAAGTTTGATTACCTTGTTACTCGAGTACAAACTCGAGTAAACTTACTTCTTGTGCATAACTTACTCGGGTAATGACTTGAAGTTTTCCTTCAATCATAACACTGCATACTCGAGTACATACTCGAGTAATTCACTTAAAATGAATCATTAAATACTTGCATACTAGAGTAATGACTCGAGGAAAATGAAATAAAATTATATCAAGTTATTCGAGTACTACCTTCAGGTTTATGCTTACCTCAGTGAGTTACTCGAGTACAGTGGTACAAAGTGCTGAGAGCAACACATTTTATGAAACAGAGTAACTCGAGTACATACTCGAGTATCATTGGCAGGCCGAGAGGAACCTGAAAACTTTTACATGGTTACTCGAGTACCTACTCGAGTAACATTGGCAGGCCGAGAGCAACTTAAAAACTTTTACCTGGTTACTCGAGTACCTACTCGAGTAACATTGGCAGGCCGAGAGCAACTTGAAAACATTTACACTATTACTCGAGTACTTACTCGAGTAACATTGGCAGGTTACTGGAAGGTGCCTCTGGTTACTTCAAGTTTTGTCTCATTACTCGAGTACGTACTCGAGTAATGCCTTAGAAAAACTGCTTCTGATCAAGTTTCTCAGCTTTTTCTCTTGGCCTTTCTTCATTACTCCAATGCTTACTTCAAGTGATGTTTATCCCTGTTATTACTTTGTTCAAACTTATTTATTAATCAATTCTTTTTCATACCATTCTTTTGTTATCATCAAAACATGAGATCTAACATTCTCCCCCTTTTTTATGATGACAAAACTTGGTGATTTTGAACAAAATTTTGAAAGTAAGTTCTCAAATAAACACATCTTGAATTCTATGATAAAATTTGAAAAACCTTGTTAAGTTTATATTGAAAAATGATTTGTAAAATATTGAGATTCCTTGCATACATAATAAACTTCATTAGTCCAACAATGTATCATAATTTAAAGCTTAAATGGACTTGAAATGAAATCATAACTTAAATAAACTTTCATTAAACTTAAAAGTTGTATATTACAAGATAACAAGATAAACTTAACAAGTTCAAAAGAACTAACAAGATAAAAGCTTAACAAGTAAAAGACTCCCTAGAACCCATATACACCCAAATACCCAAAGAGACTCAGAGACTTCCACAAAATCACACCCAAGCACTTCTCCCCCTTTTTGTCTTCATCAATCAAGTGGAGGACTAAAAGGCTTGACCATGGAGATGGGCTTCACAGGAAGAACCAAAGAGTCATCTAAACCAGAAGTATCAAATGAGCTAGAGGGGACAGGTTTAGACAGATTCACTGGAGGGATATGGATGTCATCTCTGGGAGGGATAGGAGAAGGTTGGAAGACAACCATAATGGTCTCAACCTCTGGAAGGGTATCAATCTCTGGAGTATGATGTTCAGAGGAGGAGGAGGGAGCTATTTCCTCAGTATGAGTAGGAGATGGAATAGGTTTATGAGCGGTTTCAGGCTGAGGTTTAGGAGGGGAATCATCAATGATGATATGTATGGTCTCATTGGTGTCTGGGTTATCCACTGAATAAAGGATGTCTTTGGCTTGAAGCTCAGGTGGACTAGAGACCGGAGGAATAGAGGGTTCATCCTCAGTGAGAGGAGTATCAGAGGGAGGGTTCTCTGGAGGTGGAGGTGCAGAAGAAGATGGACCGGCAGAAGGTCCGTGACCCAATGAGTCCAATCGTGCCAGAATTAGTCTCAGAATCTCACCCTGGGCACGTTGCTCAGCTAGTAACTCCTCATGCCTCTTATCCATTTTCTCAACCAACTCTGCCATTTTGTAGTTCATGTTGGTTATCAATTCAGCATTCGTGTTGGCGATATCCACATGGAATCCTCTGAGCATGTTTTCCATGAAGTGCTGAAGAGTGGCATTGAGGAAGGATGGTGATGATGTGGTGGCAGCTGGAGCCAAGGACTGAGTGTCGTCTATCTTGCTAGTCTCAACCTCAGACTTCTTCTTCTTCTTTGACCCAGATTCCAGAGGGCCTTTGAGAGGGATGTCAATATTTAGCTTCCCAATTTGATTTCTCCCAACCGGAGTCATCCTCTCAATAGGCTCCTTGCTATGCAAATACCATATCTTATTCTCTTTCAGAATAAGTGACACTATTTGAGGATATGGCATTGGTGTGGTAGCCTTCCCATCCACTCTGTACCTCTTCATTTCAGAGAAGATATACTCCCCCAAGTCCTTCTGTTCTTTCAGGAGGAGTGAAGCAAACCACCTAAAGTCCCTATCAGAGAAGTGGGTATAATTGTTGCCCTTGTTCACAAGGGACCTAGAATAGATGTACCATAGGACCCTGTGATGATCACACATATCACTTGGTTTGAAATTTAGAGGGCCAACTAACTCTCCGGGCTTTAGGATAGAAAATATTTGGTTTGGTTCGAGTTGAGAATAAATATCATCTGGGGGGTTCTCGATCCCTAACCACATGTTTATCCTAGAGGGTGAAATAAGAATCTTTTGCCCTCTCACAATAGTGGTCATCTCTTCCTCAGCTGAGGTTCTGTTAGGCTCATCTAGGATCTCAAGATTATAATAAAAGTGTGTGATCATTTTTGTACAGAAAGGTAATCTAATAGAAAGCCAAGGCATAAAGGGTTCTAAATAAGGACTGAGGTCATGCTTCAATACCTCCTGAAGTAATTTGAGATCCACATAGTGTGTCTTGCACACTTTCCTCCTGGAGAACTGAGTGAGGTACTTTGGAGACTCCACTAGCTTGCTGACATTGAACCCTTTAGGGGGGTCAGTGATTTCCTCTTCTGGTAACTTGGACTTCTTTGAAGATTGTCCCTTCTCCATCTGCTCTAGAATGCCAGCCATAGCCTTAGCCACATTCTTGTCATACTTGGGCTTTTTAGAAGGCTTAGGTGTGAAAGAGGGGGTAGAGGAGTCAGAGGGAGTAGGTGAGGGAGACTTAGCACTTTTTCCTCTCCCAGTTGAGGTGCTCTTTTTGGATTGAGCCCTTGTAACAATAGGAACTTTGATCACAACCCCTTTTGGTTTCGGTTGAACTTGAGGTTGGAGTTGGATTTTGGCTTTTGATCTCGGGGTAAGTTTTCTTCTCTTAGTTGGAGGAGAAGAAAGAGGATCAGGTTGATGTTGAGATTCAGAAGAATAAGTGGGGGTAAGATTTTAGTTCTCACCATTCTGAATGATTGAAAACTAAAATTCTCAGAAAAAACAGAGACACAGTCGCAGGTTAGGGCACTGAGAATCTGAGCGAAATAGGAGGTTTTTGGTGACGAAATTTGTTGGGTTTTGATCGAAAAGATGCTAGGAATCGATTGTGAAAAGTTTTTGTAAGAGGGTATAGTGATTTACTCGAGGAGATTTTGTGGAAATGACCGAGTTTACGACAGATAAAGACCTAAAACCCGACATTACTCGAGGCCTTACTCGAGTAATATTCAAGTTTACTCGAGGCCTTACTCGAGTGATCATACAGAAAATATCTAAAATAATTCATTTAAATTGCGTACCTGGCATGAATAATATTGTAATTATCCATGTATGTTCCCTCGATCATTTGCAACCAATTTTGAGCAGTTTTGAGTTGTTTTTCTCCAATTTGGAAATCTGGACTTGCAGTTACTCGAGTCCTTACTCGAGTAAGCTTCAAGTTTACTCGAGGCTCGCCTCGAGTAATATGTCCTTTCAACTTTTGACTCTTCATTTCTTTGTAACTGAACCGTTAGATTTAAATTCCAAGTAACTTGATCCGTTACTTCCAGTTTTGAAGACCCTTACTCGGGTACATACTCGAGTAAAGTGCTTCTTTACTTCAAGTTGTTCCTCGGGTAATGCTTCACTGTTAGTCATTACTTCAAGTTGGTACTCTAATAAATGTGTCCTCTGATAACCTCTGTTTTTGTTTCTCAAAACAGAATTTCTACCTTCCTGCAAAACAATTTTCTATACACTCCGATGCTTAAATTAATAATCATCAAAACATTATCAAATGACTTCATCTAATATTATGAATAACTGAAATAACTTACAACTCATTGGGATTTACCATTCCCAATTCTCTTCTAATGTATAGAAATTGATCTTTTGCAAGGGGTTTTGTGAAAATATCAGCTAGTTGAAGATGAGTAGGAATGAATATGACTTTCACATCTTTCTTTTGAACATGATCTCTGATGAAGTGATGTCTGACATCGATATGCTTGGTTCTAGAGTGTTGAACTGGATTCTTTGTCAAGCTTATTGTACTGGTATTCTCATAATAGATTGGTATTTCTTTGAGATAAATGCTAAGATCTTGTAGTTGTTGTTTTAACCATATCACTTGTGCACAACAACTTGAGACTGCAACATATTCGGCTTCCGTTGACGAAAGAGACACTGTATTTTGTTTCTTGCTAAACCATGATACAAGAGATCCTCCAAGAAATTGTCCTTGTCCGCTGGTGCTCTTTCTGTCTGTCTTGTATCCTCCATGATCTGAATCTGAATATGCAACAAGATATTCACTTCTTTCTTTGGGATACCACAGACCCAATTCGGGTGTGTCAGCAAGAAATCTAAAGATTCGTTTGACCGTTTCAGCATGTGATTCCTTTGGTGCTGATTGATATCTTGCACATATGCCAACACTAAATTGGATGTCTGGTCTGCTTGCCGTGAGATAGAGTAATGATCCAATCATTCCTCTATATTTTGTGATGTTGTAGTCTTTCCCTTTGACATCAGCATCAAGCAACGTTGTTGAGCCCATAGGCGTGTCAGTGCCATTTGCTTAATCCATTCCATACTTCTTCAATAGCTCTTTCAAATACTTTGTTTGAGATATGAAGATTCCATTCTTTCTTTGTTTGATTTGCAAACCAAGAAAGAAATTCAATTCTCCCATCATTGACATCTCAAATTCTCCCTGCTTTATCTCAGAAAATTCCTTACACAGAGATTCATTAGTAGCACCGAAAATAATGTCATCAACATATATTTGAACAATTAAAATATCATTGTGTTTTCGTTTTATGAAGAGTGTTGTGTCAACTTTTCCCCGTACAAAACCTTGATCAATGAGAAACTTACTGAGCCTTTCATACCATGCTCTAGGAGCTTGTTTTAAACCATATAAAGCCTTTTTGAGTTTGAAAACATGGTCAGGTTTAGTAACATCCTCAAAACCTGGAGGTTGTTCTACATACACTTCTTCCATGATGTAACTATTTAGAAATGCACTCTTTACATCCATTTGATAGAGTTTGAATCCTTTGATGCATGCAAAGGCTAAAAGTACAAGTATAGCTTCCAATCTAGCTACTGGAGCATACGTTTCCTCATAATCAATCCCTTCTTCCTGATTATAGCCTTTGGCCACCAACCTTGCCTTGTTTCTAACAATAATTGCAGATTCATCAAGTTTGTTCTTGAAGACCCATTTAGTTCCAATGATCGGATGATCCTTGGGTCGGGGTACCAAATCCCAAACTTGATTTCTCTCAAATTGATTTAGTTCTTCTTGCATTGCTATAACCCAATCATTGTCTGACAGGGCTTCATCAGTGTTAGAAGGTTCAATCTCAGAAATGAATGCAGAAAAACTTACTTCATTGAAAATTTTATTTCTAGTTTTGATCCCTTCATTAACATCTCCTATGACTTGATCTAAGGGATGACTTCTATTGTATTTCCAGGCTTTAGGTTGACCTAGTGGTTGCTCTTCTTCCTTAGTTTCATCAACTTCTGGAATAAGAGTCTTAGAAATAGATTGACCATTTTCTTGATTTAAAACAACTTCCTGTTCTTCATCAATGGTTTTGTTAGAGGATTCAAATTCATTAAATACAATATGAATTGATTCTTCAACAACACATGTTCTTTTATTGAAAACTCTATATGCTTTACTTCGGTTAGAATATCCTAGGAAAATTCCTTCATCAGTTTTAGAATCAAATTTTCCTAAGTTATCTTTACCATTATTATGAATGAAACACTTACAACCGAAGATGTGTAGATAAGCAATGTTTGGCTTTCTTCCTTGTACAGCTCGTATGGTGTCTTTCCAAGTTTTGTTATGATATAGGCTCTATTTGAAATATAGCATGCTGTCCTCATAGCATCAGCCCAAAACACTTGAGACTCGTTCTTTTCATTTAACATTACTCTAGCCATTTCAGTAAGCACTCTGTTCTTACGTTCCACGACTCCATTTTGTTGAGGTGTCCATGGAGCAGAGAAATTATGATCAATGCCATTAGTATTACAATATTCTTCAAAGGCTTGATTTTCAAATTCTCCACCATGATCGGTCCTAATACCTGCAATGGACATACCTTTCTCATTTTGCACTTTCTTGGCAAAAACAATAAATTCTTCAAAGGTCTCATCCTTTGATGATAGAAAAATAACCCATGTAAATCTAGAGAAGTCATCAATAATGACCAATGAATATAAGTTACCACCAAGACTTTTTACTCTTGCTGGACCAACTAAATCCATATGTAATAATTGTAGTGGTCTATTTGTTGAAATCTCATTTTTCAATTTGAAAGATGATTTAGTTTGTTTACCCTTTTGACATGCATCACAAATCAAGTCATTTTTGAAATTTACTTTGGGTAATCCAAGAACTAAATCCTTTTTGAGTAGTTTGCCTAGTTGATGCATATTGACATGAGCCAATATCTTATGCCATAGCCAACTTTCATCTATTGACATGAGCCAATATCTTATGCCATAGCCAACTTTCATCGGCATTACTCAGAAAAAAATTTTCAGATTCATTTCTACTAATATCTAGAGTATAGCAGTTACCTTCCCTTTTTGCTCTGAGTTTTGCCTTGATATTTTTCTTATCAAGTTGTAAGTCTTCCTTGTTGACAATCAGACATTCCTCTGAATCAAATATTATCCAGTTGTCTTTATCTGCAATTTGACTTACACTCAGCAAATTATGACACAAGCCTTCAACGTAATATACATCTTTGACTTGTATTCCTTTGTCATTTTTTATTTCACCAATTCCTGCTATCTTTCCGGATTGATTTCCTCCAAATTTTACCTTTCCACCTTCCTTAGGTTGCAATGTGGTAAAACTTTCGAAATCTCCGGTCATATGTCTAGAGCATCCACTGTCTATGTACCACTTGTTGTTTTTGGATGCTTTGAGATATATCTGCAATTGAATGACTAAGTCTTAGGTACCCACATCTTTTTGGGTCCTTTGGGTTAGTACAAATGATTTTTTGAATATATGAACCTTTAGGTACCCATTTGTAGGTTCCTATAATTCCTTTCTTCTTATGAATGCATAAAGAGGTATAATGACCTTTTCTATTACAGTAATTACAGCATGCAAAAGGATTTGATATATGCACAGAATGCTGGAAATAATTCAAATATGACTTACCTCCTACTTTCTTTTTACCTTTCCTCCTATCTGATTTTGGATCATATCCAATACCAGATCGATCATTTACACAATGTTGTTCTTTTAAAATTACACTTAGCATCTCACTTCCTTTGGTAAACTTTTCAAGTGTTTTTGTGAGATCAGTGTTTTTCTTTTTCAACAAAGAACAATTTTCACAATTCTTTTCTGAACTTTCTTTAAGTTCAATTTCAAGAGCTTTGTTTTTCTTTTTGAACACAATTAATTCTTTAACTACTTTGATGAATTCAGAATGTAAAACATTATATTCAGAGAGTAATTCATCATAGGTAGGGTTAGAATCATTTACCTCTTCTTCTATCTCTTCTTGAGCAACAAGACATATATTGGCTACTTCTTCTTCATTACTTTCTTCGTCAGAGGAACTATCTCCCCATATAGCAGATACAAAGGCCTTCTTTTTGTTAAAGAATTTGCCTTTTATCTTTTCTTTGCTCTTTTGATTCAGTTATGGACATTCTGATTTGATATGTCCTGGTTTTCCACATTCGTAGCAAATGATTTGATCTTTGTTGCTAGTTCCTCCTTTTTGAAATTGTTTGAAGCCTTGACCTTTCTTGTAGAACTTTCTGAATCGTTTTATGATTAAGCCCATTTCATCATCATCAAACTCCTCATCCTCATCTTGATTTTCTTCTTTTGCTTTTAGTGCTAGACCTTTCTTTCTTTTGTCACCGATGTCATCTAGTTCCCGTTTGAACTTTAATTTGCTTTCATATTCAGAAAGGCTTCCAAATAGAGAAGCAACTGATCTCATTGATTCTCCTTTTGCCTCTTCTATCGCAGTGACTTTGGCCTCCCACTCTTTAGAAAGAATATGCAAAATCTTTCGTACTTGGGTATGTTGATCATAGACTTTTCCAAGTGCTGCAAGTTGATTAACAAGATGAGTATATCTAAGTTCGAATTCAGAAATCGACTCACCTGATTTCATTCAAAGTAGATCGAATTCAGTGATCAATGTGTTGATTCGATTCTCCTTTATTCCTGAAGTTCCTTCATGGGCAATTTCCAGAGCTTCCCACATTTCCTTTGCTATTGGGAGTGTGCAAATTTTGAAATATTCACTCTGACTCAAAGCACTTTGTAACATCAGAATTGCCTTGCTGTTGAGAGTGATAAGTTTCTTGTCATTCTCATCATATTCCGCTGGCGTCTTGGGAATTTTCTGAGAATCTATAATCTTTGTAGGTTGATAGTTTCCACTCTTAATCACATCCCATAGCCCATATTCAGTAGCCATCACGAATATTCTGAACTTTGCTTTCCAGAAAGAAAAGTGTTCGCCACTGAAACCTGGAGGTCTAGTGATGGATGCTCTGTCGGGAAGAATTCCTTCACCCATGCTTGCCATTGGATCCTTCTTAGGCTGTTAAACCTTAACAAGAAGACCTACGCTCTGATACCAAATGTTAGAGCAAGCGTTTCACCCAAGAGGGGGGTGAATTGGGTGATACTAAAATTTCGTTACAGATATAAAAACTTGACGGTGAATATAAAGCAATAGAGAGTAAGGAGAAATATCACCGAAGTGTAAACCGGGAGTTATACTGGTTCGACCACAACCACTTTAACCTATGTCCAGTCCTCAGAGCTTCTCTGAGAGTTTCACTATAACTTCCAAGATTCAGTGGGTTCTTGGCACCACAGTATAAGTAAGTTCCTTCACCTGGACACTCGCTCCCCCTTACAAGTTGTAATCCAATCCCAACTCAAGGTTCCAGAACCTTAAGCTATCTCAATAACAATATTGAGTTTGAATGAAATATCTCTCTCACAGAGTGAATAAGAATCACTGAAGCATAGAATTACAAGTATAATGTAAAACAGAGTAGTGAACTTGATGATACGTTCGTGTGTGTGTTCTTGTTGTATTCTCTGTTTGAATGTTCCCATATTTATAGATACATTGGTAATGATTGTTGGAACATTTTTCTTCATGTCCGTTGGAGCGTGTGCAGCCACTATTGACTTTTCCAGTATTGAAAAGCATCCGTTTGTGGTAGGTGGCGGTCGGTGACTTTTGAACGTTGCATTTGACTTTCCATATTTGGTAAGATCTCTTCATTGTTTATCTGTGGATATGCTCAAAATACTAATACAATAAAAGGTTAATCATATAGGAAACAAAACAATGAACATTGGAATGATTTATAAGTTTCTGGGTTTGCTTACTCGAGTAGCTACTCGAGTATTCCTTGAAGTTTACTCGAGTACTTACTCAAGTATCATCGGGAAAACTTTGATCAATTGCAAGTCAACAAACACATATAAGTTTACTCGGGTAGTGCATGGAATAAACTAAATCTCAAACCTTTGGAATTAGTTGTTTACTCGGATACCTACTCGAGTAATGCACTTATGACTTCATAGATTACTCGGGTACCAACTCGAGTAAACCTTCAAATACACCTTTGGTTACTCGATGCTTTAATCCAGTAATGTTGGCAGGATTTCAAGACCGAGAGCACTTCAAGTTTGATTACCTTGTTACTCGAGTACAAACTCGAGTAAACTTACTTCTTGTGCATAACTTACTCGGGTAATGACTTGAAGTTTTCCTTCAATCATAACACTGCATACTCGAGTACATACTCGAGTAATTCACTTAAAATGAATCATTAAATACTTGTATACTAGAGTAATGACTCGAGGAAAATGAAATAAAATTAGATCAAGTTATTCGAGTACTACCTTCAGGTTTTTGCTTACCTCAGTGAGTTACTCGAGTAGCTACTCTAGTAACATTGGCAGTGGTACAAAGTGCCGAGAGCAACACATTTTCTGAAACAGAGTAACTCGAGTACATACTCGAGTATCATTGGCAAGCCAAGAGGAACTTGAAAACTTTTACATGGTTACTCGAGTACCTACTCGAGTAACATTGTCAGGCCGAGAGCAACTTAAAAACTTTTACCTGGTTACTCGAGTACCTACTCGAGTAACATTGGCAGGCCGAGAGCAACTTGAAAACATTTACACTATTACTCGAGTACTTACTCGAGTAACGTTGGCAGGTTACTGGAAGGTGCCTCTGGTTACTTCAAGTTTTGTCTCATTACTCGAGTACGTACTCGAGTAATGCCTTAGAAAAACTGCTTCTGATCAAGTTTCTCAGCTTTTTCTCTTGGCCTTTCTTCATTACTCCAATGCTTACTTCAAGTGATGTTTATCCCTGTTATTACTTTATTCAAACTTATTTATTAATCAATTCTTTTTCATACCATTCTTTTGTTATCATCAAAACATGAGATCTAACAACACCCTATTTCCATCACCAGTCAGATGAGCTATGCACATAATGAATTTGAACCCCTATGTAAGGTTTTAATCCTAGGAAGAAAACACTTTTTAAAATAGTTAAAAAATCAGCCCAAATAAAGGGTTCAAACCTGTAAATAAATGGGCTTTTTTGAAAAATTTGAAGCTATTTTATAAAACACTTAATTAGTGGTTCAACAATTCATTATGGTTCAAAAATCCTTTATACTCCATTTATTATTATCAGAGTATTACTTTTCTCTTATCCTAGTGTATCCTTAGCTAATTATGGGCTCATAACATGTAATTGCCCTTTTCTGTTTTGTTATTTAGGGATGGTATACTACGGGTATGTGTACTACTTTCACTACAACTACTATATTGGCCATGATCATTCCATGGCAGTTACTATAGGCTAGTGTTTAGCTCACATACTCCTCCTTATAGAGGTTAGATACATGCCCTTACAAAACTATATTTACATATCTTAAATTAGAATAAACTTTAATAATTTAAGCTAAACACACCTATATACATTAAACCACTAAGATAATTAATTTACAAAACAACCATAGCTAATGGCTTCCCTTGAGTCTCCACCTTCAAGCTTCCTTCACTAGCATGCCATTTCCTTTAGAAGTACTTGCCCCTACAGTTGGTTTATGGGAGAAAAGGGGTGAGATTCGGGGCAATCTCAGTAGGAAAACATCAACTGAATATATAATGTGCAATGGTAATTAACTATGCATGTAAATAGCCAAGTAAGAACAACACCGTACAAGTACATACATATGGCCATGGCACAACTCAAGCAAGGATATTACATGTTGAAAGGTATATACAAGGCAAATAAACATGCAAGCAACCAAGCATACACTATATAAGGTAAGTTTTACTACCTTTTGAAGCTTTCTTCAAACCTTACTTCCTCTTACTTGTGTTTCCTTTGCTTCTCCCTTTGCCGAATAGCAAAAGCCAAATCCTATTAACTATCGTATTCATGTAAGGGGTAGAGTAATATACAACTTTGGGATACTTACTTTGCATAATTAATCTCTCCTAATAACCCCAAACTCTAACTCTTTCAATTACTTCTTTAACTTTGCTATAAATATTCATTTCCAGTCCCAATTGGTTTAAACTTGTGCTTACGTTTATTGTGCAACCATCTTAAGACATATTATATGTCTTTTGCCTCTACGATTAAAGTTCTAAGTTTAATTAAATTGACCACTCAAACTTGTCCTATAATCCTCAAATTATCCCGTAAACATATGTTCTTCAAAACTAGAAAATTCCAAACTTATCACAATCTACCACTAATCTTTAGGTAAATTTAAAAAAAAAATAATGTCTTAGGCTAGAAATCTCCAAATGAGATGGTTCAAGTTTCTATGTGAAGCTCTTGAAGTCCTCTAAATAATAAAAATGATATCTAGTATCAATTTATGGTTCTAAGCTCCCAAATTCCACAACCAATCTGAATACCCATAAAGAGAATCAAAATTTCCCAGATTTTCTACCTAAGCTTCAAAAATTCATAACTTATGATTTTTACACCAATTCCTAAGTTATAATACTCAATTGAAATCTATAAATATCTGTGTTAAGGGAAAAATAACCAAATAGCCAAATTACCAGATTAACCTTATGAAACTTGTCAATTTTCCCACTATCAG
The DNA here is from genome assembly GCA_963210345.1 of Inga oerstediana. NCBI lineage: Eukaryota > Viridiplantae > Streptophyta > Magnoliopsida > Fabales > Fabaceae > Inga > Inga oerstediana. Next base: position 21,842,274 of record OY723408.1, on the reverse strand, counting down.
AATCCTGGAACCCAAAATGTTTCTTGTTTTCTAACCAAACTTCCAAAACTCATAATGTTTTTTGTAGATATCAAATTGACACATTTTAGGAGTCATTTAAAAGCTTTTTAGGTGTATTATTTTCTTACTAAATTTCATAAACATTGGACATGTTTTGCCAGATTGAAACAGAGCCCGAAACTAACTGACTTTGGAAAATCACAGTTTGATAGTCTGCCTAAAACTCTCAAGAACTCCACCACTTTCACTCCAAATCAAGCTCTCATTGATTCTAACATCTAATACACAACTTAAAATCTCAAAAACTCAAAAGAAATTAGAGAAAATTCCACTCAAAATTTTAGCTTGAGCTTCTGTAAAATCGTGCATGTGCAAACTCTGTTTTTTGATTATAAGAACAAGAAAAAAAAATGGACAAGCAACCCTAAAGCACATGTTATAACCTCAAGAATTTTGGCCCTACAACCTAAAAAACGCATGCCTTGTTTTGCTAACCACTTTATAGAACCAAAGGAACCCCAAAACTCCCCTAAAATTGACATGGAAAACTATATTTCAAGCTTCAATAGTGACTAAAATATTTTCCAGCAACATTTAACCTTTTCGTAGCCATAACTCCCCAAGAAAATCCCCAAATCAGCTTAAAGAAGTGGGGAAAGGGTACAAGAGACTTACCTAAACCCAAATCAAGGCTTGCATGTGGCTTTCGGCTACTTCCTCTTCTTCTCCGACAACCACCTCCGGCCTCTCTCTTCTTGGCTCTTACTCTCTCACTCGACACCTCTCTCTCTCTTGCTCTTTCTTTCTGGCCAAATGGGATGATAACATGAGAGTGGTAGGGACTATTTTATTCAAGTGGGAGTGTGTGTGTATGAGGGAGCCAGTAGAGTGTTTGGTATGTATGTGTCTGTGACAAAGAGGGGAATGAGTTGCTAAAGGTGTGTGTGTGTATGGTTGTTAATTTTTATCCTATTGGGCCTACTTACAAGGCTTTAATCTTCCTAACTTGTCCAATTTAAAATCTCTTAAATCTCTTGGGTTTCAAAATTTGGCTTAACTTTAGCTCAATTCTGACTTTTGGGTCTGTATAATAAAATTACTAATTTTCTCATTTTTCTAAATTGGTATTGGCTCATCATATAATTTCCATAAATTAATCCTTAAATATTTTTAACCATTTCCTTACTTAATTTACTTTTTCAAGCCTTGAATAATTTCTATGAAATTTTCAAATCAAATTATGACCTTTAACTATTTTTCCATGAATTTTAGGAAAATTAGGCCTTTAAATCCCAAAATTAGCTTTAAAATTAATTGGGCCATTTTTTGGGAACTAACCCTTTTTATAATTTCTCTAACTCCCTATAATAAAAATTTCATACTATTTTCCTCAATCTATCTAGGCCCTTAAATAATTCTTATAATTATCTTAAGCATTTTCCTCATGATATGCTTAAGACATTTGGCTTAATTGAGCTTACTAGTTTAATTAATTTAGACTAATTTTTTATATTCTAAACCCATAATTTAGTATGTTACACTTTGCCTCTGCTTTCTCTTCTCAGTCCCAGATAGAGGAATAAGAGATTCTAACTCCTCATCCCAACTTCAACACCAGTGAATTTGATTATAATTTTGCTAAAATACAATTTTGTCCTGTGGTGTATATCAATTTGGATGAGTTGAAAAAGGATTATCACTTAGATTTATACCTATATCTAACACAATATAAGTCTTGGTTGAGTCTGAGGATACTTATAATCCTACTGTGGTCAAGATGTTTTACTGTAACATGAAGATAAAAGATCAACTTGATGACCTAGGTTAAGTTACTGAGGAAAGATTAGAGACTTCTATGAGTGGATAGAAGATTACTTTGTGTGCAGACCTGATCAACTCATCTCTGGGTATTGAGGATGTCCCTAATGGACCTTTCAGGGAGTTTTACCCAAATGAGCTATCTGAGATCTTCAAGCCAGGGGAGTATATTGGACCTTTGCCATAGACACCAGCTGCACTCAGTGATCTTCAGATGGTGATCTTCTATATCTATTCCTAGAGCATGGTTAACAAGGCCAGGAATTTATCTCATATTACCGAAAAATATTTTTAGGTGATGGCATCTATACTTTCTCAGGAGCTTAGAGACGTAGGCGAACTGATCTTTCAGGAGATGACAATATTTAGATTTCACTCTACCAGGACCACCACCATTCCCTTCCCTTAGCTAGTTTCCTTCTTTCTCTTGCTACACAACATTTGGCACTTCGTTCCTGGCAAGGAGAGAGATAAGATTCCCTATTTTGGGAAGATTCAGTTGGGGAATATGGGTATTTCAGTGCCACTCATAGCACCTAGGGTTTAGAGTGATAATTCACTACAGCAATCTCAAAGTATGACCAAGAGGATGGAGCCTTCACCTTCCAAGGTAGATGAGGCTCAGTCCTCCAAAGCAGGGTCTCCATGTCTTTCCTTTTTGGGAACCACCCTCAAGACTTATATTCAAGATTCCCTTCAGGCTGCTATTGTTAGAGCAAGCGTTTCACCCAAGAGGGGGGGTGAATTGGGTGATACTAAAAATTTGGTTGCAAATATAAAAACTTGACGATGAATATAATGCAGTAAAGAGTAACGAGAAATATCACTGAAGTGTACACCAGGAGTTATACTGGTTCGGCCACAACCACTTTGACCTACATCCAGTCCTCAGAGTATCTCTGAGAGTTTCACTATAATTTCCAAGATTTAGTGGGTTCTTGGCACCTCAATACAAGCAAGTTCCTTCACCTAGACACTCGCTCCACCTTACAAGTTGTAATCCAATCCCAACTCAAGGTTCCATAACCTTAAGTTACCTCAATAACAAATATTGAGTTTGAATGAAATATCTCTCTTACAAAGTGAATAAGAATCACAAGTACAAAATTACAAGTATGTAAAAACAGAGTATTGAACGTGAACTTGATAATGTGTTCGTGTGTGTGTTCTTGTTTTTTATCTCTGTTTGGATGTTCCCATATATATGGATGTGTTGATAATGACCGTTGGAACATTTTCTTCTTGTCCGTTCGAGTATGCGTAGCCACTGTTGACTTTTCCAGTTTTTGAAAAATATCCGTTTGTGGTAGGTGGCGGTAGGTAGCATTTGAACATTGCATTTGTCTTTCCTTATTTGGTAAGATATCTTCATTGTTTATTTGCAAATATGCTAAGAATACTAATACAATGAAGGGTTAATCACATAGGAAACAAATCAATGAACATTGGAATGATTTTTGAATTTCTGGGTTTGATTACTCTAGTAGCTACTCGAGTATCTTTGTGAAAATATTGATAAAGAGCAAGTCAATAAATGAACATCACATTACTCGGGTAGTGCATGGAGTAAACAAATTTACAAACCTTGAAAATACCTGTTTACTTGAGTACTTACTCGAGTACACCACAAGTTTCTTCACTGGTTACTCGATGCTTTACTCTAGTAATATTGGCAGGATTTGAAGCTGAGAGCACTTCAAGTTTTGCTTACCTGTTTATCTCGAGTACTACCTCGAGTGAACATCAATTTTCTGCATAGCTTACTTGGGTAGATACTTCAAGTGCATTGTTAATAAATCTGCAGATTACTCGATTACTGACTCGAGTAATCTAGTTCAAATCTTTGATATAGAACAATTTAATACCTGCATACTTAAGTAGTGCCTCGAGTGAAGTGTAATAATAACATTTCAAATTAATCGAGTATTACCTTCAAGTTTTGTTTACCACAGTGATTTACTCGAGTTGCTCCTCGAGTAACATTGGCAGGATTGAAATGCCGAGAGCAACATATTTCTTGAAGCAGGGACTCAAGTATTGACTCGAGTAACATTGGCAGGCTAAGAGCAACTGGAAGTTATTTCCCTGATTACTCGAGTAACGTTGGCAGGCCGAGAGCAACTGCAAGTGATTTCCCTGGTTACTCGAGTACTTACTCGAGTAATGTTGGCAGGTTACTTGAGGGTTGACTCTAGTTACTTCAAGTTTCTGTCTCATTACTCGAGTTCTTACTCGAGTAACCCTTTAGAAATTTTGCCAATGATGAAGTTTCTCAGCTTTCTCTCTTGGCCTTTCTTCATTACTCTAGTGCTTACTTCAAGTGATGATTTGCTCTGTCATTACTTTGTTCAAACTTATTTGTTTATCAAATCTTTTTCACATCCATTCTTTGTTATCATCAAAACATGTGAGATCTAACATCCTCCCCCTTTTTGATGATGACAAAACTTGGTGATTTTGAACAAAATTTTTGAAATTAAGTTCTCAAATAAACACTTCTTGAAATCAATTGTAACTTTGAAATCCTTTTTGAAATAACTTGTTAAGTGTCAATTCAAAGTGTTTTGGAAAGTTTTGAAAACAACATGTTCATCTTGCATACATAATAAACTCATTAGTCCCACAATGTATTATAACTTAAAAAAAACTTAAATGGACTTGAATTGAAATTAAAACTTAAAGAAACTTGCACTGAACTAAAATTGCATTACAAGTATGAAAAGCTCCCTAAGTCCCATGTACACCCATATACCCAAAATAAAAGAAGCTCAGTCAACCATAAAATCACTCAAGATCTTCTCCCCCTTTTTATCTTTATCAATCAAGTAGAGGACTGGAAGGCTTAACTACAGATATAGGCTTGACTGGAAGGACCAAGAAGCCATCTAAACTAGAAGAATCAGAAGAGGAGCTAGAAATTCTGGTTCAGGAAGGTTGAGTGGAGGGATATGAATGTCATCTCTTGGAGGAACAGGAGGTGACTGATAAATAATAAAAGTGGTAGTCTCAACCTCTTCTGTGGCATCTGTAGAATGATGACCAGAGGATGAGGGAGAGATCTCCTCTGTATGAGTAGGGGAAGGAATAGGTGTAGGTGTGGGTTCAGGCTGAGCTTTAGGTGGTGAATCCTCAATGGTGATGTGGATAGTCTCATTGGTTTTAGGATCATCAACTGAGCATAGAATATCTCTAGGAAGAATAATGGGGATTTTGAGTGCAGAGGGTCTAGGTTCAAGTGGGCTAAACTCTGGAAGTTTAGGAAAGGAGATCTTAGGGACAGTTGGCTCAACCTCAGTATGATGATGTTCTGAGGGGATGTTCTCTGGAGGTGAGAATGCCTCGAGAACAGATGATGGACCAGCAGAAGGTCCAGAACCCATAGAATCCAATCTTGCCAGAATCAACCTCAGAGTCTCACCCTGGGCACGTTGCTCAGCTAATATCTCCTCGTGCCTCTTGTCCATCCTCTCAACCAATTCAGCCATCTTGTCATTCATGTGAGTGATCAACTCGGTATTGGTATTTGCAATATCGATATGAAATCCCTTTAGCATATTCTCCATGAAATGTTGAAGTGTGGCATTGAGGAATGAGGGTGAAGAAGTAGTGGTAGCTGGAGTAGAAGAATGTGTGTCATCCATTTTACTCATTTCAGTCTCAGTCTTCTTCTTCTTCTTAGGGTCTGAATCCAGAGGACCCTTGAGGGGAATCTCAATATTAAGCTTCCCAATCTGGTTTCTTCCAATTGGAGTGATCCTCTCAATGGGCTCCTTATTCTCCAAATACCATATCTTGTTTTTCTTCAGAATAAGAGAAATGATCTGAGGATATGGCATAGGAGTAGTTGCTTTCCCTTCTATTATGTACCTCTTCATCTCAGAGAAGATGTATTCTCCCAAGTCCTTTTATTCCTTCAGAAGTAGAGAACCAAACCCCCTATAGTCCCTGTCAGAGAAATGGGTGTAGTTATTGGCTTTGTTCACAAGGGATCTAGAGTAAATATACCAAAGAACCCTTGATGGTCACACATGTCACTCGGATTAAAGTTAAGAGGACCCACTAGCTCACCAGGTCTAAGGACAGTGAAAATCTGGCTAGGTTCAAGCTTGGAATATATGTCATCAGGGGGGTTTTCTATTCCTAACCAAATATTGATCCTAGAGGGTGAGATAAGAATTTTTTGGCCTCTAACTGTTGTGGTAATTTCTTCCTCTGCAGAAGTCCTATTAAGTTCATCTAGGATTTCTAGGTTGCAATAAAAATGAGTAACTATTTTAGTGCAAAAGGGAAGTTTAATTGACAGCCAAGGCATAAAAGGTTCAAGGAAGGGACTTAGATCATACTTCAATACCTCCTGGAGTACCTTGAGATCCACACTGTGAGTTTTGCAGACTTTCCTTCTTGAGAAGTATGTGAGGAACTTATGAGATTCCTCCAATTTGTTGACATTGAATCCTTTTGGAGGTTTAGTGATTTCCTCTTCTGGCAATTCTGACTTTTTGGAGGATTTGCCCTTCTCTAGTTGTTCAAGAATCCCAGCTATAGCTTTAGCAACATTCACATCATACTTTGGCTTTTTAGAGGGTTTCGGAGTAAAAGAGGGAGTGGAAGAATCAGAAGGTAAAGGAAAAGGAGACTTAGTACTTTTGCCTCTCCCAGTTGAGGTGCTTTTCCTTGATTGAGCCCTTGTGACCACTGGCTCTTTGATCACAACAGCTCTCTCCTTTGGTTTAGGTTGAGGTTTCGGTTGAACTTTGGCCTTTGATCTAGGAGTGAGCTTTCATCTCTTTCTAGAAGAGTCTGTAGGAGTAAGATTTTTTGTTCTAACTATCTTGATTTGGAAAAAATAGAAATCTCAGAAAATCAGAGTGAGAAGTCGCAAGTTAGGGCTAAGAGAATCTGAGCAAGATAGGATGTTTTTAGAGCTAAAATTTGATCAGTTTTGACGGAAATCAAGCAAGGAAGATATTGTGAAAACTTTTTATGAGAGGACTGGGTGATTCACTCGAGGGGATTTTATGGAAATGATCGAGTTTGCGACTGATAAAGACCTAGAACCCGACATTACTCGAGGACTTACTCGAGTACTTATCAAGTTTACTCGAGTCCCTACCCGAGTGATCATATAGAAAATTCTAAAATAATTCATTTAAATTGCGTACCTGGTATGAATAATATTGTAATTATCCATGTGTGTTCCCTCGATCATTTAATAGCCATTTTAGAATAGATTTGAGTTGATTCTCATCGAGTTTGTGCTCTGGACCTGCAGTCACTCGAAGCCTTACTCGAGTAAACTTCAAGTTTACTCGAGGCTTCCCTCGGGTAATCTGTCTTTTCTCCTCTTGACTATTCATTTTTCACAAATGAGCCGTTTGATTTAAATTCCTTGTGACTTGAGACTTCACTGCCAGTTTTTGAAGTCCATTACTCGAGTACTCACTCGAGTAATATGCTCTTTTACTTCAAGTTGTCCCTCGGGTAATGCTGTACTGTCAGACATTACTTGAAGTTGGCACTCCAGTAATGGTGTCCTCTGATAACCTCTATTTTTATTTCTTAAAATAGAGTTTCAATTTTCCTACAAAACAAGTTTCTACATACTCCAATGCTTAAGTTAGTAATCATAAAAGCATTATCAAATAACATTATCTAACATTATGAGAAATCGAAATAACTTACAAGTCATTAGGATTTACCATTCCCAATTCTCTTCTAATGTATAGAAATTGATCTTTTGCAAGAGGTTTGGTGAAGATATCAGCTAGTTAAAGATGAGTAGGAATGAATATCACTTTCACATCTTTCTTTTGGACATGATCTCTGATAAAGTGGTGTCTGACATCGATATGCTTGGTTCTAGAATGTTGAACTGGATTCTTTGCCAAGCTTATCGTACTAGTATTGTCACAATAGATTGGTATTTCTTTGAGATAAATACCAAGATCTTGTAGTTGTTGTTTTAGCCATATCACTTGTGCACAACAACTTGAGACTGCAACATATTCGGCTTCCGTTGACGAAAGAGACACTGTATTTTGTTTCTTGCTGAACCATGATACAAGAGATCCTCCAAGAAATTGACCTTGTCTGTTAGTACTCTTTCTGTCTGTCTTGTATCCTCCATGATCAGAATCTGAATATGCAATAAGATATTCACTTCTTCTTTTGGGATACCACAGACCCAATTCTGGTGTGTCAGCAAGGTATCTAAAGATTTGTTTGACAGTTTCGGCATGTGATTCCTTTGGTGCGCATTGATATCTTGCACATATGCCAACACTGAATTTGATGTCCGGTCTGCTTGCCGTGAGATAGAGTAACGATCCAATCATTCCTCTGTATTTTGTGATGTTGTAGTCTTTCCCTTTGACATCAGCATCAAGCAACGTAGTTGAGCTCATAGGTGTGTCCGTTCCATATGCTTCATCCATTCCATACTTCTTCAATAACTCTTTCAAGTACTTTGTTTGAGATATGAAGATTGCATTCTTTCTTTGTTTGATTTGCAAACCAAGAAAGAAATTCAATTCTCCCATCATTGACATCTCAAACTCCTTGCATTATCTCAGAAAATTCCTTACACAGAGATTCATTAGTAGCACCGAAAACAATGTCATCAACATATATTTAAACAATTAAAATATCATCACGTTTTCGTTTTGTAAAAAGTGTTGTATCAACTTTTCCTCATACAAAACCTTGATCAATAAGAAATTTACTGAGCCTTTCGTACCATGTTCTAGGAGCTTGTTTTAAACCATATAAAGCCTTTTTGAGTTTGAAAACATGGTCAGGTTTGGTTATATCTTCAAAACCTGGAGGTTGCTCTACGTATACTTCTTCCATAATGTAGCCATTTAGAAATGCACTCTTTGAATCCTTTGATGCATGCAAAGGCTAAGAGTACATGTATAGCTTCCAATCTAGCCACTGGAGCATACGTTTCCTCATAATCAATTCCTTCTTCCTGATTATAGCCTTTGGCCACCAATCTTGCCTTGTTTCTGACAATAATTGCGGATTCATCGAGTTTGTTCTTGATTACCCATTTAGTGCCAATGATCGGATGATCCTTAGGTCGGGGTACCAAATCCCAAACTTGATTTCTTTCAAATTGATTTAGTTCTTCTTGCATTGCTATAACCCAATCATTGTCTGATAGGGCTTCATCAATGTTAGAGGGTTCAATCTCAGAAATAAATGCAGAAAAACTTACTTCATTGAAAATTCTATTTCTAGTTTTGATCCCTTCATTCACATCTCCTATGACTTGATCTAAGGGATGACTTTTATTGTATTTCCAGGCTCTAGGTTGTCCTAGTGACTGCTCTTCTTCCTTGGTTTTATCAACTTCTGGAATAACAGGTTTAGAAATAGATTGACCATTTTATTGATTTAAAACAACTTCCTGCTCTTCATCAATGGTTTTGTCAGAGGATTCAAATTCATCAAATACAATATGAATTGATTCTTCAACAACACATGTTATTTTATTGAAAACTCTATATGCTTTACTCCGGTTAGAATATCCTAGGAAAATTCCTTCATCAGTTTTAGAATCAAATTTTCCTAAGTTATCTTTACCATTATTATGAATGAAACACTTACAACCGAAGATATGTAGATGAGCAATGTTTGGCTTCCTTCCTTTGTACAGCTCGTATGGTGTTTTTCCGAGTTTTGTTCTAATATAGGCTCTATTTGAAATATAGCATGTTGTGCTAATAGCATCAGCCCAAAAAACTTGGGACACGTTCTTTTCATTAACATTGCTCTAGCCATTTTAGTGAGCATTTTATTTTTACGTTCCACGACTCCATTTTGTTGAGGTGTCCTTGGAGCAGAGAAATTGTGATCAATGCCATTAGTATCACAATATTCTTCAAAGGCTTGATTTTCAAATTCTCCACCATGATCTATCCTAATACCTGCAATGGACATACCTTTCTCATTTTTCACTTTCTTGGCAAAAACAATAAACTCTTCAAAGGTTTCATCCTTTGATGATAGAAAAATAACCCATGTAAATCTGGAGAAGTCATCAACAATAACCAATGAATATAAGTTGCCACCAAGACTCTTTACTCTTGCTGGGCCAACTAAATCTATATGCAATAATTGTAGTGGTCTAGTTATTGAAATCTCATTTTTCAATTTGAAAGATGATTTAGTTTGTTTACCCTTTTGACATGCGTCACAAATCAAATCATTTTTGAAATTTACTTTAGGTAATCCAAGAACTAAATCCTTTTTGAGTAGTTTGCCTAGTTGATGCATGTTGACATGAGCCAATCTCTTATGCCATAGCCAACTTTCATCGGCATTACTCATAAAACAGTTTTCAGATTCATTTCTACTAATATCTAGAGTATAACAATTACCTTCCCTTTTTGCTCTGAGCTTAGCCTTGATATTCTTCTTATCAAGTAGTAAGTCATTCTTGTTTATAATTAGACATTCCTCTGAGTCAAATATTACCCAGTTGTTTTTGTCTGCACTTTGACTCACACTCAGCAAGTTATGGCACAATCCTTCGACATAATATACGTCTTTGACTTGTATGCCTTAGTCATTTTTTATCTCACCAATTCCTGCTCTCCTTCCAATTTGATTTCCTCCAAATTTTACCTTCCCACCTTCTTTAGGTTGCAATCTAGTAAAACTTTCGAAATCACCGGTCATATGTCTAGAGCATCCACTGTCTATGTACCACTTGTTGTTTTTGGATGCTTTGAGACATATCTGCAATTAAATACGATTAAGTCTTAGGTACCCACTTCTTTTTGGGTCCTTTTGGGTTAGTACAGGAAATTTTCGAAACATATGATCCTTTAGGTATCCATTTGAAGGTTCCTATCGTTCCTTTCTTCTTATGAATGCATGAAGAGGTATAATGACCTTTTCTATTGCGGTAATTACAAAATGGAAAAGGATCATATTGATGTATGCACAGAATGCTGGAAATAATTCAAATATGACTTACCTTCTGCTTTCTTTCTACCTTTCCTTCTATCTGATTTTGGATCATATCCAATACCAGATCTGTCATTTACAAATCGTTGAGCTTTTAAAATTACATTTAGCATCTCATTTCCTTTAGTAAATTTTTCAAGAGTTTTTGTGAGATCAGTGTTTTTCTTTTTCAAAGAAGAACAATTTTCACAATCCTTTTCTGAACTTTCTTTAAGTTCAATTTCAAGAGCTTTGTTTTTCTTTTTGAAGACAACTAATTCTTTAACTACTTTGATGAATTCAGAGTGTAAAGGATTATGTTCAGAAAGTAATTCATCATAGGTAGGATCTGAATCATTTACCTCTTCTTCTATTTCTTCTTGTGCAACAAGACATATATTGGCTACTTCTTCTTCATCACTTTCTTCGTCAGAGGAACTATTACCCCATATAGCAGATACAAAGGCCTTCTTTTTGTTGAAGAATTTGCCTGTTCTCTTTTCTTTTCCTCCTTTTTGAAAGTGTTTGAATCCTTGACCTTTCTTGTAGAACTTTCTGAATCGTTTTATGATTAGGCCCATTTCATCATCGTCAAACTCCTCATCCTCATCTTGATTTTCTTCTTTTGATTTTAGTGCTAGGCCTTTCTTCTTCTTGTCACCGATGTCATCTAGTTCCCGTTTGAACTTTAGTTTACTTTCATATTCAGAAAGACTTCCAAATAGAGAGGAAACTGATCTCATTGATTCTCCTTTTACTTCTTTTATTACAGTGACTTTGGCCTCCCACTCTTTAGAAAGAATATTCAAAATGTTTCGTTCTTGGGTATGCTGATCATAGACTTTCCCAAGTGCTGCAAGTTGATTAACAAGATGAGTATATCTAAGTTCAAATTCAGATATTGACTCAATTGATTTCATTCGAAGTAGATCGAATTCAGTGACCAAGGTGTTGATCCGATTCTCCTTTATTCCCGAAGTTCCTTCATGAGCTATTTCCAGAGCTTACCACATTTGCTTTGCTGTTGGAAGTTTGCAAATTCTGAAGTATTCACTTTGACTCAAAGTACTTTGTATCATCAGAATTACCTTACTGTTGAGAGTGATAAGTTTCTTGTCATTCTCATCATATTCCGCTGGTGTCTTGGGAATTTTCTGAGAATCTATAATCTTTGTAGGTTGATAGTTTCCACTCTCAATCACATCCCATAGCCCATATTTGGTAGCCATCACGAATACTCTAAACTTTGCTTTCCAGAAAGAAAAGTGTTCGCCACTGAAACCTGGAGGTCTAGGATAGATGCTCCGTCGAGAAGAATTCCTTCGCCCATGCTTGCCATTGGATCCTTCTTAGGTTGTTATACCTTAACAAGAAGACCTACTCTTTGATACCAAATGTTAGAGCAAGCGTTTCACCTAAGAGGGGGTGAATTGGGTGATACTAAAAATTTCGTTGCAAATATAAAAACTTGATGGTGAATATAATACAGTAAAGAGTAAGGAAAAATATCACCGAAGTGTACACCAGGAGTTATACTGGTTCGGCCATAACCACTTTGACCTACGTCCAGTCCTCAAAGTGTCTCTGAGAGTTTCACTATAATTTCCAAGATTCAGTGGGTTCTTGGCACCTCGATACAAGCAAGTTCTTCGCCTGGACACTCGCTCCCCCTTACAAGTTGTAATCCAATCCCAACTCAAGGTTCCACAACCTAAAGTTACCTCAATAACAAATATTGAGTTTGAATGAAATATCTCTCTTACAGAGTGAATAAGAATCACTGAAGTACATAATTACAAGTATGTAAAAACAGAGTATTGAACGTGAACTTGATAATGCATTCGTGTGTGTGTTCTTGTTTTTTATCTCTGTTTGGATGTTCCCATATATATAGATGTGTTGATAATGACTATTGGAACATTTTCTTCTTGTCCGTTAGAGTATGCGCAACCACTGTTGACTTTTCCAGTTTTTGAAAAATATCCATTTGTGGTAGGTGGCGGTAGGTAGCATTTGAACATTGCATTTGACTTTCCATATTTAGTAAGATCTCTTCATTATTTATCTGTAAATATGCTAAGAATACTAATACAATGAAGGGTTAATCACATAGGAAACAAATCAATGAACATTGGAATGATTTTTGAATTTCTGGGTTTGATTACTCGAGTAGCTACTGAGTATCTTCGTGAAAATATTGATAGAGAGCAAGTCAATAAATGAACATCACATTACTCGGGTAGTGCATGGAGTAAACAAATTTACAAACCTTGAAAATACCTGTTTACTTGAGTACTTACTCGAGTACACCACAAGTTTCTTCACTGGTTACTCAATGCTTTACTCCAGTAATATTGGTAGGATTTGAAGTCAAGAGCACTTCAAGTTTTGCTTACCTGTTTATCTCGAGTACTGCCTCGAGTGAACATCAATTTTCTACATAGCTTACTCGGGTAGATACTTCAAGTGCATTTTTAATAAATCTGCAGATTACTCGATTACTAACTCAAGTAATCTAGTTCAAATCTTTGATATAGAACAATTTAATATCTGCATACTTGAGTAGTGCCTCGAGTGAAGTGTAATAATAACATTTCAAATTAATCGAGTATTACCTTCAAGTTTTGTTTACCACAGTGATTTACTCGAGTTGCTCCTCGAGTAACATTGGCAGGATTGAAATGCTGAGAACAACATATTTCTTGAAGCAGGGGACTCAAGTACTGACTCGAGTAACATTGGCAGGCCGAGAGCAACTGGAAGTGATTTCCCTGATTACTCGAGTACTTACTCGAGTAAAGTTGGCAGGCCGAGAGCAACTGCAAGTGATTTCCCTAGTTACTCGAGTAACATTGTCAGGTTACTTGAGGGTTGACTCTGGTTACTTCAAGTTTCTGTCTCATTACTCGAGTTCTTACTCGAGTAACCCTTTAGAAATTTTGCCAATGATGAAGTTTCTCAGCTTTCTCTCTTGGCCTTTCTTCATTACTCCAGTGCTTACTTCAAGTGATGATTTGCTCTGTCATTACTTCATTCAAACTTATTTGTTTATCAAATCTTTTTCACATCCATTCTTTGTTATCATCAAAACATGTGAGATTTCTCCCCCCTTTTGGAAAGTTTTGAAAACAACATGTTCATCTTGTATACATAATAAACTCATTAGTCCCACAATGTATTATAACTTAAGAAAACTTAAATGGACTTGAATTGAAATTAAAACTTAAAGAAACTTGCATTGAACTAAAATTGCATTACAAGTATGAAAAGCTCCCTAAGTCCTATGTACACCCATATACCCAAAATAAAAGAAGCTCAGTCAACAAGCTCAGTCAACCACAAAATCACTCAAGCTCTTCTCCCCCTAAGGAAGGGAAGAATGCAAGTGGAAGAGGAAAATGGACATTATGGAGGAGAAGCCTGTACTTGTTGTGGAATCTACTGTAGCCAAAGTCATAGCGAAACCACCTGAAAAAGCACTGCTTCTGTCTGGTTTTGTATGACAATTCGCTATGGCATTCGCTGTAGCGAACCCACGGCGAATATGCGAAACTGATGCTGTGCATTTTGAAAAATGAAGCAGAAATACCAGTATAAAGGTATGGGCTAGGTCGAAAATGAGGGGGCTAGACTTCTTGAACATAGTGGCTGTTAGGGTTTGGCATTTTGGAGAGCTTGGAGCTTGGGATTGGATTAAGAAAGGAATTGGAGCCTCAATTCTTGAGTTTTTCTTGTTCTTCTCTCCTTTTTCTCTTTTTTGCTGATATGGATTATGATTATGTGCTGAGATTTTGGCATGTAAAGACCATGAGTAGCTTAAACACCTAGTTAGGATTACTTTTACCCATTGTATAGATTGAAACTACTAGATTATGTTGCTTTTATTGGTTAATGAGTATTATATGTTGATTTTTCTTTAAGCTTAATGCTATCTTGTGCTTGATCACCACATGATTAGAGTTGTTCAATTAGAAGATGCTTGAGAGAGCTATTTTGATTGTAGAACTTAAGAAAAATCATGCTAGACTTGAAGTTTAGGGATTAAATGGATGGTTTGTTATTAGAATAGAGATATATCTAACAACCTAGTATAGTCAAGTGAAGGCTCGCTTTGGAAAGATGATTTTCATTAATTGTAAACAAGAGATTGAATATTTTTAATGAAGATTAAAAATCAATCTTGACTTGAGAGAGCTTGGTTGATGATTTTAGGATCTTCGACTAGCATATAGACTCATTTAACTAGCATAAGTGAATATTTGCATAATTTTCATGAAATACAATGGGGAAGAAGTAACCCTAAGTTTATATCTCTTGAAGTTAAACCCAATTTCTCAATTTCCACTATTTTCCTTTGTTATTTCCATCAAAAGTCTTTATTTAACTTGATCAAATCTAAATGATTCCATTCAACCTATTTAAGAACATGATTAAATTAGTTAACTCGCTTTTGTCATAGTCATTGTGGTTCGACACTCGTTTCTCACTAATTTATTACTTGCGACCCGTACGCTTGTGGAAGCTAAACGGCGAACGAGTTTTTGAGCTAGAGCCTACATTACCTTCCTTTCCTACATTCACTACACATTCACCTACACCTTCCAGCTCCCCTGACCACACCTCTGTCCTATATGATCCTATGACTGGCATAGTTCCTTTCATACCATTTCCCTCTCCTTTTGATAATGATCTTATTCCACCACCTATACCACTCCGTGTCAATCCACCATCCTCAGATATCACCTTTCTAACCCTTTTCACCCTTTTTGCTGATGACAAAAAGGGGAGAAGAATTTTGGGGATCCTTTAGGGTCAAATATATGATATATAGCTCTTTAACTTATGTTATGTTTATATTGTATTTTCTGTATGATCTATATATGACTATCCTATCCTCTTATGCCAATATGCTTTTCTAATGATATAATCTAATAGAATTGTGTCTTTGTGCCTATTGATATTATTTGAAAGATTTTTTAATTAAGATTTGACTCTTTTACTTAGGTTGATTACCTCATCAAATTTTTCAAACTGAAACACCCAAGGTTTATCATCATTAAAAAGGGGGAGAATGCTAGTTCTCATAATATTTTGATGATAACAAACCTTGATTCATTAGAATTGAGTAATAATTAAAACCGCTTGAAAATCAGAAAATGAAAACTCTATAGTGAACTACTCAAGCTTGGCATAATCACTTAAGTGATGATTTATTCACTCGAGTGATAGTCAAAATAAAACTCAATGTCATTAAAGAGAATCACTCGAGTAATGTCTGTGTACTCAAGTGATGATGCTTCACTACCTAAATTTTCCAAGTCACTCGATGGTGATCAAGTTTTGTGAAAAATTCTCAAAGGTCAAATAACTAGAGTGATTGGGTAAGCACTCGAATGATGGCATCACTTATAGGTAACTTCTAAAAAATTAATATTAATGGACTGAGTCAACATAAACAATTGAGTGATTGGTAAGCACTTGAATGATGTTCAAATCATTTACAGGTGACCTCCAGACAGTTTAGAAGTTAGCGATCCAAAAGTATAGATCGCTCATGTGATAAAAAGGTTCACTCGAGTGATGAAGATAACTATATCTGATCAAAAGTTAGATCACTCGAGTGAAAATAGAGATCACTCAAGTGATGTCATTGTTCCTGAGAGTCACTCGTTGAATAACTTCTAGCGCTGTGATCTTTTAAAAAGATCACTCGAGTGATTATTCAAATCACTTAAGTGATGTGAACACTTACAAAGATCTTGAAAGTGACTTGTAAGTGCTGACTAAGCCTGAAGAAAATCACTTGAGTGATCTGATTAAGCACTTAAGTGATATCATTATTCTGTAAGGCACTCACTGATGATCGGTCAAAAGTTTCAAAATGTTATAAGATCACTCGAGTTATGTCTCTAAACACTCGAGTGATACTTATTGCTTTAAAACATATCACTACCAAGCTCTTGAGGTGATTGTCAACACTACATTGCAAGAACACTCGAGTGATAGAGATAAACACTCGAGTGATTGGAAATCACTAGAAGTGATTATTAGTCTCACTCGAGTGAAGTTATCAGAAATCAATAATCATTGTCTCGAAAATCTTAATACACATACTTCACATCTTGATTTACTTCCTAAACTCTTATACTATTCTTGAATGTTACTAATATCATTTTTGAGTAAGTTTCAGGTGCTTGAACATTGGATTAACTTCAAAATCTCAAAAAGAAAAATTTTGATAGAAGCATTAAATGCATAGCAGAAAGAACTGACAAAAACACTCTCTTTCATTAACATCTATAATTACTCTCTAACGTATGCATTTGAATGCTCACAACGATCATTAAAGACATCCTACCTATAAATACAAAAGTATTCAAGATGGAGAAACCACCCAATGAAAAAATCTATTCTGTTAATTCAGTACTCTATTATTCCATCTGTCATACTCTAAGATTCCTATTGTTCTTCAGTATTTTTTTGTCATCTCTTTGAGAGAGATTTCAATACCTTTCTTCACTCTTCGTGTAAAGAGAATTTCAAGGTAGTGGGACCTTACGTGGGAATCAGTTTACAAAGTATAACGGGGAGTGAATGTCCTGTTGAGAAGCTTACTTGTACTGTGGTAGCAAGAACCCATTGAATCTTAGAAGTATAGTGAAAATCTCAAAGGAGCTTTAAGGACTAGACGTAGGTCAAGAGGCTAAGACTAAACCAGTATAAATTTTGGTGTACATTTCGGTGATATTCTTCGAACTCTTAATCCTTTTAATTAAGTGTTTTTTTATTACAATAATTATTTTTTATCACCCAATTCGCCCCCTCTTGGGTGAAACTGTTGACACTAATAGTAGTTAATAAAAGCCTCCTCAATAGATGATCTGGTATTGCACCCTATATTGATATCATTGATTTTTTTTTTGAAGAAGTTGCTAAGGCATAAGCCGACACGCTCCTTTAGTAGATATTCATGGGAATGGCGGCATTGGTTTGCATCCTCGTGTCTCTGTTTTCTGTAACATCCCAAATTATGGGCTTAGAATATAAATAATTAGTCTAAATTAAGTAAACTACAAAGCCCAGTTGGGCCAAATGTCTTAAGCATATCATAAGGAAAATGCTTAAGATAATTATATAAAAAAATATTTAAGGGCCCATATATATTGAAAAAATAGTATGAAATGTTATTATAGGGAGTTAGAGAAATTATAAAGAGGCTTAGCTCCCCAAAAAATGGCCCAAATAATTTTAAATCTAATTTCTGGGAATTTAAGAGCCTATTTTCCTGAAAATTCAAGGAAAATATATAGAGGTTATAATTTGACTTGATAATTTCATGAAAATTAGTTTGAGACTTAAAGAAGCTAATTAAGGAAGAAAATCCTTATAAAGTATTCAGGATTAATTTATGAAAATTATATGGTGAGCTAATATCGATTTAGAAAAGAGTGAAATTAGTAATTTTATTATACGGACCCAGAAATCAAAATTTGGCCAAATTTAAGCCAAATTATGGAATCTAAGAGATTTTAAATTAGACAAATTAGGAAATTTAAAGCCACATGAGTATGTCCAGTAGGATAAAAACACACATATAAGAAAATTAACACACACACACTCACTTCTGCTTAATTAAAAGCTTATCATTAGCCACTCCCTTGCTCTTCATATTAGCCATTTGGATCAGAGAAAGAGAAAGAAAAAGAGAGAAAGAGGGAGAGACCGAGAAAGAGTTTGAGTGAGAGAGACCTGAAAAGTCATAGGAGATTTCGCCAAAGAAGAGGCCAGAGATCACATGCAACCTTAGATTCTTATTTAAGTAAGTCATCTACACCCTTTTCCAACTTCATTTGGGTTGATTGGTGGTTTTCTTTGGGTTAAAATCAAACTGGAAGTTGGGTGTTCTTGTAAGGAGGTTGCTATCACCATGGAAGGTAAGAATAAACATATGCATATTGGTTTTAAAGTCCTGATTTTGGGTTCTTTTGGTTTTGCAATTAACTCACTAAAAACAATGCATGCACTATGAGTATAAGGGGTCAAAATCTTGAAGGTTTTTGCCATGAATTTGAGCTTGCATGTCCTCTTTTCCTTGTCTTCATTATCGAAAAAATAGAGTGCATATGCACTACAAAAAGCACTCGATTTTCGACGGAATTTTCTGTGGCGAATTCTGAAGGAAATTTGTTGGAATTTTTTCCAATGGAATTTTTCTGTGGCTAAATTTGTGACGAAAAAATTCCATTTGCCATGGAATTTGAGATGGAATTCCGTTGGTAAATTTGCCATGAAATTTTTCCTTCACAAATTCTGTGGCAAAAATTAAAATCTATTAATTTTATTTTTAAAATAATATTTATAATATTAATTACTAAATAATTCTATTTAATCTTAATTATTAAAATTATATTATTATTTATTAATATTATATTTAAAATTTTCTATGAAAATAATATTTATGATATTATTATATTAGTTATTATTTTATTTTATTTTAAAATAAATTATATGTTATTAATATTATATTTATCATTTTATATTAAACATAATATTTATAGTATTACATTATTATTTATTAAGTAATTTTAATAAAAAAAATTGGTTAATTAAATATATAAATACTTGCTTACATTTTTATTTAATTTATCATTATTTTTAATAATATGATATATAATTAATATTTAATTATCATATATATATATCTAATTATTAATTAATTAGATGTGTGTGTGTGTATGATAATATTATATATATGACAATATGTAAGAATTTAACACAGGTTCATTACGACGCAACTAGCCAACACTCGCACGCGAAGGCGTCGGCACCAAGATGTCGCCAGTTCAAAAGGGAGGAGAAGCATTTTTTAGGAATTATGAGATGCTGACATGCGGTAGCATGAGGAGCCGACATGGCGCACTGTGGGGTTGACTCAATTTCGTCAGAAATTTCTGACGGAATTGAAATTCTGTTGGAAATTTCTGACGGAATTGAAATTTTGTCTCAATTTTTTTTTAAAAAAACTTTTACGATAGAATTGAGTCAAAAAAGCTAAATTCCATGGCGAATTCCATGGCAAATTCCATAAGAAATTCAATGTTTTTGTGGTGATGCATGAGTTTCCAGAAGCTAAAGCTTGAGTTTTTGAGTTGGTTTGGTTTGGTTTCTTTGAGGTTTATAGAGTTAAACATGTGTCTTAAAATTTAAATCTAAGAAGAACTAACATTAGGAAGAGATATGTGGTGTTCTTGAGGTTTTGTGTTAGAGTGTCAATTCTGGGGAGTCTGTGAGGCAGTCAGATTCGATTGAGGTTTTGACAGGGCTAATGGTGTCCTCTATTTGTAAAATTTGGTAAAAAATAATGCACAATCTAAGCTTTAAAATGAGTTCTAGAACATGTTAATTGGATGTCTAGAATGAAAGTTATGATTTTTCCAAGTTTAGACAGAAAATTAGAAACATTCTGTTTTTCAGATTTTAAGCAGTGAGCAAGTTGTATGCATGAAGGACCCTAGGTGTTTTTATAGGCTAACTAAAGGAGAGAAAGATTAGTTCCATCTTAATTGAAGGTTTATGACACCAATAGCAAGGGAAAAAGTCAAGTACACATCACATGTCATAAACCCAGTAAAATATTATTTCGTAAAGTAGAGAGATATGATGAAAAGGTCCATTTGCACTTTCCTTCCTCTTCATTTTCGTTCAACTGGAGGTAAATAGAGAGAGAGAGAGAGAGAGAAAGAGAGAGCTCCAAGAAATATCAAGTGCAAGAGAAGAGGAGGAAGGTCAAGGAGGCAAAGATCTCAAGGTAAGTTAGTGAAATCCTTATGTTTAAGCCTCCTAATCCATGTAGAACCTCTCCTAAGCTCTTTTCCTTCTTGAAAATCATGTGTAGCAAGCAAAAATATTAGGGGAAGAGAGAGTGAACAGTAACTTCTAGAGAGAGAAAGCAAAAAAAACTAAAGGTAACTTCATAAACTTTAATCTTTGGTTGTTGTTGTTGTTCTTGTTGGAATGATTAGTGGTTTTGGGGTTGATTTATTATGATTTGTAAATTTTGGAAAATGTTAACCCTAAGTGTTATCCTACCCAAATTTAGTCTAATTATATTCAGAAAGTGATTAAATGGTTAATCAAGTGATTAGGAGTGAAAAGAAGTAAGCCTTGAAGTTGAAAAACAAAAACACATTTTTTCTTAAGAACCCTAATTTCGTCCAGGGGTTGAATAAGGGGGAAGGAGATGGATTTTCAAAAATCTAATGATGTCATTGGATTTAGAAGGGAAAATTGTGTGAGAATATACGTGTTCATGATTTTTGGAAATTTTTACACAAATATGAAAATTATTGAAGTGCAAATGCATGCTGTTTGATTATCTCCTATAGGGCAATGTTGTTTTATCATGCATTTCATTGACCAAATCAAATTATAATGTAATGAAACTTTCCAAGATTAAATTAGACATTATGGGCTTTAATTTAATAGGTATATTAAGTAATTTTAACTTATGGATTGAAAGTTATGAATTTTCAAAATTTTGCCGTTTCTGGACTTAATTTTGGAGCACCATGAGAATTTATGAAATTTTGGATTTTTGTGATTGAAGATCATATGTTTCATATTTTTCCATCAAACTACACTTAAATAGCTTCTCATATAATTTTAGAACACTCAATTTTGATTTTTTTTGGAATTGTTATGATTTTTGGAAGTTCTACGAAAAAATAGGACAACTTCTTGTCCGCAGCCAAAAACCTTTTAGGCTATTTTTAGCCATAGCCAGAGGACGTTTGACTGCAACCAAAAACCTTTTGAGCTACTTTTGGCCGCAACCAAGGACTTTTGGCAGCAACCAAGGCCCTTATTTCAGCATTTTCATATTTTTGATTATTTTAACTTTTCCAATCTCATGGGTACTTGTATGAACCTCCAATGGCCATCTAAATAGCCTAAAAAGAAGCAAATACCATGAGTTTTAAGTCGTACATGAATGTGTATCAACATGATTCTTGTACAATTAACATTTTGTGACCGAGTCGGGAGCCGAAAGTTGACATATTTTATGAGGCACATTATACAGGGGTGATAGAGCTTTGAGGTAGGAACATTATCGTTTATACATCATGCCATAGTTTATATGATTGTGTGGATGCCATTGTTTGTACTTTTAATCAACATGGTTTTCCTAGAAGGGGCAATTAGTTCCGGGGTGCACTTATATTTGGAGTTATGTAAGAAACCAACCGGTGTACGATTAGTGGGGCTACCCATACTCATGTATACATGATGATGATGTGTTATATTGTTCATTAATTGGTGCATACATGGTGCATATCATATTTACTTTTCGCATTTTATATGAATGATAGCATGTTTCTACTGGGATTCCTTGGAATCTCACCCTTTTTTCTAAACCAAACATCTCAGCAGGTGCCAGTGGATCAAAAGGCAAGGACGTAGACAAAGGGAATTGATAGGCACGTGTCTCGAGGTAAAGATAAAGTTCGTGGTTATAGATAGTTTATGTATAAAATACTTTTGGATATTTTGTGATAGTTGTACAAATTGTCGCATCCTGTATGGTTGACTCTGGACTGTAAACAAATAATTTTATCAATATATATATGTACTTTTCTGTATGCCTGTGGAACTTGGTCTCTATTACTCTATGTATATCAAAATGGAAACGGGTGCTGACATTTTTGGTATCAGAGCTAATAAGTGGTTCTGGCATTATCAAAATGGTATATTAATATGGTTTTGTTTGCATGGCAATAGGATCATGAACAGCAATACTAGTGAGTCATCCGAGGGTGAGACGTCGGTGAACCAAAGCCCGCTTGAGCAGTAGAAACTAGACGGATGACATTTCATCAAGTACTTTGGACCTGGAGGTGTTCGTATAAGGTGGATGGCATGGAGGAGTGCTAGTATACGATCCGGAGCAGAGGCCAGCATCCCCAAGAGTGTCACAGGTAGGGGAGACTAGAGAGACCTAGATGACTATCCAGAGTGGGATTCTGATTATGAACCAAAGGAGATCCCGGAGGATGAGTTGAGCGATGGCAAGTCTTAGGCAGAGCCAGTGCATGTGCTGTACGACTTACAGCCAGACTTAAAGTTAGGATGTTATCTTAAGGGTAGATACCTCAAGGCACTATAGGAGCATGATATACCTAGAGGCCGATGTCTTACATTCCTTGATGTTATAGTGTCTTTGTATTGGCTTCATATAGTGTTGGGGGTCACAATGTCCGATGAGTGTTGGGTTTATTCCACGATGTATTTCTTTCCGGACTCAGCATATTAGAACCAGCAGAAGAATCGTATTTTTGAGCAAGGCCTGAAGGTGAACTTCTAGATGTTTTGGAGGAACATCACTGAGCTAGTACGGAAGTTTATGTACAACAGGTGATGTGGGGTCTATGCGACCTATTTTGGTGACTAGAGCCGACCAGCACACACTGTGAGTTAAGGGCAGTCAGCCAGAACTGACAGATAGGAAAGGATTTACCCAGAGTCAGTATTTTGGGAGGGTACAGAGAAAGTTAAGCGAGCTCGACCCGAGGTAATCTAGGATGGATGACCCTAGGGATGTTGCATGAACTTAGTGTTTTGTTATGTAAAGGACTAATATGCCATGTAGAGTAGTATATAGGATATATGATGTTTCTATTTCTTTGTAACTACTGTAAATAGTTGTTATGCTATGTACAATATATGTGTACCCTGACTTTTTTGAAATGATAAAAATGCCCTTGCTCTTATATAAGTTGTAATTCTTCTCTATTTTCATGCAGATTGAAATATAGAGATGGTTTGACCCAGTAGACCTCGTGGCAGACCACGTGCAGGGCATAATGATATCGCGAATGAGCCAAGACCAGATCTGGTACAGCAGCAAATATTGGATATGTTAGAACAACAACAAACCACAAGGAATGAAACAAAAGGTGACCTATAGGGAGTACAACAAATGCAGGATCATCTCGAGAATTGTCTAGATGAATTTATAAGGGGTAATGATGAAGAAATACCAGAGGAACCCCAACCAGAGGATTTACCACCTAAGCTTGAAGTAGACATTCGAACCTAGTTGAGCCGATTCAGTAAACAACAGCCACCTATGTTCATGGGTATGTTTCATCCTCAACTTGTGGAAGACTGGTTAGCACGTTTGGACAAAGTAATGAAGCATTATCACTCGAGTAGCCACTCGAGTAATATTGTACACAAAGCTTGATTTTAATCCGTTGTTCATTGATTTTTTATCTATATGGAGTCGTGGAATGAAAGAACAGAGTACTAACTAAAATGGCTAGAGCAATCCTAAATGAAAAGAATGTGTCTTAAGTTTTTTGGGCCGAAGCAATGAGCACAATATGCTATATTTCAAATAGAGCCTACATCATAACAAAACTTAGAAAGACACCATACGAAATATACAAAGGAAGGAAGCCAAACCTTGCTCATCTGCACATCTTCGGTTGTAAGTGTTTTATTCATAATAATGGTAAAGATGACTTAGGAAAATTTGATTCTAAAATTGATGAAGGAATTTTCCTAGGCTATTCTAACCAAAGCAAAGCATACAAAGTTTTCAATAAATGAACATGTGTTATTAAAGAATCAATTCATGTTATATTCGATGAATTTGAATCCTCTAAAAAAACTATTGATGATGAGCAGGAAGTTATTTTAAATCAAGAAAATGGTTAACCTATTTCTAAATCTTTTATTCCAGAAGTTGATCAAACCAAGGAAGAAGATCAGTCACTAGGACAACCTAGAGCATGGAAATACAACAAAAGTCATCCCTTAGAGCAAGTTATAGGATATATGAATGAAGGAGTCAAAACTAGAAATAGAATTTTTAATGAAGTTATTTTCTCTGCTTTTATTTTTGAGATTGAACCTTCTAACATTAATAAGCCCTATCCGACAATGATTGAGTAATAGCAATACAAGAAAAGCTAAATCAATTTGAAAGAAATCAAGTTTGGGATTTGGTACGCCATCTTAAGGATCATCCCATTATTGGCACTAAATGGGTATTCAAGAATAAACTTGATAAATCCGTAATCATTGTCATAAATAAGGTAAGATTGGTGGCCAAAGGCTATAATCTGGAAGAAGGAATTGATTATGAGGAAACATATGCTCTAGTGGCTAGATTGGAAGCTATACGAGTACTCTTAGCCTTTGCGTGCATCAAGGGATTCAAACTCTATCAAATGGATGTAAAAAGGGCATTTTTAAATGGCTATATTATGGAAGAAGTGTATGTAGATCAACTTCCAGGTTTTGAAGATGTAACCAAACCTGACCATGTTGTCAAACTAAGAAAAGCTTTATATGGTTTAAAACAAGCTCCTAGAGCATGGTATGAAAGGCTCAGTAAATTTCTCATTTATTAAGGTTTTGTACAAGGAAAAGTTGATAAAACACTTTTTACAACATGAAAACAAGATGATATTTTAATTGTGAAAATATATGTTGACGACATAGTTTTCGGTGCTACTAACGAAACCTTGTGTAAGGAATTTTCTAAGATAATGCAGGGGGAGTTTGAGATGTCAATGATGGGGGAATTAAATTTCTTTCTCGCTTTGTAAATCAAATAACGTAAGAATGGAATTTTCATATCTCAAACGAAGTATTTGAAAGAGCTATTGAAGAAGTATGAAATGGATGAAGCAAATGGAATGGACATGCCTATAAGCTCAACTACGTTACTTGAAGCTGATGTCAAGGGAAAAGATTACAATATCACAAGATATAGAGGAATGATTGGATCATTACTCTATCTTACTGTAAGCATACCTGACATCCAATTCAGTATTGGTATGTGTGCAAGATATCAATCAGCACCAAAGGAGTCACATGTTGAAATTGTCAAACGTATTTTCTGATATCTCGCTGACACGATAGAATTAGGTCTCTAGTATCCTAAAGGAAGAAGTGAATATCTAGTTGCATACTCAGACTCTGATTATAGAGGTTACAAGACAGATAGAAAGAGTACCAGTGAATAAAGCCAGTTTCTTAGAGGTTCACTTGTGTCATGGTTTAGCAAGAAACAAAATACAGTATCTTTTTCATCAATGAAAACTGAGTATGTTGCAGCATCAAGTTGTTGTGCACAAGTGTTGTGGTTGAAGCAATAATTGTAGGATCTTGGTATTTATTTGAAGGAGATACCAATATACTGTGACAATACTAGTATGATAAGCTTGGCAAACAATCCAGTTCAACATTCCAGAACCAAGTATATTGATGTTAGACATCACTTTATGAGAGATCATGTCCAAAAGAAAGATGTCAAAGTGATATTCATTCCAACTCTTCTTCAGCTAGCTGATATCTTCACAAAGGCCCTAGCAAAAGATCAATTTCTATTTATTAGAAGAGAATTAGGAATGGTAAATCCCAATTAATTGTAAGCTACTTAGTGTTTACAAAATGTTAGATGATATTATTTATTGATATTTTAATGATTGCTAACTTAAGCATCGGAGTTTCAGCAATTTATTTTGTAGGATCTTGATATTTTGTTTTAGGTTGTGGAAAGCAGAGGTTAACAGAGGAAAATATTACTGGAAGGACTACTTCAAGTAAACCCCATTACCCCAGTAATACCTTGAAGTAATTAAAAGGATTACTTGAGTAACCACTCGAGTGATGAGCTAGAAGATGTAGCAGTAAAGCATTAATTTCAAAAGGAAATGGCAATGGTTGGAAATAAAGAGTCAGGAATGAAGAAGATTACTCGAGGGAGGCTTAGAGTAAATCATCAACGTTACTTGAGTAAGGCCTTGAGTAATCTTGAGAGGAAATTAAAAATCAACTCAATCTTCATTCAAATCAGTGTTAATATTCTATCAAATGATTGAGGGAATATACATAAGTGATTACAACATTACTTATGACAGGTACGCATTTAAATTGCATTGATTTAAATTTTTTTTAAGCTTTACTCGAGGGAGCCCTCGAATAATGCCCATGATCACTCGAGGGAGCCCTCGAGTAACGTCGGGCACTTAGGCTATATCTTTACTTGTCACGTCATTTTCACAAAATTACTTCGAGTAATTCTCCGAGTAACCTTTCAGAAAATCTTTCCACAAACTCTTCCTCACTCCATTTCCGTCAAAACCTATCAAAATTTCTTGAGAAAAACTTCCTCAAATCTCTCTAAATTCTCTGCCCTAATCTTCAACTTGCGATAGAGAAAATTTCTGGAAATCTTGATCTTTCGTTGAAAGTAGCCAGAACCAAAACCGTTCGTCCTGATACTCCTTATGAGTCTTTTAATCCTTAGCAAACGCATGATTCTATTCCATCTTCTCCAGCCAAAAGATAGAAGCTCACTCCCCATTCAAAAGCTAAAACCAAGCTGTAAGCTAAACTCAAAGTGAAGGGGGTCGTGATCAAGGAACCATCTACCACAAGAGCTCAATCTAAGAAGGATGTTCCTTCTGGTAGAGGCAAGGAGACTAAGGCACCATCTCCACCTCCTTCTGATTCATCTGATACACCAAATTTCTCTGCGAAGCCACTGAAAAAGGCTAAGTATGACAGAAATCTTGCTAAGGCTATAGCAAACATACTGGATGATGTTCACAAGTCTAGAGAATGGAAGCAAGGTCAATCTATAAAGGAACTAGAGGAAGAAGAAATCACATTTCCTCCAATCGGATTCAATGTGAAGAAAATTGAGGATTCACAAAAATTCAAAGATCACTTTTCAAGGAGAAAAGTGTGCACGATACACTATATTGACCTCAGTGTTCTTCAAGAGGTATTGAAATTCAACCTTAATTCATATCTTGAGTCCTATATGCCTTGGCTTTCCGTTAAACTTCCATTTTGCTCTAAGATTGTGAGACAATTCTATTGTAACTTAGAACCTGTCAATGATCCACTTAGAGATTCTCTAGAAGAAAAAATGCTTTTTGAAGTTAGTGGGCAAGAAATACTAATCTCACCCTCCAAAATCAACACTTGGTTAGGAATAGAAGACCCACCTGTGGATAATTATCCCAATCTTGATTCAAACCAACTATTTTCTATCCTAAGGCCTGGTGAGATTATAGGACCCCTTGGTTTCAATCCAAGTGATATGTGTGATCATCACAAAGTCCTATGGTATATATATTCTAGAGCCATAGTGAACAAAGAGCACAATTACACACATTTCATAGAGAAGGACTATAGGAAATTTGCCTCATTGCTACTGAAAGAGAAAAAGGATTTAGGAGAATATATCTTCTCTGAAATAAAAAGATATAGATTTGAAGGAAAATCCACCACTCTAATGCCTTATCCTCAGCTTATATCTTTGTTTCTCAAAAAGAACAAAATCTGGTATTTGGAGAAGGGTGAGCTAATTGAGAGGCTAGTTCTAATGGGAAGAAACCAAATTGGGAAGTTGCATATTGCACTACCTCTCAAAAACCCACTTGAGACAAGTCCCAAGAAGAAGAAGAACATCGAGACTATAACAAGCTAGTTGGATGAGACACAGTCTTCTTTTCTAGTCTCTACATCTTCTCCTTCCTTCTTTAGCGCCACAATGCAAACTTTTATGGAAAATATTCTCAAAGGTTTCCATATCGGCATTGCCAAAACAAATGTTGAGTTGGTAACCCATATAAATGTGAAGAAGGGATAACTTGTGAAGAGAATGGATAAGAGGCACGAAGAGATGTTAGTAGAACAATGGGCTCAGGGTGAACTTTTGAGATCACTCTATGCCAGACTTGATGCTATAGCATCTGGCTCATCCACACCTGGTTTATTGTGCCTGCTACTACTGAGCCAGTACCACCTTCTCAGCTTGGACCTTTCGAGCTTGGACCCTCATCCATCCCTACTCCAAGTAATCGTTTATTCTATATGCCTGACCCATCATCTATCTTTAAGCATATAGATATTACAGATGATGATCCTATCCAAGAAACTCAGCTTATGCCAACACCCATCACATCCCAACCGACACTAAGGAAGTAGTTGTCTCTTCTAGTGATCATCAATCACCTGAAAGAATAGTAGTAGTGAAGATTTCTTCTCAGGTTAAACCAAGTCCTTTAAAGGATCTTATGGTGGTTCCACCTCTAGTTCTTCCTAACCCTGAACCTTCTAGCTCCTCTTCTGATTCTTCGTGTTCATTGATTCACATAGCTCTGGCTTCATACCTCTTCTTGTAAAACCCATATCTGTAGCCAAGCCATCTAGAACTTCTCCTTCTCTTGATCGATCCTATTTTTTGTGATAAGGACAAAAAGGGGGAGAAGAACTTAGGGTGATTTTGTGATTAATGATGTGATGATGATATAATGTAAATGCATTGGGATATAGGTGTATAGGGTTTAAGGGAGCTTTACTAGTTTAAGATTATGTAATGAACTCTTTATACAATTTTAATTGAAGTTATATTTTATTAGAGTTATATTACATTGTGAACTAATAAGTTTGTGATTGTTTATACAAGGTGAACAAATTAGAACATGTTTCAAAATTATGAGTTTTAGAATTCAAAAAGGTTTCAAAGACTAAATTTCTCAAGATTATTAGATTTAAATTCAAAAATATTTTTATCAAGATGTTTCAAAAGAGTTTTCAAGTTTAAATTGAACAAAGGATATCATATGAAAAGCTCATAAGAAAAACATGATTGAAAACTCAATTTCAAAAACTTTGTTCAAAATCACCAAGTTTTATCATCATCAAAAAGGGGAAGAATGTTATATCCCATATATTTTGGTGACAACAAAGATTGGATTAATGATCCAGAAGGTTTTGATAATAAACAAAAGGATTTGAACAAAGTAATTAAGTGTTCTATGGCAGGCAAGAAGTATTACTCCAGTGGATACTCAAGTAATAAAGATGAACTAAGAGACAGAGAACAAGAGAAAGGAACACTGTGAAATTTTGTAAAGGCTTACTCGAGGGAGTACTTGAGTAATGGACCTAGTCACTTGAGGGGTCACTTGAGTAATGCAGAAGAAATTGTTCTAGAAGCTCTCTATCAAAATTTAGATGTAATTACTTGAGGGATCACTCAAGTAATCTGCAAAGTTATATGAACCATTACTCGAGGGATCACTCGAGTAATCAGAGCAAATATCATCTAATAGCTCTCAGCCAAGAAATGTCACACTTTACTCGAGGGACTGCTTGAGTAACCAGATGAGAAAAGGCATTACTCGATGGAGCACTCAAGTAATATGCAAAGTTATTTGAAGCATTACTCGAGTGACCACTCAAGTAATCGGGTAAGCAAAATAGAAGTTGCTCTTGGCCAAGATTTTAATGCTATTACTCGAGGGATCACTCGAGTAATCTCTAAAGTTATTTGAACCATTACTCGAGGGACCACTCAAGTAATCAAATAAATGGAAAACTTACTCAAGGGATTACTCAAGTAAGCAAGGTATATTCTGGTCAGATAACGTTGACTTACTCTCTGACTTATTTTTGATGAAGTTACTCGAGGGACTACTCAAGTAATGAAACATTATCACTCGAGTAGCCACTCGAGGAATATTGTACACAAAGCTTGATTTTAATCCGATGTTCATTGATTTTTTATCTATATGATTAACCTTTTATTATATTAGTTTCTTAAGTATACTTACAGATAAATAATGAAGAGATCATACATTAAGAAGAAAAGTCAAATATATCATCCAAAACGCCTACTTACCGCAAACAACTAGTTTTTCAAATTTGAAGAATGATCAAATGAAGTTGCGCGACTCTAACAACTCTAATGGATATGTTTGAAATGCTTTCAACGGACACCACAAATCATCTATATATATAGAGCATTCAAAGAACAGAACACAACAACTGAGAACACGCAAACTTACATTGATCATAATATTCTTTGTGCTCTATTTTCTTATACTCACTCTTTATACTTCAGTGATTATATATTTTCTCTGTGAGAGAGATTTTCATTACAAAGTCAATATTTGTTATTGAGACAACTTAAGGTTATGGAACCTTAAGTATGGGATTTGATTACAACGTGTAAGGGAGAGCGAGTGTCCAGTGAAGGAACTTGCTGTGTACTGAGGTTCCAAGAACTCACTGAATCTTGGACGATATAGTAAAACTCTCAGAGAAGCTCTAAGGATTAGACGTAGGTCAAAGTAGTTGTGACCGAACCAGTATAACTCCCGGTGTACACTTTGGTGATATTTCTCCTAGCTCTTAATTGCTTTAAATTTCTAGTCAATTTTTATATACGCAACAAAATTTCTGGTATCACCTAATTCACCCCCCTCCTGGGTGAAATGCTTGCACTAACATTTGGTATCAGAGCATAGGTCTTCTTGTTCAGGTATGACAACCTAAGATGGGTTGAGACCCAAATTCAAAGAAAAACTTATTTCTTAACATTTTACCAAGTTCAGCAAAGCGGAAAAGAGTACTGATATATTGAGAAGCATATGTCGAGCTTGGCAACCCAGACTGGGAATAGAGGTGCTTCTGGAAGTGGTAGCTCAGTACAGAAGTGAAAGGAACATAGTGGATTTTTTGGAGGGGATCTTAAGAGATTGAATCAATCTGGGGGTCGAAGAGGCCAGGGTTTTTCTTGAAGCGAGAATTTTTGGCGACGTCGAGAGCCACTTCACCCTGGTAGACCTTGCAATGGAATTCCATTTAGGCTAGACCCAAGTAAGCCACTTATATATTATCATTGTAACAAGCTAGGCCATATGGCCAAGGATTGTCTACTGATGTGAGCTTCTGTCGCTAAAGCAATCAATTAAACTAGTTCCTAATTAATTATGTAGTTTAGGGTCAACCTAGGTCATTCTCCCAAGGGGCAAGATATGGGTTTTCTTTAGGATTGATTTTTAAGTGACAAAAGATGTAGTGGTATAGACCTAAAGTAGAATGCAAGGCACTACTACCTAAATACAAATGACTCTAAAATCTATATGAGAATGAAACTAACCTAAATGAATTGAAAATGTAATTTTTGCGGGTTTTATGAAAGAGGAATTAAGATGCTAAGCAAAGAGAATAATCAAAAGCAAGACAATCAATAAGGGTTTAGTTCAGTTATGATGATAAAGGGGACAACTTAGGATTCATATGAAATTAGCTTTCTTAGCCTTTTAATTTATTAAACCAAAGGGAGGTTCATGAAAAATTGGAATTAATAAATTTAATCACCTAATTGAAACATGGGAAACCCTCAAGTTCAATAACACCTAATCCACTAGAAAACTCATAATGGAGAAAAGCGGTGGTTAATTAAATCTATTAAAAACCAATCACAATTTCTTAAGATAGTTTTGGAAATTATGTTTACAATTGCCTAATTAAAAAATTTGACAATTAATCACCTAATTAAACAATCAAGAGATTAAACCCAAATTTATAATTAAATTAATAATGAAAACTCAATTAATAATCCAATTGACAATCAAAGGTTTGCAAACAAAAATCCCAACAATCAATTAAGAACAAATCAAATCCAAAATATCAATTCAATCCAAATAAAAAATAAGTCTACAATCTAAAACTAGATTGATCTCAATTAACACAACCCAAAATCATTTAAAACTAAATAATCTCAAGTGTTGAATCAAAAAGATAAAAAGAAAGACACTCCCTTATAGTCTTCAAGTGTAAACTCCTAGGCTCTAGCTTCCTCCATGCTTCTCCCAAGTTGCCTCCCAAAAGAATTTAAGCTATCATAAGATTAGTTCTCCCTCCAAGCTTCCAACACGTCACAGCCATAGAAATTGGAGAGTGAAATTGAAGGTGGGGTTGTGGTGTGACACTGTGCGAATAGAGAAGAGGAGTGGAGTAGATCAAGAGCAATTGAATGACAGTACTACTATTGTGCGTGAGCTTGCGACTCCAAGGGAGAATTCAGAATGAAGATGGCTCTCCTGGTGTGCGTCTCAGCCTCCAGCGTCAGTCTGCGTCTCTCTTCTCGTGAATGCGTGATTTCTTCTACGTGCTATGGCGGCTAGATTAGATAAAAGGGAGAAAGAGAGAGCTATGGGGTCAAAGTTTAGGCCCATTAAAATTTACTTAGCCCAATAATATTCAACCATTAGATTCTATTTTAGCTTCCAAGAAAAATTATGCACCGTAGGATCTTCTAATATGTTTTACCTTATCCAGCAAGAATCTAATAAAATCTTGATTTATCATATAATTGAAAATATTTTCCAATCATAATATAACAATTAAAATATTATCAATTTAAGCCCAATAATATCATAATCCATTCAAATTTATATTATTTACTAAAATTGGCTAATAATCCAAATATTATCTAATAAATCCAAATTAGCCTGAAATAATCCCCAAAAATAAATGAATAAGGTGGGATAAAACATAGAAAATTTAGAATTTATCAACTCCCCCACACTTATCATTTGCACTCCTGGGCAAAACAAATCAAGACGAAGGGAGTATAACAAGACAAAACAAAACAAAACTTCAAAAGTGAATGTTCCAATCATAAGTAAAAAGTAAACAAATGCATTTCAACACCTCTTTTATCCAAGTGATTTTCTCATGACTCAAGAAAACAAACTTCATGGAAATTTACTTGACAAAGGGGTGTTTAAGCTAGAAGTCCCTCACTAAGGATATGTGTATGTCACTCATCACTCTAAAGTGTATAGACTTGTGTTTATACTCAAATCCACCCTATCCAGTACTCTTCCCATAGGCTTGACAAGGATCTAAGTTCTCCACCACTAGCAAAGAAAATGTAAACATAAATCCAAAGGAATTTTATTAGGTTGTAATGGGGCTAAGGCTAAGAAAGAAAGGGTATAGTGTTTGGAGAAACAAAGTTGAATATCCCAAAAGATGAAGAGAATGATGCAACAGGATAAAAGAAACCAAACTATACTTGAACTGGGTCATTACTTTTCTTCTCTCTCTATTTTTCCCCTTTTTTTCTTTTTCTTTTTTTGCAATTC
Source organism: Inga oerstediana (assembly GCA_963210345.1). Lineage (NCBI taxonomy): Eukaryota > Viridiplantae > Streptophyta > Magnoliopsida > Fabales > Fabaceae > Inga > Inga oerstediana. The sequence goes on along the minus strand of OY723408.1, from coordinate 21,808,531 downwards.
TCTTAGGCTGTTATATATATGTTCTTTTGATGTGAACCTGTGTATTGGTGATACAAAGGCCCGATTACTCAAACATTTACAACTTAATAGCACCAAGATGCTACTAGCACACTCATAGCTCTTACTGGCCGTTTGACGCGAAGATCAACATTGGTGATGAAGACCCCTGGTTACTAAGCATTGCTCAAACCAGCGAAACGGAATCTTATTGCTTTTTTTTCAAGATAACATACCGTACTTTTCACAATGACCCAATTCCTAATTTTATACATGTTCTTTCATCCAAAATAGATATAATACTCTTCAACTCCTAAGACATTCAAAAGGGTCGGGGGGTTTTTTTTGTGTTATAGGGTGAGAGAAAAAAAATAAAATAAAATATAGGCTCAAAGGGGCTAAACAAAAGATATATGTATGAAAAGGGTCGGTTTTTTTTTGGCTTATCTGGCTAAAATGAAATGAATGCCTTTATCATCTTTATGAATACACATGCATAAAATGTGGCCTCAAATAATATTCAAGTCAAGTTCTAGATCAAGTAAAGAGATAGGGGGTACACATTGAAAATAAATGCATCAGGCTTAAAATCTCACTAGGTTTATATAATTACTAGCTTAAATTCGCCTAAGTCAAATCCATTGCCACTAGGTTCACCAACTCAGAACATGATTAATCACTTTTCAAATCAAGGATGCATCATACTAAAGTTACTTAAAACTTGCAATTTTCACATTCAAAACAGTTGATCCATCCCCTACACTTAAACATTGCATTGTCCTCAATGCAAAATAGTCACAACGAAGCTTAAAGACAAGTAATATGCAGTATTGCTCAACTCAATAATATGACAATACAAAATAAAAGAGTGAAGGAAGGAATACAACTGGGGTCTATGTGGTGTTTCGTAGTGCGGTAACCTCCACTGCTTGAGTGGATAATCCGTCATAGAACGGCTTCAAGCGGTGTCCATTAACGGTGAAGTATTTTCTATTCGGCTCCCTTTTCAACTTCACAGCTCCATAGGGTAAAACATCAATGACAATGAAGGGCCCCTCCCATCTAGAGCAGAGCTTTCCAGGCATGAGTTTCAATCTGGAGACGTAGGGTAGAACGTTTTGGCCTACTTGGAATTCTCTCTTCATATTGAGTTTGTCATGGGCTGCTTTAGTTCTTTCCTTATAAATCCTAGCATTCTCATAAGCTTCCCTTCTTAACTCTTCAAGCTCTTGCAGTTGCAACTTCCTTTCAATACCGGTACTAGCAAGATCGAGGTTACACCTTTTTATCGCCCAATATGCCTTGTGCTCCACCTCTACTAGCAAATGACATGCTTTGCCATAGACAATCCTGTATGGAGACATGCCAATGGGACTTTTATATGCTGTGCGATACGCCCAAAGTGCATCATCGAGCCTTTCACTCCAATCATTTTGGTTGGGTTACACCATCTTTTCTAAAATGAGCTTGATTTCTCTATTAGAGAGTTCTGTTTGACCATTCGTCTGAGGGTGGTATGGAGTTGCCACCTTGTGCATCACACCATACTTGCTAAGAAAGCTTTGCAAACTCCGATTGTAAAAATGAGTTCCTTGATCACTAATGATAGCTCTGGGAATGCCAAACTTGCAAAGAATGTGAGACCGAACAAAGGAAACCACTATAGAATAGTCATTAGTACGAGTGGGGATAGCCTCAACCCACTTGGACACATAATCCACAACCAACAAGATATACATATAACTAAATGAGGAGGGAAAAGGTCCCATGGAATCAATTCCCCAAACATCAAAAACTTTACAGAATAATAAGGGTTGTTGGGGCATCTCATGTTTCCAAGAAATATTACCCACAAATTGACACCTGGAACACTTCTTATAAAATTCATGGCCATCACAAAATAGACTAGGCCAAAATAATCCACTTTCCAAAACTTTCCTAGCAGTACGCTTAGCACTAAAATGTCCCCCACATGCAAGAGTATGGCAAAAAGTTAAGACATACTCAAATTCATATCAGGAATGCATCGCCTAATAATTTGATCACTACAAATGTGCCACAAGTAAGGATCATCCCATATATAGAATTTAACGTCTTTCTTAAACTTATTCAATTGATGTGTATTCATGTCAGCTGGTAAAACAGATGCAACAAGATAATTTGCAATATTAGCATACCAAGGGATAGAAACAACAACCTCATAGAGCCTTTGAAATGGAAAATCATCTAAGGGTAAAGATGTTACCGGAGGTGATTCAATCCTACTCAAGTGATCAGCTGCCATATTCTTTGCACCACTCTTATCACGAATCTCCACATCAAACTCTTGTATCAGCAGCACCCACCTAATGAGGTGGGGTTTGGAGTCTGGTTTCTTGAATAAGTATTTGATAGCTGAGTGATCTGTAAAGACAATCACCTTGGTGTGAAGGATGTAAAATTGAAACTTTTCAAACCCAAAGACAATTGCAAATATCTCTTTGTCTGTGGTAGTATAGTTGGCTTGAGCAGCATCTAATGTTCGAGAGGCATAAGCTATGATATGTTGTCTCTTCTCTACTCTTTGGGCAAGAACAGCACCTAGTGCATAATCTGAAGCATCACACAAGAGCTCAAATGGAAGGATCCAATTAGGTGGCTGAATAATAGGGGGTGTAGTGAGTCTCTTCTTTAACTCATCCCATGCATACCTACAAGCATCATAAAAAACAAAGCCCACATCTTTCTGCAATAAACGAGACAATGACAATGCTATCTTACTAAAATCTTGGATGAATCGTCTATAAAATCCAGCATGCCCAAGAAAAGAGCATACATCTTTCACACAAGAAGGATATGGAAGAGATGAAATAATGTCAACTTTAGCTTTTTCAACCTCAATACCATCATGTGAAACAACATGGCCCAAAACAATTCCTTTCTTAACCATAGAATGACATTTTTCAAAATTTAGCACAAGATTATATTGAATGCATCTTTCCAAAACCTTGTCCAAATTAGCTAAGCATGCATCAAATAATCACCGTAAATAGTGAAATCATCCATGAAAACTTCCATCCAATGCTCAAGAAAATCAGAGAATATGGAAACCATGCAACGCTGAAAAGTGCCTGGTGCATTACATAAGCCAAATGGCATGCGTCTATATGCAAAGGTTCCATATGGACATGTGAATGTGGTTTTATCCTGATCCTCAGGGGCAATAGAAATATGAAAATATCCAGAAAAACCATCCAAAAAACAGTAATGTGATCTACCAGCTAGTCTTTCTAATATCTGATCTATAAAGGGAAGGGGGTAGTGATCCTTTCTAGTCACAGAATTCAATTTTCTATAGTCAATACATACTCTCCAACTATTCTGGACTCTAGTCGGAACTAGCTCACCTTCGTAATTACCCACAACTATAACACCAGTTTTCTTAGGTACTACCAGAACTAGACTTACCCACTGGCTATTAGAAGTAGGGTAGATTATACCTACAGAAAGAAGTTTAGAGACCTCATTCTTTACCACATCAAGGATCAATGGATTGAGTCACCTCTGTGGCTGTGGCATAGCTTTGGCACCATCTTTTAGCATGATCCGATTCATGCACACATTTAGGTTGATTCTAGGGATATCAATAAGAGTCCATCCAATAGCTTTCATCCGTCTCCTAAGTACCTCTAAGAGGCGGGTTTCCTCATCAGCAGTTATGTCACTAGCTACAATCACAGGAAGTATTTCATTCTTCCCCAAATAGGCATATTTCAATGAGTCATGAAGTGGCTTTAACTCCAAGAATGGAGCTTGCTCAATTGAAGGTATGAGCGGCTTCATATCTATATCAGTCAAACTAGAAACTTGCATAACTGATTCATAGACAGAAGAGCACACTTTCCCATCTTGGGGAGTATTAGTAGAAACTGCAAGAGCAGAAGAATCAACCAACACATCACAATTAATAGCAATAGTGCCCTCAATAGTACTCATGTCAGAGATAGAATTAGAATTAGAAATCTCACTATCAGAAACATGATTAATATCAATCAATATTTCAGAGTCAGGTAGTGAAGATAAATCAATTCTATTCATGGCATCAATCACACTCAGTAACTGAGAAAGTCCATCAGAATCAATAGAAGTAGTAGATGTGTGATCACTAGAATTGCTAATGCTACAATTAGGCATAAAAGAATCATGTCCAGAATGTCTCATAATCTCAACAGCATCAGTGAAAATATCAATATCAGCACTATCAAGATCAGCACATGTATCACAACTACCAATTTCAGCACATAAACAAAAGATAATATCATCTAAATTGGTAATTTCACAGGATCTACTAAGCATGCTATCTCTAAGATCTATAACGGAATCTTCCCAATAGCATCAATAACATTAACATCTATCTCAGCACAATCATCAGGGGGATGTCTCATAGATTCAAGCACATTAAATCTAATAGTTTTACCAGCAAATTCCAGAGTAAGTCTACTAGCATGCACATCTATCATAGCTCTAGCAGTTTTAAGGAAAGGCCTACCTAGAATCAAAGATGAATGTCCTTTCTGTCTAAACCTACCATCATCCTTATTAAGAACATAGAAGTCTGTAGGGAATGTGAAATCTTTTACCTTAACCAAGATGTCCTCCAAGATGCCTTCTAGGACTATGCAACGTCTATCAGCAAGGGATGCAATAAGATTTGTGGGTTTGAGCTCTACACCCTTAAGTTGATTGAACACTGATTTTGGCATAACGTTGATAACTGCTCCCAAATCTGTTAAGGCATCTGAGAAGTCAATGTCACTAATAGTACAAGGTATGAGAAAGCTGCCAGGATCCTTGCACTTCACTGGCATTGGCATTTGATAAAGAGAAGAGACCAATGCCCTAAGTCAACCTTGCCTTCATGCTTAAATTTTCTCTTTGTAGTACACAACTCCTTCAAGAACTTTGCATATTTAGGCACTTGTGTGACTAAGTCAACTAGTGGAACATTGATTACCACTTTCTTGAAGATATCATAGATTTCATTAAACATCTCAACTTCCTTCTTTTTCCTTTTAGCCTTAGTTACTGCAGTAGGAAATGGCAAAGCTGGTTTGATCACTTGTTTTCCTTTCTCATTTTTTTCTTGTTCTTCATGAGGTGCCACTTGTGTTTTTATAAAGTGGACTGATCCTGTGATGTAGAAGTAGAAGTAGAAGGAAGAGTGGAAGGAGAGTCATCAACAACTTCCTTGTCATTAGAAGTATTGGTGGTAACAGGATCTGCAGAAGGGATTATCTTTCCATATCGAAGAGAGATAGCATTAACTCCACTAATATTAGGATTTTACTAAGGTCCAACATTCAGATTGGTTACCACTTGAGATGGAAGCTTTCCTGAACCTTGACTCTGTACATTACTGAGTGCATTAGAAAATTGACCCATTTGAGTTTGAAAAGCTTGAAATTCCTGCATTTATTGTTGCATCTATTATTGTTGTTGCATCAAGATTTTCATCATAGCGTCCATCTTGCTTTCTAACCTTGAACCTTCATCTTGGACTGGCATTGATTGTCTAACTTGTTGAAATATCTTGCCATTAGAATTCCCACTTTGATTGAATTGTGCTTGCTGGGCTTGGCCATTTCCACGTCGAAGATTTGGATGATCACGCCATCCAGGATTATATGTATTGGAGTAAGGATCATATTTTTGCCACCTTGAGTCAAAGGCTTATAAGGGTAAATCGCATTACAAGATTCAACTCCATCATTCATATAGGGTCAGGAGTCAGTACCATGTGTTGCTGGAGAACAAATAGAGCATAATGGCCCTACTAGAGCAGAAGAGTTAGCCTGTGGGGTAAAAGAAGTAGAGGACCCCATAGGATTGGCCATATTAGAAGAATTTTGCATATGAGACAACCATTTTTTCCATAACAGATGCAAGTCTATCAATTTTGCTCTCTAGGCTAGACTCAGAATTAGAAGAAATTCATCCCACTTTATTAACTTTGACCTATTGTCTAGTACCAAATTGTTGGCTATTTTCAGCTTTCCTTTCAATCAATTCCCAAGCATGATCCACAGTCAAGTGTAGAAGTGCACCACTAGCAGCTGAATCTAATAAATCTCTCTTTAGAGGTAAGAGACCTTCATGGAAGTATTGGATCAGTAATGTATCTGGAATCTGATGGTGGGGATAGCTAGAACATAACATTTTAAAACACTCTAGATATTCATTTAAGGATTCTCCAACCACTTGTCGACATCCACATATGTCCTTCCTGATAGATGAAGTTCGAGAAGCTGGGAAATACTTTTCCAAGAACAGTTTCTTTAATTAGTTCCATAAAGCAATGAATCTAGGAGGTAATCGAAGCAACCAATTTTTAGTAGATCCTTTGAATGAGAATGGGAAGGCATGCATCTTAATATGATCTTTAGTCACACCAATAGGTTTCATAGCAGTGCAAACCATATGAAATATCTTCAAGTGATTGTACGCTTCCTCACCTGAAAGGCTATTAAATTTTGGAAGTAAGTGAATCAATCCAGATTTCAATTCAAAATTTGCATTAATATCAGGATAATTGATACACCAATTTTGAAAATGCAAATCAGGTGAAACCAATTCTCTAATAGTCATAGCAGGATCAACAATATTAGCATTAATATTAACATTCCCATCAACATTAACAACAATATTATTAGCATCCATATTGACCTTAGAATCAGAAGAATCAACAATGGGCTCAACAGAGGAACTATTGCCTACAAAAGTACTAGCTCTAGTCCCTCTTCATTGGTGAAATGTCCTCTCAATCTCAGGATCAAATTCAAACAATTTTTCAGAAGAGGATCGGGTCATGCAATAAACAACTACCTAAGAAGTTGCCTAAAAACTCAAACCTAAAGCCTAACCGCTGCTCCCCGGCAATAGTGCCAAAATTAATGCACGCTTCTGTCACTAAACCAATCAATTAAACTAGGTCCTAATTAATTATGTAGTTTAGGGTCAACCTAGGTCATTCTCCCAAGGAGCAAGCTATGGATTTTCTTTAGGATTGATTTTTAAGTGACAAAAGATGCAGTGGAATGGACCTAAACTAGAATGCAAGACACTACTACCTAAATGCAAATGACTCTAAAATCTAAATAAGAATGAAACTAACCTAAATGAATTGGAAATGTAATTTTTGTGGGTTTTATGAAAGAGGAATTAAGATGCTAAGCAAAGAGAATAATCAAAAGCAAGACAATCAACAAGGCTTTAGTTCAGTTATTATGATGAAGGGGACAACTTATGATTCACATGGAATTAGCTTTCTTAACCATTTAATTTATTAAACCAAAGGGAGGTTCATGAAAAATTGGAATTAATATATTTAATCACCTAATTGAAACATAGAAAACTCAAGCTCAATAACACCTAATCCACTAGAAAACTCATAATGGAGAAAAGCGGTGGTTAATTAAATCCATTAAAAACCAATCACAATTGCTTAAGATAGTTTTGGAAATTATGTTCACAATTGCCTATTAAACAATTTGACAATTAATCACCTAATTAAACAATCAAGAGATTAAACCCAAATTGACAATTAAATTAATAATGAAAATTCAATTAATAATCAAATTGACAATCAAAGGTTTGCAAACAAAAATCCCAACAATCAATTAAGAACAAATCAAATCCAAAATATAAATTCAATCCAAATAAAAAATAAGTCTACAATCTAAAACTAGATTGCTCTCAATTAACACAACCCAAAATCATTTAAAACTAAATAATCTCAAGTCTTGAATCAAAAAGATAAAAAGAAAGACACTCCCTTGTAGTCTTCAAGTGTAAACTCCTAGGCTCTAGCTTCCTCCATGCTTCTCCCAAGTTGCCTCCCAAAAGAATTTACGCTATCATAAGATTGGTTCTCCCTCCAAGCTTCCAACACGTCACAGCCATGGAAATTGGAGAGTGAAATTAAAGGTGGGGTCGTGGTGTGACGCTGTGCGAATAGAGAAGAGGAGTGGAGTAGATCAAAAGTAATTGAAGGTGGGACCCTCGTTGATTGAAGGTGATGAATGACAGCACCACTACTGTGCGTGAGCTTGCGACTCCAAGGGATAATTTAGAATGAAGATGGCTCTCCTGGTGTACGTCTCAGCCTCCAGCGTCAGTCTGCGTCTCTCTTCTCGTGAATGCGTGATTTCTTCTGCGAGCTGTGGCGGCTAGATTAGATAAAAGGGAGAAAGAGAGAGCTATGGGGTCAAAGTTTAGGCCCATTAAAATTTACTTAGCCCAATAATATTCAACCATTAGATTCTATTTTAGCTTCCAAGAAAAATTCTACACCGTAGGATCTTCTAATATGTTTTACCTTATCTAGCAAGAATCTAATAAAATCGTGATTTATCATATAATTGGAAATATTTTCCAATCATAATATAAAAATTAAAATATTATCAATTTAAGCCCAATAATATCATAATCCATTCAAATTTATATTATTTACTAAAATTGGCTAATAATCCAAATATTATCTAATAAATCCAAATTAGCCTGAAATAATCCCCAAAATAAATGAATAAGGTGGGATAAAATATATAAAATTTAGGAATTATCATCTACAAAAGCAGGAACCAGAGGAGACTAGACCCAGGGTTTCAGGCAGGGTTTACACACTAACACAAAAAGAAGCAAAAAAGTCTCTGGAACTGATTCAAGGTATGATTTCTTTGAATGGCAGTCTAGTACATGTTATGTATGCACTACTACAAAAAAGCAAAGCTGTGGCACTTATAATTATATTAGTTGTGGCGCTAGAGAAGTGCCACATATCTAGACGCCACTAAAAGAAGCTGTGGCCGTTGGAAGTGCCACAACATTTAAATTTTTTTTAAAAATACCCTTCTGTGGCGCTTGTTGGAAGAAGGGCCACAGGAGGGGGGTCTCCTGTGGCGCTTGCGTCAGCAAGGCCACAGGAGACCAGACCTCTTGTGGCGCTTGCGCCAGCAAGTGCCATAGAAGACCCACCTCCTGTGGTATTTACTCCAACAAGCACCACAGGAGGGTATTTTTTTAAAAAAAATTTAAAATATTATATATATATATATATATTTATTTATATAACATTTATTATTTTCACATTTAATAAAAGTCTCGTATCTGAAGGGATGAAGCATAAATAAAGATATACCTGCATCTTTTTTCTTTTTTTTCTTTTACCTTCCATATATCGATTTCTCTTTTCTTAAATTGTTTGTATGGTTTTGCTACGCCTGTTTGTGCGTTCCTATCACTAAAAAAAGATTTTCTTGTTAAAATTTATTTCAATATTTCTTTTCCAGTAGTAGTTTCTATAATAGATTTGCTTGTCTGTGTATTCCTATCACTAAAAATAGATCAACAATAATGTTCTTACATTAATACTCTCCAAAGCTAACATTAAAAATAAAAAGAACGAAACAGTCTTCTTCTTGACATCATAACCAACTAGAAAATTCGACTATAAAAGAACCTGAAAAAAATAAAAATTTAAAAAGCATAGACACTTACAAATCTATTAATTGACCAGCGCAGGGAGTGGGGGACCACGTTCGTGACGCCAGCTTGAGTGACAAGGATGAGCAAATATGAGCTATGGAGTGGAGTGGGGTTCAAAAGAGGAAGAGAGACAAAGAGTATGAAGAAAAGAGAACAACTAGGGACAAAAGTTGGGATGGATGGAACAAAAATAGAAAAAGGGACAAGAGAATTTTAATAAAGAAGACTTCTATATGTGTGTTTGTTGTGCAAGAGAGAAAGTGACTTTTATAGGGGAAGAGAGGGACGTCGGCAAGCTGAGGAAAAGAAGGAATAAAAAAGGTAAAAAGGAGGGAAAGAATAAAAGCAAAGTAAAGGTGGAAAATCTGCTTGGCGGGAAGTGATATAAAAATTCACTTCTAATTAGTAAAAAAAAATTTTTTATTTGGTAATATAACCAGCTGTGGCGCCTGGTTTCCCAGGCGCCACAACTAGTTTCAAATTATTTTTTATATTAAACCAGCTGGTAAAAAAAAAATTTTTTAGTATTATAACTATTGTAGAGCCTGGTTTCCCAGGCCCCACAGCTAGTGGCAATTTTTTTTATATTAAACCAGCTAGTCAAAATAAAAAAAAATTTATTATAAAGGGCCACATGTGGCGCCTGCTAAGGCAGGCGCTTCAGGTGGCCCACCCCAGCAATGGTGCCTGGTTTAACTAGGCGCCACAGCTGGTACTCAAAATAAAAAATAAAATAAAATATAAAAGGAAAGAAAAAAACAGCCAGCTGTAGCACTTGTTTAAATAAGTGCCACAAAATGTGCGCCACCTTTCGACCTTTTTGTAATAGTGATGATTCTGGTGCAAGCCATTCATTCATTGAAATTGTGACTGCATGAGACAGTTACATTTACATGTGCATAAATCTCCATATGATTTGGTTGTATCTACGCCTATGGGTATTCAAATTGTGACAGCCAACGTTTATCTGAATTACGTGGTAAATGTTGAGGACACAAATTGATTGTAGATTTGATTTGTTTACCACTGTAAGGGTTAGAGGTGATTTTGGGGATGACTGGTTGCCAGCGAATGGTGTTTTATTGGATTGTAAGCAGAAGAGAGTTATATATATGAATCCACAACTACAAGTTGACACAGAAATCACTCTTAACCTTCTCTCTACAGCTAAGGTTAAGAGATATTTGCAGAAAGGTTGTCAAAGGTATATGGTATTATGCACTATACAATCATAGGCCAATGTAGCCTTGGAAAGTATCCCTGTAGTGAATGAGTTCCCTAATGTGTTTTCCAAGTATATTGGTGGATTACCTCTAGATAGGGAAGTGGAGTTCTCAATTGATCTAAGGCTTGGAGCGGGTCCAATTTCCAAAACCCTATACCGTATGGCTCCAAGTTAAATGGAGGAGCTAAAGAAGCAAATTGAAGAGCTACTTGAGAAAGGGTTTATATGACCCAGCATACCACCTTGGGGTGCTCCAGTGTTTTTTGTCAAGAAGAAAGATGGAAGCCTGCATCTCTGTATCGATTATTGAGAGATGAACAAGGTAACCGTTAAGAACAAGTATCCAATCCCTAGAATTGATGATTTGCTCGATCAGGTTTTTGGTTCCTGTGTATTCTTAAAGATTGATTTGAGATCAGGATACCACCAATTGATGGTAAAAGCAAAAAAATGTATTGAAGACGGCTTTCAAGACCAAATATGGGCATTGTGAGTTTTTAGTGATGCCATTCAAGATGACCAATATACTTACCGTGTTCATAGACTACATGAATTAAATGTTCTGTCCATACTTGGACCAGTTCGTTATAGTCTTTATTGATGATATACTGGTGTATTCATGAAGTAAAGCTGAACAGGAGCAGTATCTGAGAATGTGTTAAATATATTGCAGGATAGGCAACTCTATGCCAAGCTGAGCAAGTACGAATTTTGGCATTCAGAGGCAAATTTTCTGGGCCACGTTGTCTCACAGCAAGTGGTCTTTATTGATCCTAGTAAGGTAGAAGCAGTACTAAGCTGGAAGACACTAGAGATTGCATTTGAAGTACGCAGTTTTTTGGGTCTAGCTGGCTATTATAGAAAATTTATTCAGGATTTCTCTAGAATTGCATTACTGTTGAGGAAATTGACGCGAAAAGATCAACATTTTGTGTAGGATGAGAATTATGAGAAGAGCTCCCTAGAGTTAAAGCAGAAGTTAACTACAGTACCAGTGCTAACGATCCCAAATCCACAGTTTACATATATTGTTTATATAGATGCCAGTGGGCACGGAATGGGATGTGTTTTGATGCAGCATGGCCAAGTGGTGGCATATGCATCTCGTCAATTGAAACCTCATAAACTGAACTATCCCATTCATGATCTTGAGTTGGCGGCAATTGTGTTTGCTTTGAAAATCTGGAGAATTATCTCTATGGTAAGACTGTAGAGTTATACTGCGACCGCAAGAGCTTGAAGTACTTGTATGATAAAAAAGATCTCAATATGAGACAACGCAGATAGATGGAGTTTGATAAAGCTCAATATTTATATATTTTTATTAATTAATCTTAGGCTTTTGTGGGACTTAATTAAATATTTTGGGCATAATCAAGTGTTAAAATGAGATTTTAGTGAAAGAATAATTTGGGAACTAAAGTGGTTTAATTTTTATATTTCTAATTAATATTTGTTATTTCCACTATTCTTTAATTATGAGCAAAAGATATTACCATTGTGAATCTAATTGTGTAGGTGATGATGTGGCACAACTTGAGTAGTTAATGTCAAAGATGTTATTTTCGAGCTTAATGAAGGATAAAAGTGGAACATCACAAATGCTGAATTTATTTTCACATTTTTTCTAAGAGGAGGTTAAATGAGTAAGGGCCTTGTTTGGTGGTTGCAATTTTATGTCTAAAGCTTAAAACAGATTTTAAGCTCTTATCCAAACATGTTACAAGTTACTCATTTAACCTAGAGAGAATTGAATGAGAAAAAAGAGGTGGCAGCTGTTGTAAAAGGGAGCTGGATCAATTGACTTGAGAAAGGGAGCTGAACCAAATTGAATTAAGAGGAGAATGCCGACTGAATTGGAAGAAATGAAGAACAAGAATTAAAGAAAAGCATGCTGGAACCGAAAGTGAGGAAAGGAAGGGAAGCATCGGATTGAAGAATAAAAGAATGAAAAGGAATAGAAGACAAAAGCTGAACACGTTGGAGAGGCTTCAACCGAAATTATTGACTGAATTGAAGATACTGAACTGAATTGGAGGAGCCAGAATTGTTGAGCCAAGAGGTTTGGAAGAAGCAAACACGAATTGAAGATAAAGGGTCAGCTGGACTGAAATGGGAATAGAGGAAGAAAATAGGGATATTGCGGCTGAATTAGAAAAGATGAGATGGACCAAAATGAAGACTTGACCGAATTAAATGGCTAGACCAATTGAAAGGAAAAGTTGGACTGAGAGGGTTAAAGAAAGAAGGGACACGATGGAATAAAAGAGAGAGGCGGCTGGAGTGTGAGGGTGGAGCAGCAGCGGAAATAAAACCTCAACTCAAGGGAATTAAATGAATTAAATGATTATTGCAAGTATGGAGCTAGTGGTAGCTTAGTTCTATCCTCTTGACTCATTATGGAATTCATATCATTAGCAAGCAAGGAAGACTAAAACCTCAACTCAAGGGAATCTCATTTCATTATTATTCTAGTTAATTGAATTTATCTTGTTGTTAGTGTTAATTTCAATTCCTTTTGCTTCTTTGTTTTTAAAACCAAAAAAATACAAAAATATTGTTTTAGTTTACATTACTTTATAGTTTTAAAATCAAATTCTCAAAATGATTTCTCTCAAATTTAAGGTATTTATCACTTTACTACTTAGAAACTTGCAAATTAATCTCCTCACAAGAACGACCTAGGTTGAATTACTACGCTACATTTTCAAACCTATTTTATTTTGTGAACTCACATGACATGGGTTCAACAAAATTGACGCCATTATCGGGGAGGATGATTGCCAAGGTTTTAAGTAGTTCAATGTTCTTTTCAGTTGTGTTAGTGTGTCTTAGCTTGGGTGTTAGTGGGTTTTTGAGTTTGTCTTAGTTGTTAATTGTTAGAGTATTTGATAGTGGTTTAGGTTAATTTTCATTTTCATAGTTTTTTTGTATTCCATTTGCATTTAGAAAAAAAAAGAAATTTGCATTTTGTTGCTTCGCTATCATGCTCTTAGTGGCCATTATGTGGTTTATTATTATTTTGTGGTGAGCAACTTTGCATTCTTCATCCTTGGAAAATTGTTGGTTGAAACTTGAGATTCCAAGTAGCTATCACATTCTGTAAGTTGTGCTTCCAGTGACTCTACTTATATACTTGCGGTTTGAGGTACTACTTCATTGCTATGCCAACTTGTTCTCCTAAAAGGTGAAGTCTTACCTTGTAGCTCCTATTTGCCTCATGTCACATTATGTTGCACTTGTCTTGTTATTGCTAAAACTGCTCTTACTCTTTAGACACTTGAATTTTGTTGGTTTTAGTTAACTCTTTTGGTTATCAAAGATTAGTTAACTTAGTTTCTTGTAAGTTGCTAATTTTTGTTGTATACAACCCTTCTTCAATTGACCATTTGACTAATTTACTTGCTGTAATTTGTGTGTCTATATGAGTCTTCTTACTGTGCATGATTAGATCTCAGAAAACTGAACTTGTGCCTTTAGATAAAGATATTAACAAGACAATTAGGTTGCTTAAGAAAGGTAAGAAAGCTGAATCATCTAGTGTAGGGCTTGGACAAGTCATTGATACTGAAGTTGTTGCACATACTTGTGATAATTCTTCTCATATTGGCTCTTCGTTTATTGTAGATCGCCATCTTGTCATGGATCCAGTTCCTCTTCCAAAAGGCGTACCTCTACCTATTGGGGAGCATAGAACTATCAAAGATCTTACCTCTTCTACTGATATTATTGATCATTTCCTCTCTTATTCTGAATTTAATATTAATTTTAAGTTGAAAGGTCCTTTGTTGAGTCACTTACCAAAATTTCATGGTTTACCTGCAGAAGACCCTAACAGGTACTTGAGGAATATGTACATTGTGTGCAACTCCATGAAACCAATAGGAGTTGATCTAGATGAGATATGCCGAAAAGTCTTTCATTTTACACTGGAAAACAAAGCTAAGGAGTAGTTCTTGATGCTACCTCACCACAATCCTAATGCTTTAGCCTCTTGGGACACCTTGAAGAGTGCCTTTTTAGAAAAATACTTTCCTTCTTCAAGGATAACATCTCTCACTAAGTAAATCATCGGTGCTAAACAAGGCCTTTATTAATATTTTTATGAGTATTGGTGTCGATTTCAAGAACTCCTAGCCAAGTGTCCACATTATCAAATCCTAGAAGCTCGATTGGTACAATATTTTCATAGTGGGTTACTTCCTCAAGATAGGAAGAGTTTGGATTCATCTTCTAGAGGCACTATTCAATTGCTTACACCTGAAGAAGCTTGGGCTTTAATTGAGAAGATAGCTAGTAATGATCAACAATTTGAAGGGTTGGATGCTAGATAAGTCCATGAGGTCTCGTATGCTTCAAGATCTTCAAGGGAGTATGATAAGTTGTAGTCCCAAATGACAGATATGAGAACTGACCTCAATAAGCTCATGGCCCATCTAAACAATGTGAACATTCATGGGTCACATTCTCAAGCTCTAGTGGTTCCTAGCTGTGACATATGTAGCTCTCGCATACATATTGCTCTTAATTGCCCACACCAATTTAGAGAGGTCTCGGCTGTTTTTCAAGGGAGACAAGGACATAATCAAAGACCTTGGAATCCCTACTCAATACATACAATGAAGGTTTAAGGTCCCATCCAAACTTTGGTTGGAGGAACCAGAATCAATTTCAAGGGAGTTCTTCAAATCAAGCTCTAAATCAAGGACCTTCAACCTAATCTAATCCCCAACAAACAGCGGTTGCTACACTTGAATCCCATGCTACTAAAGATGACATCTCTCAACTTCTAAAGTGTATGAACAATGTGTCATCTTCTATGGGTAACTTAACCTCAAGATTTGATGAAGAGAGAGCTCAAACCAATTCTAAATTTTCTAACATTGGGACTAAGTTTGACATAATCTTTAACAAGTTGGAGTTGTTTGATTCTAAGAATACTAACCTTACTTCATTTGTCACTCAAATGTCTGATAGCCTTAATGAGCAATAAGCTAAAAGTGGACAAGGGTTACCTTCCAATACTGCGATCAATCCTAAGGATGTATATGCTACTTCCTTGAGAAGTTGTAAACAAGTCCAATTTGAAGAAAATTTTGAGAGTTTCAAATCTGGAATGCATTTTAGTGATAGGCACAATGAAGAGGTTGAGGTTCTATTGCAACCACAAGCAGAAGCTATTGATGGTAGTGATGATTCTGATCAAAGCACTCACCTTGCTATTGGAAAATCTAAGAGTATAGCTGAGCAGAAGCTTTTACAAAGGCATTCCTCTCTAAATTCAAATATGGATAGCAAACAAGGAGTATCCACTTCAACAAATACTAAGGTACTTGACCCTTCAACTTCTTCTTCTTCAAGCAAAGGGGAAGGTAAAAAGGTAAATCTCTCTGAAATTCTATTCAAGAAGGTTTTAAATGAAAAGAAATTTCTTGATATGATGGATATTTTCAGTAAGATTGAAGTTAATTTTCCTTTGCTTGATATGTTGAAAGAAATGCCTGCTTGTGCTAAATTCTTGAAAGATTTGTGTACCTAAAAGCGTAGGTGTAAACCCAATGAGTGTGTTCAGTTGATTCCTAGTATGTCTGCTATGCTTAAACCCCATCTTCTAATTTAGTGTAAAGACCCTGGCTCATTAACTGTTCCATACACTGTAGGTACCATGCCTTTTAGTAATGCTCTTCTTGATCTAGGAGCCACTATAAATGTCATGCCCTACTCTATTTACACCTCACTTGGCCTCACAAACATCAAATCTACTAGTGTCATCCTATAACTAGCTGATGCACCACTAAGAAACCTCATGGATTATTGGAAGACATCTTAGTCAAGGTCAAAGACTTAGTGTTTCCTGCTAATTTTTATGTCCTAGACATGTCTATTAAGGTCTCAGTTGAGGAACCATTGATTTTGGGTAGCCCTTTCATGTGCACAGCTAATACTATCATTAGCATGAAGGATGGGTATATAACTATGGAAGTAGGTGATCATGTAATTTCGTTCAATGTTTATAAATCTATGAATTACTCATTTGAGGACTACTCCCTTCTTGGCTTGAATTTGATTGATTTGGCCTTGGAAGAGGCAATTGATGAGTTTGCTTTCTCATTATGTGTGAAAAATGATTGTCATGATGATGTATGTGCTACCATTGGTTCAAATTCTTCTCCCTCTATTGATTGTGATGATGATGTGTGTAGTATTGATTTCATGTCAATTGATAGCTCACTTTCCACTTCCAATCCTTTTATTTTTTATTTTTCTAACCTTGGTAGTACTATATCTTTATTTGATAGTTATCATGGTGTTGGGAAAGAATTATTGTGTAGCTTTGCAGAATTTGAGAATGTTAGTGAAGTGGATTCCACTTTTGGAAGTGAAGCAACATCCATTAGCATTGAATCTACTCATATGGACACAAATGGAGTCATTGTTAACCATGAATAAGGAAATCAATGTGCTACTGATGGCACAACTGCAATTCATGGGTTTAAGCTTTAAATTCCTCCATCTTACAAGTTTCAGACTTCTTCTAACCTCAAGGATGATGGTATGGGTAACCTCACTTCTTTCCAATTATTGAAATACTTATATTCTCCTTTTGGTGATGAACTTAGCAGGTCAAAAGCCATAAATTTCTTTGCTGAAAATTCAGGACACAATTGTCAACCACATGTCAAGACTATAACAGGGGAGAAACTCAACTCTAATCAATTACTGCACTATTGCATACCATTTCATGATGCTGCCTCTCATATATTCCACACTTTGAATGATATAGGTGGTAGTCAAGGTTGCTTTGTTAATGAGCCACAATCTCAATCCACATCTGAACAAGGGGGACATACCTTCAATCCAACAATTATTGGGGATTCTCATAAGAAAGGGAAGTTTCTTGGTGCACTTGATTTGAAAGAACTTTTACCTTCAATTGTGCAACCCCCTTAACTTGATTTGAAACCCCTTCCCCCTAACTTGAAGTATGCTTTTCTTGCTAAACATGATCAATTACCTGTCATTATCTCTAGTTCCTTAAGTACATCTGAGGAGTTGAGTTTACTCCATGTGTTGAAAAAGCACAAGAGGGCAATAGGGTGGACTTTAGGTGACATTCTAGGTATTAACCCAACTGTATGCAACCACAAAATACTTTTGAATGAGAGTTCTAAACCTGTAAGATAGCCCCAATATAGACTCAACCCTCTCATCTTAGATGTAGTTAAGAAGGAGGTCACCAAACTCTTGAGTGCAGGGATCATATATCCTATTTCAGATAGTAAGTGGGTCAGTCCGGTCCAAGTTGTTTCAAAAAAGAGTGGAATAATAGTTGTGCAAAATGAGAAGAATAAATTTATTCTAACAAGAGTCCAAAACACTTGGAGAGTTTGTATAGACTTTAGAAAGTTGAATGAAGCAACTAGAAAGGACCACTTTCCCCTCCCCTTTATAGATCAATTGTTAGGAAGATTGGCATGCAAATCTCATTATTGTTTTCTTGATGGTTTTTCTGGTTATTTTCAAGTTCCTATTACACCGGAGGATCAGGAAAAGACAACCTTTACTTGTCCATTTAGGACATTTGCATACTCAAGAATGCCTTTTGGGTTATGCAACGCTCCTGTGACATTTCAAAGATGCATGCTCTCCATCCTTAGTGACTTACTTGAACAAGGCATTGAGGTATTCATGGATGATTTTTCTATATATGGGAATTATTTTGAAGAATGTCTATTGAATTTGGAGAGAGCATTAGAAAAGTATGTGCAAAAGAACCTTGTGCTAAATTTTGAGAAATGCCACTTCACGGTAGATCAAGGAATAGTCTTAGGCCACTTGATAAGTAAGAGGGGTATAGAAGCTGACAAATCTAAAATTGAAGTAATTTCATCTCTTCCTTATCCCTCTAACTTAAGAGAACTTAGATCTTTCTTAGGGCATGCTAGATTTTATAGAAGATTCATTAAGGATTTTAGTAAAATAGCTTGCCCCTATCTAAGCTTCTCCAAAAAGATATGGATTTCATCTTTGATGATGTATGCAAATTGGCTTTTGATGAAATTAAGTCTAGACTTATTTCTCCACCTATACTCATTGCTCCTAATTGGGATCTTGATTTTGAGCTTTGTTGTGATGCTTCCAATAGTGTTGTTGGTGCAGTTCTAGGTCAGAAAATTGGTAAGACCTCTTATGTTATTGCTTATGCTTCTAAAACATTGGATAAGGCTCAAATCAATTACACTACCACTGAGAAAGAGCTCTTTTCCATTGTTTTTGCACTTGAGAAGTTTAGGTCTTATCTAGTGAATTCTAAAGTGATTATCTATTCTAATCATTCTGCTGTCAAGTTCTTATCTAGGAAGACTCATACTAAGCCTCAGTTACTAAGGTGGATACTACTACTTCAAGAATTTAACACAGAGTTTAGGGACAAGGCAGGTGCAGAAAATCTTATTGCTGATAATCTAAGCTGCTTGACCCCTGCTACAAAGTGAGTAGTTGATGCTGAAGTTACTTGTGATGGTTTTCCTAATGCCCATCTCCTTGCTATTACACTTAATGACCCATGATTTGATCATATTGTGAATTATCTTGCTGCTGGAGTCTTACCTGATTCTTTGTCTTATTTTCAGAAACAGAAGCTTAAACATGAATCTTAATACTATTTGTGGGATCCTCCATACTTGTAGAGGCATTACAGTGACCAAGTCATTAGGAGATGTGTGCGGGATGATGAATTCTCTTCTATTATAACATCTTGTCATTCTTTGTTCTGTGGTGGTTACTTTGGGGCAAAGAGAACTACTAGGAAAATCTTAGGTTGTGGTTTATATTGGCCTAGCCTCTTTAAGGATTGTTATGCTTTTTGTAAAACTTGTGATGCATGCTAGTATTTTGGGGGTTTATCTAGAAGGCATGAAATGCTGCAACAACCCATGTTGTTTTGTCAAGTTTTTTATGTTTGGGGCATTGATTTTATGGGTCCATTTCCTGCATCTCATGGATATTTGTATATTTTGTTGGTTGTTGATTACCTTACAAGTTGGATTGAGGCCATTCCTACAAGGAAGGATGATGCCTCTACTGTTATTAAATTCCTATGTACTCATATCTTTTGTAGGTTTCGTGTGCCAAGAGCAATTGTTAGTGATCGTGGCTCACATTTTTGCAACAAATTGATGGACAACTTGCTATCCAAATATGGTGTTCTCCACAAGACTTATACTCCATACCATCCACAGACAAATGGGCAAGCTGAGGTGTCTAATAAGGAAATCAAGTATATCTTGGAGCAAATTGTCAAGCCAAGTAGGAAAGATTGGAGTCTCCGGTTGGATGATGCTCGTTGGGCATATCGTACAGCTTTTAAAACTCCCATTGGATGTCTCCTTTCTGTTAGTCTTTGGTAAGGGTTGCCATTTACCTGTTGAGCTAGAGCATAAAGCTTACTGCTCTGTGAAGACTTGTAATATGGATCTTTAAGGTTCTGCTGAGGAAAGGATGCTTGAGATACAAGAGCTTGAAGAGTTGCAGTTGGATGCATATGAAAGTTCCCGTATCTACAAGGAAAAATCCAAATTGATTCATGATCAAGGCATCTTACGGAAGCAGTTTCATGAAGGAGATCAAGTACTTATGTTCAAGGCAAGATTCAAGCTCAAAAATGGGAAGCTTAAAACCAAATGGCGAGGTCCCTACAAAGTGGTCAAGGTGTATAGCTTTGGGTTAATAGAGCTTGAAGATCTTGCAAGTGGTGCAAAGTTTCAAGTGAATGGTCACTTGTTGAAGCACTACCATGCTAGTCATCAACCACCATAATGCATACGGTAGTCTCTTTCCTTACCTTGTTCCTTATTTTATTTGATGATATATACAATTGAACAAGTGTGGGGGAGGGACTTATCAGTAGTCAAAAGTAGTTTGTTTGCTTGCTTTTTTAACTGAATAAACTCTATTTTGAATCATACTCTTGTGCTTAGCCTTATCCTACACTACCCTTTTCTCTTATCCTTATGCCTAATTTATGAGAAGTATTTCCAATTAGGTCTTGTCTTCTCTCTCTCTCCTTATGATGACGTGTTGTACTTCAATCTTGAATTGGACTTCACAACATTCACTTCACCTAAGAGATAAGTGCATCTAGGTTCTTTGTTATTGTGCATTACATTGAGGGCAATGTAAGGATTGAGTGTGGGGGAGTATGTGTTATTCTCATGAGAATTCACAGTGATATTATATGCCTCTGTCTCTTGCTTGTGTCCTTTATTGTTTTTAGTCCAATTCACTGAGATTTTTGAAGCCTTTATTCTTGATCAAGTATTTTGATTACTCTTAGTTAGATTCATGGTTGAAACTTGTTTTGAATTAGTAAATTGCCACAAAATTCAAGTATTTTAATGATGCATGGTTTAATTTTGATGAGTTTGTTAGGAAACAAAAAGTCTATTTGGAAGGTATTTTGGGCCTAATTCTTTATTTCATTGTGTGATTTATCCACTTAGATTATTGCTCTCTAAAACTTGTTTCGTTTCTTGCTTGAGGCTACATTTTGCAATGGTATGGATAGAGATGACATTGGCATTCATTTCATCACCCATTTACCCAAACACAAACCATTGATCATTTACCTTTGTTTACCCCTTTGAGCATTTTACTTTCGTTTCTATTTCATTATATAAATGCTATGTTTGCATCCTTTATCAAGTTCTTTATAGCACTATGACAAAAAAAGAGAGAGAGAAAGAAAAGAAAAAAAAATTGCCATGTGAAAGTTAAAAGAAAGAAAAGAAAAAAGAAAATAGAAAAAAAAGAAAAAAGAAGAGAAAAAGAAAAAAAATTCAAAGAAAGAAATAAAGTCACGATGGTAAAATATGTGAATTAAGTTTAGCTTTATAGAGTCACGATGGTAAAATATGTGAATTAAGTTTAGCTTTATAGTGCTAAGTGATCTAGCAAATTATTTGGTGCAAGCATAGTGTTTATTACATTTTCCATCATTTGGCCTATTCAACAATACAACCCTACAAAGTCCTTTGGATTTATTTATGCCATTATTGCAAGTAGTTGAGAGCCTAGAAATACTACAAGCCTATGGTAGAGTATGGTCAAAGTGGATGTGAGTGAAAAGCTACCTTATATGAGAGAAGAGTGAAAACACTTATCCTAGTTAAGGTTTCCAATTAAGATCATTGTAATTAAACTTTGCATTGCTTTAGCTACTTCAGTTTTTGGTATGTTCATTGGACTTGGATAGGAGGATACCTTGTATTTGACTAAGTGTGATTCTTGAAGCTTGATCTTGCCTATTCTTTCAACTTTCATCCCTCTCTTCCTATTGTGAGTTTAATGTTTTGCCCAGGAGTGCAAAAGCTTAAGTGTGGGGGAATTGATAGAGCTCAATATTTATATATTTTTATTAATTAATCTTAGGCTTTTATGGAACTTAATTAAATATTTTGGGCATAATCAAGTGTTAAAATGAGATTTTAGTGAAAGAATAAATTGGGAACTAAAGTGGTTTAATTTTTATATTTCTAATTAATATTTGTTATTTTAATTATTCTTTAATTATGAGCAAAAGATATTACCTTTGTGAATCTAATTTTATTTGATGATATTGCACAACTTGAGTGGTTAATGTCAAAGATGTTATTTTCGAGCTTAATGAAGGATAAAAGTGGAACATCACAAATGCCAAATTTATTTTCACATTTTTTCTAAGAGGAGGTTAAATGAGTAAGAGCCTTGTTTAGTGGTTGCAATCTTATGTCTAATGCTTAAAACAGATTTTTAGCTCTTATCCAAACATGTCACAAGTTACTCATTTAACCTAGAGAGAATTGAAAGAGAAAAAGGAGGTGGCGGCTGTTGTAAAAGGGACCTGGACCAAATTGACTTGAGAAAGGCAGCTGAACCAAATTGAATGAAGAGGATAAGGCCGACCGAATTAGAAGAAATGAAGAATCAGAATTAAAGAAAAGCATGCTGGAACCGAAATTGAGGAAAGGAAGAGAAGCATCGGATTGAAGAATAAAAGAATGAAAAGGAATAGAAGACAAAAGCTGAACACGTTGGAGAGGCTTCAACCGAAATTATTGACTGAATTGAAGATGCTGAACCGAATTGGAGGAGCCGAAATTGTTGACCCAAGAGGTTTGGATGAAGCAAACACGAATTGAAGATAAAGGGGCAGCTGGAGCGAAATGGGAATAGAGGAAGAAAAGAGGGATATTGCGGCTGAATTAGAAAAGATGAGATGGACCGAAATGAAGACTTGACCGAATTAAATGGCTAGACCAATTGAAAGGAAAAGCTGGACTGAGAGGGTTAAAGAAAGAAGGGACACGATGGAATAAAAGAGAGAGGCGGCTGGAGTGTGAGGGAGGAACAGCAGCGGAAATAAAAGGTGAAAAGAAAGGGAGAAGAGTGGGAACTTGTTACTGGACCGTGTAGGAATTGAGAGGCTCCTGCAATTCGATGGCTATTTTCTCCTTCATTCATCAATCTTCATCCTCTTCCTCCATATGTAGCTAAGCTTTGGTGATTTCCTTGAGTTGGGTAATGGTTTGAGCTTATAAACTTCAATGGAATTCCTTAATCTCTCTTTCTATTTCATAATTGTATGGCTTGGTAAAGTATGTGATTATGATCTAGATTGTTCTATGCCAAGTGAATAAACTTGGTGGTTGATCTAGGAGTTGATTAATTAAGCTTTGTATTATTCAAATTAGGAGTAGGTTGAGTTGTTTATTCCAACTTGGTTAAGTGGATTGTAAATGACTAAACTAAATGCTTTGAAATTTTGTAATGGTAATTACAAGCTAGAATTGGAAGTTGATTATTCATCTCCTTGAGTCTGAATTATTTGGTTATATTCATTTAATTGCTTCGGTAGAATGAATTAAATGATTATTGCAAGTATGGAGCTAAGGGTAACTTAGTTCTATCCTCTTGACTCATTATGGAATTCATATCATTAGCAAGCAAGGAAGACTAAAACCTCAACTCAAGGGAATCTCATTTCATTATTATTCTAGTTAATTGAATTTATCTTGTTAGTGTTAATTTCAATTCCTTTTGGTTCTTTGTTTTAAAAACCAAAAAAATACAAAAATATTGTTTTAGTTTACATTACTTTATAGTTTTAAAATCAAATTCTCAAAATGATTTCTCTCAAATTTAAGGTATTTATCACTTTACTACTTAGAAACTTGCAAATTAATCTCCTCACAAGAACGACCTAGGTTGAACTACTAAGCTACATTTTCAAACCTTGTTTTATTTTGGAACTCACACGACATGGGTTAATCAGAGTTACTGAAAGATTACAATTTAGAAATCAACTACCATCCCAGTAAGGCTAATGTCATTGTTGATGCATTAAGCCGGTAATCAGTGCAATTGGCAGCCATGATGATCTATGAGCAGAAACTGATAGACAATTTTAGAGATTTAAATTTGTCTAGTCAGATTCTATTGAACAGTGGTGTTAGTTAAATATACAATGATATGAGGGAAACAATTAAAGAAGTGCAACTACTTGATTGATAGAGCCGAGGCTCAAGAATACGACTTGTCACCCAGCGGACTAGTCAGGTAAAAGAATTGGATTTATGTTCCACCACAACCAGAGCTAAAACAAAAAATCTTGGAAGAGGCATATAAGAGTAAGTATACTCTATATCCAAGGGCTACAAAGATGTACTATGACATGAAGGCTCAATACTGGTGGCCAGGGATGAAAAGAGAGGTGACTGAGTTCGTCGCTTATTGTCTAACTTGTTAGAAAGTGAAAGTTGAACATCAGTGATCTTCAAGGCTTTTAACAAACCTGAGATTCCTGAGTGGAAGTGGGAAAGTGTTACTATGAATTTCGTGATAGGGTTACCTAAGGTCAGAAACCATGACTCTATATGGATGGTAGTTGATAAATTCATAAAGACAGCTCACTTCTTGCCTATTAGTATTCACTATTCTCCTGAAAAATTAGCAAAAATCTATATTAAGGAGATTGTACGATTACATGGTACTTTGAAGAACATAATTATAATCTCTAATTGAGATCTACGGTTTACTTCCAAGTTTTGGAAGGCGGTACATGAGGCTTTGTGTACCAAGCTCCAATTGAACACGTCATATCATCCTCAAACTGATAGGTAGATAGAGCAAAGGATTCAAACCCTTGAAGATATGCTAAGGTAGTGTGTACTTGATTACAAAGGTAGTTGGGACAAATTCCTTCCATTGGCAGAGTTCGCCTACAACAACAGTTATCATTCAGCATCCAAATGGCTCCATATGAGGCACTGTATAGGAGGAAGTTTCAATCGCCCTTAGGCTGGACTGAGTTGTCTGAGTGGCAATTGCTGGGTCCAGATCTTCTTGACCAGACAATGGAGCAGATAAAATTAATTAAGCAGAGGCTGCTAGCTGCTCAAATTCGACAGAAAAGTTATACAGAAAAGAGGCAAAAACCTCTGGAATTTGAAGTCGATGACCACGTGTTTATGAAAGTATCACCTGTTATGAGTATTGGCAGAGCATTGAAGGTAATGAATTTGTAACCAAGGTACATTGGTCCATTTGAAATCTTGGCAAAGATTAGACCTGTAGCATACCACATCGCTTTGCCACCGAATCTGAGCAAGCTACATGATGTTTTCTATGTTTCCCAGTTGAAAACGTATCAACCTAATCCATATCATTGATAAAGTATAAAGACATGGAAATGCATGAAGATTTGACTTACAAAGCACACCTGACCGAATCATTGATCAGCAGGAGAACCAACTCAGGAACAAGAGCATTACATTCATCAAAATTGTCTGGAAAGGGTTATCGCCCAAAGAGGCTACGTGGCAAACAAAGAAAAGTGTAAAGAAACGTTACCTAGAATTTATTGTTGTATAGGTGTAGCAAATTTTGAGGATGAAATTTATTTAAGTAGGGGAGAACTGTAACACCCCAAAATTTTTATTCACCAAAATGTATTTTAATGGTTGGAAATATTCAATAAAATACAATGGGGAATTTTGCCCAAAGAAAGGGGAATTTGTAAAGATGTTAGAACAATTAGTATTTCCCTTTTCCTTTATAATTTTCCTCCCAATAAAGGAAATAGGAGGGAAATAATTTATTAAATTATAAATTATGCCAAGTGTTAACATCTTAAGGCAAAAGATTAAATTATAATTGTTGGAAATGAGCACACGTAGAGTAGGATTAAAATACTAATAAGTGTGCATGTAGTTAAGCTAATGGAATTGAAGCCCAAGTTGTATGCATGAAGGGCCTTAGGTGTTTTTATGGGCTAACTAAAGGAGAGAAAGATAAGTTCCATCTTACTTGAAGGTTTACGACACAATTAGCAAGGGATAAGGTCAAGTACACATCACATTTCATAAAACCATTAAAATATTATTTCCTAAAGTAGAGAGATATGATGAAAAGGTCTATTTGCTCATTCCTTCCTCTTCATTTTTGTTCAGCTAGAGGTAAATAGAGAGAGAGAGAGCGCTCCATGAAATATCAAGTGCAAGAGAAAAGGAGGAATATCAAGGAGGCAAAGACCTTAAGGTAACACTACTATAGAATATAGATTCTACTACCCTAAAGGACGTCCCTTTTTTAAAAAAGGGAAGTAAAAAAGAAAGACAGTAGCATTTTTATAATTATGGGTGAGAACTGAATGGCTTTAGGCGTCCCCAATTCAAATAAGGATGTCTAAAGCGCGACTTTAGAGACTTTAGATGTCCCTATTTAAATTGGGGACGTCTAAAGTCTAAAAATTCTTGTTTTTTAATCAAGGACACCCTTTAGCATCCCTAATATATATTTGGGATGCCAAAGGGCGTCCCTAGTATCATCAGGGATGCCATTTTGGCGTCCCTAATGTAATATTGGCGTCCCTGATGTGTATCATCAGGGACGCATTATAAGGGATGCCAAACACGTCCTTGATGAGTATCATCAGGGATACCTTCATTAGGGATGCCAAAATGGCGTCCTTGATGATACCAGGGACGCCTTCTGGTGTCTCTAATATATATTAGGGACGCCAAAGGGTGTCCCTGATTTAAAAAAAATGAATTTTTTTTTGTTAATTTAGACGTCCCAATCCAAATAGGGACGTCTAAAGTCATATTTTAGATGTCCTTATTTGGATTGGGGACGTCTAAAGTTTAAAAAAATTAACTGGACAAGGTTAGGCGTCACTCAATTAACATGGGGACGTAAAAAATAATTCAAATTTACACTGATAGCCTTTCTTTGTCAGTTTTATACTACTTTTACACTCATCTTTCTCCTCCCATCACCGCAAACATAAGAAGAGCTACCACCACCACGCCTTTTAACTCTTGCTTTTTCTTCTTTATATGCTCTTGTTACTCTTGCTTCTTTCTCTCTCTCTCTCTTTTTCACTTCCAAATCTGTTATACTTTCTTACCATTTTTTATTATTTTAGCTTCTTTCTCTTTTTTCTTTGGGTTTCCCTTTTATTTTATCTTCTAACTCGTGTTGTTATGGCTTGTAGATCGAGACTCTGGAACATACTTCATGGCTATGTTCCTGTCGAGAAAATGAGGTTCATCTTTCCCTGTTGCCCTTCTCTATTTATTATTATGAGAAAATGAATTTCAATAATAGAAGGAGATAAGTTTTTTACACCTAATTCATCTTATTGTTTTTATCTTCTACCTATGAGATTTCAGCTTTGGAGTTATTGTTGTGTAGATTTTGGATTTGGAGTTCAGATACTAGATCTATAATCTCTTTTATGATGATATGTAATTTATGGTTTTAAATATTGTTCAGTCCAGATCTGCAATATAAACAATTTTTTTTTTAAAAAAGTCACTTTAGATGTCCCCATTTTAAATTTGGGAAGTCTAAAGTCCAGATCTGCAATATAAACAATTTTTTTTTTTAAAAAAAGCACTTTAGACGTCCCCATTTTAAATTGAGGACGTCTAAAGTACTACATTGACACTTTAGACGTCCCCATTTTGAAATGGGGACGTCTAAAGTGTCAGTGTATCACTTTAGACGTCCGTTTTAAAAATAGGGACGTCTAAAGTCCAGACCTTAGGCGTCCTTTTATTTACGGATGTTAGTGTCATTTTTTACTATGTCGCTCACATAGACGTCCTCTTGTTTTCAGACGTTAAAAGGCCAAAAAAGGGATGTTAAAAGCATTTTTTGTAGTAGTGTAAGTTAGTGAAATCCGTATGTTTAAGCCTCCTAATCCATGTAGAACCTCTCCTAAGCTCTTTTCCTTCTTGAAAATCATTTGTAGCAAGCAAAAATCTCAAGAGAAGAGAGAGTGAACAATAACTTATAGAGAGAGAAAGTAAGAAAAGCCAAAGGTAACCCCATAAAACTTTAATCTTTAGTTGTTGTTGTTGTTGTTGGAATGATTGGTGGTTTTTGGGTTAATTTGCTATGATTTATAAATTTGGGAAAATGTTAACCCTAAGTGTTATGCTACCCAAATTTAGTCTAATCATGTTTAGAAAGTGATTAAATGGTTAATCAAGTGATTAGGAGTGAAAAGAAGTAAGCATTGAAGTTGAAACACAAAAACACATATTTTTCCTTAAGGACCCTAATTTTGTCCAGGGGTTGAATCAGGGGGAAGGAGTTGGATTTTCAAAAATCTTATTATTTTATTGGATTTAGAAGGGAAAATTGTGTGGGAATACAGGTGTTCATGATTTTGTAAATTTGTACACAAATATGGAAATTATTGAAGTGCAAATGCATGCTGTTTGGTTATCTCCTGTAGGGTAGCATTGTTTTGTCAAGCATTTTGTTAACCAAATCAAATCAAAATGCAATGAAACTTTCCAAGATTAAAGTAGACATCCTGGCCTTTAATTTGATAGGTACTATAAGCAATTTCAACTTATGGATTGAAAGTTATGAATTTTAAAAATTTTGTGTTGTTTCTGGACTTAATTCTGGAGCAGCATGGGAATTTATGTAATTTTGGAATTTTGTGATTGTAGATAATAGTGTTTCATATTTTTCCAAGAAACTACACTTAAATAGCTTTCCATAGAATTTTAGAACACTCCACTTCAATTTTTGTGGAATTAGTTATGATTTTTTGAAATTTATCCAAGAAACATGACAGCTTCTTGGCTGTAGACAAAAACCTTCTAAGCTTTTTTTGGCCATAGCTAAAGGATTTTTGGCTGTAACCAAGACCCTTATTTCAGCATTTTCACCTTTTTTATTGGTTTAATTTTTCCAATCCCATGGGTACTTGTATGAACCTCCAATGGCCATCTAAATAGCCCAAAAAGAAGCAAATACCATGAGTTTTAAGTAGTACATGAATGGGTATCAACCTAATTCTTGTACATTTAACATTTTAGGACTGAGTTAGGAGCTGAAAGTTGACACGTTTTATGAGGCACGTGATACGGGGGTGATAGAGCATTGAGGTAGGAACATTATCCTTCATTCATCATGCCATAGTTCATATGATTGAGTGGATGCCATTGTTTGTACTTTTTAATCAACATAGTTTGCCTAGAAGGGGCAGTTAGTGCCTGGGTGCACTTACACTGGGAGTTGGGTAAGAAACCAACTGGTGTACGATTAGTAGGGCTACGCCCTACTCATGTATATTGTTCATTAATTGGTGCAAACATAGAGCAAATCATATTTACTTTTCACATTTTATATGAAAGATAGCATGTTTATACTAGGATTCCTTAGAATCTCACCCCTTTTTCTAAACCAAACATCTCAGCGGGTGCCAATGGATCAAATGGCAAGGACGTAGACAAAGGGAAAAGATAGGAACGTGTCTCGAGGTGACGATAAAGTTCTTGGTTATAGATAGTTTATGTGTAAAATACTTTTGGATATTTTGTGATAGTTGTACGTATTATCGTATCCTGTCTGGTTGACTCCGGACTGTTAACAAATACTTTTATCAGTATATATATGTACTTTTCTGTATGCCTGTAGAACTTGGTCTCTAGTACTCTGCGTATATCGAAATGGAAACGGGTGTTGCCAAGATGTATAGTTAATTACCATTGCATATTATATATTGAGTTGATGTTTTGCTACTAAGATTCCCTCGAATCTCACCCCTTATCATTAAAATGACATACAGATAGGGAAAGCAACTCAAAGGGCAAGGGAATAGTTATTGTAGATAACTAAGAAGGTGAAGAACCATGATTAGTTATTTTGTTGGTTATCTGTATAATTATTTTGCTAGACTTAGGAATTTTTCTAGCCTCATATGGCTACAAATTTTATATGTATATATACACAAGAACATAAATGTATATAGTGATATCAGTACATATAATAGTAGTAACATGTACAACATGCATAGTAGGGGTAGCGTTAGTAATACTATGATTAAATATTGAAACGAGGATGGGCGCTCAAATGGTATGAGCCCATAACTTAAAAACGACATATTAAAGGTGATAGCAGAGAAAAAACTCTAATATAATAAAAACTAGTATAAGGAATGATAAGTTTTAATGAAGAGTTTGAACCACTGAATAACTGTTTTAAAAAGTTTTAAAGTTTTAGAAAAACCCATTCATTTACAGGCTCAAACCCTGTGTTTGGGTTAAGTTTTCAACTGTTTTCATAAGTGTTTTATTCCCAAGATCCAAACGTGGCTTAGTGGCTCGAAATCATTATGTGTATAACTCATCTGACTAGTACACTAGACCGGCTCATTTAGGCAGGTTATACAGGAAGAAGGTCTAAAATGTATGACCGGTGGTATTTTTGTAATTATAGATAACTTCAGAGACCGGTTCCATGGATATCATATCTTAAAGATATTATTTAGACCTTATTTATGTGTAACCGGTCTTAAAAGAATAAAATAATAAAAAATAAATACACTTTTTAGACCAGTTATTTCTATAATAGGTCTAAATAAGAAACTCATAATTAATTTTTTTTACTTTTAAAACTGGCTTTTAAAATAACTGGTCTGAAAAGTACACTCCTGAATTAAAATTTTGCTCTTCTATTCCTCCCGTAGAATCGTACCTTGCTCTCTGAACTCACTTTTCCATGAAATTTCTTTAACTGTATTCTTTTTCACAACTTCACCATCCTCTTTCTCTTTAAATCTGGAGCAATCTTTCTCTCTGAACATCATATCTCGCAATCTAACCGACGGTGTTCTTGTTCCCAATCTTATTGGCGGCATTGGGCTAGGTCTGTATTAGTAGAGGAAGAGTCACTACTCATATACCTTGCCATTAGTCGACCTTCATTTCACCGTCAATCGATAACATTCCAGCTCTGACTCCTCCTCCCTTAAATTGCCACTTGTTCTTCTTCCAAATGAGAGCACAAAGAGTAACTACTCGTGAAACAACTTTCCAAGTTTGTTTTAATTGTTGTTAATAATTTAAACTTGACCCTTTCGATATTGTTTTGGGTGGGTTTAACCATGTCTGGCATCAGATTCTGATATGCTTGAAGTAGGAAATAGAGGTGTTTTGTTTTATGATATGGCTTTAATTTGTTTGAATATTCCCAATGTTGCTCTCTATCTTACTCTCGACAATAAAGTAGATGATAACTTCATATACTAGCTTAATGATCACATGATGATATTTTACTTATACTTTCTTATCTTGGGGCCATTAATGATCATATTATATTTACTATGTGGGTTTGAATTGAAAATAAAGTTATGAACAAGAGTTTGATAATGGATAGGGTTCTACAAGTTATTTGTACTTTCTTATCTTGTTTTTTTGTCTATTGTTTTGCTATTGGATAGGGTGCTACTAGGTGTTGAAATATATGGATCATAGTTGGATAAAAGCTAAACAGACGAGTGTTGAATATGATGTTGGGGTGAGGGCTTTTTTAGACTTTGCTAGAAGAAATACCAATGATGATAGTGGGATGTTTTATAGCCCTTATGTAGTATGTTTGAATGAGAAGCGACTAAGTGCTACAAATATATATACACATTTAATTTGTGAAGGATTTTGTAAGAGTTATATAGTATAGGTATGGCATGGTAAAGAATTAGAAATGCCAAGAACATCTCAACAGGGGGAGTGACCTTTGATAATAATGACATGGATATGGATGATCGGATAGAAGATATTATTCGTGATGTAGGAGAAGCAGCTTTTGAGCAATCACATGCATACGGTAATATATGCAGTAATGCTGAGAAGCCGTTGTACCCGGGGTGTAAAAAATACCAATTATTGAGAGCAGTATTGAAATTGGTAAGCTTGAAAACACGGTATGAATGGAGCGACAAGAGTTTTTCAGAAACGCTTGAGGCTTTTAAGGACATGCTTCCGGATGATAATGTGTTGCTTTATCGATACTATGATGCTAAGAAAATACTGTGTCTACTAGAGATGAAGTATAAAAAGATCCATGCATCCCCTAATGATTGCATATTGCATAGAAAAGAGCATGAAGAGAAAGAGCAATGTCCGATATGTGAAACTCCAAGGTATAAATAAAATAAGGCCGCTGCAAAAGTGTTGTGGTATCTTCCAATCATACCAAGGTTTAAGCACTTGTTTGCTAATGAAATTGATGCCAAAAATTTGAGATAGCATGCTGATGAGAGGATTTCTGATGGAAAGCTTCAACATCCAGCTGATTCTTCCAATAGAAGAAAATCGATCAATTATTTCCTACCTTCGGTAAAGAACCTATGAATCTTAGGCTTGGACTTAGCACATATGGCATGAATCCTTATAGTAGCCTAAGCAGTATACATAGTTCATGGCCTGTTCTATTGGTAATATACAACTTATCTACTTTGTTATGCATAAAATGAAAGTACATTTCGTTGTCTATGTTGATTTTAGGACCAAAGCAACCCAGAGATGATATAGATGTTTACCTAGAACCCTTGATTGAAGACTTGAAAGAGTTGTAGGATAAATGTGTTGATGTTTTTTACTCAAACAAGAATGTGGTTTTTAAAATGTGAACCATGATCTTTTATACTTTAAATGACTTCCCTGCATGTGGAAACTTGTCAGGATATAGTGTTAAAGTCTATAAAGCATGTCCAATTTGTAAAGAAGGCACATGCTGCCATCAACTTCAAAATAGAAGAAAGATGATTTATCTTGGCCAAAGAAAGCTTTTTTCGGTAGACAAGAGTTTGAAGATGCTCTGGAGGCATTGACTGGGGAGCAAGTTTATGAAAAGGAGAAAAATATCAATGTTATCTTTGGTAAGACTACAAACAGTAGTAATGAAAAAAATAAATAGAAAAAGAGGTCTATCTTCTTTGATCTTCCATATTGACCCAATCTTGATGTGAGACACTGTATTGATCTCATGCATGTGGAGAAAAACATATATGGTAGTATTGTTGGAACACTGCTCAACATACAATGTAGTTCTAAGGATGTCATGAATGCAATATTAGATTTGTAATAAATGGGAATATGAGATGACTTGCATCCATGGCCATATGGTAAGAGCACTTTTTGTCCTCTAGCTTCTCATACTTTGGCTAAGGATGAGAAAAGAAGTTTTTGTGACTGTTTACATGGCATCAAAGTTCCCTCAGGGTATTCTTCAAATTTTAAGAAGCTTATGTCGATAAAAGACTTGAAGTTAGTAGGGCTAAAGTCTCATGATTGTCATGTCTTAATGCAACAACTACTCCTAGTAGCTATTCGAGGCATTACTGAATATGATCTTCAATATATTTTGACTAGACTTTGTTTTTTCTTCAATGCTATTTGTAGTAAAGTCTTTAAGACAGAAAGATTGGATAAACTGGAAATTGAAGGATATCTAATCTTGTTCCATCTTCAGAAGCTTTTTCTGCCTACATTTGTTAATATCATGGTACATCTAGTTGTTCATCTAGTGAGGGGATCAAGTTGTGTGGCCCTATCTATTTATGATGGATGTACCCAATTGAAAGAACTATGAAAATCCTAAAAGGGTATGTGATGAACCTTAACCAGCTTGAAGCATCTATTGTTCAGAAATATGTTTCTGAAGAAACCATGGAGTTTTGTCAAGATTACATGTCAAATGTAAGACATATTGGACTTCCTGAACATCATGATGAAGGGGGTAGACACGGGGCTTCAGTAAAGAGTGTGGATCTTGATGAATTGCAACAAGGCTACTTGTACATCTTGAATAATGTTGATGAAGTTCAAGATTACATTAATGCTCATAAAGAAATTGTACGGAAAGGAAATAATAGAATGACTAAACAAAGGTTAATTAGGGGGAATAACAAAACTTTTACATATTGGTTCAAACAAAAGGTTGACGAAAAAGAATGTGTTTCTAATTCAATTAAATGGTTAACACATGGTCCTATGTTAATGTCATAAGTTGGACTTCATTTGTGATCAATGGTTATACATTTTACATGAAGTCCCTAGATGATAAGAGCACAATCCAAAATAGTGGTATTATGTTAGTAGCTGAATATATGCACTTTTCTAGTTCGAAAGATAAAAACCCTAGATTGGCAACCAACCTTATTATGGGGTTATTAAAGAGATTTGGGTGGTTAATTATGTTAAAATTAAATTTCTCATCTGGGTGCAAAAAGTACTTTTTAGACTGGTCAAAAATGACATTTTAGACTGGTTTTAGATGCGGTCTTAATACAACCAGTCTTAAAAGGCTGTTACTTTTCAGACCGGTAAAAATAAGTTTTTAGACCGGTTGTTTATACAATCGGTCTAAACATAATGACATTAAGCATAATTTTGAAAAAACAGTCATACTTTTTAGACCAGTACTTCTAAGAACCGGTCTTAAAAGTAATGAAGAACCTGTCTAAAAAGTATGACTTTTAAGACCGGTTATTTGAAGAACCGGTCTAAAAAATACTTTTTAGACCAAATAACCAGTCTAAAAAAATACTTTTAGACCGGTTCTTCAAATAACTAGTCTAAAAATTATTTTTAAGATCGGTTTTTAAAATAACCGGTCTTAAAAGTTTCATATTTTTCTTAAATATTTCTGTTAGCTAGCCAACAAGCCATTTTCCCTATTAAAATATTTTACCCAGTAAACCATTCCAGCGACATTAAGCCTAATGGTGAAAAAAAGTCATTCTTCTTACACCTCACATTCCACAAAAGCAACAACAATAAGTCATTCTTCCTAGCTACACCCCAAATAAATTATTCTTTTACACATTCTTATTTCATCAAGCACTCTAAAACACAATTTCAACTGGTGTAACTTACATCATTCTTCCTACAGCCCACATTCCACAGAAACAACAACAATAAATCATTGAAAATCAACACATTAATATTTACCGAGAAAGAACATAGCAGACAGTAATCCATCCCTGATGATTACTAGCTGGCTTCGAAGCATCTATACTAGCTAGGACACCTCAAATCCTTCATTTTCCTATGATGACAGCAAAAAAGTAGTTTTATATATAAAATAAACTATGTACATAATTCAAATATAATTCAAGATAATTACTTTAGCTAGCTAACCTTCAAAGTAGTTTTATAAAGGGATATCCTCCCATATCCCTTCATGATGATCGTTTATTGTGCCGTGTTCATTATCTGCTTCATCTTCTTCGTTTGATTCTAGAAGACCCCTAGAAAAAGAAGGAGTCTCAAGAAGATCATTCATTGAATGACTTTCCTCATTAATATCAATGACCATTTTTCCTTGAAGAGCTACAGACCATACTCGAACTAGAAAAGTGCATAGATTCAGCCACTAATATAACATCACTGTTTTGGATAATGCTTTTATCATATAAGGACTTCGTGTAAAATGTATAACCATTGATCACAAATGAAGTCCAACTAATGACATCAACCTCAGGACCACCTGCTAACCATTTAATTGTATTAGAAACAGATTCTTCTTTGTCAACCTTTTGTTTGAATCAATGTGCAAAAGTTTTGTATGCTCCCTAAGTAACCTTTGTTCAATCATTCGACTATTTCCTTTCTGTACAATTTCTTTATGAGCATTAATGTAATCTTGAACTTCATCAACATTATTCAAAATATACAAGTGGACTTGTTGCAAATATCAGGATCCACACTCTTTACTGAAGCCCCGCGTCCCCTTCATCATCATGATGTTCAGGAACTCAATGTGTCTTACATTTGACAAGTAATCTTGACAAAACTCCATGGCTTCTTTAGAAACATATTTGTGAACAATAGATGCTTCAGGCAGGTTAGGGTTCTTCACATACCCTTTTCGGATTTTTATAGTTCTTTCAATTACATCCATCGTAAATAGATAGGGCCATACAACTTGGTCTCACTCACTAGATGAACAACTAGATATACCATGATGTCAAAAAAGGTAGGCAGAAAAAGCTTCTCAAGATGGCACAAGATCATATATACTTCATTTTTCAATTCATCCAATCTTTCCGTCTCAATGACTTTACTATAAATAGCATTGAAGAAGAAACAAAGTCTAGTAAAATATGTTAAAGATCATATTCGACAATGCCTCGAATAGCTACTGGGAGTAGTTGTTGCATTAAGACATGATAATCATAAAACTTTAGCCCTACTAACTTCAAGTCTTTCATCGACACAAGCTTCTTCAAATTTGAAGAATACCCTGAGGGAAATTTGATACCGTGTGAACAGTCATAAAAACTTCTTTTCTCATCCTTAGACAAAGTATGAGAAGCTGGAGGACAAAACGTTCTCTTACCATATGGCCTTGGATGCAAGTCTTCTCGTATTCCCATTTCTTGCAAATCTAATCTTGCCTTTACGCCATCCTTAAAACTACCTTGTATGTTAAGCAGTGTCCAAATAATACTATCACATATGTTTTTCTCTACATGCATGAAATCAATACAGTGTCTCACATCAAGATTGGGTCAATATGGAAAATCAAAGAAGATAGACCTCTTTTTCCATTTATTTTTTTCATTACTATTCTTTGTAGTCTCACCAAAGATAACATTGATATTTTTCACCTTTTCATAAACTTGCTCCCTAGTCAATGCCTCCAGAGCATCTTCAAACTCTTGTCCACCAAAACAAGCTTTCTTTAATCTACTATATGGGTGGCCCCGTCTAAGAAATCTCTTATGGCCAAGATAAACCTTCTTTCTTCCATGTTGAAGTTGATGGAAGCATGTGCCTTCTTCACAAATCGGACATGCTTTATGGCCTTTAACACTATATCTTGACAAGTTTCCATATGCAAGGAAGTCATTTATAGTACAAAAGATCATAGCTCACTTTTTAAAAACCTCCTTTTTGTTCGTGTCAAAAACATCGACACCTTCATCCTATAACTCTTTCAAGTCTTCGATCAAGGGTTCTAGGTAAACATCTATGTCATTTTCGGGTTGCTTTGATCCCAAAATCAATATAGACAACATAATGTACTTTTTTTCATGTATAACAAAGGAGATAAATTACCAAAGAACAAGCCATGAACTATGTATATTGCTTAGGCTACAATAAGGATTCATGCCATTTGAGCTAAGCTCAAGCCTAAGATTCCTAGGTTCTTCACAAAAGCTAGGAAATAATTGATCAATTTTCTTCCATTGGAAGAATCAGCTGGATGTCGAAGCTTTCCATCATAAATCCCCTCATCCGCATGCCATCTCAAATATTTGACATCAATTTCATTGGCAAACAAGTGCTTGAACCTTGGTATGATTGGAAGATACCATAACACTTTTGCAGGGGCCTTATTTGATTTATACCTTAGATTTTCACATATTGGACATTGCTCCTTCTCTTCATGTTCTTTTCTAAATAATATGCAATCATTAGGGCATGCATGGATCTTTTTATACTTCATCCCCAGTGGACACATTATTTTCTTAGCATCATAATATCGATAAGGCAACACATTATCATCTGTAAGTATGTCATTAAAAGCCTCAAGCATTTCTAAAAAACTCTTGTCACTCCATCTATGCCGTGCTTT
Source organism: Inga oerstediana (assembly GCA_963210345.1). NCBI lineage: Eukaryota > Viridiplantae > Streptophyta > Magnoliopsida > Fabales > Fabaceae > Inga > Inga oerstediana. The sequence continues at coordinate 21,770,862 of OY723408.1, read as the reverse complement.
CCAACTTACCAATTTCAATACTACTCTCAATAATTGGTATTTTTTACATCCCGAGTACAACGGCTTCTTAGCATCACTGCACATATTACCATATGGATGTGATTGCTCAAAAGCCAATTCTCCTATATCACGAATAATATCTTCTATCAGATCATCCATATCTGTATCATTATCATCAAAGGCCACTCCCCCTTTTGAGATATACTTGGCATTTCTAATTCTTCACCTTGCCATACCCATACTGTATAACTCTTACAAAATCCTTCACAAATTAAATGTGTATATATATTTGTAGCACTTAGTCGCTTCTCATTCAAACATACTACATAAGGGCTATAAAACATCCCACTATCATCATTGGTATTTCTTCTAGCAAAGTCTAAAAAAGCCCTCACCCCAACATCATATTCAACACTCGTCTGTTTAGCTTTTATCCAACTATGATCCATATATTTCAACACCTAGTAGCACCCTATCCAATAGCAAAACAATAGACAAAAAAACAAGATAAGAAAGTATAAATAACTTGTAGCACCCTATCCATTATCAAACTGTTGTTCATAACTATATATTCAATTCAAACCCACATAGCAAATATAATAATGTGATCATTAATGGCAATCCAAGATAAGAAAGTATAAATAAAATATCATAATGTGATCATTAAGCTAGTATATGAAGTTATCATCGAGTTCAATGGCGAGAGTAAGATAGAGAGCAACAATAGGCATATTCAAACAAATTAAAGCCATAATCATAAAAAAAACACCTCTATTTCCTACTTCAAGCATATCAGAATCTAATGCCAAACATGGTTAAACCCACCTAAAACAATATAAAATGGGTCAAGTTCAAATTATTAACAACAATTAAAACAAACTCGGAAAATTGTTTAACAAGTAATCATTCTTTGTGCTCCCATTTAGAAGAAGAATGATCAGCAATTTAAGGGAGGAGGAATCAGAGCTAGAATGTTATCGATTGATGGTGAAATAGTGCAAGTGTACACTGTCGTAATCAAGTAATATAGAAGTGAGTAGAGTATCGTTCCCACAAGGATTGATCACTAAGTACCAAAATGGGTAATTTTAATTCTATTTAGTCGATTGATAAATTGGTGATTGAGAGTACAAATAAAAGAAAAATAATTAAATATGAGTGCAAATGATATGAAAATAAATATGAGAAAAAGTTCAATGGATTAGATTTCACTTAACAAATTCCGGATTGAATCACTTATCTATTCTAGCTCAATTTATTCCACATGATTGATAGTCGAGTTTTCTTAATTTAATTACTAGCCTCTTCCAAGGTCAAGCAATTCTATAATTAATTGCTAATCCAATATATTCCTATATGAATTTAAGCAATTAATTATGCATTAAGATTTATGGAACTCAATAAGACTACACAATTCATATGAATATATTCCTATTTCATATGCAAGTCATGGTTTTAATTATAGGATCTACACACATGCATCTCCTTCTGGTCTCAATATGCATATTGTAATCATTCAAAAGGTGGCCAATCAAATGAAAGCATTAAGAACAATAATTAAAACTCAATCATGAAGGAGAAATTAAAACTAGATTTAATAAGTTAAGATTCAATCTGTCATTAATAAGCTACGTCATCACCCTAGGAAAATGAAAATTTAGCTTATGATAAAATTAAAAACAAAATCAAAATAAATTGACATTATATAAAACTAGAATGAAATCTTCATAAATACTGCATAAACTTGAATATTAAATTCTCAAACATAAATATACAACCAAAAAGATACATGAAAAAATGGAGAAATCTAGCCGTCCATTTAGGAGGTAAAACCTTCCATGTAGGCAGCATGCAAAAAGTAATACAATACTAAGCCTTCTATGTAGGAGGCATGCAAAAAGTAATACAATACATAAAATTAAAAATAAAACATAACATAATTTATTCAGAACTGTCAGAGAAAATATCTCTCCCTATTAGAGAAGTATCTCCTTATCAAAGAAAATATCTCCATGCCTCCTCTGAATCTGCGCCTAATGCTTTGTATTTATAGGCAGTGTCGTGTCATTTTTTCCTTGATGCTATAGTGTTTTGCCAACTTTTTTCACGATGCTACAGTAGTGAACAGTATCCTGTCAGCGGATTTACACGTTTTTTCCGTGTTGCTACATGCTACAGTGATTACATCCGCTACAGTAACGTCCTGCAATAGTGATTCCGTCATGAATAGTGACCAACGCTACATTACTGACCTTTTTTTATATTTTTCTTTATTTTTTAAATACTGTTTATTTTACACCCAAATATATTATATTAAGCTCAAATATCGTCCATAAAATCATCATATAAGGGAAATAAATATGCAAATATTTTACTTATCAAATTCCCCCACACTTAGCTCTTGGATGTCCTCGAACAAGGAATGACTAATTAGTGCTTCCAACAAAATCAGAAGTGTCAAGTCATAAGCAAGAACACAATTGTAAAGTAAAGAGATCATAGTATTCATGAATCAACGAAAATATAAATTGGTAACTTTGTTTGAAAATGAATACACCGAGTTTGTAAGTGTAACTCATTCTCTCAATCTCTAAAGTGTTTAAGGGTAAGTGTTTCCTCAAATTCAACCAAAAAAATTGCACTACTATAGGCTTGCTAAAAATCTCAATCTCCACTACCTAATTCACATGCATAATTCAAATCAAAAGGACTTATTAAGGGTTGTAATGGGGTTAAGGTAAAAGGAATGTAAAACATGATATGAAAGGCTATATTTAAGATATTTAATAGAACAATTGAAAAATGGGCTTCTTATAAATTTATCTCATCATAACAACCCACAATTCAAATACTTGACACATTTTTTTCTTTTTTTTTTCTTTTATTTTTTTTGAATTGCAACTATAAAGTTGATGATATATACACCCCACACTTTGTCAATAGCCCAATTCACAATAATTTCAAATGCTCCACTAATCTTCTGAATAAGGTAAAAGTACTTGATATATCATTAAAGAACATGTTAATAGGTTGAGAATAAAGAAATAGTCAATTAGGCTCAAAGGGGCTTATCAACAATATAATTGCAAGGTTGGCTGTTTGGCTCTGGCTATAGAAAATGAATGCCTTTATCATTTTTGAAGGTGCATATGAGATGTAATTTCAACCAGATTTAAAGCAAGTTCTAGAGTGACAACTTAATAGGTGAATATCACACATAAGAGAAATATTCATTATAGGCTCAAAAGCTCACGGTTAGGGGTTTTTAAACTCAGTTCATTCAATCTCAAAATTCATCACCAATTGCAACAATCAGTTGTTCATTCATACTATAAAATCTGTAAATTCAATTGATCCATACTTAAAACTTATATACTTCTTAAGATCATTGCAAAGCACTTAAACAGGATGATGATTTTTTTTTTACTTTTACACTTTTTTTTAAGAATGAACAAAAACATGCAACTACTAAAATGTGTCTCAGGAGTTACGAATAACTCCTTACTCGGCCATTTTTTCCACACCCCATGCATTTAATGGTTTTACTAACTAACTAAGAAAAAAAATTTCTCCTCCCCCAACCTAAATCAGATATTATCCCCAATGTCTTCTAGAGGTTAGAGAAAGTTTTTTTTTACTTAAACACACAATAAATTAAAACCAAGAGATTAAGGAAAGTTACAACCGAGTGGTATCTGGGTTCTACTTCTGACTACTATCTTAAGATTGCCTACCTATTTGCTTGAGGAGTAGATTTGGTTTAGGTTCATAGGTTTGCAGTTGATCGAGCAGCTGATCAGCAGTTAGGGCAAAAATTATGGAATGGCGAGTCGCTTGGGGTATGAATCCTATTTCCACAGCATGATCAAGAAAAGACAATAGATTATCATAAAAACCATTAACATTTAACAATCCTAATAGCTTTTTGTGATAGTTTAACTTAGCCCAATATGCAATGCTAGAAATGCCATCCAACGTCTCCAAACCACCAGGTAGAGTAATGAAAGCATGAGCATGGTAGAACATTAGTCCCATTTGTTCAGGCAAGCTCAAAACCTGTAACTCTTGTCCTAAGGAAAAAGTGTGATCTTGCAACTCCTTCACCCTTACACTTAAACCCTTGCTTCCATTCAAAGATGCAGAAATGGCCACTCTTCCCTTTAGGCCCTAGATGCCTCCCCCGTACACAAAGTTGATTTTTCTGGTAGCTAATGCAATTCCAAGTTCATTTGCTGCTATTATAAACTCTCCTTTTTTGCCCAAATCAGTTTCACTAAAAATGCAAATAGGTGTAAATCTACATTTTTGTGTGATACCCTTTTTCTCTTTGTTTCTCTCGGACCATGTATGCATATTTACAAGAGGAAGAGTACATGCTTACCAGTAAAAGAATACATATATATAACACTAAAACAGCGACAACAAAATAGCACATTTTTCAAAGAAGTATGAAAAAATTTCTGACACAGATGACCGGTGGGCCATTTCGTGAAGAAATTAAACAAAAAGAGGAAAGAAAGTCAAAAGATAAAGTAGAGTAGACAAAAGCTGTCAAAAAGATAAGAACGATTTGACAAAAGCTGTAGAAAAGATAAGACGATTCGACAAAAGCATGATTATGTACAGTAGTTGTTATTTTGGCTCACATCTTCCTCTGGTTTTACGTCCAGTAACGGCTTAAGCAATTTCTATGAATCGAGGATTGGCTTCCCATCCAGTTTTCTTATAAACTGGCAAACATGGTCTTTTTTGGTCAGATTCCCAAGACAATAGTGCCATTTTTCTTGGTTGAATACGTTCACTAAATCAAGAAGAATACGATGAACATCACCACTCGGATGCGTCTCCAGAGTTTGCATGATATCATCCAGGGACTCCTTACTCAGTCCATCCTTTATAAATTTAATTTTATCTTCTTGATTTATAGAAACCATACCTTTGCTTCTACACCGCTGATCACATGTCCACCTTGCATATTTATAGCATACATTCATTCTTTTAGCTCTTCTCTTTTTGGAGTAAGAACTTCTTCCCATTCCTGGCAAAGGTTTAACAATTGATTTATTAAACTCACCTGCTAAATGTATCTTAGCTTCAATGATCCAGTGTATATCCTCAGGAAGTCCCAAACGCTGGAATACTTTCATCCTTTCAAGTCAACAACTATAGAGCTTCCTGAGCACATCTTTGGGAAGAGTGGGAAACCTGTTCTTAAGTTTGCAAGAGATTCCTCCATGGTAACTTAAAAAGAAACCGATGAAAACTAAAATATCAATGCAGTGCACTGTGTTTCGGTGAGTAGGTAAGAAAAACGAGAGAGTAGGAAATGACAGATTTCAAAGTGTTGAGTGCACCTTCATTGTATTCTTTGAGTCTTTGCCCATTCACTTTGAATTTTTGATCACCATCTTGAATCTCCACAGTTCTATATGGCCATACTTGAATTACAGTAAAAGGACCTGACCACCTCGATCTTAGCTTTCCTGGAAAGAGCTTTAACCTTGAGTTGTATAAAAGCACTTTTTGTCCCGGTGTAAACTCTCTTCTCAAAATTCTTCTATGATGCCACAATTTTGTCTTCTCCTTGTATAACTTGGCATTTTCATAAGCTTGCTGTCTGAATTCTTCAAGCTCATTGAGTTGGAGAAGCCTTTTTTCACCAGCTGCCTTTAAGTCAAAATTTAATGCTTTTATTGCTCAATATGCTTTGTGCTCAATTTCTACTGGAAGATGGCATACTTTTCTTTAGATCAATTGATATGGGGATGTACCAATTGGTGTCTTGAAGGCATTTCTATAAGCCCAGAGTGCATCATCTAACTTTTGAGCCAAGTCCTTCCGATTGGAATTCATTGTCTTTTCTAAGAACCACTTCAGTTCTCTGTTCAAGATTTCCACCTGCCCACTAGTTTGTGGATAATATGGAGTTGCAACCTTATGAGTTACTCCATATTTAGCTTACGCAGACTGAAGTTGCTGATTACAAAAATGTCTTCCTCCATCACTGATAATAGCTCTAGGCACTCCAAATCTTGTAAAAATATTTTTCCTCAAAAACTTCACAACTACCCAAGAATCATTTGTAGGAAAAGCAGCTGCTTCAACCCACTTGGAGACATAATCAACAGCTACCAAAATAAACTCATTGCTAAATGAAGATGGAAAAGGCCCTATAAAATCGATTCCCCATACGCCGAAAAGTTCAACTTCTAAGATATTGGTTAAAGGGGCTTCATGTCTCCTTGAGATATTTCCCGTTCTTTGACATCTATCACAGTGATAGAGCTCAATATTTATATCTTTTTATTAATTAATCTTAGGCTTTTGTGGGACTTAATTGAATATTTTGGGCATAATCAAGTGTTAATGTGAGACTTTAATAGAAGAATAATTTGGTAATTAAAGTGGTTAAATTGTTATATTTTTAATTAATATTTGTTATTCCCATTATTCTTTAATTGTGAACAAAAGATATTACCTTTGTGAACATAATTTTGTAGGTGATGATGTGGCACAACTTGAGTGGTAAAAGTAAAAGATGTTATTTTGGAGCTTAATGAAGGACAAAAGTGGAACATCACAAGTACAGAATTTATTTTCACATTTTTTCTAAGAGGAGGTTAAATGAGTAAGGGCCTTGTTTGGTGTTTGCAATTTTGTACTTATCATAAATCATATTTTCACCACTTTATCCAAACAAGGCACAACTCACATTTTAACCTAAAGACAATTGAAGAAGAAAAGGAAGTGGGGACCATTGTTTTGTGTGTGAGAGTGGCGGCTGTTGAAAGAATAGAAGAGAGAGACGAAATTGTCAAATGTGAAAAGGAAGGAAATGAACTGCTGAACCAAGAGGGAATTATTGAAGACAGCCGAATAGATTAATTAAATGCAACTGGACCGAGTTGAAGGGGGAGGGAATAAAAGAAAAGAAGAATCGAAAGCAAAGAGAAGGAAACCAGCCGGAATAATTGACCAAGGAGAAGAGTGGACCGAAGTGAGCAATAGATGAATCAAATGAGAGCTAGACCGAATGATTATTAGGAAGAGAGGTTGCAGCCGAAATTGCTGACCGGTTGATTATTCCAAGTTGCTGAACCAATGGGAAAGCAAAACCGAGAGGGTTGAAAGGAAGAAGAGACGATGGAATAAAGAGAAAGGGCAGAGGCAGCGAATAAGAGGAGGGTTGCGGCTGTGAAAGAAGAATAGGCGTGAGTGCACTTGGAGGGAGCTGTTCGGTTCTGCATTATCAATGGCTTATTCCTTCTCCTTTCATCAATCATTCTCTTCCTCTATGAGTAGCTAAAGTGTTGGTGATTTCCTTGAGTTGGGTAATGGTTTGAGCTTCTAAATTTCAATGGAATTCCTTTAAGCTCTCTTTTTAGTTCATGATTATGTAGCTTGGTTAAGTATGTAATTGTGATCTAGATTGTTAACCCAAGTGAATAAACTTGGTTGTTGAGCTAGGAGTTGATTAATTAAGCTTTGTATGATTCATATTATGAGTAGGTTGATATTGTTTATTCCAACTTGGTTAAGTGGATTTAAATGATTAAACTGAATGTTTTAAATTGTTGTAATGGTAATTACAAGCTAGAATTGGAAGTTGATTATTCATCTCCTTGAGTTTGAATTATTTGGTGGTATTCATTTAATTACATCGGTAGAATGAATTAAATGATTATTGCAAGTATGGAGCTAGTGGTAACTTAGTTCCATCCTCTTGACTCATATTATGGAATTCATATCATTAGCAAGCAAGGAAGACTAAAACCACAATTCAAGAGAATCCCATTTTATCATTATACTAGTTAATTGAATTTATCTTGTTGTTAGTGTTAATTTCGATTTCATTTTCTTCTTTGTTTTAGAAACCAAAAAAAAATTTACAAAAATATTGTTTTAGCTTAGATTACTTCATTAGTTTAAAAAGCAATTTCTCCAAATGATTTCTCACAACTTTAAGGTTTTTTGTCACTTTTCTACTTATAAACTTGGAAATTAATCTCGTCACAAGAACGACCTAGGTTGAGCTACTATGCTACATTCTTAAACCTAGTTTTATTTTGTGAACTCACACGACAAGGGTTCATCAAAATTGGCGCCGTTGCTGGGGAGGATGATTGCCAAGGTTTTAAGTAGTTAGGTGTTCTTTTCTATTGTCATAGTGTGTCTTAGTTTAGTAGGAAGTGTGTAGCACTCATTTGAATTTTGGCGAAATTCTGATTTTCGATTAGCATTGTCTTGCTGGAACTGAAATATTTGTGCTCAGAAAATTCTGAAATTTGACAAATTAAAGTTTTTCAACATTCTGAGCAAGACTAATAGCAAAAGCTATTAGGTCTGCTAGATTTTAGCCAAATTCGAAGGTTTCCTATACTTTTCTGAATTTTCTTTCTTTTTTGGTATTTTTCTGAGTTTTTGATTTAGTTTGTTCTTAGGGTTTTCTTTGATTTTTCTTGGTTGTTAGTATGTTTTTGAGTTTGTTTTAGGTAGTTGTTCATTGTTGGAGTGTTTGATAGTGGTTTAGTCATTTTTCATATTCATAGTTGTTTTGCATTCCATTTGCATTTAGAAAAAAACAAAAAGAAATTTGCATTTTGTTGCTTTGCTATCATGTTCTTATTGGCCATTATGTGGTTCATTAATGTTTTATGGTGAGCAACTTTGCATTCTTCATCCTTGGATATTTGTTGGTTGCAACTTGAGATTTTAGGTAGCTATCACATTCTGTAAGTTGTGCTTCCAGTGACTCTACTTATATACTTGCGGTTTGAGGTACTACTCTACTTCATTGCTATACCAACTTGTTCCCCTAAAAGGTGAAGTCTTACCTTGCAACTCCTATTTGCCTCTTGTCACATTGTGTTGCACTTGCCTTGTTATTGCTGAAACTGGTCTTACTCTTTAGACACTTGAATTTTGTTGGTTGTGGTTAACTCTTTTGGTTGTCAAAGATTAGTTATCTTGGTTTCCTACAAGTTGCTAATTTTTGCTGTATAAAACCCTTCTTCAATTGACCATTTGACCAATTACTTTGCTGTAATTTGTGTGGCTATATGAGTCTTCTTACTGTGTATGACTAGATCTCAGAAAACTGAACTTGTGCCTTTACCTAAAGATATTGACAAGACAATTAGGTTACTTAAGAAAGGTAAGAAAGCTGAATCATCTAGTGTAGGGCTTGGACAAGTCATTGACACTGAAGTTGTTGCACATACTTGTGATAATTCTTCTCATATTGGCTCTTCATTCATTGTAGATCACCATCTTACCATGGATCCAGTTCCTCCTCCAGAAGATGTACCTCTACCCATTGGGGAGCGTCGAACTATCAAAGATCTTACCTCTTGTACTGATATTATTGATCCTTTCCTTTCTTGTCCAGAATTTAATATTAATTTTGAGTTGAAAGGTCCTTTGTTGAGTCACATACCAAAATTTCATGGTTTACCTACAGAAGACCCTAACAGGCACTTGAGGAATATGTACATTGTGTGCACCTCCATGAAAACAATGGGAGTTGATCTAGATGAGATGTGCCGGAAAGTCATTCATTTCACATTGGAAAACAAAGCTAATGAGTGGTTCTTGATGCTACCTCACCACAATCCTAATGCTTTAGCATCTTGCGACAGCTTGAAGAGTGCCTTTTTGGAAAAATACTTCCCTTCTTCAAAGATAACATCTCTCACTAAGGAAATCTTCGGTGCTAAACAAGGCCTCCATGAATCTTTTTATGAGTATTGGTGTCGTTTTCAAGAACTTCTAGCCAAGTGTCCACATCACTAAATCCCAGAAGCTCGATTGGTGCAATATTTTCATAGTGGGTTGCTTCCTCAAGATAGGAAGAGTTTGGATTCATCTTCTGGAGGCACTATTCAATTGCTTACACTTGAAGAAGCTTGGGCTTTAATTGAGAAGATAGCTAGTAATGATCAGCAATTTGGAGGGTTGGATGCTAGACAAGTCCATGAGGTCTCACATGCTTCAAGATCTTCAAGGGAGTATGATAATTTGTCATCCCAAATGACAGATATGAGAAGTGACCTCAATAAGCTCATGGCCTATCTAAACAATATGAACATTCATGGGTCACATTCTCAAGCTTTAGTGGCTCCTAGCTGTGACATATGTAGCTCTCACATGCATATTGCTCCTAATTGCCCACACCAACTTGGGGAGGTCTAGGCTTTTTTTCAAGGGAGACAAGGACAGAATCAAAGGCCTTGGAATCCCTACTCTAATACATACAATGAGGGTTTGAGGTCCCATCCCAACTTTGGTTGGAGGAACCAGAATCAATTTCAAGGGAGTTCTTCAAATCAAGCTCCAACTCAAAGACCTTCAAACCAATCTAATCCCCAACAAATAGTGGTTGCTACACCTGAATCCCATGCTACTAAAGATGACATCTCTCAACTTCTCAAGTGTATGAACAATGTGTCATCTTCAATGGGTAACTTAGCCTCGAGATTTGATGAAGAGAAAGCTCAAACCAATTCTAAATTTTCTGACATTGGGACTAAGTTTGATACAATCTTTAACAAGTTGGAGTTGTTGGATTCTAAGAATTCTAACCTTACTTCATTTGTCACTCAAATGTCTGATAGCCTCAATGAGCAACAAGCTAAAACTGGACAAGGGTTGCCTTCCAACACTGTGATCAATCCTAAGGATGTACATGCTATCTCTTTGAGGAGTGGTAAACAAGTGGGTAAACAAGTCCGATTTGAAGAAAATGTTGAGAGTTTCAAATTTGGAATGCATTCTAGTGATAGGCACAATGAAGAGGTTGAGGTTCCCTTGCAACCACAAGTGGAAGATATTGATGGTAGTGATGATTCTGATCAAAGCACTCACCTTGCTATTGGAAAATCTGAGAGTATGGTTAAACAGAAGCTTCTACAAAGGCATTCTTCTCCAAATTCAAATATGGATAGCAAGCAAGGAGTGTCAACTTCAATAAATGCTAAGGTACTTGACCCTTCAACTTCTTCTTCTTCAAGCAAAGGGGAAAGTAAAAAGGTAAATCTCTCTGAAATTCCATTTCCCAATTCATATGTACTTAGCAAGAAGGTTTCAAATGAAAAGAAATATCTTGATATGATGGATATTTTCAGTAAGATTGAAGTTAATTTGCCTTTGCTTGATGTGTTGAAAGGAATGCCTGCTTGTGCTAAATTCTTGAAAGATTTGTGTACCCAAAAGCGTAGGTGTAAACCCAATGAGTGTGTTCAGTTGAGTCCTAGTGTGTCTGCTCTGTTTAAACCCCATCTCCTAATTAAGAGTAAAGACCCTGGCTCATTCACTATTCCATGCACTATAGGTACCATGCCTTTTAGTAATGCTCTTCTTGATCTAGGAGCCGCTATAAATGTCATGCCCTACTCTGTTTACACCTCTCTTGGCCTTACAAACATCAAATCCACTAGTGTCATCCTACAACTAGCTGATCGCACCACTAGGAAACCTCATGGCTTATTGGAAGACATCTTAGTCAAGGTCAAAGACTTAGTGTTTCCTACTAATTTTTATGTCCTAGACATGTCTATTGAGGTCTCAGTTGAGGAACCATTGATTTTGGGTAGGCCTTTCATGCGCACAGCTAATACTATCATTAGCATGAAGGATGGGTACATAACTATGGAAGTAGGTGATCATGTCATTCGGTTCAATGTTTATGAAGCTATGAATCACCCATTTGAGGACTACTCTCTTCTTGGCTTGAATGAGATTGATTTGGCCTTAGAAGAGGCAATTGATGAGTCTGCTTTCTCATTGTGTGTGAAAAATGATTGTTATGATGATGTATGTGCTACCATTGGTTCAAATTCTTCTCCCTCTATTGATTGTGATGATTATGTATATAGTATTGATTGCATGTCAATTAATAGCTCACTTTCCACTTCCAATCCTTTTATTTTTTATTTTTCTAACCTTGGTAGTACTATATCTTCATTTGATAGTTATCATGGTGTTGGGACAGAATTATTGTGTAGCTTTGCAGAATTTGAGAATGTTAGTGAAGTGGATTCCACTTTTGGAAGTGAAGCAACATCCATTAGCATTGAATCTGCTCATATGGACACAAATGGAGTCATTGTTAACCATGAATAAGGAAATCAATGTGCTACTGATGTCACAACTGCAATTCATGGGTTTAAGCTTCAAATTCCTCCATCTTACAAGTTTCAGATTTCTCCTAACCTCAAGGATGATTGTATAGGTAACCTCACTTCTTTCCAATTATTGAAATACTTACATTCTCCTTTTGGTGATGAACTTAGCAAGTCAAAAGTCATAAATTTCTTTGCTGAAAATTTTGGAAATAATGGACAACCACATGTCAAGACTGCAACAGGGGAGAAACTCAGTTCTAATCAATTACTATAATGTTGCATACCATTTCATGAAGCTACTTCTCACATATTTCACTCTTTGAATGATGTAGGTGGTAGTCCAGGTTGCTTTGTGAATGAGCCACAATCTCAATCAACATTTGAACAAGGGGGACATACTTCCAATCCAACAATTATTGGGGATTCTCATAAGAAAGGGAAGTTTCTTGGTGCTCTTGAGTTGAAAGAACTTTTACCTTCAATTATGCAACCCCCTGAACTTGATTTGAAACCCCTTCCCCTAACTTGAAGTATGCTTTTCTTGCTAAACATGATCAATTACCTGTCATTATCCTTAGTTCCTTAAGTACATCTGAGGAGTTGAGTTTACTCCATGTGTTGAAGAAACACAAGAGGGCAGTAGGGTGGACTTTAGGTGACATTCCAGGTATTAACCCAACTGTGTACACTAACAAAATACTTTTGAATGAGGGTTCTAAACCTGTGAGACAGCCCCAACGTAGACTCAACCCTCTCATCTTAGATGTAGTTAAGAAGGAGGTCACCAAACTCTTGAGTGCAGGGATCATATATCCTATTTCAGATAGTGAGTGGGTCAGTCCGGTCCAAGTTGTTCCAAAAAAGAGTGGAATAACTGTTGTACAAAATGAGAAGAACGAACTCATTCCAACAAGAGTCCAAAACTCTTGGAGAGTTTGTATAGATTTTAGAAAGTTGAATGAAGCGACTAGAAAGGACCACTTTCCCCTCCCCTTTATAGATCAGATACTAGAAAGATTGGCATGTAAATCACATTATTGTTTCCTTGATCGTTTTTCTGGTTATTTTCAGGTTCCTATTGCACCGGAAGATCAGGAAAAGACAACATTTACATGTCCATTTGGGACGTTTGCATACCGAAGGATGCCTTTTGGGTTATGCAATGCTCCTGGGACATTTCAAAGATACATGCTCTCCATTTTTAGTGACTTACTTGAACAAGGTATTGAGCTATTCATGGATGATTTTTCTATATATGGAATTCTTTTGAAGAATGTTTGCTGAATTTGGAGAGAGTATTAGAAAAATGTGTGCAAAAGAACCTTGTGCTAAATTTTGAGAAATGAAACTTCATGGTAGATCAAGGAATAGTCTTAGGCCACTTGATAAGTAAGAGGGGTATAGAAGTTGACAAATCTAAAATTGAAGTAATTTCATCTCTTCCTTATCCCTCTAACTTAAGAGAACTTAGATCTTTCTTAGGGCATGCTGGGTTTTATAGAAGATTCATTAAGGATTTTAGTAAAATAGCTTGTCCCCTATCTAAGCTTCTCCAAAAGGATGTGGATTTCATTTTTGATGATGCATGCAAAGTGGCTTTTGATGAAATTAAGTCTAGACTCATTTCTCCACCTATACTCATTGCTCCTAATTGGGATCTTGATTTTAAGCTTTGTTGTGATGATTCCAATAGTGCTGTTGGTGCAGTTCTAGGTCCAAAAATTGGTAAGACCTCTTGTGTTATTGCTTATGCTTCAAAAACATTGGATAAGGCTCAAATCAATTACACTACGACTGAGAAAGAGCTTTTTCCCATTGTTTTTGCACTTGAGAAGTTTAGGTCTTATCTAGTGAATTCTAAAGTGATTATCTATTCTGATCATTTTGCTGTCAAGTTCCTATCTAGGAAGACTCATACTAAGCCTCGGTTACTAAGGTGGATGCTACAACTTCAAGAATTTAACACAGAGTTTAGGGACAAGGCAGGTGCAGAAAATCTTGTTGCTGACCATCTAAGCCGCTTGCCCCTTGCTACACAGGGAGTAGTTGATGCTGAAGTTACTTGTGATGGTTTTCCTGATACCCATCTCCTTGCTATTACACTTCATGACCCATGGTTTGCTCATATTGTGAATTATCTTGCTGCTGGGGTGTTCCCTGATTCTTTATCTCGTTTTCATAAACAAAAGTTGAAACATGAATCTCAAGATTATTTGTGGGATCCTCCTTACTTGTGGCGGCATTGTAGTGATCAAGTCATTAGATGTGTGCCGGATGATGAAATTTCTTCTGTTATAACATCTTGTCATTCTTTGTTGTGTGGTGGTCACTTTGGGGCAAAGAGAACTACTAGGAAAATCTTAGATTGTGGTTTATATTGGCCTAGCCTCTTTAAGGATTGTTATGCTTTTTGTAAAACTTGTGATGCATGCCAGCGTTTTGGGGGTTTATCTAGAAAGCATGAAATGCTGCAACAACCCATGTTGTTTTGTCAAGTTTTTGATGTTTGGGGCATTGATTTTATGGGTCCATTTCCTGTATCTCATGGATATTTGTACATTTTGTTGGCTGTTGATTACCTTACAAGGTGGATTGAGGCATTCCTACAAGGAAGGATGATGCCTCTACTATTATAAAATTCCTACGTACTCATATCTTTTATAGGTTTGGTGTGCCAAGAGCAATTGTGAGTGATCGTGGCTCACATTTTTGCAACAAATTGATGGACAACTTGCTATCCAAATATGGTGTTCTCCACAAGACTTCTACCCAATACCATCCACAGACAAATGGGCAAGCTGAGGTGTCTAATAGGGAAATCAAGTATATCTTGGAGCGAATTGTCAAGCCAAGTAGGAAAGATTGGAGTCTTCGGTTGGATGATGCTCTTTAGGCATATCGTACAGCTTTTAAAACTCCCATTGGCATGTCTCCTTTCCGGTTAGTCTTTAGTAAGGGTTGCCATCTACCTGTTGAGCTAGAGCATAGAGCTTACTGGGCTGTGAAGACTTGTAATATGGATCTTCAAGGTTCTGCTGAGGAAAGGATGCTTGAGATACAAGAGCTAGAAGAATTGAGGTTGGATGCATATGAAAGTTCTCGTATCTATAAGGAAAAATCCAAATTGATTCATGATCAAGGAATCTTACGAAAGCAGTTTCATGAAGGAGAGCAAGTGCTTATGTTCAAGGCAAGATTCAAGCTCAAAAATGGGAAGCTTAAAACCAAATGGCAAGGTCCCTACAAAGTGGTCAAGGTGCATAGCTTTGGGTTAATAGAGCTCGAAGATCTTGCAAGTGGTGCAAAGTTTCAAGTGAATGGTCACTTGTTGAAGTACTACCATGCTAGTCATCAACCACCATAATGCACACGGTAGTCTCTTTCCTTACCTTGTTTCTTGTTTTATTTGATGATATATGCTATTGAACAAGTGTGGGGGAGGGACTTACCAGTAGTAAAAGGTAGTCTGTTTGTTTTTCATTTTCTAATTGAATAAACTCCATTTTTGAATCATACTCTTGTGCTTAACCTTATCCTACACTACCCTTTTCTCTTATCCTTATGCCTAATTTCTGAGAACTATTTCCACTTATGTCTTGTCCTCTCTCTCCTTGTGATGATGATGTGTTATGCTTCAATCTTGAATTGGACTTCACAACATTCACTTCACCCAAGAGATAAGTGCGTCTAGGTTCTTTGTTTTTGCGCATTACATTGAGGGCAATGTAAGGATTGAGTGTGGGGGAGTGTGTTATTCTCATGAGAATTCACTATGATATCATATGCCTCTATCTCTTGCTAGTGTTCTCTGTTGTTTCTGGTCCAATTCACTGAGATTTTTTTTGAAGCCTTTAGTCATGATCAAGTAGCTTGATTACTCTAGTTGGATTCATGGTTGAAACTTGCTTTGAATTAGTGAATTGCCATAAAATTCAAGTGTTTTAATGATGCATGGTTTAATTTTGATGAGTTTGTTAGGAAACAAAAAGCCTAGTTGGAAGGTATTTTGGGCCTAATTGTTCATTTCATTGTGTGATTCATCTACTTTGATTATTGCTCTCTAGAACTTGTTTTGTTTCTTGCTTGAGGCTACATTTTGCAATGGTATAGATAGAGATGACATTGGCATTCATTTCATCACCCATTTAGCCAAACACAAACCATTCATCATTTACCATTGTTTACCCCTTTGTGCCCTTCATTTTTTTTTTCATTTCCATTTCATTATACAAATGCTATGTTTGTATCCTTTATCAAGTTCTTATTAGCACTATTGAAAAAAAAAGAGTACTATTATATATTAGAAAAGGAAAAGAAAAAAAAATATACCATGTGAATAGTCACAAGAAAAAAAATAGAAAAAAACAGAATATATATAAAAAAAAGAAAAGAAGAAAAAATTCAAAGAAAGAAATAAAGTTAAAATGGTGAAATATGTGAATTAAGTTTAGTTTTATAGTGCTAAAAGATTTAGCAAGTTATTTGGTGCAAGCATAGTATTTGTTACATTTTCCATCATTTGGCCTATTCAACATTACAACCCTACAAAGTCCTTTTGATTTATTTATGCCATTGTTGCAAGTAGTGGAGAGCCTAGAAATACTACAAGCCTATGGTAGAGTGTGGTTAAAGTGGATGTGAGTGAAATACTACCTTATATGAGAGAAGAGTGTAAACACTTATCCTAGTTAAGGTTTCCAATTAAGCTCATTTTAATTAAACATTGCATTGCTTTAGCTACTTCAATTTTTGGTATGTTCATTGGATTTGGATAAGAGGATACCTTGTTATTTGACTAAGTGTAATTCTTGAAGTTTGATCTTGCCTATCCTTTAAACTTTCATCCCTCTCTTTCTATTGTGAGTTTAATGTTTTGCTCAGGAGTGCAAAAGCTTAAGTATGGGGGAATTGATAGAGCTCAATATTTATATCTTTTTATTAATTAATCTTAGGCTTTTATGGGACTTAATTGAATATTTTGGGCATAATCAAGTGTTAATGTGAGACTTTAATGGAAGAATAATTTGGGAATTAAAGTGATTAAATTGTTATATTTTTAACTAATATTTGTTATTCCCATTATTCTTTAATTGTGAACAAAAGATATTACCTTTGTGAATATAATTTTGTAGGTGATGATGTGGCACAACTTGAGTGGTAAAAGTAAAAGATGTTATTTTGGAGCTTAATGAAGGACAAAAGTAGAACATCACAAGTACAGAATTTATTTTCACATTTTTTCTAAGAGGAGGTTAAATGAGTAAGGGCCTTGTTTGGTGATTGCAATTTTGTACTTATCATAAAACATATTTTCACCACTTTATCCAAACAAGGCATTAACTCACATTTTAACCTAAAGACAATTGAAGAAGAAAAGGAAGTGGGGACCATTGTTTTGTGTGTGAGAGTGGCGGCTGTTGGAAGAATAGAAGAGAGAGACGAAATTGTCAAATGTGAAAAGGAAGGAAATGAACTGCTGAACCAAGAGGGAATTATTGAAGACAGCCGAATGGATTAATTAAATGCAGCTGGACCGAGTTGAAGGGGGAGGGAATAAAAGAAAAGAAGAATCGAAAGCAAAGAGAAGGAAACCAGCCGAAATAATTGACCAAGGAGAAGAGTGGACTGAAGTGAGCAATGGATGAATCAAATGAGAGCTAGACCGAATGATTATTAGGAAGAGAGGTTGCAGCCGAAATTGTTGACCGGTTGATTATTCCAAGTTGCTGAACCAATAGGAAAGCAAAACCGAGAGGGTTGAAAGGAAGAAGAGACGATGGAATAAAGAGAAAGGGCAGAGGTAGCGAATGAGAGGAGGGTTGCGGCTGTGAAAGAAGAGGAGGCGTGAGTGCACTTGGAGGGAGCTATTCGGTTCTGCATTATCAATGGCTTATTCCTTCTCCTTTCATCAATCATTCTCTTCCTCTATGAGTAGCTAAAGTGTTGGTGATTTCCTTGAGTTGGGTAATGGTTTGAGCTTCTAAATTTCAATGGAATTCCTTTAAGCTCTCTTTTTAGTTCATGATTATGTAGCTTGGTTAAGTATGTAATTGTGATCTAGATTGTTAACCCAAGTGAATAAACTTGGTTGTTGAGCTAGGAGTTGATTAATTAAGCTTTGGATGATTCATATTATGAGTAGGTTGAATTGTTTATTCCAACTTGGTTAAGTGGATTTAAATGATTAAACTGAATGTTTTAAATTGTTGTAATGGTAATTACAAGCTAGAATTGGAAGTTGATTATTCATCTCCTTGAGTTTGAATTATTTGGTGGTATTCATTTAATTACTTTGGTAGAATGAATTAAATGATTATTGCAAGTATGGAGCTAGTGGTAACTTAGTTCCATCCTCTTGACTCATATTGTGGAATTCATATCATTAGCAAGCAAGGAAGACTAAAACCCCAATTCAAGGGAATCCCATTTTATCATTATACTAGTTAATTGAATTTATCTTGTTGTTAGTGTTAATTTCAATTTCATTTGCTTCTTTGTTTTAGAAACCAAAAAAAAATTTACAAAAATATTGTTTTAGCTTAGATTACTTCATTAGTTTAAAAAGCAATTTCTCCAAATGATTTCTCACAACTTTAAGTTTTTTTGTCACTTTTCTACTTATAAACTTGGAAATTAATCTCCTCACAAGAATGACCTAGGTTGAGCTACTATGCTACATTCTTAAACCTAGTTTTATTTTGTGAACTCACACGACAAAGGTTCATCACACAGGTTGCCACAAGTCTGTGAGCGTCCTTAAAGAGTGTAGACCAGTAAAATCCTGATTGAAGGACTTTAGTAGCTGTTCTATTTGCTCCAAAATGACCACCATATGGGGATGAATGGCAGTGATTTAAGATGTTCTCCATTTCTTCTTCAGGAACACATCGCCTGATAATTCGATCTGGGCTTTGTTTGTATAAGAACGGATCCTCCCAAAAGTAATGCCTTACATTAGCCAAAAACTTCTTCTTTTGCATTTTAGAAAGTTCATAAGGCATTACCCCGCTTGCCAAATAATTCACAATATCAGCATACCAAGGAGTAGGTTGTAACTGCATGATAAAAAGTTGCTCATCTGGGAAATTCTCCTAGATTGGTGATTCTCTCTTTCGTTCATGTGGTTTTAACCGAGAAAGATGATCTGCAATGAGATTCTCAGTCCCTTTTTTGTCTTTGATCTCCAAGTCAAATTCTTATAGTAGAAGCACCCATCTGATCAGTCTGGTCTTTGCATCTTTCTTCTCAATCAAGTATTTGATTGATGAGTGGTCCATCCAGATAATGACCTTTGACCCGATCAAGTATGCTCTGAATTTGTCGAATGCAAACATTACTGCTAATAGCTCCTTTTCTGTTGTTGCATAATTCAGCTGTGCATCTGAGAGTGTCCTGCTGGCATAATATATGGCATGAAAGACCTTGTCTTTTCTTTGGCCCAAAACAGCTCCAACTGCATAATCACTTGCATCGCACATCATCTCGAATGGAAGATTCCAATCTGGAGCTATGATAACTGGTGCAGAAGTCAAGGTACTTTTTAGAGTTTGGAAGGCTGATAAGCACTCCTTATTAAACACAAAGGGAGTGTTTTTCTCTAACAGCATGCAAAGTGGCTTTGTGATTTTTGAGAAGTCCTTGATGAATCTTTTATAGAAGCCAGCATGTCCCAAAAAACTCTGAATGCCCTTGATTGAAGAAGGAGGTGGTAGCTTTTGAATTGTTTCAATCTTAGCTCGGTCTACTTCAATGCCTCGATCAGATACTTTGTGACCCGACACGATTCCTTCTTTCACCATAAAATGGCATTTCTCCCAATTTAGAACCAAGTTTGTCTCCATACAACGTTGCAAGACTTTTGCCAAATGTGAAAGACAATGATCAAATGATTCTCCAAAAACTGAAAAATCATCCATGAATACCTCAATGAACCTTTCCACCATGTCTGAGAAGATCGCCATCATACTCCTTTGAAATGTTGCTGGTGCATTACATAGACCAAATGACATCTTTCTGAAGGCAATGGTACCATATGGACATGTAAAAGTTATTTTCTCTTGATCCTCTGGTGCAATTGTAATTTGATTATATCTTGTGTACCCGTCCAGGAAATAATAATAGGCTTTCCCTGCTAGTCTGTCAAGCATCTGGTCTATAAATGGCAGACGGAAGTGATCTTTTCTGGTGGCTTTATTGAGCTTTCTGTAGTCGATGCACACTCTCCATCCAGTCACCATTCATTGTGGAATCAATTTATTTTTCTCGTTGGGCACTACTGTCATTCCACCTTTCGTTGGCATAACTTAAACTGGGCTTACCTATTGACTGTCGGAGATTGGGTAGATTATACCAGAATCTAGCTACTTTATTACCTCCTTTCTCACCACCTCCTTCATATTCAGATTGAGTCTTCTCTGGTACTCAACTGTTGGCTTGTAGTTGTCCTCCATCAAGATCTTATGCATACAAATTGAAGGACTAATCCCTCTTATATCAGCTATTGACCATCCAAATGCTGCTTTATACTCCCTTAGAACTCTTAATAACTTTTCTTCTTCTTCAGGAGTAAGAGCAGTAGAGAAGATTACAGGTAATGTTGAATTTCCTCCGAGATAAACATACTTCAACTGGGATGGCAGTATTTTCAACTCCAGTACTGGTGGTTTCTCTGTTGATAGTATCAGCTTACTTGGCCTTTCCTCAAGATCTTCAAATGGTTTCTTGATAAAAATTGGGGAATTTGCTTCCAGGTACTTAATCTACTCCAAGACTTCATGATTAGTAGATTTTGATACATCTACCATTCCTATTGCTAATGGTTGATCCATGTAGATTTCGTTCACCACATCTTTTGTGCAATTGGTCAATGTATCAACTCTGTAGCAGGTGTCACCTTCATTTGGAAAGAACAAAGTCTTGAAAATGTTGAAGGATATTTGATTTTCTTGAACTCTTAAGGTTAACTTCCCTTGTTGCACATCTATTAACGTTCTACCAGTTGCTAGGAATGGCCTCCCAAGAATGATAGGAATTTCTTGGTCTTCTTCTATGTCAAGAATTATGAAATCAGCTGGGAATATGAGTTTGTCCACCTTTACTAGAACATCTTCTAAGACACCCCTCAGATGTTTTATTGATAGGTTAGCCAGAAGTAATGAAACTGTGGTCGGCTTCACCTCTCCAACACCAAGTCTGTTGTAGACAGATAGAGGCATGAGGTTTACACTTGCTCCAAGATCACAAAGTGCTCTTTCAAAGTGACATTGACCTATGGTGCAAGGTATGCAGAAGCTTCCTGGATCTTTCAGCTTTGGAGGTAATTTCTTTTGGAGAATAGCACTGTACTCCTCAGTAAGTGCAACTGTTTCAAATTCCTCAAGCTTATGCTTATTTGAGAGAATGTCCTTCATGAATTTTGCATAACTGGGCACTTGGACAAGAGCGTCTGTAAAAGGAATGTTGAAGAAACTTTGCAAATTGCTTGTCTAGCTTTGCCTTCACAAGTCTCTGAGGGTATGGAACTGGTGGTACATATGGAGGAGGATTGTCTGGAAAGCTGATTCTTCCTGGTATCAAATCATCCTCCTTCTGTTCTTGTACTTCCTCCTTCTGTTCTTCTCCACCTTCTTTCTTTTCTCCTTCATCCTTCTTTTTAATTAAAGGATCTTTCAATTCTTTCCCACTTCTTAGTGCAATGGCCTTCACATGCTCTCTTGGGTTTCTTTCGGTGTCACTTGGTAAAGTTCCTAGTTGTCTGGAATTTAGCATATTTGCAATTTGGCCCATCTGGATCTCTAAGTTCTTCATTGAGGGATCTTGGCTTTTGATTGTTGCATTAGTTCTAGCCATGAATTGAGATGTATTCATGGTTAGTTGAGCCAATGCATCCTCCAAAATCACTTTCTGTTGTGGTGGATTTGGTTGTTGAAAAGCTTGCTGCTAGTAGTTCCCTTATGGCTTGAATGCATTTTGATTATTCCTCCATCTAAAGTTTGGATGATTTTGCCAACCTGGATTGTACATGTTTGAGAATGGGTCATTTCTTTGGTTTCCGATAAAATGAGCTTGCTCCGGGATGAATGAGTGTCCTTCTTGGCATTGCGTGCTCACATGAGGTCCTCCATATTGATCACAAGCTTCCGTAGCAGTGCTGATTACATTTGCTTGGGTTGTCAATGATCCTACTTGCTTGGATATAGATGCAACTTGAGAAGACAAAGCTATAAGGACATCCAGCTCGTACACTCCAAGTACTTTCTTTGAATTGCTATGTTCAGAAGGCCATTGATATGCATTGGTTGCCATCTCCTCAAGTAGATTGTAAGCATCGTCTATATTTTTTCCCATTAAAGATCCTCCACATGCAGCATCTACAAGAATTTTGGATATATGCATTATCCCACTATAGAAAGTTTGCAGTTGCCAACAATCTGGTAACCCATGATGAGGACATCTCCTTAGCAACTCCTTGTATCTTTCCCATACTTCATAGAGGCTTTCTTGTTCATGCTGGGTAAATGAGGCAATTTCATTCCTCAATTTAGCATTTTTTGCTGAAGGAAAGTATTTCTCCAAAAATTTATGCGCCATTATCTCCTATGTAGTTATGCTTCCCATTGGTAGAGATTGTAGCCAACTCTTAGCCTTATCCCTGAGTGAGAAAGGGAAAAGGCTAAGTCTAATGGCGTCATCAGTAACACCATTATGCTTGAACGTGTCGCAGATTTCTAGGAAGTTGGCTATATGTGCATTAGGATCTTTTGTTGGTAAACCACCGAACTGATTTGCTTGCATCATCTGGATAATTGCCGGCTTGATTTCAAAGTTGTTAGTTGCTACTGGTGGTCTCATGATTCTAGAATTTGTCCCTATAACTGTTGGTGTTGCATAGTCACGAAGTGTTTTGGTATCTGTTATTCCTCCCCCCATATTTGCCATCGGATTGCTCAGGATTGAACTAGACTGCTTCCGAACTCTTCGATTTCTTCGATAAGTTCTTTCAATCTCCAAATCAAAAGGCAATAGCTCAGTCTCCTTTGATCTGGTCATACACTAAGCAAAAGCCTGAAAAGAAACACAAGACACCAAGAAGAAAAAAAAAACAAATGTAATATGAAGACCAAATTAGTATTAAAATTACTTGGTATTGATATTAATGACAATAATCCCCGGCAACGGCGCCAAAAACTTGTTACGAGTGTGAATGATCAATTAAATAGTGCAAGTATACACTGTCGTAATCAAGTAATATAGAAGTGAGTAGAGTATCGTTCCCACAAGGATTGATCACTAAGTACCAAAATGGGTAATTTTAATTCTATTTAGTCGATCGATAAATTGGTGATTGAGAGTACAAATAAAAGAAAAATAATTAAATATGAGTGCAGATGATATGAAAACAAATATGAGAAAAAGTCCTATGGATTAGATTTCACTTAACAAATTCCGGATTGAATCATTTATCTATTCTAGTCCAATTTATTCCACATGATTCATAGTCGAGTTTCCCTAATTTAATTACTAGCCTCTTCCAAGGTCAAGCAATTCTATAATTAATTGCTAATCCAATATATTCCTATATGAATTTAAGCAATTAATTATGCATTAAGATTTATGGAACTCAATAAGACTACACAACTCATATGAATATATTCCTATTTCATATGCAAGTCATGGTTTTAATTATAAGATCTACACACATGCATCTCCTTCTGGTCTCAACATGCATATTGTAATCATTCAAAAGGTGGCTAATCAAATGAAAGCATTAAGAACAATAATTAAAACTCAATCATGAAGGAGAAATTAAAACTAGATTTAATAAGTTAATATTCAATCTGTCATTAATAAGCTACATCATCACCCTAGGAAAATGAAAATTTAGCTCATGATAAAATTAAAAACAAAATCAAAATAAATTGACATTATATAAAGCTAGAATGAAATCTTCATAAATACTGGATAAACTTGAATATTAAATTCTCAAACATAAATATACAACAAAAAAGATACATTAAAAAATGGAGAAATCTAGCCGTCCATTTAGGAGGTAAAACCTTCCATGTAGGCAGCATGAAAAAAGTAATACAATACTAAGCCTTTCATGTAGAAGGCATGCAGAAAATAATATAATACTAAGCCTTCGTAGGAGGCATGCAAAAAGTAATACAATACATAAAATTAAAAATAAAAAATAACAAAATTTATTCAGAACTGTCAGAGAAAATATCTCTCCCTATCAGAGAAGTATCTCCTTATCAAAGAAAATATCTCCACGCCTCCTCTGAATCTGCGCCTAATGCTTTGTATTTATAGGTAGCGTCATTTCACTTTTTCCTTGATGCTACAGTGTTTTGCCAATTTTTTCCACGATGATACAGTAGTGACCAGTATCCTATCGGCGGATTTACTCATTTTTTCCGTGTTGCTACAGTGCTACAGTGATTCCATCCGCTACAGTCACCTCCATCCGCTATAGTAACGTCCTACAACAGTGATTCCGTCATGAATAGTACTGACCTTTTTTTATATTTTTCTTTAATTTTTAAATACTATTTATTTTACATCAAAATTTATTATATTAAGCTCAAATATCGTCTATAAAATCATCATATAAGGGAAAATAAATATGCAAATATTTTACTTATCACAAGGTATATGGGTAGTGACTCTTCCTCTGCTAATACAAAACCAGCCCAATGCCGCCAATAAGATTGGGAAAAAGAACACTGTCGGTTAGATTGCGAGATATGATATTCAGAGAGAAAGATTGCTCCAGGTTTAGAGAGAAAGAGGATGGCAGAGTTGTGAACAAGAACACCGTTGAAGAAATTTCAGGGAAAAGTGAGTTCAGAGAGCAAGCTACGATTCGGTGGGAGGAAGAGAAGAACAAAATTTTAATTAAGGCGAGTACTGTTAAGAGTGGTTTTTCACAATAACCGGTCTTAAATATACATTTTAGACTGGTTTTTAAAATAACCGGTCTAAAAAGTTTAACTTCTTATTTAGACTGGTTATTTCAATAATGGGTTTAAAAAGTGTATTTATTTTTTATTATTTTATCCTTTTAAGACCGATTACACATAAATAAGGTCTAAATAATATCTTTAAAACCTGATATCCATGGAACCGGTCTTCGAAGTTATCTATAATTACAAAAAAAGCCACCAGTTATATATTTTAGACCTTATCCCTATATAACCGATCTAAATGAGCTGGTCTAAAAGATAGATTTTGTATTAGTGAGTGGAAAAATTTTACATTTTAGGACATTTTCATAACTCAACTGCAATTTCTTTTTTCCTGTGATATAGTTTAAGTGACATATATTATGGATTGGAGGGAGTATTCTCTCTTGATTTTCTCCCTTTTAACAAAAAAATTCAAAATCACCAATCCACTAACGCGTATATCTACCTAAACTTACTCGAACCATAAAATAAGGTACGTAAGCGATAGCAGTTTCATTCTTGGAAAATCAACGTTTCTTATTTTTCTCATCTTTGGTGACATTTGCGTGTCATCTCCATGGGAGAACCAACAAATTTGGGAAAATCATTTTTTCCTTTTTCATACTAGATAATGTTGATTTGTAGGTTGAACCATTCTCAATTAAACTTGAGGCTTCGGTCGCCTGAGGAATATACAAGTCCATATTGCGAGCTATCTTGTTCATATTGTGTATTCATTTAATCCTTCTTACGTTCGTAAGTGCGTTGTCTAAGACCATGTCTTGGTCCCCTAATGATTGACACAATCTTGTCAATTTATTTTCCTATAACTTTATATGTGGAAACAATTCGTGGAAGGCATATACATCTCAGATATGTAAATTTTGTTTTGGCCTTCCTCAGATATGTAAAATTATTTCTATGAGCTAGTTAGAGATTCATGAACAAATCAAGCAAAACAATAATTTGGAAAAAAAAAGAAACAATGAAACAAAGAGCCATGGAACTAAACTTTCATTAGCAAATGAACACAGATATGTCACATCAATGATAGAATCAAATAGCTTCTTAATCCAACAAAACATAACTTCTACAGAACAAGTTCTATAAATTACTTTATATAACAAAACAAAACTTCTACAGAACTAGTTTTGTAAATTGCTTTCTATTATTACACATAACAAACAGGATGTTTATGTAGTGATCCTCAAACAAGGATGATGAACTATTTATGACTTTTGGCACCATATAATATTGTCGAGTAAGTAACTACCTAGCTGATAGGGTAGTGATTGAATCAAGCTGCCCAGAATGGTGATTGATTGGATGGCTTTGTAAACCATTTGAATTGCCAAGATTTATCTCCATAGCCAAACACTCTTTCAGTTCATTCAACACATAATTGATGTCTGGCCTTTGGATGGGCTGTGGTTCAATGCATGACATTGCTGTCTCAACAGCTTTCCATGCTGAACTAACTTGGAATTCACCATTCAACCTTTGATCAACAATGCCTTGGATATCCCCACACTCAATTTTTGGACGGATCCAATCAATTATAAAATAAACATTCTCAAGTACTCTTCTTATTGGATGATGGCCTGTGATTAGTTGAAGAAGTATCATCCCAAAACTATATATGTCACTTCTTTTATCTAGCTTTCCAGATCTTTGAAATCTGTAATACCAAAAATAAATTAGTCTATAATTCTTCTTTTGGAATTAATGGCATATTGTCTTCTAACAATCAGTAACAAATAATTCTTCATTAATATTCAAATGCAACGACTTACTCAGGATCAATAAAACCAGGTGTACCAGCTGGTTGAGTTGATAGATGAGTATCTCTTTCATTTTTAAATGCTCTAGATAATCCAAAATCAGCAAGCTTGGCTACCATGGACTGATTTAACAAAATATTGGATGGTTTTAAGTCTCTATGAATTATGGGAGTCTTGCAACCATTATGAAGATATTCCAATCCTGCAACCACGTCATATCATATCATACAAGGGAAGCCGTACAAAGTGATTATAAGATAGAGAAAAGACAACATATTCTCTAACCTTTAGCTGCATCGACAGCAACTTGAAGTCTATCGCTCCACTTTAAAACATTTTGCCGTTTCTCTGCATAAATCAACTTGTTGATCAATAAATGTGCCTCCCAAGCCAAGGTTATGTACATGATGCTTTTGCTATTCAATAAATTCTAACCTAGTATTTTAAATATACCAACTCAATCTTCTTTTGGTTACACATAGTCCACCCATTTACATGGAAAAGCATCAAAGAGAGAATAGTTTTCTTCTTCAACTGAAAAAACTCTTATCTTCCTCTCTTGTGCATTTGTTGTGTGCCAAAAACAAGTCCATTTATGTTATTCCCTTTTGTTCTGGGGAAATCATATTACTTAATTGGATTCTAGGCACGCCCAAAACCCATTTTCAGTAAGCCACGTCATCAATTTTGAATGAAGTTCACCACCATGTCTATCTCGGGATTAATATTCTTACTGTGATATATAACATCAGGAATCGATCTTAAATGTAAGTTTGAAAGGGGAGTGAAGTGAATTAAAGAAAGTCCGGCAAGAAATTGAAAACAAATTGTGAATTAACAACCATACAATAATGAGAAGCTAGGCGCATATATAATATAAGTCAAACCTGACAATAATCCGCCGAGGTCTCCAAGGTCCATATATTCATAAATCAATGCTTTGACATCGCTTTCATCGCAAAACCCAACAAGTGAAACTAAGTTTCTATGATGAATGACTGTTAAGAGTTGAGCCTACAAGTTTAAAAGTTATTAAATAAGAACATCATCATATTCAGACACCCAACTTGAAACTTTTAATTATTTCTAACCTCTGATTGAAATTCCTTATACCCTTGTCTTGAAGATGGTGAAAGTAACTTCACAGCAACCTGTGTATCATCTACTAACGTACCGAGGTAAACTTTACCGAACCCTCCTTCTCCAATTGTAGTTTCGAAATTGTTTGTGATACGAAGAAGCTGTGAGGAAGAAAAAGCTTGACTCTTGGGTTTTAGAACACTCTTCTTCCGAGATTCGGCGGACAAAACTGCAGTGTTCAATCAAATATCTCGACACTTCATAAATGGACCAACACTACTCAAGTTCAATGAAACGATAGCATACATAAAATCAAAACCTGTTTTCATTTTAAATCTCCAGATCACCAAAGATACAAGGACAGTGACAATGGCCAAAGTCGAAAGTGATGCAATAAGTGGAATCACAAACTTCTTGTGATCTTTGCATGAATTTGGCCGACAATAAAGACTTGTATTGTTGTCCATACTGGCAAAATAGAGCAGCGTTAGACTTGAATAGTTTTTGTATAATACTATAGTTTTTTATGTATTTAAAATTTTAAAGTTTAAAACTCATGACAAAGTTTGTGGTTTTTTTTTTTTTTTCTTTGCCAGACTCATGAAAAAGTTGGCAACAAAATTTTGGTTCTGTGGTATAAAGCTCTTTTCCTTGGGTCAAAATGAAGGAAGCTTACTTCCCTTATTTGAAGGAAGTATCGATTTCATATAGACCTAATAATGTGTACCAAACATATGAAGAAAGAAATTTCTCTCTCCTTCTCCTTCAATTGAAATTCCTTTCATGGATGAACCTTTTATATCCCGGTGAGATTTAAGTTCACCATGGTTTGTTAGCATATAGGTGCTATCATAATGTTAAACCCAACTTGAGGGGACTAATCAGTGAAATAGAATTTGATAATGGAGAATGTAAACCTTATCTCCAAATTAGCCTTTTCCCTCAAAGCCTTGGGAATTGAACCCGTGAGCTTATTTCCTGTAACATTACTGTAAGATGGGGAAAAAAAGAATGGAGTTTTAAGATACTTGGCTTCACAATCCCAGAATGAAAGCTGTAATGCAATAATATTAGTCAGGCCTTACATAAATTTTAAATTAGGAAGAGCTGCAAGAAATTCTGGCAGTGATCCAGTGAGTTCATTGTTTGACAAATCCCTATGAACAAGACATAGGTGTTATTCATAGTTAATGTTTAACAACCTGATTAAATGATAGTACTTGAATGTTTAGCGAGTAAATATAATGAAATAACTTACAAGGATTCCAATTTTTCCAAACTAGCTAACGATGGAGCTATTACTCCAGTGAGTTTGCTTGAACTCAAATTCCTACAATTTATATATATTTCACAATTTTGCTAGGAAGGGAATCAACAGCTCATCATATGTAATGGCCAAAGTAAGGCAAGCTTTTGGACATATTAGAATGTTGTCTCCATCCCTAAATATAAGCTTCAAATAACTTATTTGCGTTTATCAAGAACATAGTTAAAATTTGTTAAGAGCAATGAATATGTATTTTTTTTCCAACTATACCCTTATTTATAAAGAGCATAAGTGAGAGAGGGACAATAAATGAATAAATACAGTCAAGTGGTAAAGTTAGAAAAAACGTAATAAGTGCTTTGAAAAAACTAAAATGAAGCTTATATTTTGGGATAAGCCCATTCACAAATTTGAAGTTTTTATTTAGGGATTGAGGGAGTATAAAATACTAACACTATATTGTTCTTGATTGCTTCAATGAAACAGATAGATCACACACAAGAGCAGCATTGACTGTAACTTACAATGAAGTGATTCTTATATTATTCTCATAGCTGCAATTCAAACCGTCCCAAGCCAAGTGAGAAGGAACACATGGGTCACCTTGCCAACTGATTTTGGAGATCCCATAGATATGCTGTATGTCCTTGATAGCTTTAACTGCATACATAATTTCCAATAATAAATAGAATAACCACGTCAGAGTTATTCTTTTCCCTTTGTTGAGGAAAAATTATTGATAACTAAGACAAACAAATGATGAAAAGGTAACAATAAAGGAATTACCATCTTGTTCAGCCGTAGGGGAATTTGGTTGCTGGATGACTTTACAAATTTCAAAGGCATTTAGGATAGGAGGAGCATCTGAATCAGTTGCTGCTTTGATGGTGAAGCCTTTAGTGATGTTGGAGCTTAGGGTAATAGGCTTTAAGTATTCAAGAGTAAGTTGCTGAGAGGGGGAATTTTCATCATCAAAAGTGACATTGATGATCCTCTTGTGGCCACGAGGAAGCTTTTCAATTTCAGCAAAGTGAAGAAACAAATAATATTGGCTGGATATATCCCCAAAACTCCAATTTGAAGTCAAGAGATTGGAATGATTCTGGGGTTGTGAGGCAGTGCGTAATACTTCCAATGGCACTTCATAAGCGGAATCATTTGATGCCTTTGCTTCTACACTCGTTTGTAAGAGATCCCATCTGGGATTATCATTGTTGAACCACAACCGATCATATACATCGTCTTTGAACCTGTATTTTCAAAGATCAAGACATCTAACCTATCAAAATACGCAAAATTATAATTTACTCAAAATTTAAAACTAAAACATGATATAATAAAGGGACAATTTTTTTGAAGTCCCAGCAATGATACTTATTTTCCAGCAGGTCACAAAAGATTCTAAAATTTCAACTCGGCATTGAAGTATAAATATTAAATTATGCTTTGATGATGAATGAAAAATATGTCCTTTCTGTTTTTTTATAAAGAGGTCCACCCACCGGCCACCAGAGAATAAAGTTTTAGAAAATTCCACTGCACCCCCACTGTAGGCATTTAATCTCAGAGAGCCACCTAAACTTTCTAAAACTTCACTGCCCCCTAGAACTAAACTGAAATTAAGTCTTTTGGCTAAAAGACATTTATGCCCTTATTTTATATATGGTTGAAATGGTCTTGTAAATTCTCACACGTCTTTTAAATACGCATATTTGATTTGTAAATTCCCACATGTGTCTTCTAAATAATATGCATTCTCTTGAATATGCTCCTTATCTTGTACATGGCCGAGATGGTCCTGTAATTTCACTAATTTATCTTTTAAATAAGCATATTTGACTTATAAATTCCCACATGTGCCTTGTAAATAATCATATTTGACTTGTAAAGTAAAGGTTCAATTGCCTTTTCACCCACAAATTTCAATTTCAGTTTAGTCTTAGGGGGTTGAAGGGTTTATGTTGAGTAGGAGTAAAACAAAATATATGCATTACAAATTTGATAGGAGACAAGGTAGAAGTGAAGTGGAAGTTAAATGGAGGGGGCAACTCATTCCACAAGTGACAAAGTTTAGATACTTGAGATCAATTATATAACAAGATGGTGAAATTGATAGAGATGTTAATTGTAACGCCCTAAATTTTAATTAAGGGCTAATGATACTTATTGAGAATATTTTTTGAATTAAAGTTTGAATTATTATGGGTCATGTGGCAATTTCAATTAATATGCCATAATAAGGGAAAAATTGAAGGAATGGAAACTATTGGATAATTAGTCAGTGATTAATGGGGGAATTAATTACTAACTAAGAGAAGAAATGAGAAGTGTAACTAAATGGCTAATGGAGTGGTTAAAGTAACTAATTGGTTACTTACTTTACGAGGACCAATGAGATTGGGACATATGGCAAATGGAGATGATGGTAGAGTATTACAGAAAGTCAAAAAAGAGTATTTTAATCATATTTTCCTTCTCTCTTCCCCTTGAATTCGGTTGAGCATGGGTGTGGCATGAGAAGACCATCATTTCTCCTTCTTCTTCACACTTTCATCACTCTCATCTCTCTCCATTTTTGAGCAGCCACTGAAAGTGAAGAAAGAGAAAGTTTCGGAGGTAAAACTCTTACATTTTGACGTTCTAAACATTTAATGCAAAAAATCCCTCCTTCATTCATGTTCCTTGTGTTGAGAGCTTTGATTCTATGGTTTTAGATTTGCTATTGGTGGTGATTTGAGCTCTCAAGGAAATCTAGTCATTGGAGAAGCAAGGAACTCCTTTGGGAAAGTTGAAGAGGTGAGTGAGTTGAACCTTTCTATATAGGTTTTGCGTCATTTGATTGAGGTTGGAATTTCTGGGAATTTAGCCCTATTTTTTTAAAATAAGGGTTATGGTGTGTCTGAGTTGTCGTTGTCATGGATTTGATGCCTTTGAATGTAGTTTGGACAACATCGGTGGATGGAATTGCTAAAGGATTATACCTTGGAAATTAAATATCATCTGGGTAAGGCTAATGTCACCGCAGATGCTCTTAGTCAAAAGGTGGTGCTAGTGGCAACAATGATTATTCAAGAAAGGAAATTGATAGAGGGTTTTTGTGACTTCAATCTCTCGAATGATATCCTATGTGCCAGTTATGGCGTTGTCCAACGGGAAAATGACCAGAGGACTGAAATTGAAGTGGCTCAGATGCAAGATGAGTGAGCCTAGTCTATCCAAGTTATGATTAGCAAGGACGGACTCGGGATTATGATTTGTCACCTAGTGAGTTGGTTCGGTACCATAAGAGAATCTATGTTCCACTGAAGGCAGATTTGAGGCAGGGGATTCTAGATTAGGCTCATAAGAGTCAGTATACTCTTCACCCAGGTTTGACCAAGATGTATCACAACTTGAAATCCATGTACTGGTGGCCAGGGTTGAAGAGTGATGTGACTAAGTATGTGGCACGGTGTCTTACATGTCAAAAGGTGAAGATTGAACACCAGAGACTGCCAGGGTTGCTTCAGATACCAGAAATTCTAGAATAGAAGTGGGAGAGTATAACCACTGATCTAGTGGTGGGTCTGCCCAGGATCAGGAACTATGATGCAATTTGGGTGATTGTTGACCGATTCACGAAGTCAGCTCACTTCATATCAATTAATGCTAGCTATTCTCTGGATAGGTTGGCTAAAATCTACATCAAAGAGATAGTGAGACTCCATAGTACACTGAAGAACATCATCTCTGATAGAGATCCTCGATTTACTTCAAGATTCTGGAGGGCTCTATATGAAGCTACGGATACACAGTTGAGGTTTAATATAGCTTACCATCCTCAGATAGATGGACAGTCAGAAAGGACCATTCAAATGCTAGAAGATATGCTGAGAGCGTGTGTCCTAAAATTTAAAGGAAATTGGGCCTACTTTCTTCTACTAGCCAAATTTGGCTACAATAACAGTTATCATGTGAGGATTCAGATGGCTCTATATGAGGCATTGTACGTGTTGGAAATTGTGCCCTAAGGGCCAATCATTGTACTTTGAACATTATTATTTTAATGAAATTTCTCCATTCTGTTATCATCTTATTTGCATATTAACTGTGGTAATTGTATCCTTGGATAATTCATAAAGATTGTCCTAAAATGTCCCTGGTCGGTTATCTATGCGGGAGCAGAGATGAAACAAGATCAGTATGACTTTGATAAGATATAGAGATACGAATCAAAGTCTTAGGCACTTGTAAGAGTACAAGGTACTGAACCAACCCACTATGAGAAAGCTACATGGATCAAGTCATAAGCTTTTCTCATGTATAACCACGTCACAATGCCCTTAGACCTGAGGTCATAATGGATTCCTACATGAGAGTTGCTAAGCTTTGAACTAGTCAAAAGTCACTTTTGACCGGGTGATGATAAAGGCTACGATTGGGCTTGGTGGTTTTTCATGCAGAGGAATATGAATGATCAAGATGGAATTTATCCCTCACATTAGTAGAGAGATATTACTGGGCTCCTCGATGAGTGAGTCTGAGAAATGTATGGCCATACTATGATGGAAAGGAGTTTCCGTCTCTATTATCAGGCTACTCAGGAATCCAGAAAGTAATGGTCAGGAACAAGAGGATGACATTATCCATGCCTTATCCTTGATCGATATATCGTGTGACAAAAGGGATGTGACATGGTTGTATGACAGGTTGCATCGTGATAACGATCCTCATATGAATTGGGTAGTTGTAATGTCTTGCTAGAGGCCGCTTGCGACTTTTGGGTTAGTTATTGGCCCACTGCCAACTTCATATGGGCCTACAGGGTCGCACACAAGAATGGCCCAACACGAGATAATGTTTAATTTAGGGTGGACGAATTTTATATTTATATATATATAATATAAAATTCATTAATAATATTATATAGATATATATTTTTGAAATATATATATCTTATATATATATGTATATATATATATCATATGATATTATTATATTGTGTTAGTTTTAAATTTAATTTATTAAGATATATTAAATTTAATAACTAACATGATAGAGATATAGTATCTCAAATTTAATTTGTGAAGATAAATTAAATCTAATGGATCTTTATTTGGATTAAATAAATAAGTTAAATTAAAACTGTTAGACAGATTTAATTTAAATTGAATTTATTTAATTAGCTCATCAAGATAATTAATAGTTAATTAATTTTGAAATTAATGATGATTAATTTTGAAATTTGAAAATAGCCCTCATAGGTTATAAACTTGATAGAGCAGATATATTGATATGCACATGGGATTTGAGAGCCAAAAAGGGAAACCCTAGGAGACATTAGAGGCGCTAGCACGCAGTCTCGGTTGGAGAGCATTCGTGTGGATACCGGTAGAGGGAGCGGACCTGACGTGTTGGCTCCTTGAGATCGTGAAAACCCTGAATCATAAAAGGTATGAATCCTTCCAACTTGGTTTAAACACAGTTGATAGATCCTTTATTAGGATTGGTAATGACATTTTCTATACTGATGGTGATTTGCATGTTGGTCATTATATATTAAATTTGGAACATCCTAATAATGGGAATATCTATAACGTAACTACTAAGAGGATAAAATCAAACGATTTGAATCCGACCTACATAAATGAGAAACACATTTCTAAACTCCATCAAGATGGATTTCTAAACTCATTTAATTTTGAATCATATGATACATGCAAATCTTGCTTATTAGGAAAGATGACTAAGGCACCTTTTACTGGGCACAGTGAGAGGGCCACTAAATTATTGGGCCTCATACATATAGATGTATGTGGACCATTAAATATAGCTGCCAGAGGAGGTTATATCTACTTCATTACATTTATAGATGACTTTAGTAGATATGGCTATATCTATCTAATGAAACATAAATCTGAATCTTTTGAAATGTTCAAAATATTCCAAAATGAAGTACAAAACCAACTTGGTAAAACAATTAAAGCACTTCGATCTGATCGAGGTGGTGAATATTTGAGCCAAGAATTCATGGACCATCTTAGGAGTTGTGGGATAATCTCATAATTGACTCCTCCAAGAACACCACAATGGAACGGCGTTTCTGAACGGAGGAATCGAACACTATTAGATATGGTTCGATCTATGATGAGTCAAACAGATCTTCCACCGTCCTTTTGGGGACATGCCCTAGAGACAGCTGCGTTCACACTAAATCGTGTTCCATCTAAGGCAATTGAAAAGACACCATATGAGATATGGACTGGAAAGAAACCAAGTTTATCTTTTCTCAAGATCTGGGGATGTGAGGTATATGTTAAGCAACAAGCCTTTGATAAATTAACGCCCAGATCCATAAAGTGCCTTTTCGTGGGGTATCCTAAAGAAACGAAAGGATACTATGTCTATAATCCCACCGATAACAAAGTGTTTGTTATTTGAAATGGTAAGTTTCTAGAAAGAGAGTTTGTCTCTAAAATAACTAGTGGGACTGATGTACATCTCGAAGAAATTTGAGAGCCACAAGATAATATAGAACCACAGATGAAAATTAGAGAAGACTCACAACAAGTTGCTGAGCCACCTCAAGTAACACAAGGTCCATGAATATCTAATAGGACACGGCATCAGCCTCAGAGATATGGATTTCTGATTCCTGAAGGCCGTGATGTGTTGCTCATTGAGCAAAATAAGCCCACCACCTATCGAGAAGCCACAGTGGGATCAAACTCCGAGAAATGGCTAAATGCCATGAAGTCTGAAATGCAATCCATGTATGACAATCAGGTATGGACCTTAGTTGATCCACCTGAAGGTGTAAAAACCATCGGGTGTAAATGGGTTTTCAAGGAGAAAACTGACATGTATGGCAATGTAAATGTCTTCAAGGCACGACTGGTTGCAAAAGGATTCACTCAAACTCATGGTGTAGACTATGATGAAACCTTTTCCCCAGTTGCAATGGCCAAATCAATCAGAATCCTTCTTGCCATTGCAGCATATTATAACTATGAATATGGCAGATAGATGTCAAAGAAGCCTTCCTTAATGGAAAGCTGCTTAAGGATGTGTATATGACATGACCTGAAGGTTTTGTGAGTCCAGAGGACTCTGGTAAAATTTACAACCTTCAAAGATCCATTTATGGATTGAAGCAAGCATCTTGGAGCTGGAATCATCGTTTTGATGAAGTAGTCAAAGAGTTTGGATTTATTCAAAACATCGATGAACCTTGTGTTTACAAGAAGGTTAATGGGAGCATAGTTGTATTTCTAGTGCTTTATGTAGATGACATCCTACTCATTGGGAATGATATTCCTAGCTTGCAGAGTGTCAAGTCTTGGTTAGGAAAGTATTTTTCAATGAAAGACTTAGGTGAAGCCACTTATATCTTAGGGATTAGGATCTATAGGGATAAATCCAAAAGACTAATAGGCCTAAGTCAGAGCACATACATAGACAAGATACTGCATAGGTTCAGTATGCAGGATTCAAAAAGGGGTTACATGCCCATATCTCATGGCATCCATCTTAGCAAGGATCTGTGTCCTAGTACACCTATCAGCGAGATTGTATGAGTAAGGTTCCATATGCCTTGGCCATTGGGTCCATCATGTATGCCATGTTATATACTCGACCGGTGTCTCATTTGCCTTAAGTATGACCAGCAGATACCAATAAGATCTAGGTGAGGGTTATTGGACTGCCGTCAAGAATATCTTAAAGTACTTAAGAAGGACTAAGGACTTATTTTTTGTCTATAGTGGATTAGATGATGAGCTCTGTGTAACCGGTTACACAGATGCAAGTTTCCAAACTGACCAAGACAACCTTAAATCGCAATCTGGATACGTATTCCTCCTGAATAGTGGAGCAGTAAGCTGGAAGAGCTCCAAGCAGAGCACTGTAGCATATTCTACAACAGAAGCTGAGTATATAGTAGCATCATATGCAGCTAAAGAAGCCGTTTGGATCAAAAAGTTCATTACTGAACTAGGAGTGGTGCCTACCATCTCAAATCCAATAGATTTGTTCTGTAACAATAGCGGTGCTATTGCACAGGCCAAAGAGCCTAAGTCACATCAAAAGACCAAGCATATACTAAGGCGATTTCATCTTATTAGAGAAATCAATGATAGAGGTGACATAAAGATATGCAAAGTAGCAGGAGAAGATAATGTTGCTGATCCTCTTACTAAGCCACTTGCACAGGCAAAGCATGAGCGTCATATTAGGGTAATGGGAATTAGGCAAATTAATGATTGCACCTAGGGCAAGTGGGAGGATGTTGGAAATTGTGCCCTAAGGGCCAATCATTGTACTTTAAACATTATTATTTTAATGAAATTTCTCCATTTTGTTATCATATTATTTGCATGTTAACTGTGATAATTGTATCCTTGGATAATTCATAAAGATTGTCCTAAAATGTCCCTGGCCGGTTATCTCTGCGGGAGCAGAGATGAAACAAGATCAGTATGACTTTGATAAGATATGGAGATACGAATCAAAGTCTTAGGCTCTTGTAAGAGTACAAGGTGCTGGACCGACCCACTATGAGAAAGCTACATGGATCAAGTCATAAGCTTTTCTCATGTATAACCAAGTCACAATGCCCTTAGACCTGAGGTCATAATGGATTCTTACATGAGAGTTGCTAAG
This sequence comes from Inga oerstediana, assembly GCA_963210345.1. Taxonomy (NCBI): domain Eukaryota; kingdom Viridiplantae; phylum Streptophyta; class Magnoliopsida; order Fabales; family Fabaceae; genus Inga; species Inga oerstediana. Next base: position 21,733,022 of record OY723408.1, on the reverse strand, counting down.
CTTTGAACTAGTCAAAAGTCACTTTTCACCAGGTGATGATAAAGGCTACGATCGGGCTTGGTGGTTTTTCATGCAGAGAAATATGAATGATCAAGATGGAATTTGTCCCTCACATTAGTAGAGAGATATTACTGGGCCTCTCGATGAGTGAGTCTGAGAAATGTATGGCCATACTATGATAGAAAGGAGTTTCCATCTCTATTATTAGGCTACTCAGGAATTGAGAAAGTAATGGTCAGGAACAAGAGGATGACATTATCCATGCCTTATCCTTGATTGATATATCGTGTGATAAAAGGGACGTGACATGGTTGTATGATAGGTTGCATCATGATAACGATCCTCATATGAATTGGGTAGTCGTAATGTCTTGTTAGAGGCCACTTGCGACTTTTGGGTTAGTTATTAATAGTTAATTAATTTCAAAATTAATGATGATTAATTTTGAAATTTGAAAATAGCCCTCATAGGTTATAAACTTGATAGAGCCGATATATTGATATGCATATGGGAATTGAGAGCCAAAAAGGGAAACCCTAGGAGACATTAGAGGCGCTAGCACGCAGTCTCGGTTGGAGAGCATTCGTGTGGATACCGGTAGAGGGAGCGGACCTGACGTGTTTGCTCCTTGAGATCGTGAAAGCCCTGAATCATAAAAGGTATGAATCCTTCCAACTTGGTTTAAACGCCATTGATAGATCCTCGATTAGGATTGGTAAAATTTTAAAATTCTTCCGCTGTGCCTACTGATCCTAACAGTACGGGAGGAAGTGTTAGTCACCATTGTGATGGACAGAATTGTCTGAGAGGAAGTTGTATGGGCCAGATCTTGTTGATCAGACCTCAGAAAAGATCAAAATTATCAGAAAGAGGCTCCTTACATCACAGATATGATAGAAGAGCTATACAAATAAGAGGAGAAAACCTCTAGAGTTTAAAGTAGGGGATCATGTTTTCTTGACAGTATCTTTGGTTACAGGCATCGGGAGACCAATCAAGCAGAGGAAAATGAGTCCGAGGTATATTGGTCCATTTGAGATTCTGGCACAAATCAGACTTGTAACGTACCAAATTGCCCTACCTCCAAATTTGAGTTGACTCCATTATGTGTTTCATGTCTTTCAGCTCAAAAAGTACCAACCAGACCCTGAGCATATCATTGAGTATAAAGCGATTGAATTGCAAGATAACTTTTATAATGCAATAGAGCCAGAGTAAATCTTTGATCCAGAAGATCGACGACTCAGACATCGAAGGTTACCATTTGTGAAGGTGGTCTAGAAGGGATTGTCTCCAAGAGAAGCAACCTGGGAAGCAGAAGCAGACATAAAGAAGCGATCCCCTGAGTTTATGCCTCATGATGTGTAACAAATTTCGGGGATGAAATTTATTGAACGGGGAGAGAATTGTAATGTACCAAATTTTAATTAAGGGCTAATGACACTTATTGAGAATAGTTTGTGAATTAAAGTTTGAATTATTATGGGTTATGTGGCAATTTCAATTAATATGCCATAATCAGGGAAAAATTGAAGGAATGGAAACTATTGGATAATTAGTCAGTGATTAATGGGGGAATTAATTACTAACTAAGAAAAGAAATGAGAAGTGTAAGTAAATGGCTAATGGAGTGGTTAAAGCAACTAATTGGTTCCTTACTTTATGAGGATCAATGAGATTGGGACATGTGGCAAATGGAGATGTTGGTAGAGTGTTAGAGAAAGTCAAAATAGAGTATTTTGATCATAATTTCCTTCTCTCTTCCCCTTGAATTCGACTGAGTATGGGCATGGAATGAGAAGACCATCATTTCTCCTTCTTCTTTACATTTTCATCACTCTCATCTCTCTTATCTCTGTCCATTTTTTAGCACCATTGAAGGTGAAGAAAGGGAAAGTTTCTAAGGTAAAACTCTTGCATTTTGACCTCCTAAATGACCTCTAATGCAAAATCTCCCTTCTTTAATCATGTTCCTTATGTTGAGAGCTTCGATTCTATGGTTTTAGATTTGCCATTGGTGGTGATTTGAGCTCTCAACGAAATATAGTCATTGGAGAAGCAAAGAACTCCTTTGGGAAAGTTGAAGAGGTGAGTGAGTTGAACCTTTCTATATAGGTGTTTTGTCATTTGATTGAGGTTGGAATTTTTGGTAATTTAGCCCTATTTTTTTAAGATAAGGGTCATGGTGTGTTCGAGTTGTTATTGTCATGGATTTTATGCCGTGGAATGTAGTTTTGATAGATAGGATTGATTTGGAATTGAATTGTGAAAATTGAAGTTTTTAGAAAATTGCATTGTGTTGTTGCCTATGCTATGTCTTGTGAAAGTAATGTGAAATTGGTCATTTTGGTGTCTCTATTGGCATCCTTGTGAAATTTTGTGTTGGAATGCATTTTGGATTAGATTTGGAACCATTAGACACATAGGTTACAAAATTAGAAATTTTGGAAATTTGTTAAGTGTAAATTGCTATGTATGTAGTCAAGTTTGCATGGTAATTTGAAATAGCAAATGATTTAGAATGAGGTGAAACTTTCCAATTTTGTAGCTCACATTTCAAGCTTTCCATTGATATAAAGTTTTCTAATTTTGAGTCATGTGCTGAGAGTTATGGTTAGTTGAAAATAGCCTAGAATCAGGATAATTCTTAGCCGCGGCCAGCCCCTCTGTCCATTTCTTGGCTGCGGCCCAAAAGGTGGATGGCCGCTGCCCAAATGTTTCAGACCTGATTCTGGCCGTGACCCAAAACTTTTGGACTATATCTTGGTCGGGCCCAAGGGTGGGCTGGCCGTTGCCAACCCCTATTTTTCAGCGCTCCGAGATTTCAAAAAGTGGTTTTCAACCTAAAACCTTTAAACCTTTTAGGACTATTGTTAGAGCCTTTCATGGCTACTTAAAGGACTTTAATGATAATCAAATCTAAGAGATTTGAAGTCATTGAGTATTGGTATAAGTGATAACTTATCATCTTTAATTATGACTTTTGGATTTGATATTTGCCCGGAGTATTGAAGGCCTGTGCCTGATCAAGAACGGAAAGAACAAGGTAGTGACACTTTTATCCTATATCATATGTAATGCATTGCTTATTTGGTATTTATCATTGAATGAGCAAGGGGACGTGGCGTTAGCCCAGCCTTGAATTGGGGACATAGTGTGAGCCCGGCCTTGAATGTTGTTGAGGGGACATAGCATGAGCCCGGCCTTAAATAGGAGACGTGGCGTGAGCCCGGCCTTAAATATTGTTGAGGGGATATTGCGGTTAGCCCGGCCTTGAATTTTGATATGCTGCATTTTGATATATGCTTAGTTGCTATGTTTAATTATGCATCATATACGTAAAATGTTGCTACTGGGATTCTTTTGAATCTCACTCTTTCCAATTAACAATTTCAGCCAGGACAAGTGGATCTCAAGACAAGCAAGTGAGCAAGGATGACTAGCTTTGCTGGTGGTAGTCTTAGTTCTTTTTGGTTTTTGGTTATCATATGGACAAATGTATATATATTTTGTGGACAATAGAATATTATAGTTGTGTAATCCCCGGTATAGGAAACTGATATGGGCATTGATGCCCTGTATAACTCTTGGATTAATAATATTATCCCTGGTGAATGTCGGGAATTTTGTTTGTACTCTGATATTGTATATGACAAACCAAACATGCCATTTGTTTTACTTTAAAATGAAGGGAGATCATATTGGACAAGTTTTTGTAAAAAGTTTTAATTTCTCTTGATCTCTTATTCAGCTATAAAACGAGTTTAAACACTAATCATGGCCTTGATGAGGATGGGGGTTACATTTATGGTATCAAAGCAGTTTTCCTTGCATAAGTAGATTTTGGTAGGATAGCGTCCTTAGTTATTTGGTTTAGTATTGTTAAGTGATTGATAATTGTTGGTAGTATACATATGAGTATTCCTATTGTTGTTGGTATATAAGAGTTTAAGGAATATGTGTATACTTTATTGTGATTTCTGACTCGGTAAACCATTTGTAGAGATTGAAGAGAAACAATGGCTCCCATTAGAGTAAGAAGACCTAACCTAGAGGTAGAAGAGCTCAATAACAATCCACCTGACCCTATATAAGAGATGATAGGTCTGATCCAAGAGAAAAGAGATATGATTGCTGAGCTGAGAGAAGATCTCAGGGAATAAAGGGCCAAGCATAAGAAGGAAAAGGTCCAGTCTACATGTGAAGAGACCCTAGACGAGACCCGACATGAAGACACAGCTAAGGGGTCTAATTGGTCTTGAGAGACCCCATCTTGCATGGTACCTAATCAGGAGTCATAAGGGGTACCGATCCGAGAGGGTAAAGATCTACAGTTCTAGGTTTTTAAATTCTACAAGCATATGCCTCCTATATTCAGAGGAAGATTTAACCCTCAAGCCGTGGAGGATTGGATAATGAGGTTGGAGAAGATCTTTGAGATGTTTGAGTGCACATCTGAATTGAAAGCAAAATTGGCTATCTACATGCTAGAAGGGGACGCGGACCGATGGTAGAGAAACATTACTATGACTATACAAGCCCAGAATGTGCTAGTGACTTGGGAGTTGTTCCAGGAGCAGTTCAATGACAAGTACTTCCCAAAGTCTGTGAGAATTGAGAAGGAGTTAGAATTTCTGGCTATTAAGCAAGGAGACAACGAGACATTTGACAACTACCTATCTCAATTCATCCGTCTAGGCTAATACTCCTCCTACCTCTAGTTGATGGATGATGAGGAATGGAGTTTCGACATGTTAATTTATGGGTTGAGACGAGAGTTGAAGAAGAGGTTGGCCACCAAACAATTCACTAAGTTCAACAAAGCGGTTGAGGAGTACCGCATCACTGAGAACAACCTGAAAGACATTAACCCATGTAAAAGTGGAGGTAATGGTGGACCTAGTAAGGGAAGCTCCTCCTAGAAACGCAAGAGCCAAGTATTCTCATCTAAGGGCGGCGATAAGAAGCCATACCAATCTGGGGATCGTGAAAACCAAAGGCGCTCAGGGCAGTGGATATGTCCTCGTTACAATAAAGCATACTCTGGTAAGAATTGTGATGGGAAAGTAGTGTGCTTCACTTGCAAACGACCAGGGCATTTTACCAGAGATTGCCAGGGGTGACCGGTAGATTCAAGGCCCAGGAATCAAGGGAGAGTATTCTCTATGACTCATAAGGAAGTAAGGAAATCTCCCGACTTGATTCAAGTTAATATTCTTCTAAATGGTAGTTTAGTACAAACTCTGTTTGATTCGAGTGCTACTCATTCGTTCATAGCTTATGGCCGTGTAAAGCGCCTAAGATTACATGTCCATAAACTGCTATTTAACCTTATTGTGTCAACACTAATGGGTGCTAAGTCTGTGACTATGGAAGCTTGTTTGAATAGTGTTATAATCGTTGTAGAGTTTGAGTCTACCATTGATTTGATTTGTCGGCCACTTCATCAACTAGAAGTTATTCTGGGTATTGATTGGTTGACGGCAAACAATGTCATGTTGGATTGTGAGAATAGGAAAATAGTTTATCCTACTCCACAGAGGGATATTAATGTATACAGCAGTTTAAATTTCCTCTCGATGGCTAAGGTTGAGTAATGTTGGAAAAAGGGATGCCAAGGGTATATGTTGTTCTTTTATGTTCAGGGAGTAACTGAGGAAACTCTAGAGAGTTCACCTATAGTGAGAGAATTCCCTAAGGTGTTTCCGGACAATCTGAGCGGATTGCCTCTGAAAAGGGAAGTGGAATTTCCAATTGAGATAATGCCAGGAGTTAGGTCCATATCTAAAGCCCCATATAGAATGGCCCCTAATAAGATGGCGGAATTAAAGAAACAAATTGAAGATTTGCTTGAGAAAGGGTTCATCCGACCTAGTGTGTTGCCACGGGGAGCTCCAGTATTGTTTGTGAGAAAGAAAGATGGGAGCTTAAGGCTTTGTATAGATTATAGAGAACGTAACAAATAAATTGTTAAGAACAAGTATCCACCTCTGAGAATTGATGACCTGTTAGATCAATTTTCCGGTTCGTGTGTATTCTCTAAGATTGAACTAAGGTTTGGATACCATCAGTTACATGTGAACGTAGCGGATATTCTGAAGACTGCTTTTAGAATGAGGTATGGGTATTATGAGTTCCTTGTAATTCCCATTGGTTTGACTAATGCACTAGTGGTATTCATGGATTATATGAATCGCATCTTCGGACAGTATCTTGATTAGTGTGTGGTAGTGTTTATCGATGACATCTTGATTTACTCTAAGAGTAATAAAGAGAAAGAACGACATTTTAGAATTGTATTAAGAATCTTGCGAGAAATGCAATTCTATGCCAAGCTGAGCAAGTGTGAGTTTTGGCTTATGGAAGTGAATTTCTTGGCCATGTTATCTCACTTGAAGGGGTCTCAGTAGATCCCAGTAAGGTACAAGCCATACTTGACTGGAAGAGGCCAGAAACTGTTTCTGAGATTCACAGTTTTCTGGGTCTTGCTGATTACTATCGAAGGTTCATTCAGAACTTTTCTCGAATTATATTGCTGATGACTAAGCTCACGAGGAAGGATCAACTATTTTTGTGGGATGATTGTTGTGAACAGAGTTTCACGGAGTTGAAGGAGAGATTGACTACGGAACCAGAATTGATTATACCTGATCCCAGTTAGGCTTACGTCATGTACAATAATTTGAGTATGCAGGGGTTAGGGTGTGTCCTGATATAGCAGGGACATGTGGCGGCCTATACCTCTCGACAGCTCAAACCGCATGAGATGAAATACCCCACTCATGATCTGGAGCTTACGGCAATAGTATTTGTATTGAAAATTTGGCGTCACTACCTATATGGTGTGACAGTGGAATTGTACTGCGACCACAAGAGTCTCTAATACTTGTATGATCAGAAAGAATTGAATATGAGATAGCGTCGGTGGATGGAGTTGCTAAAGGATTATACCTTGGAAATTAAATATCATCCAGGTAAGGCTAATGTCGTCGCAGATGCTCTTAGTCAGTACCATAAGAGAATCTATGTTCCACTGAAGATGGACTTGAGAAAGAGGATTCTAGATGAGGCCCATAAAAGTCACTATACTCTTCACCTGGCCAGGGTTGAAGAGTGATGTGAGCAAGTATGTGGTACAGAGTCTTACCTGTCAAAAGGTGAAGATTGAACACCAGAGACCGCCAGGGTTGCTTCAAAGTTTAGAAATTCTAGAATGGAAGTGGGAGAGTGTACCCATGGATCTAGTGGTGGGTCTACCCAGGATTAGGAACTATGATGCGATCTGGGTGATTATTGACTAACTCACAAAGTCAGCGTACTTCATATAGATTAATGCTAGCTATTTTCTGAATAGGTTGGCTGAAATCTACATCAAAGAAATAGTGAGACTCCATGGTACACCGAAGAACATCATCTCTGATAGAGATCCTCAGTTTACTTCAAGATTTTGGAGGGCTCTGTATGAAGCTATGGGTACAGAGTTGAGGTTTAGTATAGCTTACCATCCTCAGATTGACGGACAGTCAGAAAGGACCATTCAAATGCTAGAAGATATGTTGAGAGCATGTGTCCTAGACTTTAAAGGAAATTGGGACTAATTTCTTCCACTAGCCAAATTTGTCTACAACAACAGTTATCATGCTAAGATTCAGATGGCTCCATATGAGGCATTATATAGGAGGAAATGTCAGTCACTATTGTCCTGGACAGAATTGTCTGAGAGGAAGTTGTATGGGCCGGATCTTATTAATCAGACCTCAGAGAAGATCAGAATTATCAAAAAGAGGCTCCTTGTAGCACATAATCAATAGAAGAGCTATGCTGATAAAAGGATAAGACCTCTGGAGTTTGAAGTAGGGGATCATGTTTTCTTGAGAGTATCTCTGGTCACAGGCATCGGGAGAGAAATCAAGCAGAGGAAACTGAGTCCAAGGTACATTGGTCCATTTAAGATTCTGGCATGAATCAGACCTATAGCGTACCGAATAGCCTTACGCCTAAATTTAAGTCAACTCCATAATGTGTTTCGTGTCTCGTACCTAAAAAATTACCAACCAGACCCTGATCATATCATTGAGTATGAAGAGATTGAATTGTAAGATAACTTCACTTATATGATAGAGTAAGAGGGAATCATTGATCTAGAAGAGCGATGGCTCAGACATCGAAGGTTACCATTTGTAAAGGTGTCTGGAAGGGAATGTCTCCAAGAGAAGCAACCTGGGAAGCAAAAGCTAACATAAAGAAGCGATTCCCTGAGTTTATGCCTCATGATGCGTAACAAATTTCCAGGATGAAATTTATTGAATAGGGAGAGAATTGTAACACCACAAATTTTAATTAAGGGCTAATGATACTTATTGAGAATATTTTGTGAATTAAAGTTTGAATTATTATGGGTTATGTGGCAATTTCAATTAATATGCCATAATCAGGGAAAAATTGAAGGAATGGAAACTATTAGATAATTAGTCAGTGATTAATAAGGGACTTAATTACTAAGAGAAGAAATGAGAAGTATAACTAAATGGCTAAAAGAGCGGTTAAAGTAACTAATTGGTTACTTACTTTATGAGCATAAATGAGATTGGGACATGTGGAAAATGGAGATGATGGTAGTGTTAGAGAAAGTCAAAATTAAGTATTTTAATCATATTTTCCTTCTCTCTTCCCCTTGAATTCGGCTGAGCATGGGTGAGGCATGAGAAGACCATCATTTATCCTTCTTCTTCATACTTTCATCACTCTCATCTCTATCCATTTTCGAGCAGCCATTGAAGGTGAAGAAAGAGAAAGTTTCTAAGGTAAAACTCTTACATTTTGACCTTCTAAATGACCTCTAATGCAAAATATCCCTTCTTCAATCTTGTTCCTTGTGTTGAGAGCTTCGATTCTATGGTTTTAGATTTGCCATTGGTGGTGATTTGAGCTCTCAACACAATCTAGTCATTAGAGAAGCAAGGAATTCCTTTGGGAAAGTTGAAGAGGTGAGTCAGTTGAACCTTTCTATATAGGTATTGTGTCATTTGATTGAGGTTGGAATTTCTAGGAATTTAGCCTTATTTTTCAAAAGTGAGGGTCATGGTGTGTTCGAGTTGTTATTGTCAAGGATTTGATACCTTGGAATGTAGTTTGGATAGATAGGATTGATTTGGAATTGAATTGTGAAAATTGAAGCTTTTGGAAAATTGCATTGTGTTGTTGCCCATGCTATATCTTGTGAAAGCAATTTGAAATTGGTTAGTTTGGTGTCTCCATTGTCATCCTTGTGAAATTTTGTGTGGGAGTACGCTTTGGATTGGATTTTGGAACCATTAGAGACATAGGTTACAAAATTGGAAATTCTGGAAATTTGTTATGTGTAAATTGCTATGCAAGTGGTCAACTTTGCATGGTAATTTGAAATTGCAAATGATTTTAGAATGAGGTAAAACTTTCCAGTTTTGTAGTTCACATTTCAAGCTTTCCATTGATATAAAGTTTGGTCAATTCTGAGTTATGTGCTAAGAGTTATGGTCAGTTGAAACTAGCCAAGAATCAGGACAATTCTTGGCCGCGGCCCATAACCTTCTGTCCATTTCTTGGCCACAGCCCAAAAGGTTGCTAACTGCAGCCTAAATGTTTCAAACCTGATTCTTGCCATAGCTCAAGGTGGCTAGCCACAACCCAAAACTTTTGGACCATATCTTGGCCGCAGCCAACCTCTGTTTTTTAGCACTCCGAGATTTTGAAAATTTGTTTTCAACCTAGAACCTCCCAACCCTTTAGGGCTATTGTTAGAGCCTTTCATAACTACTTAAGGAACTTTAATGATAGTCAAATCTAAGTGTTTTGAAGTCATTGAGTATTGGGATAAGCGATAACTTATTGTCCTTAATTATGACTTTATGAATTGATATTTGCCCAGAGAGTTAAAGGCCTGTGCCTGATCAAGAACTGAAAGAACAAGGTAGTGACATTTTTTCTTATATCATGTGTGTTAGATTCCTTGTTTTGATGATATCAAAAGATTGTCGTGAGATATGGTAAGAATATAATGTTTTGCAAGTTTAAACAATAGTTGAAACTATTACCAAAGTATTACCAAATACATATCACTAAGTTCATAGGTTATTGCTGCTATTTTAAGTGATGCACTCGAGTGATAGACCTAGCACTTGAGCATCAAGCACTTTTGCATTTGAGCACATGTAAGTGTTGGACAAAAAGTGTTTGATAGAGAGTAATGACAGAGACAGGATATCATCATCTCACTCGAGCATAAAATCTCTACTCGAGTGATAATCTCAAGTGCACCCGAGTCCTTGCAAGTATGGCAGAGGAAGTGTTTACCCGAGAGCAAGGTAAACTCAAAATGTAAACTGGACTCGAGTCCAAGCGAGTAAGGGACAGGAAGTGCTTACCCGAGAGTCACCAAGTACATGGAAGAGAAAGTATGCTCGAGTGGAGATACTGCACCCGAGTGATACCTCAGCACCTTGGAGTGTGGAATCCAACTCTCTCCATTATGATGCAAGTGCTGAAGCAAAAGAGTATCTTTTACAAGAATATGTTGTTCACTCTAGTGATAGTAAGTATGCTCAAGTGAGGGCCCACATCACCTGCAAGTGCAAAATCATATTCTTGATAAAATGGGATGCAAGTGTTATCTAGAGACGTGGGCTCATAGTGTAAAATATAGGTGCACTCGAGTGAGGTCCCACATCACTCGCAAGTGTGAAAATGCACTCTCACAAAATCATGTGGAAGTGCAATGCAAAAGCTGAAGCAGAAGTGCATATATGAATATTCACTCGAGTGAGGCCTAGTACACTCGAGTGATCCTCTATCAGAAGCCAAAACGGCACTAATTCACAGCGCTAAATCCGAATATGGTTTAATATTATTTAATCACTTTATTTCCACTTTTATTATTATTTAACATCATTTAACATATATTACAAGTGTGAGACAGGTGGTTGATCGTTTGAATTAGAAAAGCATAGAGGAAGTCAAACAACGACAGACAAAATCATTACTACCAACCAAGCATGTACCTACCACATTCAAAGATTTCAAACGTATGCATGTTGTTCCACAGTAAAATGCTCCGCTCCGCAATGATTATTATTCAATGGGCAAAATCATCTGGCTATAAATACAGAGCTTCAGAGACCATCAAGAATAACAAAGAGCAAGAATTCCGACAATTAAATTCACGAGTCTCTGTTATTCATATTTTCTCTGTATTCTTATTATACTTCAATGTTTATCATATTTGCTCTATAAGAAAGTTTGTATACACTTCATATTCTATTTTCATTTGATCTCAAGGTACTAGGACCTTGAGAGGGTAGATACCCTTATAAGAGAAGCAGTTGAGAAAATTCCTAGTAGGACTTTATACTCATAGGACTTACAAGATACAAGTAGTAGAGAACGTTGCTGCTCGTGAGACTTATAGTGGTGAAAGCAGGAGAGAACGTTGCTGCTTAAAAGACTTGTATACGTAAGAAAGAGAGAAAGGTCATAGGTTTTCTTTTTTGCATGTAAGACTTGTCCTAAGGGGGAGAGAAATTTCTAGGTGTTAGAATATTTCTGGTAGTAGTCCATTCAAGGACGATTGTTGTCTTGCGGCGTTCTGAGAGCCTATTGAATCTTGGAAGTATAGTAAAAATCTTAGTAGGTCTTGATCTCTGAGGACTGGACGTAGGCCCGGGTTTTGGGCTGAACCAGTATAACTCTCTGTGTGCTAATCTTCTCAATTTTACTCTATTTTATAGTTAAAGTCATATCACTGCATCAACCAAAAAATTTATCACGTCACCCAATTCACCCCCTCGTAGGTGAAGCTTTCCTCTTTCATTTGGTATCAGAGCGAGGTCTTCTCTGAAGAGCCTAACAGCATGAGAAGGATCCAGTAAATGGCAATAATGGGTGAGAACATCCTTCCAGACGGAGCTTCTATCACTAGACCTCATGGCTTTGTTGGAGAACATTTTTTGTTCAGGAAAGCTAATTACAGAGTATGATCTATTTTGTATGAAACCTGGAGAAAGAATCTTAGAATTTGAACTCAGATGTACTCATCTTGTTAATCAACTATCTGCACTTGGGAAATCATTTGACCAAAATTCCCAGGTAAGAAAGATCTTTAACATTCTTACGAAAGAATAGGAAACAAAGGTAACAGCTATCGAAGAAGCTAAAGGAGAGTCAATGAGATCCTTAGCTACTCTCTTTGGTAGTCTTTCTGAATATGAAGGAAAGTTGAGGTTTAAGAAGGAACTAGAAGAATTTAATGATTAAAAGAAAAGAGGAGTTGCACTTAAAGCTATCAAGGAAGAAGAGTCTTTCGAAAACAAAGATGTCCTTGAAGATAATGATGATATGGGAATGATCGTGAGAAAATTCAAGAAAGTTCTATAGAAGAGGCCAAAGGAATTTCAAGAATATCAAGGTGGACCAAGCAAGAAAGAAAACAAGGAGCAACAGATAATATGCTATGAATGTGGGAAGTCTGGACACATCAAATCCGAATGCTTCAAAAACAAAAACAAGAAGAAGCTGAAGAAGAAAGTATACATCTCATCTATATGGGGTGATAGCTCGTCAGATGAAGAAAGCGACAACGACGAAGTTGCAAATCTATGCTTGGTAGCCAAAGAAGAAGAATCGGATTCTGAGGTAAGTGATTATGAACCTACTTATGATGAGTTATTATCTAAATATAATGCATTGCATACTGAATTTATCAAGGTAGCTAAAGAAATTGTTAGTTATAAGAAGAAAGTAAAAGAATTAGAAAATACTGTCATATCATCATGTGCATTATGTGAAGAAAAAGATAAGAAAATAAGTGATCTAACAAAAACTGTGAAAAAATTACTAAAGGAAGTGATACTCTTAAAGTTATTCTAAAATCTCATAGAGTTTCCTTTGATAAATCTGGAATTGGATATAAGTCCGATCAGGATAAAAACAGAGGAAATAAAAAAAATGGCAATAGAACTTATCTCAAATATTTTAAGAATTCTGTGCATACATCAAATTAATTTGCATCATGTAGTTATTATAATAGGAAAGGACATTATACTTCATCATGTTATTTTAGAAAAGGATAGGTTATTGGTACATATAAATGAGTTCCAAAAGGGACACATGTACCAAAAGTAATGCATACTAACAACAAAGGACCCAAGAAAGTGTGGGTACCTAAAACTTGATCACCTTACTCTAGGTATATCTCAAAGCATCATGAGCAAACAAGTGGTACATTGATAGTGGATGCTCGAGACACATGAATGGTGACAGAAATAAGTTCACCATGCTAGAAACCAGAGGAGGAAAGGTAACTTTTGGAGATAACCAATCTGGATGTATTACTGGAATTGGTGAAGTGGGAAAACTCGATGGTGTTCAAATCAATTATGTATATTGTTAGATCTCATGTTTTGATGATAACAAAAGAATGGTTTGAAAAGGAAATGTTTAATAATCAAGTTTGAACTAAGTAATGACAGGAATAAGCTTACTTGAAGTAAGCATGGAAGTAATGAAGATTGGACAAGAGAAAATACTGAGGAACTTGATCAGTAGCAAATCTTCTCAGGCATTACTCGAGGCGCTACTCGAGTAATGAGACAAAACTTGAAGTAACAGAGCAAAACTTCCAGTTACCTGCCACCATTACTCGAGGCGCTACTCGAGTAACCAGGTAAAATTTCAAGGTTGCTCTCGGCCTGCTAATGTTACTCGAGGAGCTACTCGAGTAACCATGTGAAAACTTCCAGTTGCTTTCAAGTTAGCATAATGTTACTCGAGGAGCTACTCGAGTAACCATAAGTACCTCTCGGCAGTTTGTACCACTGCTAATGTTACTCGAGGAGCTACTCGAATAACCAGATCAGAAACTTCCAGTCAGACTTCAAGTTTTCCATGATACTCGAGGAGCTACTCGAGTAACCGTGTATTTGAAAATGTGTAACTCTCGGCACTTTGTACCACTGCCAATGTTACTCGAGGAGGTACTCGAGTAACAGCCTGAGGTAAGTTAAAACTTGAGGTTGGTATCCGATTAACTTGAATTGTTTATTTCATCTTCCTCGAGTGCTTACCCGAGTATTCAAGTTTCTAATGTTTTATCTTAAGTGGATTCCTCGAGTATGTACCCCAGTAAGCACAAATATTTTCAAAGGAAACTTCAAGTCATGACCAGGGTAAGCTATGTTCAACTGTCTCAGTTACTCGAGGTGCTACCCGAGTAACTTATGCAAGATTGAGTGCATTACTCGAGGAGCTACTCGAGTAATGAGGTAAGTGCTCTCGGCATTTTGATCCTGCCAACATTATTGGAGTAGAGCATCGAGTAATCAAAAGTTTTTCAAAGGATTACTCGAGGTGTTACCCGAGTAAATAACTATTCCAAAGGTTTGAAATTTAGTTTACTCCATGCACTACCCGAGTAATCTTATACTTGTTCATTAACTTGCAGTTGATAAATGATTTCCCGATGTTACTCGAGGAGCTACTCGAGTAAACTTCAAGGGTTACTCGAGGAGCTACTCGAGTAAGCATACCCAGAAATTTAGAAATCATTCCAACGTTCATTGATTTGTTTCCTATATGATTAACCTTTCATTGTATTAGTATTCTTAGTCTATTTACAGATAAACAATGAAGGAATCACTTCAAGAGATGAAAGTCAAATCAAACGTTCAAATGCCAACCACCGCCAACGGATATTTTTCAAAAACTTGAAAAGTCAACAGTGGCTGCGCACTCACCAACGGACAAAAGGAAAACGTTCCAACGGTCATGTTCATCATATCTATATATATGGGAACCTTCAAACGGAGAAGGACAACCAAGCATCCACACAAACGATTCATTAAGTTCATTGCTCTGTTTTCACGTTGAAATTGTATTCATATGCTTCAGTGATTATTATTTACTCTTTGTGAGAGATATTTCATTCAAACTCAATATTTGTTATTGAGATAACTTAAGGTTGTGGAACCTTGAGTTGGGATTGGATTACAACCTGTAAGGGGGAGCGAGTGTCCAGGTGTGAAGGAACTTGCTTGTACTGTGGTGCCAAGAACCCACTGAATCTTGGAAGTTTTAGTGAAACTCTCAGAGAAGCTCTGAGGACTGGACGTAGGTCAAAGTGGTTGTGACCGAACCAGTATAACTCCCGGTGTACACTTCGGTGATATTTCTCCTTACTCATTACTGTTTTAATTCTTTTGTCAAAGTTTTATATTTTCGAAAGAAATTTCAGTATCACCCAATTCACCCCCCCTCTTGGGTGAAACGCTTGATCTTACATTTGGTATCAGAGCATAGGTCTTCTTGTTAAGGTATAACAACCTAAGAAGGATCCAATGGCAAGCATGGGTGAAGGAATTCTTCCCGACGGAGCATCCATCACTAGACCTCCCGGTTTCAATGGAGAACACTTTTCTTTCTGGAAAGCTAAATTCAGAGTGTTCGTGATGGCTAATGAATATGGGCTATGGGATGTAATCGAGAGTGGAAACTATCAACCTACAAAGACTGTAGATTCTCAGAAAATTCCAAAGACGCCAGCGGAATATGATGAGAATGACAAGAAACTTATCACTCTCAATAGCAAGGCAATTCTGATGTTACAAAGCTCCTTGAGTCAAAATGAATACTTCAGAATCTGCACACTCCCAACAGCAAAGGAAATGTGGGAAGCTCTGGAAATAGCTCATGAAGGAACTTCGGGAATAAAGGAGAATCGAATCAACACCTTGATCACAGAATTCGATCTACTTCGAATGAAATCAGGTGAGTCAATTTCTGAATTCGAACTTAGGTATACTCATCTTGTTAATCAACTTGCAGCACTTGGAAAAGTATATGATCAAAATATCCAAGTACGAAAGATTTTGAATATTCTTTCTAAAGAGTGGGAGGCCAAAGTCACTGCGATAGAAGAGGCAAAAGGAGAATCAATGAGATCAGTTGCTTCTCTATTTGGAAGCCTTTCTGAATATGAAAGCAAGTTAAAGTTCAAACGGGAACTAGACGACATCAGTGACAAAAGAAAGAAAGGTCTAGCTCTAAAAGCAAAAGAAGAAAATCAAGATGAAGTTGAGGAGTTTGATGATGATGAAATGGGCTTAATCATAAAACGATTCAGAAAGTTCTACAAGAAAGGTCAAGGCTACAAACACTTTCAAAAAGGAGGAACTAGCAACAAAGACCATATCATTTGTTATGAATGTGGTAAACCAGGACATATCAAATCAGAATGTCCAGAGCTCAATCAAAAGAGCAAAGAAAAGAGAAAAGGCAAATTCTTTAACAAAAAGAAGGCCTTTGTATCTGCTATATGGGGAGATAGTTCCTCAGACGAAGAAAGTGATGAGGAAGAAGTAGCCAACATATGTCTTGTTGCTCAAGAAGAGACAGAAGAAGAGGTAAATGATTCTGACCCTACCTATGATGAATTATTATCTGAATATAATGCTTTACATTCTGAATTCATCAAAGTAGTTAAAGAACTAATTGTTTTCAAAAAGAAAAACAAAGCTCTTGAAATTGAACTTAAAGAAAGTTCAGAAAAGAATTGTGAAAATTGTTCTTCTTTGAAAGAGAAAAACAATGATCTCACAAAAACTCTTGAAAAGTTTACCAAAGGAAGTGAGATGCTAAGTGTGATTTTAAAAGAACAACGATTTGTAAATGACCGATCTGGTATTGGATATGATCCAAAATCAGATAAAAGGAAAGGTAGAAAGAAAGCAGGAGGTAAGTCATATTTGAATTATTTCCAGCATTCTGTACATATATCAAATCCTTTTGCATTTTGTAATTACTGTAATAGAAAAGGTCATTATACCTCCTCATGCATTCATAAAAAGAAAGGAAACATAGGAACCTACAAATGGGTACCTAAAGGCACATATATTCAGAAAATCATTTATACTAACCCAAAAGGACCCAAAAAGAAATGGGTACCTAAAACTTAGTCATTTGATTGCAGGTATGTCTTAAAGCATCCAAAAATAACAAATGGTTCATAGACAGTGGATGCTCTAGACATATGACCGGAGATTTCGAAAGTTTTACCACATTACAACCTAAGGAAGGTGGAAAGGTAAAATTTGGAGGAAATCAATCCGGAAAAATAGGAGGAATTGGTGAAATCAAAAATGACAAAGGCATACAAATCAAAGATGTATATTACGTTGAAGGCTTGTGTCATAATTTGCTGAGCGTAAGTCAAAGTGCAGATAAAGACAACTGGATAATATTTGATTCAGAGGAATGTCTAATTATCAACAAGAATGACTTACAGCTTGATAAGAAAAATATCAAGGCTAAGCTCAGAGCAAAAAGGGAAGGTAACTGCTATACTCTAGATTTTAGTAGAAATGAATCTGAAAATTGTTTTCTGAGTAATACCGATGAAAGTTGGTTATGGCATAAGAGATTGGCTCATGTCAATATGCATCAACTAGGTAAACTACTCAAAAAGGATTTAGTTCTTGGATTACCCAAAGTAAATTTCAAAAACGATTTGATTTGTGACGCATGTCAAAAGGGTAAACAAACTAAATCATCTTTCAAATTGAAAAATGAGATCTCAACAAATAGACCATTACAATTATTGCATATGGATTTAGTTGGTCCAGCAAGAGTAAAGAGTCTTGGTGGCAACTTGTATTCATTGGTCATTGTTGATGATTTTTCTAGATTTACATGGGTTATTTTTCTATCATCAAAAGATGAAACCTTTGAAGAATTTATTGTTTTTGCCAAGAAAGTGCAAAATGAGAAAGGTATGTCTATTGCAGGTATTAGGACTGATCATGGTGGAGAATTTGAGAATCAAGCCTTTGAAGAATATTGTGATACTAATGGCATTGATCACAACTTCTCTGCTCCAAGGACGCCTCAACAAAATGGAGTTGTGGAACGCAAGAATAGAGTACTTACTGAAATGGCTAGAACAATGTTAAATGAAAAGAACATGTCTCAAGTTTTCTGGGCTGATGCTATGAGTACAGCATGCTATATTTCAAATAGAGCCTACATCAGAACGAAACTTGGAAAGACACCATATGAGCTATACAAAGGAAGGAAGCCAAACATTGGTCATCTACACATTTTCGGTTGTAAGTGTTTCATTCATAATAATGGTAAAGATAACTTAGGAAAATTTGATTCTAAAACTGATGAAGGAATTTTCCTAGGATATTCTAACCGAAGTAAAGCATATAGAATTTTCAATAAAAGAACTTGTGTTGTTGAAGAATCAATTCATGTTGTATTTGATGAATTTGAAACCTCTGACAAAACCATTGATGAAGAACAGGAAGTTGTTTTAAATCAAGAAAATGGTCAATCTATCTCTAAGTCTCTTATTCCAGAGGTTGATGAAACTAAGGATGAAGAGCAATCCCTAGGTCAACCTAAAGCTTGGAAATACAATAGAAGTCATCCCTTAGATCAAGTCATAGGAGATGTGAATGAAGGGATCAAAACCAGAAATAGAGTTTTCAATGAAGTAAGTTTTTCTGCATTTATTTCTGAGATTGAACCTTCTAACATTGTTGAAGCCCTATCAGACAATGATTGGGTCATAGCAATGCAAGAAGAATTAAATCAATTTGAAAGGAATCAAGTCTGGGATTTGGTGCCCCGACCCAAAGATCATACGATCATTGGTACTAAATGGGTATTCAAAAACAAACTTGATGAATCTGCAATTATTGTCAGAAACAAGGCAAGATTGGTGGCCAAAGGCTATAATCAGGAAGAAGGAATTGATTATGAGGAAACGTATGCTTCAGTGGCTAGATTGGAAGCTATAAGTGTACTCTTAGCCTTTGCATGCATCAAAGGATTCAAACTCTATCAAATGGATGTTAAGAGTGCCTTTCTAAATGGTTACATCATGGAAGAAGTGTATGTAGAACAACCTCCTGGTTTTGAAGATGTCACTAAACCGGACCATGTTTTCAAACTTAAAAAGGCTTTGTATGGTTTAAAACAAGCTCCTAGAGCCTGGTATGAAAGGCTTAGTAAGTTTCTTATCGATCAAGGTTTTGTACGAGGAAAAGTTGATACAACATTATTCATAAATCGAAAACATGATGATATTTTAATTGTTCAAATATATGTTGATGATATTGTTTTTGGTGCTACTAATGAATCTCTGTGTAAGGAATTTTCTGAGATAATGCAGGGTGAGTTTGAGATGTCAATGATGGGAGAATTGAATTTCTTTCTTGGTTTGCAAATCAAACAAAGAAAGAATGGAATATTCATATCTCAAACAAAGTATTTAAAAGAGCTATTGAAGAAGTATGGAATGGATGAAGCAAATGGCTCAGACACACCTATGAGCTCAACAACGTTACTTGATGCTGATGTCAAAGGGAAAGACTACAATATCACAAAATATAGAGGAATGATTGGATCATTACTCTATCTCACGGCAAGCAGACCAGACATTCAATTTAGTGTCGGCATATGTGCAAGATATCAATCGGCGCCAAAGGAATCACATGCTGAAACGGTCAAACGAATCTTTAGATACCTTGCTGACACACCAGAATTGGGTCTGTGGTATCCCAAAGGAAGAAGTGAATATTTAATTGCTTATTCAGATTCTGATCATGGAGGATACAAGACAGACAGAAAGAGCACCAGTGGACAAGGACAATTCCTTGGAGGATCTCTTGTCTCGTGGTTCAGCAAGAAACAAAATACAGTGTCTCTTTCGTCAACGGAAGCCGAATATGTTGCAGTCTCAAGTTGTTGTGCACAAGTGATATGGTTAAAACAGCAATTACAAGACCTTGGTATTTATCTCAAAGAGATACCAATCTATTGTGACAACACTAGTACGATAAGCTTGGCAAAGAATCCAGTTCAACACTCTAGAACCAAGCATATCGATGTCAGACATCACTTCATCAGAGATCATGTCCAAAAGAAAGATGTGAAAGTGATATTCATTCCTACTCATCTTCAATTAGCCGATATCTTCACAAAACCCCTTGCAAAAGATCAATTTCTATACATTAGAAGAGAATTGGGAATGGTAAATCCCAATGAATTATAAGTAATTTCAGCATTTCATAATATTAGATGAAGTCATTTAATAATGTTTTGATAATTACTAACTTAAGCATCGGAGTATATAGAAATTTGTTTTGCAGGAAGAAAGAAACTCTGTTTTGAGAAACAAAAACAGAGGTGATCAGAGGACACCATTACTGGAGTACCAACTTGAAGTAATGGGTGACAGAAAAGATTTACCCGAGGAGTAACTTGAGGTAAAGTGGCAGTTTACTCGAGTATGTACTCGAGTAATGGCCCCCAAAACTTGAAGTAATGGATCAAGTAACTTGATATTTAAATCTAACGGTTCAGTTTTGAGGAAATGAAAGGTCAGAAGTTCAAAAGACAGGTTACCCGAGGCGAGCCTCGAGTAAACTTGAAGCTTACTCGAGGAAGGCCTCGAGTAAAGTCGGAGTCCAGATTCTCAAATTGATAAAGAATGATGCAAATCTGATCAACATGAGTTATAAATGATCGAGGGAACATCTATGGATAATTACTATATTATTCATACAAGGTACGCAATTTAAATGAATTATTTTGAATTTTTCCTGTATGAACACCCGAGGAAGGCCTCGAGTAACGTTGAATGTTACTCGAGTAAGGCCTCGAGTAAAGTCGGGATTTAGGTCTTTATCTTCCGCAAACTTGGTCATTTCCACAAAATCTCCTCGAGTAAATCACTATACACCCTTTCAAAAACTTTTCCCAATCGATTCCTTGCCCCATTTCCGTCAAAACCCAACTAGTTTCAAGATCAAAAACTTCCTATTTTGTTCAAAATCCCTCTGACCTAAACTAGCGACAGTGATCTCTGTTTCTGAGATTTCTGATTCTCTTTGATTCAAAATGGTTAGAACCAAGAATCTCAACTTCACTGATTCTGATTCTGAGCAAAATCCTAATCTTCTTTCTCCTCCTCCAACAAAAAGAAGAAAGTTGATTCCTAGACCAAAAGCAAAAACCCCTCTCAAACCTCAACCTCAACCAAAAGCCAAAGGTGTGGTTATCAAAGAACCCATTGTGACTAGGGCTCAATCTAAAAAGAGCACATCTACCGGAAGGAGTAAAGGTGTCAAAACTCCTTCACCTTCTCACTCAGACTCATCAACACCCTCTTTTACTCCAAAACCTCCCAAAAAGCCAAAGTATGACAAAAATATGGCTAAGGCAATGGCTGGGATCATTGACCAACTGGAGAAGGGTCAATCCTCTAAGAAATCCAAGATTCCTGAAGCAGAAATCACTAGTCCACCAAAGGGATTTAATGTGGGCAAATTGGTGGAGTCTCTGAAGTACTCAACACAGTTCTCCAGAAGGAAAGTGTGTAAAACACACTACGTTGATCTGAAGCTTCTACAAGAGGTAGTGAAGTTTAACCTTAGTCCTTATCTTGATCCTTTTATGCCTTGGTTATCTGTGAGATTGCCTTTTTGCACAAAGGTAATCACCCATTTTTACTGCAACCTTGAGATCATAGATGAGCCTGACCGAACCTCAGTTGAGGAAGAAATGACTACCATAGTGAGAGGACAGAAAATCCTTATATCTCCCTCTAGGATCAATTTATGGTTAGGAATTGAGAATCCCCCGGATGATATCTATTCTGAACTTGAGCCTAACCAGATATTCACTATCCTTAAGCCCGGTGAGTTAGTTGGCCCTCTCAATTTCAAACCGAGTGATATGTGTGATCATCACAGGGTCCTATGGTACATCTACTCTAGGTCCCTAGTGAACAAAGCCAACAACTATACCCACTTTTCAGATAGGGACTATAGATGGTTTGCTTCACTCCTTTTGAAAGAAGAAAAGGATCTGGGAGAGTATATATTCTCAGAGATGAAGAGGTATAAGGTGGATGGAAAGGGAACCACTCCAATGCCATATCCTCAAATTGTGTCTCTTATCTTAAAAGAGAACAAAATATGGTATTTGGATAGTAAGGAGCCTGTTGAGAGAGTGACCCCAGTGGGGAGGAATCAAATTGGTAAGCTAAACATAGACATTCCTCTCAAAGGCCCACTGGAGTCTGGGTCCAAGAAGAAGAGAAAAGCTACTGAGGCAGAAACCAGTAGAATGGATGACACTCAGTCATCGGCTCCAGCTGCTACCACATCCTCACCATCCTTCCTGAATGCCACTCTCCAGCACTTCATGGAGAACATCCTCAGAGGCTTCCATGTGGACATAGCCAATACTAATGCTGAATTGATTACCAATACCAACTTCAAGATGGGAGAACTGGTTGAGAAAATTGACAAAAGGCATGAGGAGTTGGTTGAGAGAATGGATAGGAGACATGAGGAGTTGCTAGCAGAGCAACGGGCTCAGGGAGAGACCCTAAGATTGATTCTAGCACGGTTGGATCCTCTGGGTTCTGGACCTTCTTCTGGTCCTTCTTCATCTGCACTACCACCACCTCCTTCAGTAGACCCGCCTTCAGACATTCCTATTCCTACTCCCACTCCTGAGGCTGAACCATCTACTCCTCTGGTTTCTGATCCACCTGAGACCCAAGGAAAAGACATATTATTCACAGTGGATGATCCTGAAACCCTTGAGTCTACACATATCACCATTGGTGATTCACCTCAAAAGCCACAATCTGAGACCACTCCCAAACCTATTCCCTCTCCTACCCAAACAGAGGTAGTGTCATCTTCTTCTTCTGAGCATCTCACTCCAACTTTTGACACAACTCCAGAAGCTGAGACTCAGATCACCCCGGAAGGAGAAACCTCAACCATGGTTGTCTTCCAACCTTCTCCTCTCCTGCCTAGAGATGACATCCATATTCCTCCACTTAATCTGCCTGATCCAGTACCTTCTAGCTCATTTGACTCTTTGGACTCAGATGACTCTATGGTCTTTCCTGTAACACCCATCTCCATGGCGAAGCCTCCTAGCCCTCCACTTGATTGATGAAGCCAAAAAGGGGGAGAAGAGCTTGAGAATGATTTTGTGGATGTGTCCTAGCTTATTTTGGGATATTTGGTTGTATTGGGTTCTAGGGTGCATTTCTGTTATTAGTTTCTAGTTTCTTTGAACTTATTTTACCTTGTAATTTGAAGTTTTAAGATTAATGCAATTATGACTTCATTGGATATCTTTTAAAGCTTTGAATTATGTTTGGACTAATGAAGTTGTTATATATGCAAGGTATATTCAATCTTAATAAGAAATAATTAATTAAGAATCCAATTTGAAAAACCATGTTCAAAATCACCAAGTTTTGTCATCATCAAAAAGGGGGAGAATGTTAGATCTCATGTTTTGATGATAACAAAAGAATGGTTTGAAAAGGAAATGTTTAATAATCAAGTTTGAACTAAGTAATGACAGGAATAAGCTTACTTGAAGTAAGCATGGAAGTAATAAAGATTGGACAAGAGAAAATACTGAGGAACTTGATCAGTAGCAAATCTTCTCAGGCATTACTCGAGGCGCTACTCGAGTAATGAGACAAAACTTGAAGTAACAGAGCAAAACTTCCAGTTACCTGCCACCATTACTCGAGGCGCTACTCGAGTAACCAGGTAAAATTTCAAGGTTGCTCTCGGCCTGCTAATGTTACTCGAGGAGCTACTCGAGTAACCATGTGAAAACTTCCAGTTGCTTTCAAGTTAGCATAATGTTACTCGAGGAGCTACTCGAGTAACCATAAGTACCTCTCGGCAGTTTGTACCACTGCTAATGTTACTCGAGGAGCTACTCGAGTAACCAGATCAGAAACTTCCAGTCAGACTTCAAGTTTTCCATGATACTCGAGGAGCTACTCGAGTAACCGTGTATTTGAAAATGTGTAACTCTCGGCACTTTGTACCACTGCCAATGTTACTCGAGGAGGTACTCGAGTAACAGCCTGAGGTAAGTTAAAACTTGAGGTTGGTATCCGATTAACTTGAATTGTTTATTTCATCTTCCTCGAGTGCTTACCCGAGTATTCAAGTTTCTAATGTTTTATCTTAAGTGGATTCCTCGAGTATGTACCCCAGTAAGCACAAATATTTTCAAAGGAAACTTCAAGTCATGACCAGGGTAAGCTATGTTCAACTGTCTCAGTTACTCGAGGTGTTACCCGAGTAACTTATGCAAGATTGAGTGCATTACTCGAGGAGCTACTCGAGTAATGAGGTAAGTGCTCTCGGCATTTTGATCCTGCCAACATTATTGGAGTAGAGCATCGAGTAATCAAAAGTTTTTCAAAGGATTACTCGAGGTGTTACCCGAGTAAATAACTATTCCAAAGGTTTGAAATTTAGTTTACTCCATGCACTACCCGAGTAATCTTATACTTGTTCATTAACTTGCAGTTGATAAATGATTTCCCGATGTTACTCGAGGAGCTACTCGAGTAAACTTCAAGGGTTACTCGAGGAGCTACTCGAGTAAGCATACCCAGAAATTTAGAAATCATTCAAACGTTCATTGATTTGTTTCCTATATGATTAACCTTTCATTGTATTAGTATTCTTAGTCTATTTACAGATAAACAATGAAGGAATCACTTCAAGAGATGAAAGTCAAATCAAACGTTCAAATGCCAACCACCGCCAACGGATATTTTTCAAAAACTTGAAAAGTCAACAGTGGCTGCGCACTCACCAACGGACAAAAGGAAAACGTTCCAACGGTCATGTTCATCATATCTATATATATGGGAACCTTCAAACGGAGAAGGACAACCAAGCATCCACACAAATGATTCATTAAGTTCATTGCTCTGTTTTCACGTTGAAATTGTATTCATATGCTTCAGTGATTATTATTTACTCTTTGTGAGAGATATTTCATTCAAACTCAATATTTGTTATTGAGATAACTTAAGGTTGTGGAACCTTGAGTTGGGATTGGATT
Organism: Inga oerstediana; assembly: GCA_963210345.1. Classification (NCBI taxonomy): domain Eukaryota; kingdom Viridiplantae; phylum Streptophyta; class Magnoliopsida; order Fabales; family Fabaceae; genus Inga; species Inga oerstediana. Next base: position 21,708,077 of record OY723408.1, on the reverse strand, counting down.
ACAACCTGTAAGGGGGAGCGAGTGTCCAGGTGTGAAGGAACTTGCTTGTACTGTGGTGCCAAGAACCCACTGAATCTTGGAAGTTTTAGTGAAACTCTCAGAGAAGCTCTGAGGACTGGACGTAGGTCAAAGTGGTTGTGACCGAACCAGTATAACTCCCGGTGTACACTTCGGTGATATTTCTCCTTACTCATTACTGTTTTAATTCTTTTGTCAAAGTTTTATATTTTCGAAAGAAATTTCAGTATCACCCAATTCACCCCCCCTCTTGGGTGAAACGCTTGATCTTACATATATTACGTTGAAGGATTTTGCCACAACCTCCTGAGTATGAGTCGAACCACTGACAGAGTTAACTGGGTGATCTTTGATTCAGAAGAATGCTTGATAGTAAACAAGAAGGATTTAATGCTTAACAAAGAATCCATCAAAGCAAAGATCCGAGCTCAAAGGGACGGTAACTGTTATGATTTAAATTCAAGTTCTTCTGAAAATTGTTTTCTTAGCAAATCAGAGGAGAGTTGGTTATGGCATAAGCATCTGGCTCATGTTAGTATGAACCAACTTGACAAACTGATTAGGAAAGATTTAGTTGTTGGTCTTCCTAAACTTAAATTCAAAGATGACATGATTTGTGAGGCATGTCAAAAGGCAGACAAACTAAATCTTCATTCAAAACAAAGTATGAGATTTTTACTTCTGAGCCTTTACAATTACTTCATATGGATTTGGTAGGTCCAGCAAGAGTAAAAAGTTTTGGAGGAAATCTATATACTTTAGTAATTGTCGATGATTTTACAAGATTTACATGGACTATATTTATTACTTCAAAAGATGAAACGTTTGTCGAATTTATTATGTTTGCTAAGAAGGTCCAAAATGAGAAAGGTATTTCTATTGTCGCTATCAGGACAGATCATAGAGGAGAATTTTATAATCAACTCTTTGAAGATTTCTCCAACAACCAGGGAATAAATCACAACTTTTCTGCATCTAGAATGCCTCAGCAAAATGGAGTAGTAGAAAGGAAGAATAGAGTCCTCACAGAAATGGCAAGGGCAATAATCAATGAAAAAGAAATGTCACAAGTATTCTGGGCGGATGCAATGAGTAACGCATGCTATATTTCAAATCGAGCATATATTCGCAAGTTACTTGGAAAGACACCATATGAACTCTCCAAAGGGAGAAAGCCAAATCTTACCCATCTACACATCTTCAGACGCAAGTGCTTCATTCACAACAACGGTAAAGAAAACTTAGGTAAGTTTAATTCAAAGTCTGATGAAGGTTTATTTCTAGGATATTCTAATAGAAGTAAAGCATATAGAGTTTTTAATAAAAGAACATGTACTGTTGAAGAATCAATTCATGTTGTGTTTGATGAACTTGATTCTCAGATAAAGAATTTTGATCAGGAAGAAATGGATTTTATAAAGCAAAACAAACCTATTTCAAAAAAGAATGATTTTGAAACAAATGACTTTCAAAATATAGAAGATGTCGATGATCATGCTCAACCAAAAGCATGGAGACATATTAAAGATCATCCAATTAATCAAGTAATTGGAGATATTCACGAAGGTATCAAAACCAGAAATAGAATACTCAATGAGGTAACTTTTTCTGCTTTTATTTCTGAGATTGAACCTTCTAATATTGAAGAACCTTTATCTAACAATGATTGGGTGATTGCTATGCAAGACGAATTAAATCAATTTTGAAGGAACCAAGTTTGGGATTTGGTTCCTCAACCTAAAGATCACTCAGTTATAAGAACCAAATGGGTTTGCAAAAACAAACTTGATGAATCAGCAATCATTGTAGAAACAAAGCAAGATTGGTTGTCAAAGGCTATAATCAAGAAGAAGGTATTGATTATAAGGAAACATATGCTCCAGTTGCAAGATTGGAAGCAATACGAGTACTCTTAGCCTTTGCTTGCATTAAAGGTTTTAAACTTTATCAAATGGATATAAAAAGTGCTTTTTTAAATGGTTGTTATGGAGGAAGTACATGTAGAACAACCTCCTGGTTTTGAAGATGAAACAAAACCTAATCATATTTTTAAACTTAAGAAAGCTTTGTATAGTTTAAAATAAGCACCTAGAGCTTGGTATGAAAGGCTAAGTGTAACGCCCCAATTTGCGATTAAGGGTTAATGATAATTATTGAGGATAATTATCGAATTAAAGTGAAATAATTATGTGTTTTGGTGGCAATATTAATTTATATGTCATAATTAATGGAAAATTTAAAGAATGGAATTATTGGCTCTAAGTTAGTGATTAATGGGAAAATTAATTACTAACTAAATGAAAAATGAGAAGTGTGATTAAATGGCTAATGGATGCATTGGAGAAACTAATTGGTGACTAAGTGTGTGAGAGCCAATGATAAGTGGACATGTGGCAAGCATGGGTGAGAGAGAGGTTAAGGGAAAAAGTCAATGGGTGTATTTTATTGTTTCTTCTCTCTCTTCCCTTTCCCATTTACGATGAAGAGGCATGGAGGGGGTATTATTATCATCATTCTTCATCTCTACACTCCATCTCTCATCTCTCTCATTTTCCTCTCTCTTGGTGCCATGGTTGCAGAAATAAGGGGGAAGAAAAGCTTCAAGAGGTAAGGGGAAATGTCTCCAAATGCTCAAACTTCCTCCTCTAATATTGATCCTTGAATGAAGAGCTTCATTTTGATGGTTGTAATGTGTTCATTGGTGTTAGTTTATGACCTCAAGAGATTGTGAAAGTTGGAGAATTGAAAAGTCACTTTGAGAAAGTTAAAGAGGTAAGTGAAACCTATCTACCCATCTAAGTTTTGTGCCATTTGAGGTAGCTTTGAATTTTGGGGATTTATTGGCCATTTTCGAAAATAAGTGTCATTGGTCATTTGGCATGTTAAAGGTATAGAAATGGTATATTTGGAATGTGTATGGATAGATAGGATTGATTGGGAAAGAAATGAGTAAGATTGGAAAGTTTGGAAAGTTAGTGTTTAGTGTGGCCATGGACCAAAGCATGCTAATGTAGTGGAAATTAGGTTGTTTAAATGGTTTTATTGGATTCCTTGAGTGTTTTAGTGTAAGGAATAGGCTTGATTGTTGATTTTGGAGCCATTGGACACTTTGGTAGAAAATTGGAAATGCTGCCATTGAAAGTCTATTCTGGGCAGTCTATTTGTATTGGCGTTTTGAATGACCAAATGGTGTCTAAAAATTATGAAACTTTCTGGTCTTAAAGTTCACATCTCAAGCTTCAAAATGGATATATATTCATGTCATTTCGATTTTTGGGCTAGGAGTTATGACTGTCCAAAGTTTGATGTTAAATCTGAGAACAATTCTGGAACAGTGTGGACATTTCTTAAATTCTGTATTTGTGTGGTGATTTCCACTATTGGTCCATATTTTTCTGGTAAAGAGAACTTAAATAGCTTTCAATGGGCTTTAGGATCACCTCATTTCCATTTTTCTAGAATTAGTTATGAATTTCCGAAGTTGCCTTGGCTGCAGCACAAAAGTTTCTGTGCGTGTTTTGGCCGCAGCTAGAAATTCTTGGCTGCAGCCAAAAACCTTCTGTGTGTGTTTTGGCCGCAGCCAGAGGTTTCTTGACTGCAGCCAACCCCCTGTTTTCAGCACCTTGGGATTTTGGAAAGTGGTTTCCAACCCGGTGTTTCCCAATCCTTTAGGGCCTTTATTGGAGCCAATTGTAGCTTCTTAAGGGTCATTATTGATAACCAAATCTAAGTGTTGAAGAGTCAACTGAGTATTGGAATAGAGAATAATGCTTCGTCCTTAATTATGACTTTAGGATTTGTTATCTGCCCGGAGCATAGAAAGCCTGTGCCTGCTCAAGGAAGGAAAGACAAAGGTAGTAACACTTTATCCTATATCATGTGTATTACATTGCTTGTTTGCATTAGTCATCGATTACAGAGAAAGTGAAGGGGACGTGGCGAAAGCCCAGACTCGAATATAGATAAAGTGAAGGGCGCGTGGCATAAGCCTGACCTCGTATATAGTGAAGGGAACGTGGCGAAAGCCCGGTCTCAAATATTGATTGCTGCATTGTGATATATGTGACTTGCTATGTATATATGCATCATATAAATAAACTGTTGCTACTGGGATTCTCTAGAATCTCATTCTTTCCAAATAACATTTTTAGACAGGGCAAGTGGATCGAAAAGCAAGCAAGTGGATAAGGGCGATTAGGGCTGCCAACGGTAGTCTTAGTTAGATATTTTGGTTGTATATCGAACTGGTTATTATTTTGGATCAATGTAAATATATTGTATAGATCATAGTACTTTAGTTTTGTGTAATCCCCGGTATGGATACTGAGATGGGCGATGATGCCCTGAACAATATTTTGGATTAAATGTTATTATCCCGGGTGAACGTCGGGAATTGTGCTGATACTCTGATATTGTATATGTAATAGACCAAACAGGCCATTTGTTTTTAATGAATGAAATGAATGGAGATCCTATCATACAGTTTCCACAAAAAAATTTTAATTGTTCCGGATTTCTCATTCGATTATTAAATGTGATAAAACACTAATCCCGGCCTGATTATCGAAGAGGGTTACACTAAGCAAATTTCTTCTTGATCAAAATTTTGTCAGAGGAAAAGTAGATACAACTCTTTTCATCAAATATAATAAAAATGATCTTTTAATTGTTCAAATTTATGTTGATGATATTATTTTTGGTGCTACTAACGAATCTCTTTGTCAAAAGTTTTCCAAGCCTATGCAGGGAGAGTTTGAAATGTCCATGATGGGAGAATTAAACTTCTTTCTTGGACTTCAAATCAAGCAAAGGAAGAATGGGATATTTGTATCTCAAACAAAATATTTGAAGGAGCTGTTAAAGAAGTATGGAATGGACAATGCTAATGGAGTTGATACTCTAATGAGTTCTACAAAGTTGTTCGATGCTGATGTAAAAGGCCCTGACTTCAATATCACCAAATTTAGAGGAATGATTAGTTCATTACTCTATCTAACAGCAAGAAGATGGATATACAATTCAGTGTTGGAATGTGTGCAAAGTATCAATCTGCTCCTAAGGTATCACATGCAGAAACTATAAAAAGGATCTTTAAATACCTAGGAGACACTGCAGAACTTAGCCTATGGTATCCAAAAAGAGGAAACAAATATTTGGTGGCCTATTCAGATTCATATCATGGAGGATATAAAACTGACAGAAAAAGTACCAGTGGACAATGTCAATTTCTTGGAGGCTCTCTAGTTTCGTGGTTCCACAAGAAGCAGAACACAGTGTCACTATCTTCCACTGAAGCTGAATATATAGCTACAGCAAGCTGTTGTTCTCAAGTACCATGGTTAAAGCAACAACTTCAGGATTTGGGGTTATATTTAAAGGAGATACCAATTTACTGTGACAACACTAGTACCATTAGCTTGGACAAGAATCCTGTACAACATTCAAGGACTAAGCACGTAGATATCTGACATCACTTCATTCGAGATCATGTACAAAAGAAGGATGTCAAAGTAGAATTCATACCGACACATCTTCAACTTGCTACATATTCACAAAGCCGATAGCTAAAGATCAATTTTTATATATACTAAGAGAATTAGGAATGGTTAATCCCAATGAGTTGTAAGTTTTTCTTGATAATTACTATGTTTAATATGAGTTTTTATGATAACCATACTGACTTAGGCATCGGAGTATGAAGAAATTATTTTTGCAGGGCTGTCACTCGAGCACAGGACGTATTACTCGAGTGACAAGTGAAGTTGCACTCAAGTAAGAGATAAATGCTCGAGTAAAGAACCATATCATATACTCTGTTTCTAAGCTTGTAAAACAAGGGTTAACAGAGGAGATAAAAGTACAAAGGGATTACTTAAATACAACGGGTAAGATGGCTCTCACTCGAGTAATGGAAAAACACCACTCAAGCACAGTATGAATACACCTGAAGTGAAGCAAGAGCAATCAAGCAGAGGAGAAAGAATTATGCAAATACTTATTCAAAGCATGGTTACTCAAATGATCTTGGAGGATTTGAGTACAAAGATGAAAAATATAACAAGATATACTTAAATTAGGTACGCTTTTACATGCATTATCATATTTCTTTAAATGTCACTCAAGCACAAAATTGTGTCACTCGAGCACTGTATGAACAATACTCGAGCACTAGGGTTATCACTTGAGTGTTGGCACTTATATCAAATACGCGATAGCTCATACCATCACACTTCTTCTTCTCACTCGAAGTGTCACATCACTCGAAAGTTGTACCTCTTCACCTCCGTCGGTTACCTATCGATTAAACGCCTCAGATTGCTTCAAATATTTGTTACAACTCTTCAATCATCTTCATAAGGTCAGATTTATCACTTTAGCCTCTCATTTCTTGCCCTAACCAAAGAAAGTTTCTGAAAATCTTTCTTCAAGTTCTTATCAACTCTTTGATTCTCATTTCGGTTTTAATGGATAGAACTAAAATTCTTGTTATTCCCTAAAGTTCTCATTCACATTCACCTACTCAATATGTCGCTAGTGCCTCGATACTCCAGTGGCAACACCTTCATCTCCAACACCTTCTCTATCTTTTACACCAATACCTCCTTCTAAACCCAAAACCACCAAGAAAAGAACTCTAGCCAAGAACCTCATCCTAAGCTAAGATGGCTAAGAAGGATCAACCTCCGCAAAAGAAGCCAAAGGGAGTGGTTTTTAAGGAACCAGTTGTCACTCGGTCTCAATCGAAAGAAGTCAAAGGAAGAGGAAAGAAGAAGGACACAGAGAAACCACAACAATCTTCTTCCTCTGATGACTCATTCAACATGCAGCTCAGAGAAGCAATGGAAAAATCCAAGCTTGACGCCTTGGTTGGCAAGATTGCCTCTCAAGCCGATGCCTCAAGTTCTCATCATATTGGCCAGACAAGTCAAGCTGCTTCAGGAGCATATTCGACTTCACAGGCTCCAGAGGAGGAAGAAGTCACAAATCATTCAAAAGGTTTCAATGTCAGGGAACTAAAGCCACTTATTCAGAAGGTATATGACTCTGAGTTTGCTTATAGACATTTTGCCCCATAGTTTATGTAGAATTAGATTATCTGAAGAAAAGTTGTAGTTTTGACTTTCATCCTTGTCTTGGTTTATATGATCCCTGGCTAAATGTGCATCTTCCTTATTCACCTTCTGTTGTGAGAACCTTTTACTGCAACATGAAAGTCTATAACATATATTCTAGGGCTGGAGAATTGATAGAGGAAGCAGTATCTACCATTGTTAGATATTAACGTATTATGATATCTACTAATATCATTAATGATATCCTTGGATATGTTGCACCCCCTTCTGATCCACCCACACTTACTGCCAATGAAAGCTTCCGACATTTAAGGCCAAATGACCCTATAGGCCCTCTTAATTTTAAACCTGTTGACATGCTTGATTCCATTCGTGCCCTTCATTATATATACTCTTGTACTATTGTCAACAAATCCAAAAACTATACCCATTTTGCCCAGAAAGATTACTATTTATTGTCCTCCTTTATTGCTAGTCAATGAAGAAATGTGGGGGAACTTATTTTTGGTGAGATGAGAAGATTTTGATTTTCTTCATCAAAATCTGCTATAATTCCATATCTATAACTTGTTTCTCTCATTCTCAAGCATAACAAAGTATGGTATTTGGAGGGAACTGAGAAGGTAACCATTCCGAGATTTGGTAAGACTCAATTGACACATATGGGTATTAATCTTCCAGTGAGCTAATCCAAGGCTACATCTCAGAGAGAAGCCTCTCCTTCTAGAGGTGATGAAGCTCAGTCGTCTACATAAGGTCCTACTCCACCTCCATCCTTCCTGAATACATCACTATCAACCTATCTGGCCGAAGTGGTAAATCAAGCAGTGACTGGCCTGAAAAAGGAATTGATGAGTGAGTATGAGAAATTGGTAAGCACGATGGAGATACAAGTCTCAAAGTTGGTGGACAAGGCAAATACCAACTTTGACTTGATGTTCAAGACTCAATAAGATATGTCGAGAAGAATCACTGATATGGAAATCTTCTTGAGCACTCATTTTCCGACTGCTTCTCCTAAGGTACCACATAAGTCTACTCCTACCACAGCCTCACCTTCTCAGACTCAGACTCATGTTCTCTTCACATACCCTGATTCCAATATTGATGTCACTTATGACCGGTCGACTTCACCACTACTTGCAGCCACAATTTCTCAGCCATCATCTCCACCTTTTATGCCTGAGCCATTTGACCCATCCACTGCCATGGTGCTATATACCCCATCATCTGATCTTACTTTCCCTCAGCCCCCTTCTGATGCTGACAAAATGGGGGAGAAGGATCTGTTATGGTTTCTGAGCTAATATGGTATGATATGAGAGACTTTTGGTTTAAGGGGGAGTAGTATTGAGTAGGTATATGGTTTCTGAGTTGATATGGTATGATATGAGAGATTTTTGGTTTAAGAAGGAGTTGTATTGGGTGGGCAACTTTTCTGTATTGGGTAGGAGATTATTGTTATTTGAGTTTTTCTGGTTTATTTTACTGACATGGTTGTATATGGGGTTTTATGGGTAGATGCTTATTCAAGCTTGATATTGTACTTTACAATATCATTTATGGTCATTTTCAAGTTTGCTAAGTTTTCTATTAAGATTTAATGGTTTCTATGCAAATATAATAGTACTATGACTTATCTTGCCTTTTAAGTGTCCATTGGAAGTATTGAGGAAACATATGAGATTAAGTGCAAAAATCTGAAAATAACTCTAAACTTTGGTGAAATATGCATTTGGAAATGTTGAAAATGTTTTCAAAATTTTCACTCCAATTAAGTTTTTAAAACTCATCACAAAGGTTTTGCCATCATCAAAAAGGGGGAGAATATTAGATTCCAAGTTTTGATGATAACAAAAAATTGTTGTGAGATATAGTAAGAATATAATGTTTTGCAAGTTTAAAAAATAGTTGAAACTATTACCAAAGTATTACCAAATGCATATCACTAAGTTCAGAGGTCATTACTGCTATTTTAACTGATGCACTCGAGTGATAGACCTAGCACTTGAGTATCAAGCACTTTTGCACTTGAGCACATGCAAGTGTTTGACAGAGAGCAATGACAGAGACAGGATATCATTATCTCACTCGAGCACATAATCTCTACTCGAGCAATAATCTCAAGTGTACCAGAGTCCTTACAAGTATGGCAGAGGAAGTGTTTACCCGAGAGCAAGGTAAACTCAAAATGTAAACAGCACTCGAGTCCAAGCGAGTAAGGGATAGGAAGTGTTTGCCCGAGAGTCACCAAGTGCATGGAAGAGAAAGTATGCTCGAGTGGAGATAATGCACCCGAGTGATACCTCAGTACCTGCGAGTGTAGAATCCAACTCTCTCCATTATGATGCAAGTGCTGAAGCAAAAGAGTATATTTTATAAGAATATGTTGTTCACTCGAGTGAGAGTAAATATGCTCGAGTGAGGGCCCACATCACCTACAAGTGCAAAATCACACTCTTGATAAAATAGGATGCGAGTGTTATCCAGAGGTATGGGCTCATAGTGTAAAATATAGGTGCACTCGAGTGAGGGGATTTGTACTCGAGTGAGGTCCGACATCACTCGCAAGTGTGAAAATGCACTCTCTCAAACTCATGTGGAAGTGCAACGCAAAAGCTGAAGCAGAAGTGCATATATGAAGATTCACTCGAGTGAGGCCTAGTGCACTCGAGTAATCCTTTGTCAGAAGCCAAAATGGCACTGACTCATAGTGATCAATCCAAATATGGTTTAATATTATTTAATCATTCTATTTTCACTTGTTATTATTATTTACCATCATTAACATATATTACAAGTGTGATACAGGTGGTTGATCGTTTGAATTAGAAAAGCACAGAGGAAGTCAAACAACGGCAGACAACATCATTACTACCAACCAAGCACGTACCTACCACATTCAAAGATTTCAAAAATACGCATGTTTTTCCACAGTAAAATGCTCCGCTCCGCAATGATTATTATTCAATGGGCAAAATCATCTGGCTATAAATACAGAGCTTCAGAGACCATCAAGAATTTAGACAAGCAAATTCACGAGTCTCTGTTATTCATATTTTCTCTGTATTCTTATTATACTTCGGTGTTTATCATATTTGCTCTATAAGAGAGTCTGTATACACTTCATATTTTATTTTCATTTGATCTCAAGGTATTGGGACCTTGAGATGGTAGATATCCTTATGAGAGAAGCAGTTGAGAGAATTCCTAGTAGGACTTTCTGATCATAAGATTTACAAGATATAAGCAGTAGATAATGTTGCTGCTCGTAAGACTTACAATGGTGTAAACAGGAGAGAACGTTGCTGCTCATAAAACTTGTATACATAAGCAAGAGAGAAAGGTCATAGGTTTGTTTTTCTGCACGTAAGACTTGTCGTAAGGGGGAGAGAAATTTCTAAGTGTTAGAATATTTCTGCTCGTAGTCCATTCAAGGACGATTGTTGTCTTGCAGCGTTCCGAGAGGCCATTGAATTTTAGAAGTATAGTAAAAATCTCAGTAGGTCTTGATCTCTAAGGACTAGACGTAGGCCTGGGTTTTAGGCCGAACCAATATAACTCTCTGTGTGCTAATCTTCTCAACTCTACTCTATTTTATAGTTGAAGTCATATCATTGCATCAACCAAAAAATTTATCACATCACCCAATTCACCCCCCCTTTTGGGTGAATCTTGCCTCTTTCAATGTGTAATGCATTGCTTATTTGGTATTTATCATTGAATGAGCGAGGGAACTTGGCATGAGCCTGGCCTTAAATAAGGGACGTGGCATGAGCCCGGCCTTGAATAACGGACGTGGTGTGAGCCCAGCCTTGAATGTTGTTCAGGGGACGTAGCGTGAGCTCGGCCTTGAATATTGAGGGGACGTGGCGGTTAACCCGGCCTTGAATATTGATATGCTGCATTGTGATATATGCCTACTTGCTATGTTTAATTATGCATCATATATGTAAATTGTTGCTTCTGGGATTCTTTTGAATCTCACTCTTTCTAATTAACAATTTTAACCAGGGCAAGTGGATCTCGGACAAGCTAGTGAAAAAGGACGACTAGGATTACCGGTGGTAGTCTTAGTTTCTTTTTGGTTTTTGGTTATTATATGGACAAATGTATATATATTTTGTGGACCATAAATAGTATAGTTGTGTAATCCCCAGTATGGGGAACTGAGATGGGCAATGATGCCCTGTATAACTCTTAGATTAATGATACTATCCCGGGTGAATGTCAGGAATTTTGTTAGTACTCTGATATTATATATGTGACAAACCGAACGGCCATTTTTTTTACTTTGAAATAAAGGGAGATTGTTTTGCACAGGTTTCTGTAAAAAATTTTAATTTCTCTCGATCTCTTATTCAGTTATAAAATGAGTTTAAACATTAATCATGGCCTTGATGAGGACGGGGGTTACATTAATCACGGAATTCAAGTTGCATGGTAAAAATGGAGAAAAGCTACTAGAATTATTTGTGATAAGAAAGTACCTAATAAGGTAAAAGGAAAGTTTTATCACACTGCTATAACCTAGAAATGCTATATGGTAGTGAGTGTTGGGCTTTTAAGGGACAATATGAACATAAAATGGAGGTAGCTAATATGAGGATGTTGAGATGAATGTGTGGTTATACAAGAAAATACAATATTCATATTGCTCACATATATGAATGAGTTGAAGTGGCCTCTATTGAAGAAAAAGTGGTAGAGAACCATTTGAGGTGGTTTGGACATGTTTAAAGAAGACCATTGAGTGCACCAGTGAGGAGGGTTGATCAAGTAGTATGGAGTCATATAAAAACACTACTACAAAAAACCAAATCTGTGGCGCTTATAATTGCAGTAGCTGTGACGCTTGCGAAATGCCACCTATCTTAACGCTACTAAAAAAAGCTGTGGCGCTTGGAAGCGCCACAACATTTTAAAATTTTTTTTAAAAAAAATACCCTCCTGTGGCGCTTGTTTGAGGAAGTGCCACAGGAGGGGGGCCTCCTGTGGCGCTTACTCAAGCAAGCGCCACAGTAGGGCGGTCCTACTGTGGCGCTTGCTTGAGCAAGCGCCACAGGAGGTCCCCCTCCTGTGGCACTTGCTTGAGAAAGCACCACAATAGGGTCCCCTTTTTTTTTTCTTTTTTCTTCTTCTTCTTCTTTTTTTTCCTGTGGCTCTTTTTTATGCTTCCTGATTGTGAATTTTTATATAAAATGAGTGGATTTCGTGTTTATCATCTCCACAAATTGTCAATCTTTCTATTTTATATTTCAACCTATTATATATATATATATATATATATAATTTTCATATTTAAAATTCAAGTTCCCTAACAATAATGTTCTTACATTAATACTCTCCAAAGCTAACATAAAAAATATCACAATACAAGAACTTGATATGTGAACATAGTACATCAACAATTAATTAAGTAAATTAAAAGATTACTAAAAAACGCAAGCTTGACGGCAAAAAAATTTAAACAAACCAAAAAGGCAAACGAAACAAGCTAGGTTTTCATTCTTTCCTATTAAATTAGGAACAAAAAGGCAAACGTTATATTACGGTTTATCTTGACTAAAAAAAAAATTTAAACAAAGCAAGCTAGAATGAAATAATCTTCTTCTTACAAATCTATTAATTGACCAGCGCAGGGAGTGGGAGACCACGTTGGTAATGCTAGCTTGAGTGACGAGTGAGCGTGTGGGTGTGTTTTTTAGTGTGAAGATGATAGGAAATGGAGGGAGGGGGCCGATGGATCCACTAAGAAGATGAGAAAGGGAAAGTAGTTTAATGGAGGAGAGAGTAGTTAAATAATTAAAGTGGAGTAATAGTCAAAAAGAGAAGGAATGGGAGACGGACACAGGACCACTACGCGGGAAATGAAATAATTAAGAGAAACACTATCAATTTGAATTTTTTTTTTTTAGAAAAGTAGGCAAGTGTGGCGCCTAAATAAATAGGGGCCACACTTTGCCACAAATCAGCTGTGGCGCCTAATGCATTAGGCGCCACAGCTGATCAAGTATTATCATGTGTGGCGCCTATTTATTTAGGCGCCACACATGCCCACCTTTTTAAAAAAAAAAAAAAATTTATGCTGCAGCTGTGGCGCTTGGTGGGTTAGGCGCCACAGCTGCTTTAGTATGGCACCTACGTAGACAGGCGCCACACTAGGCCTCCTCAATTGTGGCACTTAATCTATTAGGCGCCACAGCTAGTACCCAAAATTTAAACAAAAATTATAAAGGTAAAAAAAAAAGAGAGAGAGAAGCTGTGGCACTTGTTTAAAGAAGTGCCACAAAATGTGCGCCACCTTTTATCCTTTTTGTAGTAGTGAAAGAGGTTGAGGAAGGCTGAAGAGAACACTCAATAAGGTCATAGAGATGGATCTTTTGATTAATAATATATTTAAAGATCTGGTTTTTGACATAGCACAATAGCGTCATACGATCTATGTAGCCAACCTCACATAGTGGGATAAAGGCTTTGTTGTTGTTGTTTAGTCCTAGGGGATGCAATGAAGTTTCAGAAATTTGTGGGAATTCTTTGATATTAAATGGCTATAGAGGGGGTGTAGTGAATTGTTCTGATAAATTTTCCAACAAGGTTTTGGTTTTTGGGGGGGGGGGTTGGGGTTGTTTTAACTCATGATCTCGTGTCTCACCAAAATGTTTATGACCACTAAAAGGTTAACGTATTATCTTACTACGGTTACGTTATTAAAATATGTATGTTAACTCGTTGATTGAATATGCTGGGGGTATGATAGATTAACAAGTTCCCATCGAAAATTTACAAGTTCTATTGGTCATTCTAACAACTTCTGTTACGAAAACTAAAAGTGTTCATAAGTGAATTTTCAAGTGCACATATGTATTTTAACAACTAACCATAGCAAATTTAACTCATGTCCCTATGAAACTTTAGGAGTCCTAATATGTATTATAAAATCGTCTACTATAAAAAGATTACAAGAGTTCATAGGAGAATTTATAAATGCATATACAAATTTTAACAACCAACCATGTGCACTTCATAACAAGCAAGTGGTTTGGAAGCTAAATGAGTTTAATTTGATGGTTTGGTAATCATAAATTTAATTTTCTACACACAAACTACATATAGAGTAGGTAAACAAAGTGAAAAAAATAAATTTATTGGCATTGTCAATACTAATAAATAATTAGAATTATATATACATGTGTATATGTATATAACGAGTTTGGAGACTTTAAAAGTTACAAGAGATTAATTACAAAATCTTCAATTAGTCATTGTTTTGTTAATTAAGCACATGTATCCTCTTATTGGTGGCAATCCTATTCGAAGCACTATTGAGTACTACACATGAGCACATCTCCTAGCAGGGATTTGAACCTTGATTTACCACATTGTGTGAGACTAGCTACACTAGATCCAACCCCATTGGTAAAATCTTCAATTAGTCATGACTCATGAGAATTGAAGACCAAAAACAAAAACAAATTGGGAAGACAACGAATAAGTGAGATCAAAGTTGAAAGAGAATAACTGGTCCAATAAGGGGGTAGGAGGCCGGAGCCCAAGTCAATTCTTGCAGCAACTACGCCATCAAATATAGTAAGGGGAAGAGGAGCAGGATAGAGAGAGTTGTTCAAAGGCCTTAATTCCAAAGCGTTGATGAAAGGTGCGCCTCGTTCTGTGTTCACCAAGCACACTTGTACCATCTCTGTGCTCCTATCCTTTTCCATTATTATCTCAAACGGATAGATCATTTGGACAGCATATGGAATAGGAAGTGTTCGAACTGTGGTCCAATAGTTGACCCCCAAGTAAAGATCGAACTCAGGAGCTTCGTTTTCCAAGTCGTAATTGCCATATGCAAATATGGCTCTGATCAAATACTTCTGCTTCTGGTTCTCTTGTTTTGGTCTCAGAGTGTAACAGTTCCTTTCTCCGTCCGGGAAACTTCTCAACGTCATTAGTTGTCTGTTTATGGTTGGAGCATGTTGGTCGAAGCTAATGTTGGGGGCTAGTCCATGATTCTTTCCGCTTTCAATAAATCCTTCATCTGTTTGGTACCAAATTCCTGTCACTTCGTCCACATAATCTCTGCTTGCTCCACAGTCTATGCTTATGAAACCTACTCACACATGGAATAAGGAATATCTTTATTTACATTCCTCTCAATTTTCTCTCCATTTACTATTTTTATCATTAGATTTACTTCCAATAGTTAATATTTAATACATTATAACAAAATTGTTATGAAATTATGAAACAAGAAATACACACGCATATATAAATTTATTAAATATATAATTTTAAGGGTTAATACAATATTTAGTCCTTCGAGTTTTTCCCTCATTTTAGTTTTGGCCTCACAAGGGGTAAAATGGGCCAAGTCTTTATTAAATTATAGAAACCAAAACTTGGGGTGAAAATAGGCTAGGTCAAGCTAAGCTTTAACTAAATAGGTCTAAGTCTGAAACAAAAATCTAAAGCTTAGGGTTGAGCTTGTATGTAGACTTTTTTTCTGACTCAATGCTAAGCCTTCAAGGGGCCTTTCATGGCATAAAAGCCTATTTAAAGGCCTAACTACAATGTAGGGTTTTAAACAAGCCTAAAAGTTTATACCTCCAAAATCATATATAACCCTTCAAGCTTATTTAAAAGGCTAATGACAACAATTATCTTAGTAAATATGAGTAAAAAAACCATATACTCATTGACTAATGAGTTGTATTTCTAAAATCAACTAAACACAACAAATAACATGCATGTAAGGTTGTATTTTACCTCTTGTTACTTTTGCTGAAACTAGGATAGACTCCCACTGAGATTATAATATTTCATTTGGGCATTGCTAAAATAAACTTACAACAACTATCATGTTTTAGCTAATGATGCAAATTAGGGGAGTGAGAGTGAGCTAGTGTTGTTGTCTGAGCGATCAAAGAGAAGAGAAGGAGAGGTGAGCAGCTAATGAGTGAAAGGTTTATGGTTTTGGAAAAACAAAAATTTTTCCCCTTTTCTCTTTCCTCTTTCTCTTTCCTTCCTGATTATATGTAATTGTTACACTATCTAATGTCCTTTTTAGTAATTTGCTGGTAATTTGCACATAAAAAAAAGTAATTATGATAACAACATCCAAACATTTTCATTTTTTCAAAATCACTTTTTTCACAAATCTATTTTTCTCAGAATCTATTCTCTAGAATCATTTTTTTAAAATTTTTTTCTCCCAAAATTATTCTCCAAAAGTTCATCCAAATACACCGTAAATAGGCTAGGCTAGGCCTAATGTATGATAGATTGTAGGACCCTAATAAAGGTCTACACTATTTCCACCACTTAACTAAAACAAAAATAAGTGAAAACTTAAGGAACTAAAAATTGTATTAACTCTAATATTAAATAACACTACTATTATATTATTATAATGTTATAAGGTATTAAATGTCAATTATTGGAAGCTAATCCAGTAATACAAATAGTAAATGGTGACATTCTTTTCCTCTAACATGTGTACCTTACTTTGTTAGTAGTCCTACGAGTCTAGAATACAATTAATTTCAGCATGTTTTATTGGAATAAAAAAAAACTTAAAAATTAGATTTGATACCAGAGAGATGGTGTTGAGAATTGTTTTTCTTACATTTTCAAATATTTTTAATATTTAAATTAAATTACAAACTTTTAGGCACTAAATTCAAATTTTTATATATTTTTACAAAAAATATACAACTAAATTAATCTAAAAATTATAAATATAAATATATAATATATTTTATATAAACATTCCATTAAAATAAAAATTCCAAAAAATTTTGTAACCAAATTTTAAAAGTATTAAAAACGAAAATTAAAATTAAAATAAGGGAAAATCTCTCCTACATCCCAAGCAAGCAAGATATTATCATAAAGGTCTCTGGAGATTGTAAACCACACTCAAGAGGTTATGAATACACGTATTTAGGGTTGTAATCAGGGACTTTTCTGATAATATATTTCTTATTTAGGATCTAGGAGTGATTTTTCCTTAAAATAATTAAAAAAAAGGAGCCAACCGATGGTGGGATAGGTTGGAAAACGGCGGTCTCTTATTCACTTTTTTACAGTTTGAATGGTTAGACGGGCAGATTCAACCCATATTATTATCACCTCCACACAACACACACTTTCGTCCTTTATTATTATAATATGATTTTTTTATACTTTTTGTGTCATACCTTAAGGGTGTGATTGGTTTGAAGGGAGGGAAAATTATTTCTTGGGCCCCTCCAAAATTTATCTTTTCATTAAAGGGTATAGGGTAAATATTGGAGGGGACTCACCCAAAAAGATAATTTCCCCTCCCCCTCCCCTTCCCTCAAATCAAACACACCCTAAATATAAGTACTAGAGTGCTTTTAATTAATTCATAGAGTACAAAAAAAAAAATTAAAGACTAAAGACTAAACCAAAATTAATATAGGTAATCAAAATTAATGTTTACTCAATTTTTTTTGGGAGATAGATTTCTCCACTAACTCTTTTCTTTACTTCTTCTCCACATAATATCTTAACCATTGGATCATGTTTTAATGGGTAAGAGATTTTTATTATATTTAATATTCTAATACTATTTTATACATAGCATTGCATCTCATCTATTAAAGCTTGATCTAATAGTTGAAGCATTAAATGAAGAGAGAAGTTAGTAGAGGGACTCCTCCCGATTTGGTTTCTATTCGTTATTCCTTTCTTAGACTTTTGACTAGTTATTACAACCCAATCCTTATAATTCATTATGTCAAATACACATTGGGTTATGCTCAGTCAATAAACTATATTAAGTTGTTTCAAGTTAAGGAATTATAGTTTTGATTAAAAAAGAGGTTAAGGAATTATAGAGAGTTGTATTAAGTTAAATTTATAGACTCAATCGATAATGCGAAAGGAAAAAAGTCAGGACTAAAAGTTATATTTTTCTATTTTCTTCTAGGAAGGTATTATTATCTCTAAGCCTTCTTAATAAGCCCGGTAAATAAAACATTGGATTATTTTTTAACGACTTTAATCCTACAACTAACTTTTCTTGATTTATAAAGTTGAAAACATCTTACAATAAATAAAAACTAGGAGTATTGCTTAATTATTTTGATCAGCATTTCGTTCGAGTAGAAAAACGAGAGATTGGAAAGCAGGTCATCAGAATATGCTTTGATTACCTGAATTACCATCGTCCGCAACAGACTGTGTTGAGTCACTAGCAGTGATGAACGAAACAACCACATACAAAGCGAGCATCCACAGTAATGTGCTTTTCATGTTTCCGAGTGTTTAGAAATATTGAGGAAGAGAGATACGAAGCAAGGAAAGAGCCAATACATACATTTGCCTATAGAATGACAACTTGTATGATAGAATTTGGTCTAAATATAAAGAAAAAGTTAATTATTTTGATTTTATTTTATTTTATTGTGCGTTTACTTTCATTCTTTTCTGTATTTTGTATTACATTTCACAATTTTTATAATTGTTAAGAAATATAAAGATATTTTGTTTGTTTTTGTTTTGGCTTAATTATATAAAACACCCTAAACTTTTGGTTTATTGCATATAAGCCCTGGCATTTTAAAATTTAAATTTAACTCCCATAACCTTTTATTTGTTTATCATAGACCACTTGTTGTTAAGTTATCATTAGCTTATATAAATAAGTTTACAAAACTCCTAATTTTTAAGTCAGTTGTATGTAACACCCTTTTATAAATTTAAATTTTGAAATATTTTAGGGTTATATATGCAACTGATTCAATGTTTAATGGAGTTTTATAAAATTATTAAGTTACATAAGATGCTAAATACATAGAATGACATGTGTATTTTATTAATTAATTTGATGTGGTGAAAATTCCTATTAAAAAGATAACGATAACATAATAGCAATGGATGCACAAAAACAAATAAAAGGTTGATGGGGCTGAATTTAAACTTTAAAATATCATGAGGTTATATGCAGCTAAATCAAAAGTTAAAGAGAGTTTTGTATAATTTAACCATTTGTTTTTTATCTTTTCCACAAATTTCTGGTTTTGTTAATTTATTTTGCCAACGGTTTTTTAATTTTTTTTTCATGTAACTTTCTGCAGTATTTGATACGCTAAGCATTTGAAGTTTACATATAAATTTTAACATTAATGATTAATCATCTGTATTGTTCCATATTAATTAATACATTTTAATGTCAACGTTAATTTTGATTAACATACATATGTATAAATAATGCAATTTATATTGGTGGCAAAAGAAATAATACAATCTATATTTGAAAAGACTACACACCTAATGAAAAAAGCTGTTGGTTGAGGTGGCAGCAACCTCACCCCCCTAAAGAGAACGAGAACATAGGTTCGAATCCTGAGAAACATATTTATTGGGAGTAGTGAAGAGTTTTTGCAGTCTAAGGTTCGAAAGAGGGAATAATATAAGTTTAAATCTTGAGAAGCATGCTGGTTAGGAGAGATGAAAACCTTTAGCACTCTAAGCCTTGAAAGAGGAAACATTTTAAAAAATATAAAAAAAGAAAAAGCAAATAAAGATTGTCTATGGTTCACCTCCACCCTTGAAATTAAATTGCATCAGTCGCCAGCAAATCACTTAAAATTTATTTACTATTAACAACAAATTTGATCTAGACACTTGTGAGTCATTACAGCCTCTTTAAAAAACTCCTCAAATGATATCCCACTCTTGATTATCACTCCAAAGGATATCTCACCCTTCCAATATAAACATGTTAAGAGGCTTGGTTAACGTATTAATATTTTCCCAGAGGCATTTTTTAAAAAATTTGAGACTTGTTGGCAGCTTAATAGAGCAAGATTAGAGCGTTAATAAGGAGCAACAGAGAAATTTATATAAAGTCATTATGATTTTAATATAATCCATTCTATTCTTCTTCAACCCATTTTATTTCTTTCCAGCAAGGCGTTAACCAAACGCGCCCAAGTTTTTGTTTTTGCCGTGGGATAGGAGGAAGAGTTGGCCTTCTGGCCTGGTCAGCTGACCGAGTGACCTTGATTGTTTGGATAGCCACTCCATATAATACAAACTTAATTATGGCAATCTTTGCATCTCGTCTGACCGTCATGTGATATGTGATAATTGCATATAAATACCTTAAGTTTTAGTATATATATTTTTGATACATAGTTTTAGTATATATCTTGCTCCACTATAATTACTCGATTAAGTTTATAATTTTCAACCTAGGCTCACTATTAAATTCAAACATAAACATGTTTGGATTGTTTTTCAATATTTAATATTGTCACTAATCCCAAAAAACATAAAATTTGAAGCATATTAGATGCAAACTTGTAAAACGTTTTAAGGGAAAATCTCATTAAAAGCTCTTTGAAATCTTAAATCAGGCTCTTAAATTTAATAAATTACAAATCTACCAACCTAATTCAGGATTTCAGAATTGAGTGATTTTACCTCTCTACCTCTTTGCTCTCTCCCTAACTTCTCTTTAATGAAAAAGGGATCCTCCAATTCATTACAATTCATCTCTGAACCCACCCACTTGTCAAAGACTCGGACTTGTCAATTATAACTTGGAAAATAAAAATTATAGAGGAGGGTAACCTGCACGAATGGCCCCACGGCCAAGGCAGATAATTCTTTGGGAAGAGAAGGCAAAATCCATGTTGCATCATAACAGTTATCACGCACACAGACTTAAAGGATGGATATTTTAAGCCCAATGTGATCCATATATAATAGTAACAAATAGGAGTAGAAACTTTAGTAATTGGAATATGGAACCCTAAGAAGTTACATCAGTGAAAAATTCAAGAAGAAATTGATGTCTTTACTAAGGATTGGAACCCTAAGAAGTTACATGAGCGAAAAAAACATTTTTCCCATAATTAAAATCTTGTCCTCTTCGTTTTGTGTTCTATGGTCACACCCCCCACAACTCCGAGTGTTTTTTCTCTATAAATTAATACTCCCTCCTATCCAAAATATATAAGACGTTGTTACTTAACTAAGCATTAATTAGTTAAAAGTGGGAAACAATCATTAATTACCCAATCAACCTCTTATAATTACCCAGTTAAAAGTGAATAGGTTTTTTATATTATGGACTTGAGAGAGTATCCTTTTTAATTAGGGTCTACTTTATTTATATTGAAATACTCCTCTGATTCTATTTATAGGTCACTTTTAACATGTTTCACCAGAAAAAAAAATTAAACCTTATTAATTGAGGCAAAAACTATTAAACCCAACTAACTTTTACATATTACAATATGAAAGTATTGAAATCCTCCACTTAATAAAAAAACCGTGGCTGTTGTGCAATCTAGCGGTTTTTCATCTCCCTTCATCTGATAGTTGCTTTCACCTTCTGACTCTCTCTCTCACTCTCATATTCTCCACTCTTCATTTTCATCACCACACCACCACCACCATCTACAATTCCAAAAAAAAGAAAATCATCAATAATCCATACTAGAAAAATAAAAAATAAAACTGGAAAAAAATAAAAAGCTCTTTGTTATAATTTCTATACTTTTGTTGTCAATAATCCTAACCCATCTTGTTAGTACAATTATCAAGAAAAATTCAGAATCTATAGTATAAATTCCAAGAAAAAATGGTACGCCAAGTTCATAGTAATAATTTAAAATGAAAATAAAATAAAAGGCTCATAGCTAAAATAGGGCTTGGGGGATGAGGGATTTGCCTCATCATCAACACTAGGAAGTGAGGAATGGGGGCTTTATGTAGAGGAGCATGTGTATAGGGGAGAAAATTTTGGTGAGAGGAAATTTAGGTGAGTGGCAGGACACGGATTGTTTTTTTGTTTTTTTGTTTTTCATTTTTTACTTTTCTATTATGGATTGTTGATTATGATTTTTTTGGAATTATAGGTGGTGGTGGTGGTGGTACGGTGTTGAAGATGGAGAGTGGAGAACATGAGAATGATATATATATATATATATATATATATATATAAGGTGAAAGCAATTGTTAGAGGAAGAGAGATGAAAAGTCACCAGATTCCACAACAGCCACGGTTTTTTTTATTAAGTGGGGGTATTTCAATATTTTCATATTGTAATAGATGGAAGTTAGTTGGGTTTAACGGTTTTATCCCAATTTTAAAAGTTTGTAGTTATTTTTACACAAAAAAATAGTTTATAGTTACTAGTACACTTTTGATAAAAGTTAAAAGTTATATTAGTATTTTAACTCTAATAAAATTAAGGGTAAGATTGTATATTCATATGAAAAGCTTAACGATATGACTTATAAATAAAAAAATCTTCTCTCTCCCTCGTAAATAGGATCAAAGGAGTAGTTTTCTATTATTAATATTTTTGTGCTATATATGGGATGATGTATGTATTATTTATGATTTGTTTTTGTGAAATTTGATATTTTTATATGCTTTAATTTCTTAAAATTTGTTGGATGATATTTATTAGGTTGAATTGCTAAAAAAGACCTCATGGACAACTTATTTGCTAAATGGGACCTGGGAAGATATCTTGCACATGGAGGGAAGATATCTGCACACGGAGGGGAGATATCTGCACATGTAGGGGAGATTTCTGCACACGTGTAGGGAAGAATTTTGCACACAGGGCAGATCATCTGCACATCAGGGAAGATATTCTGCACACGTGGAAGATAATCTGCACACGAAGGTCCCATTTAGCAAATAAGTTTCCAATGAGGGATTTTTTCACAATTTTCCCTATTTATTATTAATTTATGTGCTTTCATTACTTATATTTTTTAAAAAATTGAAATAAGTTTATGGTTGCTTCTCTATATTTTCAAAAATGAAAACATTATTTAGGAAGATACTGTAGATGCCATGCGTGCGATAATTTTCAAAACTATTAAAATCTAAACATGTCGGGGTTGTTATCAGGATGGGCCAAATAATTTTCACCATTAACCAATAGATTTAACTTGTTTAGTTTTGAAATTATGAATACTTACAATTTGTGGAAGCATTTTCAAAACGCGCAATAGCGATGTTGCCGTCTATATTACGCTCTATCATAATTTTCATAACCATGACTGACTTCGAGTCAGAGTACAGTTAATATCGACAGCTATGAATATTTGTCCTTTGGTGTCTAGTTTAATGAGCTGTGTTCAAATTCTTGACAATAGATCGGAGAGGATCCTCAACCTTATCCTTACTTTACATTTTTCTTTATTTCTTTATTCTCATAATTAGATTAACTTTTAAGAGTTAAGATTGAATATCCTATAAAAATATTATTATAATATTAAATAATAAAAAATATATAAAAATAAATTTAAATTATTAAAATTTGATATAACTAGTTCATTTCTTTATTAAAGTATTCTATATTATATATATATATATACACTTTTTATAGGATATTGAATCTCAACCGTTCAAAGTTAATCTAACGGTGAGAATAAAGAAGAGGAGGGAAATGGACGATAAGGACAATGGAGATGCACCTCTCCCACAATGGATGGTTTGACACCTGAATTTTATTTCGGTTATAAGTAAAAGAGATCCATGATTCATTATCTCCCAAATTTATATATAAATTGTTCTTTAAATTATCTCCCTTAATCACACTTATTAAAGGAGCTTACATGGGAGAGTAATTTCCCAAACAAATGATTAAATGGATATTTTAGGAAACAAACACACATTGTTTTTTTATAAATAACTAATTAACTATTTTTTTAATATTTACAAATTAAATATCTAGCTCCTACATTTATAATTTAAATGATACTCTTTCTCACATTTAATATGAGACTTATTTTGGGAGTTGATATTATTCCTAAATATAAGACATATTTTTTTATACCTGTCAATCTTTTCTTGGTTTACCCCTATTGATGTTCCCTCAATAATAATCAAGGAGTAGAGGGAATGGTAAAATTAAGGAAGATGACTGGAGTATTTTAGAAAATAAATGTCATATTGATAAATTTAACCAACTCCTTCAATCTAATCAATTAAATTATATAAATATATTTTATATTAATTATGGAAGGGAGTATTTTGTATTATTTGACATTAAGTTTGATCTCGGCAAAAAGATGAAACTTATACTCAAAGTAAATAGTAAGGACGCCATCCAATTATGTTTGGTAAATATACAAAGGTTAAGAATTGACCACTCACCACAGGGATGAAAGTCTCTATCATAGACCAGTCACCTCAATCTAACCTAATTAGTTATTATCCTCTATGTTTATGTTTTCAAGTACTTTCAGATTAACAATTATTTATTGAATCTTAATTTGAAATTATTTAAGGAATCGAGATGAAAGTCTCTTTTTTTAATCAACTTGTATATATCTCTCTTTGGTAAGCACCAAAATCATGGTTTCAAATCATGGTTTACGCAACTCGAGACAAAACTCCTCTCACACACTTACCTCGTAAATCGTAAAAGCTATTAAAAAAAGCTAATACAAACACACACTTACTAAATGCATATAGGCTGTAGCAGATGGTATGACGAAAATCATATCTTAATTTGAAATTATTAAAACACATAAATTTTTTTAATAAGAATTATTAAGAGACAATAAAAATCTCTAATAAAATAAAAGGAAATAACATAGAAGTTGAACAGTACCAAATAAAAAGAGGCCTTCACTCTTGAGTGGAAGAGAATATCTCTAACTACTCCCGATAACTTTTTTTGGATTAATCTGCCAGGGAAAAGAAGCAACCGACTAGCTATAGGATTGCAAGTCCATCATGGCGATCCTCGCTGCCTGTTACGTGTGTGAATGATCAATTAAATAGTATAAATGTATATTATTATAATCAAATAATATAAAAGTGAATAGAGTAGTGTTCCTATGAGGATTGATCCTTAAGTACCAAAATGAGTAATTTTAACTCTATTCAGTTGATCGATTTGCTGGTGATTAAGAGTACAAAATAAAAGATGATTAAATATGAGTGCAAATGATATGAAACAATTATGAGAAAAAGTCTTAGGGATTATATTTCACTTAACCAATTCCAGATTGAATCACTTATCTATTCTAGCTCAATTTATTCCACATGATTGATAGTCGAGTTTCCCTAATTTAATTACTAATCTCTTCCAAGGTCAAGCAATTCTATAGTTAATTGCTAATCCAAATATTTCTATATGAATTTAAGCAATTAATTATGCATTAAGATTTATGGAACTCAGTAAGACTACACAACTCACATGAATATATTCCTATTTCATATGCAAGTCATGGTTTTAATTATAGGATCTACACATATGCATCTCCTTCTGGTCTCAACATGTATATTGAAATCATTCAAAAGGTGGCCAATCTAATGAAAGCATTAAGAACAATAATTAAAACTCAATCATGAAGGAGAAATTAAAACTAGATTTAATAAGTTAAGATTCAATCCGTCATTAGTAAGCTACATCATCACCTTAGGAAAATGAAAATTTAGCTGATGATAAAATTAAAAACAAAAAACAAATAAATTGACATTATATAAAGCAAGAATGAAATCCTCATAAATACTGTATAAACTTGAATATTAAATTCTCAAACATAAATATACAACCAAAAAATGCATGAAAAATGAAGAATTCTAGCTATTCATTTAGGAGGTAAAACCTTCCATATAAGCGGCATACAAAATGTAATACAATCCTAAGCCTTTCAAGATGGAGGCATGCAAAAAGTAATACAATGCATGAAATTAAATCTAGAAAATAACACAATTTATTTAGAATTGTCAGAGAAGGACCTCTAATTCTCTTCCTCTCCTCCCCTCCTTGAGCTTGGCCTTGATCTCTATTTATAGGGAAAAAAAACCACATGCTACAGTATTGCTACAGTGATCTGGTGGCTGCTACAGTGATCTGGCAGCTCTACTATGCCCAGCGGCTCTACAGTGCTTCCATTGGTACAGTAACTTCCATCCGCTACAGTATAACTTCCATCTGCTACAGTGATCCTGTTGCTACAGTACTTTCATTTTTTTAAAATGCTATTTATTCCAAAAACATTATTTATTTATCAATCACACCCAAATTTATTATATTAAACTCAAATATCATCCATAAAATCATCATATAAGGGAAAATAAATATGCAAATATTTTACTTATCACTGCCTCTAAGTAATTATCGTGACTACATACTCAAGGCTCAAGTACAAGACCACTAAGTTAAGCTAGAACAATCCACAACCAATTGATCCATGTGCTTTGTGGTCCCTATAATCTTTTCAAATAGAAGACATGTAAGAGATAGAGTAATTACGTTTGCTATGATATAAAATGGATGATTTGCTACTTAAAAAGTATATTAGGAAACATTAATAATTTGATTCATATAATTGTAACACAGTTACAACCCAAACCGCTATTTAATTTGTTAATGAGTATACTTTATAACTTGGTTACAACTGAAGTACTGAACCTCTCAAGATCTAGATGTTTTCATAAAACTAATGAGTTACATGGCTAAAACTGAGAGACTAAGTGGGGCTAGTTAAATGTTAGCAACTGAATTTTAATTCAGTGAAAATTATAAAGACTAAATAATCAATTTTCCCAAAATTTTATAAGAACGTAACATATATAATGATAGAAAGAGGATGCCTGAAGTAATTAATATCTTTAATATTTGTTGCAGTGAGTCAGAAACTTGCCTCATTTTTCTTCAAATCATGGGATCTTGATAGAATAATATTTATGGCCATTTTTTTTTTGTAATTGAAAAATAATCCGTTGATTGCTCTCTTAATTTGTAATGACTTGACTCTCTTATGCACGTCGTTTAGCCTTTTGGTCTGTCCATTGTGGAGAACATCAGTCTATCATGTTATGTTGTTTCATTGTCCATATTTGATGAATTGCTTTGACTTTCTATATATAAGGTCCCACATATGTTGACTTAATTTGTGAACCAAGATTTAAGCAATAGGATAACGACACATCAGACAGCGGAGTTTCTATTTAGTGAGCTGGTAAACAAACTTTTTAATAGTACAATGATTGCCCAAGTAAATATACTGGATCGATGTAGTAATAATCCTAGAATATTTTGGGATCGCACCCAGAGGGAAGTTGCAAATTAATAATTCAAATGATTAAGAGAATGAGATTCCAGTAAGAAGAAGAGTAACTCTAAGAATCTAACAATCATTTAAAACAGGGTGAGGATTTTACTCATAGGTTGCTAATTTCTATCTTTTGAGTTCGAAGGAAAATTAGGATAGAGAAGAGACTTGCGTATTGGGACGAACCCACGTTCGGATCCGGATCAAAACTCCAATGCTCTATTACTCGAACATAATAATGCTCACACAATTATTAGACTACTAAAGCCTAAATAAGATTCACACAGCAGATCACCAGAACAAGAAAGATGGTAGGAGAGAAGAGAGATTGCCAAATAGCTCAATGGCCGGGAATGAGGTTCAATTGAGAGAGGCACATCCTATTTATAAAGGTATAGGGAGACCACTAATTAGGAAGTCATGTGCACTCCTACTTGCCCTCTAAATAATAATTAGGAAATTAATTCTTGATGAGTTTCCTAATATACAGTTCTTTATTTCTCAATTAACAACTCCATAATCAATGCTGATTTGTTTCTTATTTTATAAGACTACTTGTTTCCTAATCAAATAGTTCAGCCTATCAAGGGCGGACTTGGATCTAAAGTCCAACATCTCCCACTCGCACTTGATAGGCCTCCCATCATGTGTATGTTACTCCTTGTTTCACACCTGGTGTCTACCGTGACCATGTGGGCAAAACATCTTCAAAATTTGGTGCTTGTGATACTAAAAATCCCTCATATCGGATCAGGATGCAAGGACACCCTTTATATATCTATAAGCTATCTATTTGATGCCTCAGATGCCCTAGATGCTCTCATACACATCAATCATGACATATCTAATCCTTCTCGAGAGTTAATACTCAGATTGACTTCCATGCACATAGTTTCTGCACTTATAAGCTACACATAGAACTAGTAAGGGGTCAACCACAAGCACTAGCACATCTCTTATATCTAGGAACAAATCTTCCTTTTTGACTAAACATCAGTCCGCCTTGACTTGGGCGCTTTCCTAATTTTCACACGTTTGATCGAATCATGTGTGATCTTGGAGCTTTAGCTAAAGTAGCTGTCACCAAACTAAGCTTTCATGATGCCACCTAAGTCTTCAGGGCATCGTGGAAGGATTTTTCCTTCTTCAAAATCACATTGTAGTGAACCAGGAATCTTTCACCTACATCCCATGTTGTAGTCTAAATCTCAAGCACTTGCAGTATAAATTGTATGCTACAGTGAACAGTTTGTAATGTACTTCAATTTCTTTCTCTTTCACCATACAGACATTAGTTCCAAAATATACTAAACATTTGAAGCAGAACTTTCTTTTTTGCAATATCTCTTTTGCAATCTCATTTATGAAAGAGTTCTTTGCCTAGCTACAAGTTTGTATTCATGCTTCGATCCATTTGTTATGTATATATATACATATGGATCTCATCTTAGTTTAACTGAGGTAACTTAAACACAAAGATTCTTTTTAACTATCTCATTGTGATCATTTGCTCGTCTTACCCTCCCATGCCTATGCAAAACATGGGAAGATAGTTGTTCGTGTGGGTGAACCAACCTTTTCTGACTTTTACAATGTAAAAACTTGTATACCTTACATATATTTACTCATAACATACATACTATTTATTTTATCTTCATATAAAAGAAGTTCAATACCTTATATTCTATTTGTGCCCTAAGATCTTCACTAACTCAATGAATATCAAGCTACAGGCTCAGTAAGGGGATATACCAACATTCTTTCAATAGAAGGTCATTGAATTATTGCTTTCTTTCTCTGAAAACATATCTCTCACGGAGATGTATCAAATGTATGTTTCACATTGCTATGATACTTAGGATCCATATCATAAGATGTTGTTGTTTGGATCCTTCTATCTACCATTCATTCCCAGTTACTCATGGGAAATTCTCTAGCTATATGGATCCTTTAATGATCGCAAAACACACTCTGTGTTCTAATTCCATGGATAATAAAAATACATTTTCTATTTCTTTACTCCATTATCATTTGCCTAGGTCTTGTATTAAAATATCCTTTCGAACATGAGTTGTTGCCTTGACAACTTAATCCATGGTTCCTCTCATAATTTTTCCACAGCAGGACCAAAAATAGCTTCCAAGTCAAAAACATTTGATCTTGTATACACCAATGTATGTATTCATTTTACCAACCATATTCTCACTATGAGACTCTATCCAACTTTTCTGTGTGGGATTCCTTGTAGGACGTGTAACCTCTCCAGGGTTGTGTCCTTAACTTCAACGTTGTTCATTGGTTTGCAGTTTAGCATACTGATATGCCTAAGAATCACACTTATACATGTCTTAAGTGGAAAAGACTATACATTCCTTGGCAATCTCTGTTTATCTTGTCATTCAAGATATGTTTTGTTCAACCTATGATCTTTCAATTCATAATTTAAGGATAACTCTGATCCTTAACTCCCTTAACTCTTGTTTTATAGTTAAACATATGTCATTGAGATAAAGGATGACTTCATAAAGAATCATCTTAAGATCGTTTGGTACTCATGCAGTGTTCTTTGATTATCTTAAAGTTAGTAAAGCTTTCACTTTGCGAAACCTCATATACTACTACTTAGATGATTTTTTCTATGAAGCCCTCAAGTTGCTTCATGTAGAGTTTATCATCCAATTTCAAATTTAGAAAGCGATCCTCACATCATCTTGATGTAATTTCAAGACTAAGCTTGTTGTCATAGACAAAATTGGTTGTTCAAAGTTAAAATACACAACTAGCAATGTTCCTATTATAGTACCCCTTAGCCACTAAGTGTTTTAGGTTTTATATGCCCCTTATGGATTTAAGAACCACTACTATAAAAAACTATATCCCTTTTTTAGGCCATTTAACGTCTGAAAAATTAAAAAATGTTGCAGGGGACATGAGAGAGAGAGAGAGAGGAACGCGTCCCTTATATTTAATATAAGGGATGCCACCTTTGGCATCCCTTATTTGAGATAGGGATGCCACCTTATATTAAACGCCACCTTTGGCGTCCCTTTTTCAAATAAGGGTGTCTCTTTTAATATAAGGCATCCCTTATATTAAAAGGGATGCCAAAGTATTTGAATATGGTGTCCCTCAAAACTTGATATCAGGGACGTCACCTTCAGCATCCCTTATTTAAATTAGGGACACCACCTAATATTAAAAAAAATGAGATGCCACTTTTGACGTCCCAACTTTGATTAAGGACGCAAAAGGTATGTCCATATTTACAAAAATGCCACCGTCTTTGTTTTTTTACTTTCCATTTTTAAAAAGGGATGTCTTTTAGGGTAGTAGTATCATTTTTCAGTAGTAGTGAACCTACTTATTCCCAATTTCCTTTCGACTAGGGGATAGATCACCCAAACATACACTTGGCTAATTTAAAAAAGAATTCATATTTTTTTGCATGACACTTTACAATTCTTCTTAGTAGGTCCTTCTAGTATCTTTCAGATACTTATAAGTAGTCATCATCACCTTCTAAATGATGAAGAGAGTATTTAATCTATTAGGGAATCTATCCCCTTATTGTCATTTACTGAATGATGATTTACTCTGAGGTGGATTTCATAAGATTCTCTTCCTGTGTATGGGTGAGGTGTTCTTCCTATAACTTACCTCTTACCACTTTTGTCTTCTTGTTAAATGGTCTCAACCCTCCATCTTGGGAGAGTGAAATGAGGAATACTTACTTTTCCCTTATTACTATTAACCCCTTAGAGAGATTCAGTATGATCAATGCTTATTTCCTGCTAGGAAATTTGTGTTCTATAAACATTATGTCCCTTGGTTCTCTCAGTCACTGAGCTGTCATCATTTTCACTAATGAATTGAAGACATGTCATTTCCAATTCTCAAGTTATTTCATGAAGGAATACCTTTTGTGACTTGGCTCCAGTCTTCCATACTCATAAGAAGAATTAAGGATATTAAGTTGCTGACCCTTATGCTTGGGCCTGGTTTAAGGCCTATCCATAATTCACAGGGTAAGTCGTGACTGACTTGGAGGGCATTTAGTTAAGTGTGAAGACAATAGTTGTGAGTTTACCTACCAATGCATGGCTGATAGTTTTAGTTATGCTATTATTTACTCAACTATGTGAAGGAGATGTTTATCTCTCTATTTCAAGAACTTTGTTATATCAAAAGGGTTCTAGGTATTGATAGTTGCCTAACAATCCCTTTCTTGTACACAAAGTATCTTGAACTAACTCTTGTCCGCGTAAAAGGTCTTATCCTTTTACTTTAATTGATTCCTGGCTAGATTTAACCATTATCTAACAGCCCCACACTTGCCCAAAATCAAGTAAAAATAACCGTATTTCGAGTAAACATCCATGACATTAATCAAACACCAGGCTCCATGTTTTGCCCTCACAATTAATAGTTCATAAATGCATAGTCTACTAATTGTAGAAGACATCTACACTAGTCTTAAAAAGATTTCCTTGTCTTTCTTACCAACTAGAAAAAGTATTTAACTACTCACAAGGATATTCATCCTTTAGCACACGTTATTTAGCAAAATCCTCTTTTGCTAGTTTGATCATTCCTTTTGATCATCGTGTGCATATGGCAAGAAATGGAATTGTTATCTCCAAAAGGAAATATCAAATTCAAAAAAGAATTTGAGAGTCATAGTCCCATCGATCTTTAACTAAAGATATAACAAAGATGTGATTTTATCGATTTCATATTCGATAGGGTGAATCAAGGAGGTTTATATATGCAAGGCTAATGTGCAAGTTCCAATCCTTTGATTCTTTCTCTTTCTTGCTTTGCATCCAACATGAAGCCATATGTTTATGTGAAACATCTACTACTCATGTGGATTATTTCTTCTACAACCCTTAAAGGATTATCAATGTAGCCTTTCATATTTATAGAGGATGAATCTTCCCACTCTTTAGTTAAGCTTGTCTGACTAATAAATCTCAAATCCTGTAGTCTTTTATACTCAAGTTCAATGTAGCGAATCATATTGCTGAAGGTTACAATATACATATCATGAGTAGTATTTGCTTTTGTATACTCCCACTCACTGGAAGACGAAGCTTACTCCTATTCACTAGGAGACATAGCTTACTCCCACTCACTGGGAGACATCTTGTCACAACATACACTTGTTGTTTGTTAGAAAGAACTTGGCTTGTTTATCTCAACTTCTTAGTTTAACATTTACCTCAAGTGTTGCCTAAACGACATGTTAGGACTTAATACCCATGTTAAAACTTAACTTAGTTTTAACTTTATGGAAGAAGATCGTTAATTCCATCATCTTTCAATGCTATCCAAACAGCTTGGATAGAGTCATATTCCCATACCATGATAAATCTAAGCAGTATTGTTCTTTCTACGCTTGATAGCATAAGCTTTCTATATCCTTTAGTTGCTTCAGCCTCTAGATGTTGAAGACTAGTTGGTAGGATGTCCCTGACGTCTCATTCTTCCTGAATGCAAGAGATTTGAGAGTTTCTAACTCCATAGATATCTTTATTAAGCTTGTCATCATAAGCTCAGTCAAATAAACTTGGTCATAATTTGGTCACTTAAATGATTGTGGTATACAAATAATATTCATTTGTTCAAATAAGACATAGGATAATTAGATAATAAATTCACTATTTTCATGTTCAGGAGACAACTATGTTGACTCCCATCTTACTCATGCTAGTTAGTTCATCACCCTTTTAACCATGGTCTTTATTGAACACATTCCCTTTTGGATTTCTAGATTCGTTCTAGAAACTCCCACTTAATCAAAGCAGTTATAATAACAACATAATAACAAATCATCTAAATAACTAATGAGTCTCCATTTTTAATAGAATTTGATATATATTTTGGTATATATAAGAGGCATCAATGCTAAATTAAAGGGATGTGTTGAAGATTTTGATAAAATATCAATTTTGGTACATTATTTTGGAACATTTATTACAAGTATCATAATTTCAAATAAAATAGGAATAGATAATCTTGAAAATTTAAAAAGAAAAAAAAGAGTTCAGTTGTTTATTATTATTATTATTTTCATTTAATCTTCTCTTGTATTTAGTGATGACGTGATGTGGTTTGAGGATTTGGCGGCTGGGTCTTCTTGGCTGAACAGGTGGAGTAATTAAGAAGGCGACGTCGTTTTGATTGGAAAAAAAATTGAAGAGGCTGGCATTTTTTTATTGGGAGTGATGGTTAAAAAAAAGATGGGTAGAGACTTAAAAGCAAAGGGAAGCTACAGGTTTTAAGAGAATAGGGAGAGGCAGCTAAGAGAGAGTCGACAAATGGAGAATCACTATCACCTTCCTTGAGCTTAAATCAAAAAGTCAGACTCAAAGAGTGATCAAAGAATAGAGGAAGGTAGCCACTGGTTTGATGGGTTGGGAGTAGCTACTGTTTCAGTTTTGTTGCTCCTGTCATCACTGATTGAGTGAGGGCTTAGAGTGGTAGGGGTGTGATTTTAAGGTGAACCAGAGGAGAGAGTTGGAAAAGGGAATAAACCGCTGGTTTTGTTGACACTATGCAATCATCGTCTTCATCATTGAAAGGAAAGCAACAAATGGCAAGCTGTGAGCCACTATGAGCTGAACTTAAGGAGAGGAAGCTACTGCTATTTGGTAAGTTGTTAATTTTTTTCCTTCCACCTCCGCTGTGTTCCCTGTGGTTGATTGTGTTCTTCAATTTCCCTGTTACAATAGTTGTTTTCCTTCCATATGAATTGGAGTTCTGAATTGTATTTTGTTGTAATAGGATCTATCTTGAACATGTGTGGCTAATTGTCTTTGAACCTAGAGTATATATGAACTAATTTGAGGATTTGAGCATGTATGAACCAATTAATGGTGCTTATTATTAATTTTTGTCTACTTAATCTTGTATTATTTTGTCTGCGTGGTGCTTGATCACCACTAAGTATGAAATTGGGTAATTTAGATTAACCTTGGAAGAGGGATCTTAATTGGACCATATGATTAAGTAATGTGGGATTGGAATTAATTCTAATTTGCCAATAGGATAGAAATATACCTATTAGACCTATATAATTCCATTAGAGTGAATTTGGAGATTAATTGCCTCTTGAGTAAATTAGTTAGGAATAATAATTTTAACTTGAGAGAGGGGTATGAGTAATTAGAAGATACTTATATCCATTTAAACTCTAGATTAACAAATTAAGGTTAAGTGCTTTCAAATGGGTATAATTACAAGCTCTAAGACTTGTAGAAGGGATTAACCACTCTAGGTTGTTTTTCTCTATTAAAATCTTATAAATATTAGATTTATCACTTTTGCATTTGTTTAAATTAATTTTCAAATTCCTTCTTTTATTTGCTCAACTTATGAAAATGGGAAATTTAATGCCAAATCACTAGTTCATTTGAATCTCTATGGGACGACCTTGATTTGCTATTATACTATTTTCATGGCACGTATACTTGTGGGGCTCACTTAAACTTTAGTAGTGTAACACCTTCATTTTCAAAGCATATGGATGGCTTAAATGTAATAATATCTTTGAAAATGGAGACCGATAATCTTTGTAAATAGTATGGGTCCCAACTTCAAAGCAGAGTATGGACCTGCACTTGAGTGGGTTTTCAGAAATCCTTTTGAAAACATTTTCAAATTGGTCTCATATTAATTACTATTCATTTATAAGCTATCCATTTTAGTTTCATTTCTTCATATCAGAGTTTTACCAACACGTTCTCTGCTAAAAATCGAATTACTATGGTTAATTAATGGCCTTAGATAGACTATTGTCCACTGCTGGTTCATATGTCACTATTCGATGCCTATATATAGGAACTTTGCTTACATGTCTAGAAAGTTGCCAGTACATGACTGACTCTAATTAGGTACAGATTAAGTACAATTTCCAAAAATAGATAACCAAGGGGAAATTAAATTCTAAATCCTTTGCTTCACTCACCTGCGATTACCTTCTTGCTTGAGGAACTGCCTGCCTGAGTTGAAAATTGGTTTATGGAAAAATAAGGTCAGATTCAAAAGAATCTCAAGAGTAACAAATATCACCTCATATAAAATGCATATATGAAACATGTCATGTCAACCAAGGTTGCTATAAAAGTAACATGTTCAAACATTCAGAGATAATTCACAATATGCGTATATGCACAAATACCAGATATGCAAATAGCATAAAATTGTAAATTTCAATTTTCATACAAGCACCAATACCATATATGCAAGTAGTATATAGTTGGGTAAATACAAGGACAACCCTCTTTAGCCACAACACTGGGTATACTTCTGGGTGTGAGCCCTTCTCATCTAAATGCTTAAATTTATATTGATACAAACACACATATAACATAACATATAGTATGTGAGGGATAAGTTACACCCTGACAACTTTTCCAAACCTTGACGTTAATTATCATTCCGTGGTTGTCCCGGGTAAATGTCAAATCCTATAGATTATAATTTACAGATGTGTTATTACTTATCCAAATTCTTTGATTACTTAAGACACTTAGTTGGTCATCATTTAGGTTAGTGCTTAGGCCCAATTAAGTATTTAATGTGGTTACACTATTCCCAAGTACTAATCTTTACCCTTAAAGTTCACACTTACTACTTTTGGCTCGAAGCCCATTAAATTCGCATGGACAAAAAGCTAGCAGAATTTTTCACTTAAATTTGAAAAATCATAACTAATTCTAAAAAACTTCAATTTGGTTGGTTCAAAGCTCAATGTGATCCTTATGAAGTTCAATTTAAGGGAAAAATATTTAGCACTGCCAGTTACATGTACACATTTCCAAAATTCTCAATTATCCACTTCTGTCACAAAATCTTGCCCCGAATTAATGGCCAACTTCCAATAATCATAAATTTTTGTGTACTTATCCAATTAGTACAAATTACCCATCAAATTAAATCTTATTGGGTATAATATATTTTAATAAACTTTTATGGATATTGGAATTCATTTGGCTAGACAAAAGCACGTCACTATCAGTCTGCCACAGAACAACTTCCAGTTTCAATGCCCAATTTTCAAAAATCATAATTAATTCTAGAAAACTCCAAAGTGACTGATTACAAGTACATTGTAAACCTATTTAAGTTTAATTTGAAAGAAAAATATCATTTTCTAGAAAATGAAGCCACAAAATTTCTAGAAATTCATCAAACCTTAACTGTACCAGAATTAGTTCCAGAAACAGGGTCCAACTTTGACAATCATAACTTTAAATCCATTGGTCCAAATATTACATTCTACCTACCAAAATGAAGCTCACTGTATTTAGACTAGGTTTGGCCAAACAAAAACATGCCACAACATCGCTGCCTTCCAGAAAACATCTGGCAGCACTTCTCTTAAGTTCCAAATATGTGATTTCTCATTTCTAAACCTTTTTTTAACACTATTTACAAAACCAACCCACCATGAACTCTAAGAATAACCATATAATTGAAAATTAGGGCAAAAATACCCATTCCATAAAGCTTTACCAAACCACACAATTTATGGTTCAAAAGGAAGCCCTTACTCATCTCTTGCTTCTTCTAGGCTTTATTCTTTTATTCAACCACTTTGGGTCTTGATAAATGCTTCACATCGCCTCCTCTTTAAAAAAATAAAACCATAAAAATGAAGCTTAGACCAAGAGGAACAATGTTTATAAAGACATCTTTGGCAAGAAACGTGTGTAAGAAGTTGAAAATCTAGAGAGAAACTTACCTTTGCTTTTAAACTTTCAAGATCTACTTTCTCTCTCCTTCCTTATGCTTAGAAAATGAGTGAGGAAATGGGTGAATGTAGTGTTTAATTCATTGTCTTCTCTTTCTTATGTGTGCTGGCCGAATATTACAAAAAGGGTGAGGAAAATGATGGTGTGTCACCATATGGTAGCTTCTTGAAAAGTGGTGTAGTTAGGCTAACTAAGTGTGATTTGGTTAAGTTAACGAGATAATTCCTCTCCCTTTTGCTTGTCATAATTGAAAATTAGAGAGTGAAAAGAGGGAAATTCTTTACTCAATAGTTCATGGCTTCTTGTACACTAGGTAGTTAATTAACCATTAGTTTATTGGATAACTCATCTTATCTCCCTTGCCTTTGTCCAATGGTTCTTAGTGAATTTTCTTATCTTCTATTTTCTTTTCTCATAATTACTCTTACTTTTTCAAGAACAAATGCTAGCCCTAAATCTTTGGTTCTAATTTTAACCTCAAGATCCAATGGCAAATGTCTCTTTTGCCCTTGATTATGGCAACATTTACTAAGTTTCCATATTTCTTTTATTTCATTTTATTTCTCTTCCTTCACTAGCACAAAAAAGGCGTTTTAGACCTGCCCATTTAGACCAGTTGTAGTGGATGAAGGTCTAAAAGAAATGCGCGGTGGCATTTTCATAATTATAAACAAGTTGGGAGATTGGTTATTATAATAACCGGTCTAAAAAGATTATTTAGACCGATTCTATACTAACTGGTCCAAAAAAATTAAGGATTTTATTTTTTAGACTGGTTACTGAGAGAACCGGTCTAAAATAAATATATTTTAGACCGGTTAATAGGATAACCGGTCTAAAAAAAAGGTTTTTAAGACCGGTTGCCTAACAACCAGTCTTAAAAGTCCATTTTTAAGACCGGTTGCCTAAGAACCGGTCTTAAAAGTGGACTTTTAAGACCAGTTGCCTAAGAACCGGTCTTAAAAGTGGACTTTTAAGACCGGTTGTTAGGACACCGATCTTAAAAACATTTTTTTAGACCGGTTATCCTATTAACCGGTCTAAAAAATGTGCCCCAATTTAGTTTTGTGTCGTGCCTCAGCTCACACTCCTGCCTTCTTCCATTCTAAAATTGATCCCTTCCATTCTGAATCACCAAGCTACTTTGATCCCAATGTTTTCTCTCCTCAGCCGTCGACTCCCCGTCCCTTACCTGATCCTATTCTGAATCGAGTTCATCGTTGCTCTTCGGTCATTGTACTGTCATACATTGC
This sequence comes from Inga oerstediana, assembly GCA_963210345.1. NCBI lineage: Eukaryota > Viridiplantae > Streptophyta > Magnoliopsida > Fabales > Fabaceae > Inga > Inga oerstediana. The sequence goes on along the minus strand of OY723408.1, from coordinate 21,669,899 downwards.
CTCAGCTGCTCGTGGTTATCGTTGTAGGTACTGTCGTCCCTACTTATTCACTGCATTTCTAGGACATCTTTGTCTTCAATTTCTTTTCTGAGGTATGCTTCATCATCCTCTACATTTCCCCCTCTACAATTACTATACAGAAGTTGTACTGCCTCCAGATTTGGTCATCGGCCTAGGCTAGCAATGGGGATCAACTAAACAGTAGCTTAATATAAATTTTTTGGTGTGTTTGGTGTTTAAATCCCTCTCAAAAAAGAAGAAAACACCATTATCTTCCTCCTCTGTTCTATTGTTGATGCTATGCGAGATCATGGAATTCTTCTTCATTTCCTCCTCCTTCCTCAGCTCGATAAAACACCATTATGTGGGTTATGTTTGAAAAATTCATCTTTCTTTAAATTTGTGATTGTCGTGTGTGAGGGTATGGTTTTAGTTTCATAAATTTTCTTCATTGAATTATGGTTGTGCGTGGTACATAGGGAAAAATAGGAACAAGATGAAAATTGTCGTTTAATAAGCTTGATGACTTTGTTTGAATGTGAATGCACATTAGGTGTTTGATAAAATGTTTGAAAGGAGAAATTAAAGTTAACATGGAAGCCTCTTGAGATTGTCACCATACTTGTTACCCACAAGACCAAGCTTTTGCAGTTATTTGCAAGTATCGAGAAAGCTATGTAGAGCTCTCTTTTGTGCGTGTGTTTTATGTGCTTGACAAGTGACAATTCATTAAAGTAGGTATTTTTATTAAGTAAAGAAGGGAGAAATATATATGTGCATGTCAAGAAACCAGTACCTTTCCTAGGTGATATGTCACAGACAATCTACCAAATATATATATATATATATATTAAGATTAAATTTTAGGTATAAGAAATGTCATAGCTAGGATAATGATGATGGGAGGCCGAACAGTGTGAAATATTTACTCCCTTGGTCTCGGTCTGAGAAGTTTTAAAGGCGTGTGAAATATTTATTTTGGCCTTGCTGGTCTGAGAGGTTTTGATGCTTTTTTTCTGCAGAGGACGAGCAATTTCACCATACTCAAAATATATTAAAAATCTTGCTTAGTTTTGGCAACGATTGTATGAGTAGAAGTTTTAGTGAAAACTGAATAGTTATTCAGGTAGGATTTGGTTTATTGAATGCCAATGTCAGTGCCTTACCTCAAATTTAACATTTACAGTTAATTTGACTGTTTTTTGGCCTTGAAGTGCGAGTGTGATAGAAAATGATTATAACAGACAAGTCAAGTTAGAATTATTATGAGGAAATTATAAACCAACACTGCTGTGTCTTCATGGTGGTCACTGCACTATTAACAAGTGTTTAGTTTCTATAATTATATCCATAAACATTAGAAAAAAGTAGAAAACAAAAAAAAAAGCACTAATAATTATATCCATTTTGAATGAAGAATTGGTTGTTTTGTTAGGATTTCCAAAGTGCAGTTCAATGTAATGATTGTATGCTCTCATCATACTCCTACCTTTTCCAAGGGAAAAAGTAGAAAACAAAAAAAAGGTGTTGGAATATATGGATCATAGTTGGATACAAGCTAAACGGATGAGTGTTGAATATGATGTTGGGGTGAGGGGTTTTTTAGACTTTGCAAAAAGAAATGCCGATGATGATAGTGGGATGTTTTATTGCCCTTGTGTAAAATGTTTGAATGAGAAGTGATTTAGTGCTGCAGATATATATATATATATAATTTGTGAAGGGTTTTGTAAGATGTATGTAGTATGGGTATGGCATGGTGAACAATTAGAAATGCCAAGTGCATCTCAATAGGGGGAAGTGACTTGTGATGATAATTACATGGATATGGATTATTGGATATAGGATATTATTCGTGATGTAGGAGAAAAGGCTTTTGAACAATCACATATATATGGTAATATGTGCAGTGATGCTGAGAAGCCACTGTACCTAGGGTGTACAAAATACCAATTGCTGAATGCTGTATTGAAATTGGTAAGCTTGAAAGCACGGTATAGATGGAGCGACAAGAGTTTTTTTAGAAATGCTTGAGGCCTTTAAAGACATGCTTCCTAATGATAATGTGTTGCCTTGTCGATACTATGATGCTAAGAAAATACTGTGTCTACTAGGGATGAAGTATAAAAAGATCCATGCTTGCCCTAATGATTGCATATTGTATATAAAGGATCATGAAGAGAAGGAGCAATGTCCAATATGTGAAACTCTGAGGTATAAATCAAATAAGGGCCCTGCAAAAGTGTTGTGGTATCTTCCAATTATTCTAAGGTTCAAGCGCCTGTTTGCCAATGAAATTGATGCCAAAAATTTGAGATGGCATGCAGATGAGAGGATTTCTGATGGAAAGCTTCGACATCCACCTGATTCTTCTCAATGGCAGAAAATCGATCAATTATTTCCTAGCTTCGGTGAAGAACCTAGGAATCTCAGGCTTGGGCTTAGCACAGATGGTATGAATCCTTATGGTAGCTTAAGCAGTATACATAGTTCATGGCCTGTTCTGTTGGTAATTTACAACTTATCTCCTTTGTTATGTATGAAACAAAAGTACATTATGTTGTCTATATTGATTTCGGGACCAAAGCAACCCGGAAATGACATAGATGTTTACCTAGAACCCTTGATCGAAGACTTGAAAGAGTTGTGGGATGAAGGTGTCGATGTCTTTGATGTGAACAAGAAGGAGACTTTTAATATGCGAGCAATGATCTTTTGTACTATAAATGACTTCCCTACATATGGGAACTTGTCAGGATATAGCATTAAAGGCCACAAAACTTGTCCGATATGTAAAGAAGGCACATGCTACCATCAACTTCAACATGGAAGATGTTAGATTCCAAGTTTTGATGATAAAAAAAGTTAATTGTATGTAAAGTATGGTTTTACAAATCTAAAGAATGATTACAAAGTTACCAAATGCATATGGCAAAGTTTTCTAATGTCTGCTGTCAAGCTTTTGCTGATGCACTCGAGCAACAAAGCTAGCACTCGAGCATGAAGCTCTTTTACACTCGAGCAAATGCGAGTGTTAGACAGAAAGTGTTTGCCTGAGAGCAAATTACTATTAGATCTACTAATGCACTCGAGCACTGGGGATAACACTCAAGCATCAGGCTCTTTCAAACTCGAGCACATGCAAGTGTTGGACAAGAAGTATTTGGCCGAGAGCAATTACTGTCAATCTTACTGATGCACTCGAGCATTATAACCAACACTCGAGCATGAAGCTGGTTTGCACTCGAGCACTAGCGAGTGAAGGACTGCGAGTGTTTGGCTGAGAGTCATGAAGAACAGAGAAGTACAAGTATGCCCGAGTGAGAGTTCATATGCCCGAGTGATACATCAGCACTCACAAGTGAGGAATCTAACTCTCTCAATTTTGATGCAAGTACTGAAGACAAGAGTATATTACAGGAGAATATTCTTCTCACTCGAGTAGGAGTATGTATGCTCGAGTGAGGACCCACATCACCTGTGAGTGCAAAATCACACTCTTGCTAAAATGGTATGCGAGTGTTGTCCAGAGACGTGACTCTTAGTGTAAAATAAAAGGACACTGGAGTAGGAGGAGTTGTGCTTGAGTGAGGACCCACATCACTCGCAAGTGAGAAAATGCACTCTCTCAAATCTTGTGAAAGTGCAAGTGTAAAACTGAAGCAAAAAGAAAAAATATGGTAGTTCACTTGAGTGAGCCCCCTCAGTGCTCGAGTGATACTCTGCCAGAAGACAGAATGCACCAGTCTTATAGCGTTCAATCTGAATATCGTTTAATGATATTTATTTATCTTATTGTCACTTATTATTATTATTTAACATCATTTTGAATGTATTATAAGTATGATACAGGAGTTTGAACGTTTGAATTAAAAAGACGCAGAGGAAATCAAATAACGGAAGACAGCATCATTACGACCATCCAAGCACATACCTACCGCGTTCAAAGATTTCAAACGTACGCATGCCGTTCCACAGTAACATGCCCCGCTCCACAATGATCATTATTCAAATGGACAAAATCGAACGTCTATAAATATAGAGTTCCAGAGATCATCAAATATAACAAAGCGCAAGAATTCACATAAGCAAATTCACGAGCCTCTGTTATTCATATTTTATCTGTATTCATACCATTCTTCAGTATTTATCATACTTGCTCTGTAAGAGAGTCTATATATACTTAAAATTCTATTCTCATTTGATCTCAAGGTATTGGGACCTTGAGAGGGTAGATATCCTTATGAGAGAAGCAGTTGAGAGTATTCCTAGTAAAACTTTCCACTCATAAGACTTACAAGATATAAGGTAAGTAGGAGAGAACGTTGCTGCTCATAAGACTTGTATATGTAAGCAAGTGAGAAAGGTCATAGGTTGTTTTTCTGCACGTAAGACTTGTCATAAGGGGAGAGAAATTTCTTATTGTTAGAATATTTCTGCTCGTAGTCTATTCAAGGACGATTATTATTTTGTGGCATTCTAAGAGCCCATTGAATCTTGGAAGCATAGTAAAAATCTCAGTAGGTCTTGATCTCTGAGGACTGGACGTAGGCCTGGTTTTTAGGTCGAACTAGTATAACTCTCTGTGTACTAATCCTCTCAACTCCACTATATCTACAACTATTGTCATATCACCACATCAAACGAAAAATTTATCACATCACCCAATTCATCCCCCCTCTTGGGTGAAGCTTGCCTCTTTCATTTGGTAACAGAACAAGGTCTTCTCCATAGAGCCTAACAGCTTGGGAAGGATTCAATAAATGGCAACAATGGATGAAAACATTCTTTCAGACGGAGCTTCAATCACTAGACCTCCTGGTTTTGTTGGAGAACATTTTTCGTTCTGGAAAGCTAAGTTTAGAGTGTTCGTGATGGCTAACGAGTACTGTTTATGGAATGTAATACAAGATGGTGACTATGTTCCAATGAAGAAAATCGAAGATAGAGTCGTTAAGAAGAGCCAGAGGAGTTTGACGAAGATGATAAAAGGTTAGTAACTTTAAATAGTAAAGCTATTTTAATGATACAGAGTGCTCTCAGTCAAAAGGAATATTTTTGAATCTGCACTCTACCAACAACCAAAGATATGTGGGATACACTTGAAATCGCTCACGAAGGTACATCCGGAATCAAAGAAAATAGAGTCAATACTCTAATTACAGAGTATGATCTATTTCGTATGAAACCTGGAGAAGGAATATCAGAATTCAAACTCAGGTACACTCATCTTGTTAATCAACTATCTGCACTTGGAAAATCCTTTGACCAAAATTCCCAGGTAAGAAAGATTCTTAATATACTTAGAAAAGAATGGGAAGCGAAGGTGACAGCTATCGAAGAAGCTAAAGGAGAGTCAATGAGATCCGTAGCTGCTCTCTTTGGAAGCGAAGGTGACAGCTATCGAAGAAGCTAAAGGTAAGTGATTCTGAACCTACTTATGATGATTTATTATCTAAATATAATGCATTGCATACAGAATTCATCAAGGTAGCTAAAGAAATGGTTAGTTATAAGAAAAAGTAAAGGAATTAGAAAATACTGTTATATCATCATGTCAAGTATGTGAAGAGAAAGATAAGAAAATAAGAGATTTAACAAAAACTGTGGAAAAATTTACTAAAGGAAGTGAAACCCTTAAAGTTATTCTAAATTCTCAGAAAGTTTCCTTTGATAAATCTGGAATTGGATATAGGTCCGATCATGATAAAAATAGAGGAAATAAGAAGAATAGCAGTAGAACTTATCTTAAATATTTCAAGAATTCTGTGCATACATCAAATCCATTCGCATCATGTAGCTATTGTAATAGGAAAGGACATTATACTTCATCATGTTACTTTAGAAAAGGACAAGTTATTGGCACGTATAAATGGGTTCTGAAAGAGACACATGTATTACATACTAACCACAAAGGACCCAAGAAAGTGTGGGTACCTAAAACTTGATCACCTTACTCTATGTATGTCTCAAAGCATCACGAGCAAACAAGTGGTATATTGATAGTGGATGCTCGAGACACATGACTGGTGACAAAAATAAGTTCACTATGATGGAAACCAGAGAAGGAGGAAAGGTAACATTTGGAGGTAATCAATCTGGACGTATTGCTGGAATTGGTAAAGTAGGAAAATCCGATGGTGCTCAAATCAATGAGGTATATTACGTTGAAGGATTATGCCACAACCTATTGAGTGTAAGTCAAAGCACTGACAAAGATAACTGGGTGATCTTTGATTCAAAAGAATGCTTGATAGTAAACAAGAAAGATCTGCCGCTTAACAAAGAATCTATCAAGGCAAAGATCCGAGCTCAAAGGGATGGTAACTGTTATACTATTGATTTAAATTCAAATTCTTCTGAAAATTGTTTTCTTAGCATATCAGAGGAAAGTTGGTTATGGCATAAGCGTCTGGCTCATGTTAATATGAACCAACTTGACAAATTGATTAGAAAAGATTTAGTTGTTGGTCTTCCTAAACTAAAATTCAAATATAACATGATTTGTGAAGCATGTCAAAAAGGCAAACAAACTAAATCTTCATTCAAAACAAAGTATAAGATTTCTACTTCCAAACCTTTATAATTACTTCATATGGATTTGGTAGGTCCAATAAGGGTAAAATGTTTTGGAGGAAATCTATATACTTTAGTAATTGTCGATGATTTTATAAGATTTACATGGACTATATTTATTGCTTCAAAAGATGAAACATTTGTCAAATTTATTATGTTTGCTAAAAAGGTCCAAAATAAGAAAGGTATTTCTATTGTTTCTATTAGGGCATACATGGAGGAGAATTTGATAATCAACTCTTTGAAGACTACTGCAATAACGAAGGAATAGATCACAACTTTTCTACACCTAGAACACCACAACAAAATGTAGTAGTAGAAAGGAAGAACAGAGTCCTCACAGAAATGGCAAGAGCAATACTTAATGAAAAAGAAATGTTACAAGTGTTCTGGGCAGATGCAATGAGTACTGCATGCTATATTTTAAATCGAGCATATATTCACAAGTCACTTGGTAAGATGCCATATGAACTCTACAAAGGAAGAAAGCCAAATCTTGCTCATCTACACATCTTCGAATGCGAGTGCTTCATTCACAACAACGGTAAAGAAAACATGGGTAAATTTGATTCAAAGTCTGATGAAGGTTTATTTCTAGGATATTCTAATAGAAGTAAAGCATATAGAGTTTTTGATAAAAGAACATGTACAGTTGAAGAATCTATTCATGTTGTGTTTGATGAACTTGACTCTTAGGCAAAACATGTTGATGAAGAAGAAATGGATTTGATAAAGAAAAACAAAACTATTTCAAAACAGAATGATTTTGAAACAATTGATTTTCAAAATATAGAAGATGTTGATGATCATGCTCAATCAAAAGCATGGAGACATATTAAAGATCATCCAATTGATCAAGTAATTGGTGATATTCGCGAATGTGTCAAAACCAGAAATAGAATTCACAATGAGGTAACTTTCTCTGCTTTTATTTCTGAAATTGAACCTTCTAATATAGAAGAAGCTTTATCTGACAATGATTGGGTGATTGCTATGCAAGAAGACTTAAATCAATTCCAAAGAAATCAAGTTTTGGGATTTGGTTCCTCGACCTAAAGATCATACGGTTATAGGGACCAAATGGGTTTTCAAAAACAAACTTGATGAATCAGCAATCATTGTGAGAAACAAAGCAAGATTGGTGGCCAAAGGTTATAATCAAGAAGAAGGTATTGATTATGAGGAAACATATGCTCCAGTGGCAACATTGGAAGCAATACGAGTACTCTTAGCCTTTGCTTGCATTAAAGGTTTTAAACTTTATCAAATGGTTGTGAAAAGTGCTTTTCTAAATGGTTATATTATGGAGGAAGTATATGTAGAACAACCTCCTGGTTTTGAAGATGAAACAAAGCCTGATCATGTTTTCAAACTTAAGAAAGCTTTTTATGGTTTGAAACAAGCACCTAAAGTTTGGTATGAAAGACTAAGCAAGTTTCTTCTTGATCAAAATTTTATCAGAGGAAAAGTAGATACAACTCTTTTCATCAAACATAACAAAGATGATATTCTAATTGTTCAAATATATGTTGATGATATTATTTTCGGTGCTACTAACGAATCTATGTGTCAAGAATTTTCTAAGTTTACGCAGGGAGAGTTTGAGATGTCCATTATGGGAGAATTAAACTTCTTTCTTCGACTTCAAATCAAGCAAAAGAAGAATGGGATATTTGTGTCTCAAAAAAAGTATTTGAAAGAGTTGTTGAAGAAATATGGATTGGATAATGCTAATGGAGCTGATACTCCAATGAGCTCTACAACATTGTTGGATGCTGATGTAAAAGGCCCTAGTTTCAACATCACTAAATATAGAGGAATGATTGGTTCATTACTCTATCTTACAGCAAGCAGGCTAGATATTCAGTTCAGGGTTGGAATGTGTGCGAGGTATCAATCTGCTCCTAAGGTATCACATACAGAGACAGTGAAAAGAATCTTCAAATATCTAGGAGACACTTCAGAACTTGGCTTATGGTATCCAAAAAGAGTAAACGAATATTTAATGGAATATTCAGATTCAGATCATGGAGGATATAAAACTGACAGGAAAAGTACTAGTGGTCTATGTTAATTCCTTAGAGGCTCTCTGGTATCATGGTTCAGCAAGAAGCAAAACACAGTTTCATTATCCTCAACTGAAGCTGAATATATAGCTGTAGCAAGCTGTTATTGTCAAGTATTATGGTTGAAACAACAACTTCAAGATTTGGGGATATACTTAAATGAGATTCCAATTTATTGTGACAACACTAGCACCATAAGCTTAGCCAAGAATCCTGTGCAACATTCAAGGACCAAACACATAGACATCCGACATTATTTCATTCGAGATCAAGTGCAAAAGAAGGATGTCAAAGTAGAATTCATACCAACACACCTTCAACTTGCTGACATATTCACAAAGCCAATAGCTAAAGATCAATTCCTATATATACGAAGAGAATTAGGAATGGTTAATCCCAATGAATTGTAATTTTTCTTGTTAATTATTTTACTTAAATGAGTTTTTGATGATAACCATACTGACTTTGGCATCAGAGTATTAGAAATTGTTTTTGCAGGTCTGTCACTCGAGCACAGGAAGTGTCACTCGAGTGACAAGCTCATACTCACTCGAGTCAGTCAACACTGCTCGACCACAGAACTATTGAATATACTCTGTTTCTAAGCATGTAAATAGGGGTTAACAGAGGAGATAAAAATACCAAGAGATTATCTGAAGTGCAACAGTTATAATTGTTCTCACTCGGGTGAGAGAGATCCTCACTCGAGCATGGTATGAACATACCTGAAGTGAAGTAAGAGCACTCTAGCAAAAAGAAAAAAATTCTTACAAGTGCTTATTCAAAGCATGGTTACTCAAATGATTTTGGAGGATTTGAGTACAAAAATGAAAAATATAGCAAGAAATATTTAAACCAGATACGCTTTTACATGTTTTATAAAATTTGTCTGAATGTCACTCGAGCACTAGGGTTATTGCTCCAGTATTGCAACTTATATCAGTTACGCGATAGCTTAGACCGTTGCACTTCCTGCTCTCACTCGAAGCGTTGCGTTACTCGAAGGTCGTCTCTCTTCACCTCCAATCGTTACCCATCGATTAAATGTCTCATTTTGCTTTAAATCACCGTTACAACTCTTCAATCTTCCTTATAAGGTAAGATTTATCCTCATAGTTTCTCATTTCGTGCCCTAACTCTCTGAAACTTCTTCATTCAATATTTAGCAAATATGTGATTCTTGCTATTTTTCATTTTGTTTCTAAATGGCTAGAACTAAATTCCTATTGTCGCCCAAAGATCTCATTCACCCTCTCCCACTCATTCTGTTGCTAGTTCTTCAGGAACTCCGGTACCAACATCTTCATCTCCTATAATGTCTTCTACACCAACACCTCCTCCTAAACCCAAAACCAAAAAGAGAACTCTGGCCAAGAAACCTCATCCTAAGCCTCAAATAGCTAAGAAGGATCAACCTACATAAAAGAAACCAAAGGGTGTGGTTTTCAAAGAACCAATGATTACTCAGTCTAAATCTAAAGAAGTCAAAGGAAGAGGAAAGAAGAAGGACACTGAGCAACCACAACAATCTTCTTCTTCCTCTGATGACACTTTCAATATGCAACTTCGGGAAGCAATGGAGAGGTCAAAACTTGACACATTGGTTGGAAAAATTGCCTCTCAAGTCGGTGCCTCAAGTTCTCACCATGTTTGTCAGTCTAGTGCGGCTGCTTCAGGGGTACCTTCTACATCACAGGCTCCAGAGGAAGAACAAGTCACAAGTCCTCCTGAAGGTTTCAATGTTGAGGAACTGGAGCCACTACAACAGAAGGTATATGATACTGAGTTTACACATGGACATTTTTGCCCGATAGTTTATGTGGACTTAGATTATCTGAAGAAGAATTGTCATTTGGATTTATATCCTTATCTTGGATATTATGCTTCCTGGTTGAATATTCATATCCCTTATTCACCCTCTGTTGTGAAAACTTTTTATTGCAACTTGAAATCCCACAACATAAAATCTAGAACTGGATAATTGATTGAGGAAGTAGTATCTACCATTGTTAGAGGTCAATTCATTATGATATCTACTAAAATTATTAATGATTTACTTGGGTATGTTGTACCACCTCCAAATCTACCCTTTCTTTCAGCCAATGAAGCTTTCCGGCTTTTAAGGCCAAATGACCCAATAGACCCTTTGAATTTTAAGCCTATTGACATGCCAGATTCTCATTGAGCCCTTCACTATATATACTGTCGTAACATGGTTAACAAGTCCAAAAATTATACCCATTTTTCTTAGAGAGATTATTATTTGCTGGCCTCCTTCCTAGCCGGACAATGAAGAAATATGGGGGATATTATTTTTAGTGAAATGAGAAGATTTCGATTTTCTTCATCAAAATCTGCGACTATACCATACCCTTAACTTGTATCCCTCATTCTCATGAAAAACAAAATATGGTATTTGGAAGGAATTGAGAGGGTAATTATTCCAAGGTTTGGCAAGACTCAATTGACTCACATGAGTACCAATCTTCCAGTGAGTCGAACCAGGGCTACATCTCAGAGAGAAGCCACTCCATCAAGAGGTGATGAGGCTCAGTCGTCTGCTCAAGGTCAGGTTCCCCCTCCATCTTTCCTAAATGCATCACTTTCCACTCATCTGACTGAAGTGATCAATCAAGCTATGTCTGGTTTGAAAAAGGAATTGATGACTGAGTATGAGAAGTTGGTGGACAAAATAGAGTTACAAGTCTTAAAGTTGGTAGACAAGGCTAATACCAACTTTGACTTGATATTCAAGACTCAAGATGATATGTCAAGAAGAATCACTGATATGGAGATCTTCTTATGCTCTTACTTTCCAGCTACATCTTCTGAGGTGCCACCTGAGACCACTCCTGGCTCGACTTCACCTCCTCATCTACAGACACATGTTCTCTTCACCAATCCGGATTCTAATATTGATATAACTTATGATTGGTCACCTTCACCACCACCCTCAGCCTCTGTTCCTCAGCCATCATCACTACCCTTTAAGCCGGTGCCAGTAGACCCTTCCACTGCCATGGTGCCCTTTGTTTCACCATCCGATCTCACTTTTCCTTAGCCCCCTTCTGATGTTGACAAAACGGGGGAGAAGGATTTGTGATGGTTTTCTGAGCTTATATGGGGCGTATTGGGTAGTTTTTGTGTATTGGGGTAGGATTATGATGTTATTTTTGGGTTTATTTCTGTTGATATGGTTGTATATGGGTTTTATGGATAGGTGATGATTCAAACTTAATATTGTACTTTTTAAGTTCACTAATGGTTATTTTCAAGTTTATTAAGTTTTCTGTTCAGTTTTAATTGCTTCTGTGATACTATGACTTATCTTGGTTGTTAAGTGTCCAGTGGAAGTATTACAGGAAACATATGTAGATAAGTACAAAAATCTGAACTTGAATCTAAACTTTGGTGAAGATATGTATTTGGAAACGTTGATGTTGTTTTTAAAAATTTTCACTCTAATCAAGATTTTTTCTTAAAACTCATCACAAAGGTTTTGTCATCATCAAAAAGGGGGAGAATGTTAGATTCTAAGTTTTGATGATAACAAAAGTTAACTGTATGCAAAGTATGGTTTTACAAATCTAAAGAATGATTACAAAGTTACCAAATGCATATGGCAAAGTTTTCTAATGTTTGCTGTCAAGTTTTTGCTGATGCACTCGAGCAACAGAGCTAGCACTCGAGCATGAAGCTCTTTTACACTAGAGCCAATGCGAGTGTTGGACAGAAAGTGTTTTCCTGAGAGAAATTACTATCAGATCTACTGACGCACTTAAGCACTAGAGATAGCACTTGAGCATCAGGCTCTTTCACACTCGAGCACATGCAAGTGTTGATCAAGAAGTGTTTGGCCGAGAGTAATTACTGTCAATCTTACTGATACACTCGAGCATTATAACCAACACTCGAGCATGAAGCTAGTTTGCGCTCGAGCACTAGCGAGTGAAGGACTGCGAGTGTTTGGCTGAGAGTCATGAAGAACAGAGAAGCACAAGTATGCCCGAGTGATACATCAGCACTCGTGAGTGAGGAATCTAACTCTCTCAATTTTGATGCAAGTGCTGAAGACAAGAGTATATTACAGGAGAATATTCTTCTCACTCAAGTAGGAGTATGTATGCTCGAGTGAGGGCCCACATCACCTGCAAGTGCAAAATCACACTCTTGCTAAAATGGTATGCGAGTGTTGTCCAGAGACGCGATTCTTAGTGTGAAATACAAGGACACTGGAGCAAGAGGAGTTGTGCTCGAGTGAGGACCCATATTACTCACAAGTGAGAAAATACACTCTCTCAAATCTTGTGAAAGTGCAAGTGTAAAACTGAAGGAAAAAGAGAAAATATGATAGTTTACTTGAGTGAGCCCCCTCAGTGCTCGAGTGATACTCTGCCAGAAGACAAAATGCACCAGTCTTATAGCGTTCAATCCGAATATCGTTTAATGATATTTATTTATCTTATTGTCACTTATTATTATTTAACATCATTTTCAATGTATTATAAGTGTGATATAGGAGTTTGAACGTTTGAATTAAAAAGACGTAGGAAGTCAAACAACGGCAGACAGCATTATTACGACCATCCAAGCACGTACCTACCGCGTTCAAAAATTTCAAACATACGCATGCCATTCCACAGTAACATACCCCGTTCCACAATGATCATTATTCAAATGGGCAAAATTGAACGTCTATAAATATAGAGTTCCATAGATCATCAAATATAACGAAGCGCAAGAATTCACATAAGCAAATTCACGGGTATCTGTTATTCATATTTTCTCTGTATTCATATCATTCTTCAGTGTTTATCATACTTGCTCTGTAAGAGAGTCTATATACACTTAAAATTCTATTCTCATTTGATCTCAAGGTATTGGGACCTTGAGAGGGTAGATATCCTTTCGAGAGAAGTAGTTGAGAGAATTCCTAGTAAAACTTTCTACTCATAAGACTTACAAGATACAAGTAGTAGAGAACGTTGCTGCTCGTAAGACTTACAGTGGTGTAAGCAGGAGAGAGCGTTGCTGCTCATAAGACTTGTATACGTAAGCAAGTGAGAAAGGTCATAGGTTGGTTTTCTGCACGTAAGACTTGTCGTAAGGGGGAGAGAAATTTCTTAGTGTTAGAATATTTCTGCTTGTAGTCCATTCGAGGACGATTGTTGTTTTATGGCATTCGAAGAGCCCATTAAATCTTGGAAGTATAGTGAAAATCTCAGTAGGTCTTGATCTCTGAGGACTAAACGTAGGTCTGGTTTTTAGGCTGAACCCGTATAACTCTCTGTGTACTAATCCTCTCAATTCCACTATATCTACAACTATTGTCATATCACTACATCAAACGAAAAATTTATCACATCACCCAATTCATCCCCCCTTTTGGGTGAAGCTTGCCTCTTTCAAAAGAAAGATGGTTTACCTTGGCCATAGGCGATTTCTTAGACAAAGCGACCCTTATCGTAGATTAAAAAAAGCTTTTTTCGGTGGCCAAGAGTTTGAAGATGCTCCAGAGGCATTGACTGGGGAGAAAATTTATGAAAAGGTGAAAAATATCAATACTATGTTTGGTAAATCATCAAAGAGTAGAAATGAGAAAAATATATGGCAAAAAAGGTTCGTCTTCTTTGATCTTCCATATTAGCGCAATCTTGACATCAGACACTGTATTGATTTCATGTATGTGGAGAAAAACATATATGATAGTATTGTTGGGACACTGCTCAACATACAAGGAAGTTCTAAGGATGGCGTGAAGGCAAGATTAGACTTGTAAGAAAAGGGAATACGAGAAGATTTACATCAATGGCCATATGGTAATAGAACTTTTTGTCCTCCAGCTGCTCATACTTTGCCTAAGGTTGAGAAAATAAGCTTTTGTGAGTGTTTACATGGCGCTAAAGTTCCTCAGGGTATTCTTCAAATTTTAAAAAGCTTGTATCGATGAAATACTTCAAGTTAATAGGGCTAAAGTCTCATGATTGTCTTGTCTTAATGCAACAACTACTCCCAGTAGCTATTCGAGGCATAGCCGAATATGATCTTCAACACATATTGACTAGACTTTGTTTCTTCTTTAATGCTATTTGTTATAAAGTCATTGACACGGAAAGATTGGAGGAATTGGAAAATAAAGGATATATGATCTTGTGCCTGCTTGAGAAGCTTTTTCTTCCTTCCTTTTTTGACATTATGGTACACTTGATTGTTAATCTAGTGAGGGAGATAAAGTTGTATGGCCCTATCTATTTCCGATGGATGTACCCAATCGAAAGAACTATGAAATTACTAAAAGGGTATGTGAAGAACCCCAACTGGCCTGAAGCATCTATTGTTCAAAAATATGTTTCTGAAGAAGTATGGAATTTTGTCAACATTATTTGTCAAATGTATGACATATTGGCCTTCCTAAACGTCATGATCAAGAAGGGGGTAGATGCGGGGCAACAGTAAAGAGCATAGATGCTGATGAATTACAACAAGTCCACTTGTATATCTTGAACAATGTTGATGAAGTTCAATATTACATGAATGCCCATAAAGAAATTGTACGGAAATAAAATAGTCGAATGACTGAATAAAGGTTAATTAGGGAGCAAACCAGAACTTTCGCACATTGGTTCAAACAAAAGGTTGAGGGAGAAGAATGTGTTTCTGATACAATAAATTGGTTAGCACGTGGTCCTGAAGTTGATGTCATAAGTTGGACTTCATTTATGATCAATGGTTATACCTTTTACACGAAGTCCCTAGATGATAAGAGCACCATCTAGAACAGTGGTATTGTATTAGTGGCAGAATCTTTACACTTCTCTAGTTTGAAAGATAAGAACCCTACATTGGCTACCATACCTTATTATGGGGTGATTAAAGAGATTTGGGTGGTTGACTATGTTAAAATTAGATTTCCCATTTTCAAATGCAAGTGGGTTGATGTCAATAATGGTGTAAAGATCGATAGGTTAGGATTTACATTAGTAGATCTGAATAGTAGAAGTTTTGGAGATAAACCTTTCATTATGGCAGATCAGGTGCAACAAGTATTCTATATCACTGATCAGGCAAATAAAATGTGGTCTGTAGCTCTTCAAGGAAAAAGGGTCGTTGATATTGATAAGAAAAGTCGCTCAAATAATGATCTTCTTGAGACTCCTTCTTTTTCCAGGGGTCTACTAGAATTGAACAAAGAAGATGAAGTAGATAATGCACACGGCACAAGAAATGATCATCACGAGGGAATATGGGAGGATATCTCTTTATGATACTACTTTAAACTTAACTAACTAAAGTAATTATGATTATGATTTATATCCGAAGAATATGTTTAGTTATTTTATCGATATAGTCTTCATATGTCATAGCTTAGGATTTATCTTTCTTTGTTGTCGTTACAGGCAAATGACGAATCCCCAGCATCCTAGTGTAGAGGATTAGCCACCTACTGCACCTCTGAGTCAGCCACCTAGTGCTCAGGAGAGTCAGCCAGCTAGTGCTCAGCAGAGTCAACCAGCTAGTGTTAATCCGGGCGAGCCTAGCAATGCTCGAAGCCAGGGTCATAGTGAGTGCAGTAACTAGTCTGTACGGAGGGGTAGATGTGGCACACAGTTGACAGACGTTTCCTTCAGTGGAGTGCAGGCCAAAAGATACCGATTGAGTTTGATAGTTATTGGAAACTATCGGTCCTAATGCCCAACGGTATAGGAGTTTTGTCGGCCTCCTTGCACGCAACAAGCCGAGTATTTTGATAGAGGAGTGGAGAAATGTTGATAAAAAGGTGAAGAAATATATTTGGGACACTATCCAGGTATACAATTCTCTTCTGTATGTAATTAATTATTATCAAATATGTCATAAATTTGTCACTTACTCCTTCAATGCATGCATTCCAGCTCACGTATGACGTTCCTCAGAGTGAGATCTTGTACAACAAGACAATGACGTATTATTATGAGCGCAGGAGCAAGTTTAAGACAAATCTAACCAACAATTACATTCATATCAAGGTGAAAGATGGTCAGCCTCATCCTAATCCGTGTGACCAGTATACATTTCTTGATCAAGCGACTTGGCAAGCATTTGTTAGGCTTCGAACTACTCCAGAATCTTTGGTTAGTTGACTTATTTTTCATTTTATTTACTTAGCAATTATCTTAATTGATTATAACACTTTCCTTTTGTATCATTTCTTATTCGCAAGCAAAAAGGCAAAAAGCACAAAAGAGTGGTAGAAAGAATGAATGCCCTCATACAATATCTCGTGGGGGTTATGCAAAGGCTGAAAGAGACTTGTTGGCGGCCAAACGGAAGAGATTGGAAGAAGCATCTCAATCCGATTCTTCTGTTCTTCTTTCTCCACCATCTCTAATTCGTCGCAAAAAAAAAAATGGCAATTTGCCCACCAAAAAAGGAGTGGGTCTCATATGAGTGAATAATCTCGTATAGTAGGTAAAAGAATTGTAAGTATATATCATTACTGTTATTAATTACATAAGAAACGTACATCATCACTTATGTTTGTTATTTTGTATTATCTTATAGGAGGAACTTAGAAAAAAAAAGTTGAGGGATCTTTTAAGTTGGAGGGTAGGAATGATATTCTAACAGTTGCTACTGGCAAACATGAGCATCGAGGCCGTGTCAAGGGAGTTGGAGGAGGGGTAGGGATACGGGATTACTTGAGAGCCCCCGTACGCCATTCCTCAAATATCGTGACTAGGGAGGAATTGGAGACTATGTTGGCCACTACAAGAGTAGAAGTAAAGGCTAAGGCTGAAGCCTCATTTGATGCACTATTAGAGACCAGGTTAAGCAAGATGAAAGAGGAAATGATAGTATTTATGAGCTCAAGACAGAGACCAGTGCTCCCCAGCCACAATCGATTGATCCTAATAAGTATAGCACTAAAGGAGTTGTTGCAACATCAGGCTGTCATCAGAGGGTCTTGCAAGAGAAATTACTAAGCCTTGTGATATCTTTGTCGAGGATCCTCTGAGACGGTTAGTTGCACGGGGTAGTATGCATAACCTAGGATCAACTGTCCACCACTGAGAAATAGAACCTAATCAAGTCTGAGTGTCAATTGACGAGGTGATCCTTGCAGATCCACTTGCCCCTATCCCTTCTGATGAATTCAAGATTGTAAGTGATATCTTGGGTATGTTCATCTTGTGGCCAACGAACCTTATTTCTATTCGAGCTGAGGAAAGTCCGATCAAAGCCCCACCAAGTCCAGCTCCCTTCACGCAGCAAGAAGTTTCACAGCCTCTATTGAATATCATGCAACAAGTGATTCTGGTGGCATATGATACATAATTTAAAATAAGAGAGTGGCCTACGGATTCAGTTGTTGGATAGTCAGGGGTGACATGCTATCTTGAGAGGGATGATTTGATATTCCTGGTAGCTCCTAGACAAAATCTTATGATTGGGATTGTCTAACTGTTCTTAATGTAAGTATCTTCTGCAATTCAAAGTAAATATTTTAAACGTTTCACCTTTTATCTTTTATTTATGTGCTTGCATTATTGTAGGTACATGCATCGTAGGTTGGTCTCCTCTGGCAAAAGTGAAAAATTTGGATTCTTATGCCCCCATCACATCCAAGAGAAAGGGACCACTGCTGCTAGCAGACATAGATACTTATCAGAGAGGCTTAGTGAAACTAGAACTGAGTATTTCTTGGCTCCATATGTGCATGGGTAAGAAACAAACTGATATTTTATAATTTATATAATATTTTATGTTTGCTTAATATTCTTCTTTTTTTTTCAGTGATCATTGGCAGTTGCTTCTTCTAGGCAAGAGTAGTTACACTGTCATCCTCTTATGTTCCCTCCACTTCAAACCAGGGAATGATTTGAAAAAGACCATGAACTCGTTAGTTTTCTTGCATTATTACCTTTTGTATGCAAAGTTTATGGAATTTGTGTAAAACTAATAACCTTTGTCATTGTCATGATCATAGGGCTATGCAGACATTCCTACACAGTGCTTGTGGTAAGCATATTCGTGACTTAAAGGACCCTATATAGATCATGCCAAAGGTTAGTACATATTGATTTATTTAAGGAATGTAATAAGCCATGCCTTTATATTTGTTTTAATGATATCATGTTTTTTCTCAGAGCCGTAGGCAACCACAGGGGTCTAACTTATGTGGTTTTTATGTTTTAAGACATATTTACAATATTATCACTCTAGGCACGACTGGCTTTACTCAAGAGGTAAATTTATATTTCAGAACTTTTGTATTACTCTATTGTTTTTAAGTTACTAAGGTAATGTTTCGTTTGGTTTTGGTGCTACATATGTTTGATCTTGCTGATCCCTTTCCTGAAGAAGATATTGATTTCATTTGCACATGTTGTGCTGAATTCATCCATGAGCTATTACAAAAATAGTGAGTTTTTGAATCTAATGTTACATTGTACATTGTTCTCATATGTATTGCTAACAAGGTTTATGTATCTGTGTAGGATAATTTCTATGATATGGGTGATACAGGAGGCATAGGATTTGAGGGACTGACCTTTATAATTTTTCTTCCCTTTGTATTCTGTAAAGTTGAGGAATTTCTGTTGTTGATTGTATCAATACTTGAATTTTATTGATGCCGTTGTCATTTCAAAGTTTTGCATCCATTTCAGAGCAAATTCGTCTGTTTGGACATTCGTTCATGTTTTTAGTTTTAGACAACTTCATGTTGCACATTGAAATTGCAAGAAATGGAGTGAATTTGGAGTTCCTAGAATCTGATGTTAGCTTGTTGCTTAAATTGTGACATTTGATCTTGAACCTTGTTTTACACTAATTACCATTTGTTGGAAGTTTATTTAAAGTCGCCTGGCTTACACTTTTATTTGTGCTTGTTGTTGATCTTGCTACTGTAATTGCTTTTGTGAAATCTGTTATGTTGTTTCTATGCAATCTGTTACTTACTTTATACTTGGGGAGTTGCATATAGATAGACAAATACATGCACTCCATTTCATCCGTTGCATTTTGCATTGTTCTTTGTTGCTCCAAGATTCATTACTGCTGTCATTTGGCCATCCTTACTGTCTAATTGCACTGTTGGTGTTATTTAGTGCTAAACTAAGGTTGGTCATTACCTTTGGCTAAATTCTTGACATATTTGCTTGCACTCTACTATAAATGGAATTATTGTCAAAGTTGTGCATTAAGCTGTCATGCATAGTTTCCTGAAGCCTTTGCTGAAATTGAGCAAATCTGTTTGGCATTTTCTGTGCATTTGATATTAATTTCTTGTCTGCTTTTTGTTTCTACAGGTTGGGTTAGGTCAAGCATTATCTTCATCTGAGTTTTGCTGTACATTCTATTGCACTGGTCTGCTGTTAAGATTGTCTGAACTCATTCCTAGTTTTTCCCAATCTGTTGACTTAGGGACTGAACTACAAGTGCATTATTTGCGCTAAAATTGAGCCAATGCAATGAAGTTTACATTACTTAGCTTGCTACCATATTTTGCATACTATAATTAAAGTGCTGCAAATGAATCATCAATGTGTGACTAGCTTGTATGAAAATTTGTTCCTGCTATAGACTGCTGCTTTTGAATATTGAAATTGAAATATGTGATTATTCTATACTGCTATTAAAATTGGAGCATTCACTCTGTGAATATATAAAAGGGACATTTTTAAAAAATAAATAGAAGATTTAAGACTGGTTGCAGTCACAATCGGTCTTAAAATGTACTTTATGACCGGTTGTGCTCACAACCGGTCTTAAAAATCCACCTTAAAAGGTCTAAGACCGGTTGTGCCCACAACCAGTCTTAAAGGTAGGTTTTTAAGACTGGCTGTGAGCACAACTGGTCTTAAAAGGTCTAACCTTTAAGACCCGTTGTCGGCAGAACAAGTCTTAAAGGAGACTTTTTAGACCGGTTATGAATTAGGTTTTGTTACAGCAGGTCTAAAAATTCTGTTATTTTTTAGACCGGTTGTTACAACCGGTCTTAAAAGTCATACTTTTAAGAGACCAATTGTAACAACTGGTCTAAAAAATAATAGACTTTTTAGACCTGCTGTAACAAGACCTAATTCACAACCGGTCTAAAAAGTCTTTTTTAACCGGTCTAAAAAGTCAATTTTCCACTAGTTCTTCTTTCTTCTAAGATGCATTTCTTTTTCTTTTTGGATCAAAATTAGGCTTTATATCCATTTTGCCTTTAGATAAAGGAATTGGGCATCTTCTTTAAATCTTTGGAACCAAATTCCATACTTTATTCTTCCCAAATTAATCCCTAAAAGATATTATGTCTTTTGGACATTCTTGGGACTTTTGTAAACTGAGGCTTAGCAATAAGCTTGAGTTAGGCTTAATCTCAAGCTTCTGGTTCCAAAATTTGGGTTATTACATTTCTCCCCCCATTCAATAAATTTCATCCTCGAAATTTGCTACTTGTCCAATTCTCAATAATATTTCAAAAGGACCAATGTACTGAGGGCTCAACTTCTTTCTTTTTATCATTCTACCAACACCAGTAATAGGTGGTATCTTCAAAATATGTGATTACCAACCCCCAAAAATTCTAGAAGTTTTCTTCTCCTAACTAGCACTATAACTTGCTAGTAATTTCTAACTTGACAAGTTCTAATTTCAAGATCCTTCTATCAGTTCCTGTTCCTGTATCATCAGAATTGCCATCTACACTGCTTTTCAATTCAAAACATCAGTGATAATGTTCATGTTTCCTGGATGGTATTAAATTTCAAAATCAAAATCTTTCACTAATACCATCCATCCATGTTGTCTCATATTCAACGTTCTAGTTATGAAAACATCTGAAACTTCTTGTGTTTGTAATATATTTTCACAATCGTACCATATAAAATAGTGCTGTTATATTTTTAGAGCACACACAGTCGCTGCTAGTTCTAATTCATACATGGGATATCTCATGAGGCTTAGGATATTGAGAGGCATATGCCACCTTTCTGTCTTGCTTCATCAAGATATATCCCAATCCTTCATTTCTCATTCCATCGCTGACTATACAGGCCGTTTTTTTGCAGAACATTTAGGTCACTTCTTTACAGACCACACGGGTCATACTAGGATATGGGATTATCAATATAGGTGTAAGTTTCAACCTCTCATTCAGTTCTACAAAGTTCTTCTCACTGACACTATCCCACTTAAACAGTTCATTCTTTCACTCAAACTTTTTCTAATGGCAAGGCGATTCAAGAAAATTCTGAGTAAATCTGGCAAGACCCAAAAAACTTAGTATTTTGACAACAGTTTCTAGCCTATCCCAGTTTAGTACTGCTTCAACTATTCTGAGATCCACTAAGGACCCTTTCTTATAAGACAACATAGCCCAGAAGTTATCATTACAAACTAGTCTAAAGGAATAAAAAGGAATCAGACAACTGATCTAGAAGGTTATCATTTTGGAAGAGTCAATATTTATCTCGACTGTCGCCTTATTTAGCTCTTTATAGGCAATACATAGTTTTAAGCTCCCATCTTTCTGCTTAATATATTTCTTTCAAGTATAGGCTCACAAAGCATATACCATTAATCATTCAATAAGCATTCAATAGTTCCACATTCACAGTATTTAGCCTTCATATTCATAGGACCCATAGGTCCATTACTATAGTGTTAGGAAATTCACAGTTCACTGGACACGCTAGTCCATTCCATTAATGTCTGGTTCAACAATACATAGGACATGCTAGTCCCTTGCCACGGTGCTATGTATTTACAATTTTATTGGAGCCACTGGCCATTCCTACAACACTTGGTTTTCTAGCTTTATAGCCTTGGGCTTATGCCCTTCACTTTCTAAATACCTCTGCCAACTTAAGGACACAATGTCCAATCAGTCTTAGGGCTTCTGAATGTACAGTCCTATATCCACATTGAATGCATATCAAGATTTTCATTCCCATGGTACCAAGTCTTACAGTTATACTCTATATCACATTTACCGAATTCATTCAAATTCTATCGAGGTACAACCAGTTCACATTCTCTCAGGATACAACCAATTTTCATTCTTTTGAAATTCCTAATGGAGTTTTGTTACCCACTAATATCTCTTCTATTACCTATCTCAATCATGAGACCAATCTCATGGCTTTTCTCACTCTTTCTATTTCTATATTCCATCAGAGAACACACTCTTATTCTTTCTTTCTATAGGAATATTTGTAATCACAATCTTTCCATATATTAGATTAGCAACTAGGAACCTCTTGAAACCTCAATTCATTCAATACATTTCAATTGCTTGATTCTTAGGTTACAATTCACTACGGTACATGGTCAGGCATCTATCAAATTCTTCTACCTAATTCAATTTATCTTACAAAGGCTTAAAGATTCTAGTATATTCTTTAATTTATTCTCGTAATACCTTAAATTACCTTGAGTCATTGTTCATATTACTAAAACATCATTCTATGTAAAGAAGCGATATATAACATTCTTTCATTCTTTCATTACTTCTTAGCCTCAAGGTCATGCCCAGTCATCAATTAAGCATCCTTAACTATATTTTATGCCTCAAACAACTCTAAGCCATTTCAGTGTTCTTAAGAATCTAAGGCTCAAAATAGATTCTTGGATCACAATCCAATTCTTAACTTCATATTGGATCTATAACCTCAATGTTAATTGAGTTCTCAATCATAGCCAATATGCATTCTAAAAATCATCACGATTCATAGCTCTAATTATATCCTTTACAATATTCAAGTAATAACCTCAATCTTTACTAAAGATTCAACCTTTATCTTAAGGTTCAAATTCTCATTCTATATGCTTATAAATACAGTTCATCTAACTAAGATGATCCGTAGTTATAGAGAAATCTTAAGACAATCACTATTCCTTAAGTCTCCATAACCCTACCAACTTAACTTCCTAAAGGGGTTACCCATCCTGGGATTACTCTCGCCTAAGCATGCTAAATCATAGAATTCTAAGGGAATTCGAGCATATGCTAATTCAACAATAGATATACCGGAGCTCATACCCTTTTCCATTGGGTATACACTGTCGATGCTTTGTTTCTTCCTCTATATATGGAAAGAGTCATTCCTATGAGCATTGTCCATATATCACTACCAATCATTATGTGAGAAATGATTTCACTAGGAATCCAACTTGTTTTGATCATTCTTTTTGTGCTAGTTAAAGTTTTGAGCAACAAGAGTCTTGTAATATGCATTTAAGCCATTATTCAAAAGTTATTACCCCATCTTTTCACTTACATCCTCATTTTAAAGAAAACCCCCTGAGTATAAGGAAATTAGAAAGATTATTTGAGGATCGTGTGGAATCATCATAGGGGTTTGGTAGAGAGCAAAAGGAATTTGCCACTAGAGTTGAGTCAAGGGTCTAAAATATTGGAGCTTATGTGAATCAAATTGTTTCATTCCTTGAAACCATGAAGCAAGATAATACCTTAAGTATGATGACCACTTCTTGTGTTGATAATGATTATTATGATGAAGTTGAGGATGTGGATTTGAATGAAACTTTAGCTCTTGTGGGATGTGATAATGAACTAGATATCACTTTAAGAGAGAATAGTGAGCGTAGTCTAGAAGAGGTTCTGGTTATAAAGCCTAATTCATGTTAATTTTTTCATTGAAATTGATGTAGATGTCCCAAAGCTATTACTTATGACTCTCCTATTGACTCTTTGACTCTTATTAATGAGAATCAAGTGAATTTTGTGATATGCTCTAAATTTTTGGAAGCTTCTAATTCTGTTTGCAAAGATGTGCATGTTGTGCTTTATTTGAATCAATGAATTCTTATACTCTAAAATTGTCTAATTGAAGAAGTACAAGAAATTACCTTGAGTGATCATTTTTTATGTTTGAAACCTTGTTGTTTGAAAAGAAATGAAGACAAGGTAATTATGGTGTTTGATACTTATGATTAGTGGTTTGTTTGGCTGAGGACTATAAACCAAGTGCTTCTTGGGGGCAACCTAAGGTTTTGGTTTGATGTTTTTTTAGATTTAGTAGGATTTTTGGTAACCTCTGATGATGTCTTCCATTTTGGTAGCCACAATCAAGAGCATTCAAGAGCACAAGACAAGGATTGAGATGGGATTTTTCTTCTACTTTTCCCTTCTTTTGTTTGATTTAATAGTTGATAACATGTTATGACACGAGTACTAGTTACAGTCTAATTTTGCATGTGATAGATATTTGTTAATGACTATTGATTTGAGAGGTGCCACTTGTGAGTTGTGCTTGTAATTGGTGAAAATTTGTGATGTTAGAAGCTTTTACTATCCCTACACTTGGATATAGTGATTTCTTGGCTTCTGTTACTTATTGTTACTTGCTCACATTGAGGACAATGTGACATTTAAGTGTGGGGATGAGGATACCATTGATTTTGCATGACTTGTCCTAATTTTTGACAAATTCCTTTGGTTTTGCATATAAATAGAAAAATTTTGACAAATTTTGAACAAAAATTTTGTTATTCCTGGAAGTTTGGATTTTACTTGTGAACATTGGAAAAGTTAGGATGATTTCAACTTGAAAATGATTTAGTTTAATTAGAATTCGATTCTATCTTCTTGGAATGTTAGTAGATAGGCTAAGAATTTTGCTTGGATAATTGGCTTTAGGATGTCAAATACCGGTGAGAAACTTGAGCCAAAATATTCATTTCTTTCAAGAGGGAATACACTTATTGTGATTTTATCTCTAGAACTTGTCTTGAATCTCTTTTGAAGCTAAAAATCATTTTGCATGCACAAAGATGATTTAGGCATTCATTTCATAGCTAGTTTGGCCAAATGTCCATCCTTGTTACATGAAAATCCTCTGTTTTACCTCATTTGAGCCTAATTTGTTTTTAAAAGAAAATTGCATAGAGTAAATGACCTTTTGTTTGAGATATGCAATTTTTATACATGTTTCTTCCCATTCATTTGATACTGTAGTGAGTGCTAAGTGAAGCAATTTACAAAAGTAAAGGAGTTAGAAATTCAACACTATAGAAGTGTGTGTAGATAACAAAAAAAAAGGAAAATTGAAAAACAGAAAGAAAAGTGAAATAGAAAGAAAGGTGAACATGAAAAGAGAAAATAAAAATAGAAAGAAAGTTGAACATGAAATAAAAGAAGAAAAATGAATGAATGAGAAATATAAGGTAAAAGAAAGGGAATGAAAAAAATAAGATTAAAAAAAACAAATAATATATTGTGGAGATCAAAAGACTAAAGGTTGTTTATATCATGAGTGAGTTTGTTTTCTTTAGTTGGATATTCCTTCTTTCGTCATGAATTTTATGAAGTTGCTTAGTACTAATTAAAGTATTCCTCCATAACATTGACTACTTTCATTTCATTATCCTACCTTATTCATTACAACCATGAGAAAAGCCCTTTTGATTTATGTGAGCAATGGGATAATGTAGTGGTGATGAAGATGATAAACAAGGTTATGGTAGATAGGTAACAATAAGTGGATTAGAGTGAAACACAAGCCTTTTAATTATCGTGAGAGAAGAGTGCAAAAACTTTACTTGTGAGGAACATTTTATTGTTATTTGTCTTTGTCAAATTAGTTACATTTCTATTTGCATTTTTTTTAGAAGGTGGAAAATAGTTTTTATAAAGCTTCATTCTTGAAAATTTGAATTAAATCCAATTTTGTAGTGTTTGATTTGAGAATCTTGCTTCCATGATTTTATTTGATTGCTTTAAACTTTTGACAATCTTGAGGACAAGATTTGATGAAAGTGTGGGGGTATGATGACTCTTCATTTTTAATAGAATTTGATATATATTTTGGTATGTTTGGGGGTCATCATTGTCAAACCCCTTAACATATCGATATTTGCCAAAGTGATAAAGGCATAGTTCCACAGGCATATAGAAATAGTATAAATATACTAATATCTAGTACTTGCTTACAATACAGGCAATCCCCATAGGTTTTGAAAAATATATATAGTTCTCCAAAACTAACAAAATAAACTAACGATAATCTAACAACGGTCTTTGTTTGCACTGGAACCCTCAAATACTGGTATTTATTATTCTTCCCTTCGAGCAGCTAGCTTCTGCTGGAATGTTTTTAAATATTGGAAAGGGTAAGATTTAAATGAATCTCAGTAGTAACATACAATTAGTCATATAAAATGCAACAAATAAATATGTCAAATACCATATAATGCAACAGGATAATAACACTGTAAAACTCATAATCATCGGAATGTGCACAAGTATTCAGGGCTAACTACTGTTAGAACCCCTACTTATTCATACCTCAGCTAGGCTCATGACCACAGACTGGGCAACATACTCTCTTGATACTGTATCTTATAACTGGATCTCCTTTTAGGATCGTTGGGGTACTTGTATTTTCCCCCCCAAACGGTACTTGTGTTTTTCCCTCCCAAGTTAGAGAGTGCATTATACATATCACAGAAGATGACATACATAAAGCATACAAATAATTACATAGTTTATAAAAGATAGAGTTACTACCTTAATCCCTTTTCCTAGCTTTAACCTTGTCCTAGCACTGGTAAAATGTCCGGTCCTAAAATTCCAAATTTATAAAGAAATGAGTTATTACTCATTAAAAGACTCTTCGAAACTTAATTTTTTGGTTATCTTAGCTTCAAACTATAAAATGACTAAAATACCCCTAGGAACCCGGTCCAAGTCCCTATGTACTCAGTCTGACTGTACTTTCCCAAAAATTTTGGCCCGGGCTAATCCCACACAATTTCATGTGTATAATCCATTTTTGACCTCATAATTGCCAAATTCACTTCCAAAAGAAATATTTACCCTTGGATCCCCTAACTTAGGGTTTTATAGGTAGTTTTGTCATTTCACATTCTAATGCTTTTCTCACTTCACACTTAACATGTACCCTACACAATTTTTCCTTCTAAACACAATGAAACCATCAAATTGATGAAATTCCAGCTCCTTCCCTAATTTTTGTAGCTCCCCGAAAGATACAAGAATAAAAGGAAAATTTTGGACACCTTCCTTTTCACTCCTAATCACATGTTTAACTATTTAAACACTTGTTAATCATGATTTGTAGAAATTTGGATAGCATAACCTCTTAGAGTTTCATCATCCCAAAATTACAAAAGCAATCAAACCAACCAAAAATCAAGCCAAGAACAACCACCACAACCACAACAACATCATAATCAATGAGATAATCAAAGTTCTTAAGATTACCTCTTGATTCCTCATCTTTCTCTCTCTAAATGTCCCTCTCTCCTCCTCTATCTCTTGAATTTTTGCTTGCTACATATGGGATTCATGAAGGAATAGAGATTAGAGAAGGTCTTACATGAACTAGAAGGCAAGAACACTTGAATTTCCATCAACTTACCTTGGATTTGCCTTCTTGATCTCTCTTGTTTTTCCTTGCTCTTCAAACTCTTTCTCTTTCCTCTTGTGTTTAGACATAAATGAAGGCTTGGAAGAGGATAAGAAGCTTTTAAAAATATCACACTCCACCTCCTTGAACAATTAATATTTAATCGCAATTTTTGGCACATGTTTCCTCTTTTTCCATATGGCTTTATCCATAAATGCTTGTCTTTCCTTTTGCGAAGAAAAGTGATAAAATAAGCACTCCAAATAACCAAATTGGTTTCTTAAATTACCTTCATTGATTCCCTTACAATTAATTGCAAGACAACAATTTATTAAAAACTCAGCTTTTTGACTTTTCAAACTTTCACCTTTTTACTTGGTTTAGTTACTTCAACTTAGCAATTGTATTTCAATCTTGATTTTTCCCTTTGCTTCTTGTCCAAAGGTGAAATGAAGGCCCATTGAAAGTGGATAATGAGCTCTTGAAATATCACAACTTACCTCCTCAATTTTACTTTTAATTTGCCTACAATTGTTGACTTTTTCAACTCAATTTTTTACTTGGCTACAATTCCTCCATATTTTAAACTTAATATGCACCAAGTATTTAAATTCTCTTCTTGCACCTCTATTTGGATGTCCCACCTCTTGAAAACGGGAAGAATATGGGCTGTGGACTTAATTTAGCTAAATGACTATTTTGTCCATACATTTTTTCCATTGCCTTGTTAATTTCGCACCTTGCCTAAAAGCTGACAGAATTTTCATCAATATTTAAAAATTCATATTTTTATTTATAGGTGTCTAATTGCAGTGGTTCTAAAGGCTATGTAACCCTTATTAAGTCTATTTTGAAGAAAAAATATTACCTCTAGCCAGCTAAACACACAGCATTCTAGAATTATTGCTTATTGGACACTACCACATTAACTTGCTAGTTTTACTTGGCTAACTTCAAAAATACATAACTCTTAGTGTACATGTCCAAATGACTTATATCACCTATCAAATGAAAGCTTGATATGTCTACTTTTATTCTAAAAAATTTCACAATCACTAGACATCATTTGATTATCTAAAAATATATGACCATCTCCCTACCACGCAGGAAAACACACTAGCAGGAAATCCCAGTTCTTACAATTTGTGTTCCAAACTTAGTCATGTTGTGTACAACCACTAATTCCAATGTTTTTATCATTTTTTGTGCAACATAATTCACCATTTTATTCCATTAAATGTCTTAATACATACAGGAAATATTGGTGAATAAAATTAGGATGTTGTAGCCCTCCCCTTAAATAAATTTCATCCCCAAAATTTGCTACATATACATAACCATGAACTCCAGGTAACACTTCTGCATATCTTCTTTTGTTTCCAAAGTTGCTTCTATAAGAGATAATCTCTTCTAGACAATTTTCATGAATGTGATACTCCTATGTTTGAGCTATTTTTTCTGTTGATCAATGACTCGGTCAAGCATAAACTCATATGTCAGATCATCCCGCATATCTACATCTTCATATTTGATCACATGTTTTGAATCGGGTTGATATTTCTTCAATTGGGAAATATGTAAGTCATCATGCAATTAGCTCAGATTTGAGGGTAAGCTATTCAGTACGCTATTGGCCTAACTTTCGGCAAAATTTTAAATGAATTAATATACCTCATACTTGGCTTCTTCACTTTCAGTGCTATGCTAATACCTGTGACCGGTGAAACTTTCATAAATACATGATCACTGACCTCAAACTCTAGAGGTTTTTATCTTGATCAGCATAGCTCTTCTGTCGACTTTGAGCAGTAAACAATCTCTACTTAATCAGCTTGATCTGCTCTGTTGTCTAATCAACTATGTCTAACCCAAGTAACACCTCTCTGACAATTCTCTCTAGTATAGGGGTGGCTGACATATCCTTCCTTATAATGCCTCATAGGAAGCCATCTGTATGCTGAGTGGTGACTGTTGTTATAAGCAGGAGTTTGGACCAACTACCTTTAAAATCTAAGGCACATGCCCTCAGCATATCCTCTAATATCTATATTGTTTGTTCTGTCTGTCTATTTGTCTGAGGATGATATGTGGTGCTGAATTTGAGCTTGATACCCAAAGCCTCATGCAACGCTCTCCAAAAATTAGAAGTGAAGTGAGGATCTCTATATGAAATTATATTCTTTTGAGTACCATATAGACATACTATCTCCTTGATATAAATCTCTGCTAGCTTATTAGGAGAGTAGTGAATGCTGATGGGTAGGAAATAGGTTGTCTTCGTGAATAGATCAACTATTACCCATATCACATTATGATTCCTGATCGTGGGTAATGCTGTCACAAAATCTAAAGTGATGCTTTTCCATTTCCAATCAGGAATCTCAGGGTTTTATAAAAGCCATGATGGTTGTTATGCTCAATTTTTACCTTCTAGCAAGTTAGACAACGAGCCATAAATTTTGTTAAATCTCTTTTCATCCCTGGCCACCAATACATAGACTTCAAGTCGTGATAAAATTTGGTTGCTCCTGGGTTTAGAGTATATTTACTCTTGCGTGCCTCCTCTAGGATTTATGGTTTAAGCTCTGGTTACGGTGGAATATACATATGCTTTTTGTATCTGACTAGATCACTCAGTGACAAGTCATATTCCTGAGCATTTCCTTGTTCAATTATGTTTCTGCTAGTTTGTGCTCGTCTATCTTGGATTTGAGCTTCTGCAATTACTACTCTAAGATCATTATATTCCTTACTAGCATTACTACTACTAATCAAAATCTACTTAAACAGACTAAGATCTTTGAAATCCTTGATCAGCTTCTGCTCATGTATCATTATGGCTGCTACCTGCACTGTTTTACGGCTCAATCTGTTTGCGACAACATTAGCCTTTCCTAGATGGTACTTTATCTCCAGGTTGTAATATTTAAGCAGCTTCATCCATTTGTACTGTCTCATGTTTAATTCTTTCTAATCATACATATATTTAAAACTCTTATGGTCACAATACAGCTTTAAAGTCGCATTATAGAGATAGTATCTCCAGATCTTTAGCTCAAACACAATTGTCGCTAACTCAAGATTAGAGGCTTCAACTGTTTATGTGCAAAGCCACTACCCAGCCATACTGCATTAATACACTTCTTAATCCATGCCCACTAGCATCTATGTAGACAATAAAGGTCAACTGTGGATCTGGGATTATCAATATTAGTGTTGATATTAATTTACGTTTCAGCTCAGTGAAGCTCTTCTCAAAATTGTGGACCCACAGATAAGGTTGAGTTTTTCGTGTTAACTTTGTTAAAGGCAAAGCTATTCTGGAGAAATTCTATATAAACCTTCTATAATATCCTGTAAAACATAGAAAACTGCATATTTCAGAAATAGTCTTTAGCCTCTTCCAGTTCAGTACTGCTTCTACCTTATAAGGATCTACCAAGGCCCCTTGCTTTTAGACTATATAGCAAAGAAATTTAACTTTTGAATGCCAAAATTCATATTTGTACAGCTTGCCATAGAGTTACTTATTTCTTAATATGTTCAACATAGTTCTAAAATGTTGTTCATGTTTTATTTTACGCCAAGAGTATACCAGAATATCATTGATAAAGACTACAATAAATTGGTCCAAATACGAACAGAAAATTTGATTCATGTTGTCTATGAACATGGCAAGTGCATTAGTCAGCCCAAATGGCATTACTAGAACTCATAATGGCCATATTTGGTCCTAAAAGCAGTTTTTGGTACATCTTCTGCTTTTACCTTGAGCTGGTGATAAACCGATCTCAAGTTAATTTTTGTAAACACACAAGAACTAGACAACTGATCGAGCAAATTATCAATTCTGGGGAGTAGGTATTTGTTCTTAATGGTCACCTTGTTCAACTTCCTGTAATCAATATAGGGTCATAGGCTTCCATCTTTCTTTTTGACAAAGAGCACTGGAGCTTCCCATGGTGAAACACTAGGTCGAATAAACCCTTTCTCTAAAGCTCTTCAATATGCTTTTTCAATTCTGTGATTTCATTTGGAGCCATTCTATATGGGGCTTTAGATATTTGTCTTGCTCCAAGCCTAATGTTAATTGCAAATTCCACTTTCCTGTCTAAAGGTAATCCATTGATTTGTTCTAGAAACAACTTCGAAAAATCATTTACTACAGGGATATTTTCCAATATTGTTCTTACTTTTGATTACATGGAAAAGAATACCATGTACCCTTGACAACCTTTATACAGACATCTCTTAGCCTTAGCTACTGAAAGAAAGTTAAGGTTGATTTCTGTATTGACTTGTGGCTGTGGATTAGGGTAAATGACCCTTTTACTTCTGTAATGTAGTAACACACTATTTGTTGTCAACCATTCAATACCACATATGATTTCTAAGCCTTGCAGTAGTAGATAGATTAAATCCACTGTTGATTTGTGCCCCTCAATATTTATTATGCAATTTAGATAGACTTTGGCTGTAACAACTCTAACACCTATGGGTATAGATACAACCAGTCATATGGGAATTTGTGTATAATCAGGCCTAGCCGTCTCACACAGTCATATGTAATAAATGAAAGACTAACACCCGAATCTTACATTACTTGTATTGAATTGCTATTAAGGTAAATCATACCTTGTATCAGTTCAGGAGATTTTTTGGCCTCCTCCAGAGTAATCATGTAGACTCTACCCTGAACTCTTTGTTTAGGTTTCGTAAGTTGTTGCTGCCGCTGTGGGCAATCATTAACATATTGCCCCAGCTTCTGGCATATGTAACAGGTTATTTGCCTAGTTAGAGCCTAATTTGCTAGTGAAGCCTGACGTATTGGAACACCATTATATGTTCTACAAGGATGGTGTGGCTTGCCACAATACCAGCATGTTCTACTCTAAGAGGATCTTTGGTTACCATGGCCCCAGCCTGATACAGCTTCTCATTTTCACCTCTAGCTGGTCTACTTGGTTCTTTATGTTTTTGGGCAGAACTCCCAGTACTAAACACCCCCTTGTTGTTGCTTTTATCAAAATACAGGCTGAACAAGTTGTTCTTAGTGATACGACACTCTTCAACTGCCTTTTTGAACTTAGTGAAATGTGTTAGATCCCATATGCTTTGATGATAACAAAGATTGGACCAATGATATAAGAAGATATAATAACAAATGAATTTGAACAAAGTAAATAAATGGCAGACAAAGCATTACTTGAAGTAAGCACTGGAGTAATGAAAAGATCTGAGAGAAAGAGCAAAGGAAAACCTCAGTGGTAGTCTTTGTCTATGTTTACTTGAGTGACTACTAGAGTAAGAAATATCGTTACTCGAGTAGGCACTCGAGTAATGTTGAAAGAAAATATTTTCAGAGGCACTGCCAAAATTTTGAAGAAGTTACTTGAGTAGACACTAAAGTAATCTGCAAAGTTATATGAACCATTACTCGAGTAACACATGAGAAAAGGCATTACTCGAGTAACCATTCGAGTAACCAGGTCAAAAATCTTCTAGTAGCCCTTGCCCAAGAACTGCAACACTTTACTTGAGTAGCCACTTGAGTAACCATGTGAGGAAAAGGCATTACTCAAGGGAGCACTCCAATAATCTGCAGACTTATTTGATCCATTACTCGAGGGATCACTTGAGTAATCAGGTAAATAAAGAATAAGTACTCTCAGCCAAGAATTTCATGCAACTACTCAAGTGAGTAATCGAGTAATCTGCAAAGTTATTTAGAATTCACTCGAGGGGTCACTCGAGTAAGATGTGAAGAAAAGATATGCCACTCGAGTAACCACTTGAGTAATAGGCTTACTGGAGGGGGCACACGAGTAACTTGTGAAGAAAAGACATGGCCACTCGAGTAGCCCCTCGAGTAATAAGGTATTTCCAAGGTTTGTGATGTGTTGCACTCCATGTCTTACCCGAGTAATATCTTATGTAAAATATTGGATTACTCACTGCCATATTTTTGATAGGTTTAGTCGACGGACTACTAAAGTAACAAACTTGATCACTCGAGTAGCCACTCGAGTAATGAAGTCCAGAAATCATTTTTTAATTGAATAATTATTGATTTATTATCTACATGATTAACTCTTCATTGTACTAGTATTTTAAGCACATATGCAGAGAAACAATGAAGAGATCATGCCAGAAGTGAAAAGTCAAATAAAAGTCCGAATGTTTACTTACCGCTACCTACCGCAAACGGATAGTTTTCAAATTCGAAGAATAGTCAACCATTGCTGCGTGACTCTAATGGACGTGTTTGAATTCCTTCCAACAGAAACTACAAATCATCTATATATATGGAGCATTCAAAGAGCATAAAAGAAGAACTGAGAACACACGAACATACATCGATCAACATACTCTTTGTGCTTTGTTTTATTATACTCATTCATTGTACTTCAGTGATTATATATTTGCTCTGTGAGAGAGTTTTTCATTACAAACTCAATATTTATTAATGAGACAATTTAAGGTTGTGGAACCTTGAGTTGGGGATTTGATTACAACGTGTAAGGGGGAGCGAGTGTCCAGGTGAAGGAACTTATTGTCTACTGAGGTGCCAAGAACCTACTGAATCTTAGAGAATATAGTGAAACTCTCAGAGACGCTCTGAGGACTGCACATAGGTCAAAGTGGTTGTGGCTAAACCAGTATAACTCCCGGTGTACACTTCTGTGATATTTCTCTTTGCTCTAAACTGCTTTAAATATTCTGTCAATTTTCTTATACACAACGAAATTCCTGGTTCACCCAATTCACCCCCCGTCTTGGGTGAAACGCTTGCACTAAAAAAATCTTTGGAAACAAATTTCTCTTTCAAATCTTGTTTCAACCCTTGAATCATTATGTCAGAACTCCATTCCTCATCATCCCAATACATGAGGTATGATGAGTATCGAGACAACTGGATGTAACGAGCTAAGTACTCATCAAAGCTCTCTTAGTCAAGCTATTGTATGTTCAGGAATTCTTTTTCCTTTTCAAGCTTGACTAAACGGGGTAAGTATTTCTTGTTAAACTTCTCTTGGAATAATTCCCACATTACCGAAATGGTCCTTCCCTAGAGAATTATCTTAGTGTTCTTCTACCATCTGCCAGTATAGCCCTTTAGCTTATAAATTTCTAGCTGGACCTTGATGTCATCATGGTATGCCAAGATTTTAAAGATTTTCTCCAATCAAGATTGCCAATCTTAGGCCTGTTGAGGATCAAATTTCCCTCTAAAGACAGGAGGTTATTGTTTACCGAACCATCCTACCCAAGTTTGAAGATATTAGCCTCAGGATCAAGCATAAGTGGAGCTCTGGTTGAGGTTCCTCTGGTGGATTAGGCTCACCGTCTCTCATCACCAGGTCTTCTAAATGATATTGTCTTTGTTGCACTTTTCGCAGCTCCTCCCTAATATCGTTCATTGTGGCCTATTGCTATGTTAACATGCCCAATATCTATTGCATTGGGTCAAGCCTAGGTTCTTGATTTGGGTTATTATGTCCCCCTCGTGGTCTACTGCGTGTTGGTACCATCTTTATACTTCACTATATGAAAATAAAGAAGAAATAAATTCATATGATCATAAGGGCATTTTTGTCATTTCATAAAATTTTGAGTGCATAAATATGTCATATATATCATACAACAAATATTTACAGTAGTTATGGAAAGCTCTTATAAACTATGGTATAATATGACTTTGTCCTCTTTTACATACTATGTCATAACTATACATATGACTTCCTAGGGGTCACCTATCCCATGATTTCTCTAGATTAAGCACACTTAACTTTCATGTACCTCGTCCAAAATATAGATACTGGCTCTATCTGCTTCTGTCTACTGATACCCTATGACGGGCCTTATCTAAAAAATGGTGCTGACTGCCTTTGGTCACCAAAATACTGAGTATAGATCCTCTATCATCTAGTGTACATTTACAACTGCACGTACAAGTTCATGTGACCCATAAACTCCACAAAATGATCATTGGGACCCCACTCAATAACATCATTCTTCTTTTGGGCCCAAAATGTTGTATCTAGAAAGAAGAACAGTGCCGTGCAAATCAATACATGACTTGGAAAATCCAGGTGCTGCCTAACCTAGTCCTAGTAGAGTGAGTCTACCTCATCTAGATATGCTGCATAGTGGTCTATAGGGGTGTCATGCTAGGGAAAGCATAGATATATTGATATTAACGGTACAATGTGCTTGATTATACACAGGAAGTCCCATACAAGATATTGTACATAAATTACAGACCTTAAAACTTACTAAGAAGTCCCATATAAGGTATGTCCTCTCTTGATCTTGATCGGAACTTTCAATTGCTAGTAACTATGATTTTGCCCTCAGAGCCATTTTCTGTTGCTGGAAAGTTTATACATTTATGGAAAGGGTAAGATTCAAACGAATCTCAATAGTAGCATGCAACCAGTCATCCTACACCATGTAATGTAACATAACACAAACAATTCATAGCTGGGTCCTTACTTGGCCGAATGGTACAAATATACTTCCTGCACCACAGCTAGAATACGACATGTGCAAATGAGTCAAGGCTGGTTCCCCACTACCCTTAAACACCTCGGTTGGTTCTTGATCACAACCGAGTAAGTGTGCCTCTACACATAATTTCCCTACTTGGAAATACCATGTTCATATCATAGAAGATGGCATACACAAATCATGTAGACAATTACACAGTATACGAAAGAACATGCTACTACCTTATGTCCAAATAAGTCCTCGATTC
This sequence comes from Inga oerstediana, assembly GCA_963210345.1. Taxonomy (NCBI): domain Eukaryota; kingdom Viridiplantae; phylum Streptophyta; class Magnoliopsida; order Fabales; family Fabaceae; genus Inga; species Inga oerstediana. The sequence goes on along the minus strand of OY723408.1, from coordinate 21,633,135 downwards.
GAACCAGCTCGGGCTTAACAATTTGATCCTAAAATTCCAAGTTTACAAGAATTAGGTTAATACTCATTCATGTACTACTCTAAACTCTTTTAAACTTATTTTGTTGGTTATATTAGTCTAATTTTGAAAAATTACCAAAATACCCCAAAGGACCCAGCCTAAGCCACTTTGTACTCGATCCAACTATACTTTTCCAAAAATTATGACCTGGGCTATTTCTACATAAATTTGCCCAAGAAATCCATTTTTGACCTCAGAATTACCAAATTCACTATCAAAAGATGAATATGCCCTTGGCTGCCCCTAACTTAGGGTTTTAAGGGTATTTTTGACATTTCACTTTCTAGAGCTTTTCTCACAACATGATCAACATCAACCCTACACAACCTTCCCTTCTAAACACAATAGAGCCATCAGATTAGTGAAATTCCAGCTCCTGCCCTTATTTCTTGAGCTGGCTGAAACTTTAAGTTTAAAAAGGAAAAATGTGATTTTTGTGATCTAACCCTTAAAGCTCCTTCCTTTCCCCTTCTAATTACTTGTTAAAATTTTCTAACACTTATTAGACATGATTTGTGGAAATTTGAGCAACATAACCCCTTAGGGTTTCAACATCCCAAATTTATAAAACAACCAAACCTTCCTTTCCTCCCTTCCCTCTCTCTTCCCTTGATGTTTTTGCTTGGCTACACATGATTTTCATGGAGAACAAGAGCTTAAAAGAAGAACTACACAATATAGAAGGCATAATCACTTGAAAACACAAGTGCTTACCTTGGATTTTGCTTCCTTTAGCTCTCTTTCTCTAAGTTCCCAAAGCTCTTCTCTCTCTCTATTTTGTACTGAATGACGAAAATGAGAAGGAAGTGAAGAGATGAAGGACATTAAAATATCTCTTCATCTTTTCTTATGATATAATATTTTAATAAGTTATGACATGTGTTTATTTTTTTGGCTTTATCCCTTCATAATTATGTCATAAACTTCCCATTACTTTTGGACCAATTTCCTTCCTTTCTTGTTAGCCAAAAATGACGCCATATAGGGTCTATATTAAACTAATTGGGCTTCATCCAATTACTTCAACCAATTGCATAAAGTATTATATTTTATTGCTAATTCCACATGTGCTCATATCTTAATCAATTCCTCTTTAATCCTTTGGCTTAAGATAATGACACTTGGCATGATTATTGTCCAAACACATTTTTTCCCTCTAATTTCCCTTTATGGACCAAAATAGCAAGAAGAAAGGGAAATATTAATTAATTGCTTCTTGTATTTTCCATAACTCCCTTCCTTAATTAATTAAATCAAGTACTTTTACTTTTGACTTTTCCAATTATTTTACTTGATCAAGAATGCTCCAAAATTGCATATTTATTTCCGAATATATATTTTTCCTTTATTTTCTCCTTTAAAACAAAATTAATCACAAGAAATCGGAAAATAATTCATTCCTTACTTTATTGGCAAATTACTATTTTGTCCTCAAATTCTTGGATTTAATTTAGGCCTTCTTCTTCTCCTTGTCTTCTTGGCTAAAATTCCTTTTTATTATTGGGCCCAATATTGTGTTCTTTTATCCTCTACTTGGGGTTTGAATAATGGGCTTCAACAATTGGAATTTTGCAAGACAATAACTTGGATTTTATGTCTTGTTTTAGCCCAATTCTCATGAAAATGGAAATTTACTAGCTTCTTAGATTCCAAACACATAATATTCACCCTTCCATTTCATTAAATGCCACAAATAATTATAAAGCATATTGGTGAATAAAATTTGGGGTGTGACAAGAGTGGTTGCTTGGAATCTCCCACTGATACTCTGGGTACTGGCTCATGTCTTGGCTGTGGCCCGTATACCGGTCTGACTCAAACCCGCTTCTTGGGTGTCCTCATATCTACCGAATGCTGCCCCTCAAGAATCCTTTGACCCAAGGAAACTTAGTTCACCGACGATGGTGACCTATCTTGCTGCCATCCCCTTCTGCGTATCGTTCCTGTCAACCTGTAAACAAGACCATATCAGTATACTATTCTGATAATGCCAGAATCGCTTTTAGCTCTAATACCAAAAATGTCAAGCCCCTAACATTTTGATATTTGCCAGTGATAAAGGCATAGTTCCACAAACATACAGAAATAACACAAATATATTGATAATTAGTACTTATCTACAATATAGGCAATCCTTATAGGGTTTGAAAAATATTTACAAACAATAAAAAACTATCAAAATAGAGTAACTATAACCCAACTGCGGTTTTTGTTTGCACGTGTACCCTCAAAATCCGGTAGTTACCGTTTTTCCCTTCAAGCCGCTAGCTTCTAGTGGAATGTTTTTCAATATTGGAAAAGGTTTGATTTGAATGAATCTCAATAGTAACATACAATCAGTCATATAAAATATGGCAAATAAATATGTCAAGTACCATACAATGCAACAGGATAATAACACTGTAAAACTCATAATCATCAGAATGTGCATATGTATTCAGGGCCAAACTACTATTGGAACCCCTACTTGTCCGTACCTTAGCGTGGCTCACTACCGAAAACAAGGCAATGTACCCTCTTGGTATTATATCTCATAACTGGATCCCCTTTTGTGGCCGTTGGGGTACTCGTACTTTCCCCCCGGATGATACTTGTACTTTTCCCCCTGAACGATACTGTGCTTTTCCCGCCCCTATTACAGAGTGCATTATACATATAACAGAAGATGGCATACATAAAACATACAAATAATCACACAGTTTATGAAAGATAGAGTTACTACCTTAATCCCTTTTTCTGGCTTTAACCTTGTCTCGGCGCAGGTAAATTGTCCAGTCCTAAAATTTCAAATTTATAAAGAAATGAGTTATTACTCATTCATAGACTCTTCCAAACTTAATTTGGTGGTTATCTTAGCTTAAAACTGCAAAATGACTAAAATACCCCTAGGGACCCTATCTAAGTCCCTTTATACTCGGTCTAACTGTACTTTTCTAAAAATTTTGACCTAGGCTAATCCTACACAATTTCACATGTAGAATCTATTTTGACCTCATAATTGCCAAATTCACTACTAAAAGATAGATTTGTCCTTGGCAGCCCCTAACTTAAGGTTTTATGGGTAGTTTTGTCATTTCACATTCTAATGCTTTTCACACTTCACACTTAACATGTATCCTACACAATTTTCCCTTCTAAACACGAAATTCCAGTTCCTTCCTTCATTTCTGTAAATAAATTTTCCCTTCTCTTTTCTTTTACAAAGAAAAGTGATGAAATCATCCCTCCAAATAACCAAATTGGCTTCTTGAATTTCCTACATCCATTCCCTTACAATTAATTTCAAGATGACCATTTATTACAAACTAAACTTTTTGACTTTTTAAACTTTCACCTTTTTGCTTGGTTTAATTACTTCAACTTGGCAATTGTATTTCAATCATGATTTCTCTTTGCTTCTTACCCAAAAGTGATGAAATGAAGGCCCATTGAAAAGGGGTAATGAGCTCTTGAAATATCATCACAATTTAGCTCCTCAATGTTACTTTTTATTTGGCTACAATTGTTGACTTTTCAACTCAATTTTTTACTTGGCTACAATTCCTCCATATTTTAAACTTAATATGCACCAAGTATTTAAATTCTCTTCTTGCACCTCTATTTGGACGTCCCACCTCTTGAAAATAAGAAACTAATAATACATGGGCTATGGATTTAATTTAGCAAAATGACTATTTTGCTCATTCATTTTTGCCATTGCCTTGTTAATTTCGCACCTGACCTAAAAGCTGACAGAATTTCAATCAATCTTTCCAATTCAGATGGTTCAAAGTTCTATGTGTCACTCATTAAGTCTATTTTGAAGTAAAAATATATTCTTCAGCCAATTCCATGCACAGAATTCCATAACCACAAATTAAATCACACTGCCACAAAATCATTCCAACATTAAATGTCTAACTTCAAAAATTCATAACTCCTAATATACAGATCCAAATGGCACAAATGACATAAAATTAATGCTTGACATGTCTACTTTTGTTATGTAAAATATCACATTCATTGGACAACATTTGATTATTCAAAAACATGCTACATTCTCACTGTCTCGAGGAACCCTAAACTGGCAGCACAGTGCTTAATTCCAGTTTTCAGTATTTAATTTCAATAATCCAGAATTCATTGCTAGAGGCTAATCCTACACTATTTTTCATGCATAATCCATTGGTGAAATCAAATTCACCAAAATCCTACTTCTTCTGCATACCCTGCTCTGACCGAAAATGACCTTCCACACAACAATCATACAAGTTTGCAAATTTCTCACTAAACTAGTTTTATATGCTTTTTAAACTTTATATAATATCATGTATATAGACATGGCATCATGAAACCCTAAGAAACCATATTGACCAAATTTAGTCCAACAAAGAGAATTCCACAAAATGCAACTAATCAACACAATATATAGTTCAAATTAAAGCTTATTATCACCTATATCACTTTCCCAAGCTAGTTCTTTGATTCTCTAACTTGGGCCCTTCCTTGATTGCTCAAAACACCTCCTCGTGAGAAAAAACTATAGGTTTGAAGTTCTTAGAGAGGAGAACAATGTTAAAGAAGAGAATTTGAGCTCAAGAGGTGATTATCAAGGTGAAATTCAAGGAAGAAGCATTGCAAAATCACTTTGTCTTCCAAATGCTCCTTTCTCTTTCCTTTTTCTTGTTCTTCTTCTTTTCTCTATTTTTTTTAGTTTAGGCTCACTTCTAAGAGATATGAGAGAGAGAGAGAGAGAGTGATGTTTTAAATATCTATCTTGCCTTCTTGAAATCACTTGGCCATAATTTAGTCTAAGGAAACAAGAAGATGCCATGTCTCATTAATTTATGGAGTTTTGGAAAGTTGAAGGGTTAATTAACCCAACTTGGCTTGGTTAATTGGGTTGAGCTTTCTCTTTCCTTCTCCCTCTTTTACTTGGCCAAAATTCATCATAAAAAAGGAGAGAAATTGTTGACCAATTTGCACTCTTACATCTTGCCTTTTGGTCAAACTTTCTAAGTTGGAATAATTGGAAGACACTTTGACTTTTCATCTCTTCTTCTTTTTCTTTTCTTTCAATTAGTCAATAGATTTGGGATTGCTTCAATTGCACATTATTTTTCTCTTTTTCTTGGGTCTTGACCGAAATCATATAAGAGAAAAGGAGAAAAATGTGTTGACCAAACCAATTAGTATATAAGTGCAAGTTTGACCAAAGTCTTTTTCAAATGAGTTGACTCTTTGACCCAACTTTCCTTCTTCCTTCTTTGCCCTCTTTGGCAAAATTTAACCATGTGTGAGGAGGGAGTTTGTTGTTTTTCAACCTTCATGATTGCACTCTTACTTTTTGAAATCAAATCTTGACCCTTCATATTTAGTTTCCGATCTTAATCTCAAGATCAAGTGGCAATTATCTCTTTTGCCCTTATTTTTTACAATATTAATTGTATTGCCATTATTTCTTTTATTTATCTTTATTTCTTCTTTTTAGATACAATTTCCCTTTTCTGTTGATTCCAAATTAGATTTTACATTATACTGACGCAACCTAAAGGAATCAGATACTTTCTTTTTATCTATTGGAACTAAATCCATTTCTAAATTCACAAAGCAGTTTCTTTCATTATCTACAGTTGCTTTTGAGTTGTTTAGCCCTTGAGTATATTTTGAAATTCCTACAAAACTGGGCTTAATTGTGTACTTCATTCAGACTCATTCTCAAGCTTTTAATCCTAAAATTCAGGATATTACATAAGTCCCTTATAATGGAACCACTTTTATACTTTCAAGAAGTCATGAAGTATCCTTATGCACAAGCATATATATATTATGTACTGGTTCATTCATCCAACAAATTTATACATGCACAAGGCAGTACAAGCTATGAAATTTTGATACATTACAAAGAGAAACTTCACAATTGCATGATCTGTATACATGACTACTTTGGATTGATTAGGTATTATCTGAACTTATCTAATGTAATATAATAGCAAACAATTCCTTTTCAGTGGTTATACAATTATTTTGTGTACTATCTAAGGTTTTAGATGCATAAGTAATCACATGGGATAATTTGCTATGCTTTTAATCTAACATGACCCTTACAGCAGAATTGGAGGCATCGCATGCTATTTCAAAAGGTAAGGTCTAATCCAATGCACTTAGAATAGGAGGAGAAATCAGGTGTGCTTTTAACTCATCAAATGCTTGTTTACAAGAGTTATCCAAGAAAAACTTAACATCTTTTTTTAATAATTTGGATCATGGTAAAGTTTTCTTACTAAAATCTTTTACAAATCTCCAGTAAAAGCCCACATGCCTCAAGAAAGAATGAAGTTCCTTAACATTAGGAGGGTAGGGTATGGAAGAGATCATCTCAATCTTAGCTCTATCAACTTTATTACCCTTACTAGATATCAAGTAACCAAGTATTATTCCATGGTCAACCAAGAAATGTCACTTCTCATAGCTTAAAACTAAGTTCTTCTCAATACACCTAGCAAGAACACTGTCCAAACTAGCTAAACAGTCATCAAATGAGTTTTCGTACACTGTGAAGTCTTCCATGCAATTTTCAAGGAAATCAAAAAATAGTGACATCATGAAAGGTTGGAAAGTGTTAGGTGTATTGAATAATCCAAATGGCATTCTCATATAGGCAAAACTACCAAATGAACAAATAAAAGTAGTCTTTTCATGATCCTTAGGAGCTAGTGGGATTTGAAAATATCCAGAATAATTGTCTAGGAAAGAATAGTGGCTCTTACCCCTAACCTTCAAGTATCTGATCAATGAAGGGTGAGGGAAAGTGATCTTTCCTATAGGCTTTATTCAACTTCCTATAGTCATCTATGCACACATACTAAGCATTTTGTACCCAGTATGGATCAACTTATTGTTTTTATTCTAAACCATAGTGATCCCACTCTTTTTAGGCACTATTTGTATCGGGCTAACCCACTCACTATCAAAAACTGGGTAGATGATACCGCACTCATAGCTTGGTCACCTCTTTCTTGACCATATCTAGAATCAAGGGGTTGAGTCGCCTTTGGGACTGCCTAGGGGGTTTGGATTCCACTTATAAGAGGATCTAATAGGTACAAATACTCAGACTAATCCCAATAATGTTAGCTAGATTCAACCTAGATCCTTTATATTTCTACTCAAAACATCAAGCAATCTCTCCTCTACACTCACAAACAAAGAACTTGAAATAATGACTGTAATATCCCAAAAGAAGTGATTAAGGGTTAATGACTTCAAAAGTAGATGTGATTATTGAAAAATAAACACTTTTGGAGAATACAATGTGAATTACGATTCAAATTGTGGCAGTAATGATCGAGAATTTTTCGGATCTAAATTTCCTGAATCCAATTATATGTATTAAGTACAGTGTTCCCCAAGGGGGGAAGTGATTTGACGATTGTGACTGAAGGGGCTCAAAGCCAGGTTGAATGAGTACAGTCTGTTCGAATTATGATAGAAAGAGGTAGAAACCTCTATAGTTGAAAACGGAGATCACATGCCTGTAAGAATGTCTTTAGGTACGGGAATTAGTAGAGCGATCAAGTGAAAGGCACTGAGCCATGATGCATTGGTCCATTGAGATTCTTGCAAGAATCAGACCTATAACTTACCATTTGTATGGGTAGTCTAGCAGGGACCGTCCCAATGAGAAGTAATTCATGAAATGGAAGCCATGATAAAGAGGCATCTGGAGTTTATGTTTAAAGTTGTGTAACAAATTTCAAGGACAAAATTTATTTTACAGGGGGAGAAATGTAATATCCCAAAAAAAGTGATTAAGGGTTAATAACTTCAAAAGTGGATGTGATTATTGATAAATAAACGTTTTTGGAGAATATGATGTGAATTGTGATTCGAATCTATTATGAGCTATGCTTAAACCTTATATTTAAGTTCAATTGTGGATTAACATCTAAATTGAATTGGAATAGAGGGAGGGTGCATATTATAGTGAAATGGAAAGTTCAGCAATTTGGTGGTTGTGTTGATTGTGGTTCAAAAATGAATATGTGTGGATGTGATGAGAATTTGGCTATTTTAGTGATTCCAATGGCTTCCTTGTGAAAATTTCTGTGGGGAGAGTGTTTGTTGTGAAATTTGAACCATTGGGAACAATTGTGCAAAAGTTGGAAATTCTGTCCATTGAAACTCTGTACAGGGTAGTCAGTTTGTATGGATATTTTGAATGACCAAATGGTGTCTAAAAATTCTGAAACTTTCCAGTCTTAACTTTTACATGCCAAGCTTCAAAATGAACATAGATTTTGTGTCATTTCGATTTGTGAGCTGAAATTCATGATTTTCAAAAGTTTTGGATTGAAACTGAAATCTGTTTTGGAGCAGTATGGACTTTTGTGCAATTCTATATTTTTGTGGTTATGAACAACAGTGATCCATATTTTTCCAGTAAGGAGAACTTAAATAGATTTCTATTGGCTTATGGATCACCCCATTTTGATTTTTCTAGAATTAGTTATAATTTTTCAAAATTAGAGCAGAAAATCTGCCAGAATTGCCATTAAATCTGGAAATTAAATTAAAATGTGATGGCAACTTTTAAAATTATGAAATGAATGGAAAATTCATTTGGGCTAATGTAAGGACCTTCTAGGACATCTTTAGCATGGGCCAAGAAGAGGAAATATTATTTACATGTTGTTTGGGCTTATAACATTAAGTTATGTGCATAAAAGTTTGAACTTGGTATTTTAGGAAATTATGACATAAGCAAAAGAGACAATGGCATAAGCATTCACTACTACAGAATTATGATATAACCACCCCAATGGATGTCCCAATTTTAAAATTGGGTGGTTAAAAAGGAAGACAGTGGCATTTTCATGATTATGTGTACGTAGAGAAACCTTTGGACGTCCCAAATTTGAAATTGGGACGCCTAAAGTAGAGTTTAGACGTCCCAAATTTTATTTGGGACGCCTAGAGATTTCCACTGGCACCAAAAAAGTAAATTAAAAAAATTTAACTTACTTTAGACTTCCCAAATAGGATTTAGGACGCCTAAAGTAAGACTTTAGCCGTCCCAAATGGCATTTGGGACGCCTAAAGTCTTACTTTAGGAGTCCCAAAAAAATTTAGGACTCCTAAACTTTAGGAGTCCCAAATTTTTTTGGGACTCCTAAAGTCATGTCAGAAATTCTGACATGCGTGAGACTTTTCTTCCCTTTTCTTCATTCCCATGTCAGAAACTCATCCCTCCTTTTCCATCTTTCCCATCCCCCATGACTTCTCTTCCCTTTTTTCTGCATTTCCTTTTTTCTTTCATTCCCGTGACTTCGTCTTCTCTATTTACACTATGGGTATGCTTTTTCATTATTTTCTTTTCTTCATTACACTTCGTCTTCCTCTCTTCCTTTTCTTCATTCCCTTTTTCTCCACCTCCTTCCATTCTCATAGCACCTTCTTTGCTCTCACCCTCCGGCGTACGCCTCCTCCACCTTTTTTCCCCCTCCACCCTCCGGCGTAGACCTCCCACTTTCATCATTGCTTTCAGCCTCCAGCGTACCTCTCCTCTCCACTGTGCATACACAACTCCTCCAATGTCTTCTCTCCACCTTGGAAGCACATAGATACCGTTAGCTGCCCTTTCCCCTGCTTTCATCAGGTTTGTTTTTTTTAAAATATAAATTTACATGAAGAATTAAGTTAAACTTGCAATGTGAAATTATTATAATGCTTTCAATTTATTTACATGATTCTAGTTATTGGAGTGTTTTTCCCTTGATTGTTTTTTTTTCCAAAATCATAAACTAGTTGTTAGTAGTTATGCAATACTAATAATGTTTTGTTTTATACATTTAGAGCTTGAAAATAGAGGGAAATACATATGTATATTTATTTTGATGAAATGAACAACAAATAGTTTGTAGTTGTGTGGTGACAAACATTTTGACACTTTCTAGTTGTTGTTATACATATATAATATTAGGTTGTATGAGTTGTTGTTATTATACATATATATATAGTAAAAAGATTGCAGTTCTAGATGTCTTTACCATTTTGTAAGGGACATTTTGTGTTTTATAAATCCATCTTCCATTCTGTTTTTGCAATTTTAATTTGCTGGGTAATGAAGAATATAAGTAATAATTTAAAAAAAAACCTTTTAATGTCCCAAATTAAGAATTGGGATGTCTAAAGTCCCCCCGTGGAGGACTTTAGACGTCCCAAATTAAGAATTGAGACGTCTAAAGTCACCCCGAGGAGGACTTTAGATGTCCCAAATTGAGATTTGGGACGTCTAAAGTCCTCCACAGGGGGACTTTAGACATCCCAAATTGAGAATTGGGAGGTCTAAAGTCCTGACTGTAGACGTCCCAATTCTTAATTTGGGATGTCTAAAGTCTCACTTTAGACGTTCCATTTTTTTAAGACGTATTTTCTTAAAACATACTACGCCCCCTACATAGACGTCCCCCAATTTTTGGGCGTTAAAAGTGTCAAAATAGGGACGTTAAAACCCTTTTTTGTAGTAGTGATTGGCTTTTAAAACATTTCCTATCTTCTTCCTCCATCCAAACTGATGTGAAGTTTACCAAAAAGAGAGAGGAAGATTTGAGAGCATTTCAAAAGAGAAGGAGGAGAAAATTCACCAAGTAAGCTTGATTTCTTCAGTGAATTAGTTCCTATCTTGCATAATCCTTCGTCGAATTATTTTTTATTTGAAATTTGGAAATTGAATTGGCCTAGGGGTCATGCTACTGAAATTGGGTCAAAATGGTCGTTATAACCTAATGTAATAGTTAATAAAGTGGTTAGGAGTATAAAGGAACACATCTGCGGAGTTGGATTTCGAAAACCCCAATTTTCCTGAAGAATGTGATAATTTTGGCCATCTCTAGAAATGAGCCTTAGAATTATATTTTCAATGATTTGATGATTCCATTGAGTTCAGGAGGTAAAATTAGGTGGGGTTACAGTTGGTCACTTTTTCAGTAAAACCCAAAAAACCATAATTACGAAAATGCCCCTAGAACCCTTAAAACGGGGCTGTCAAGGCTAGTTTTATAATTTGACAATGAATTTGGTGATTTTGAGTCCAAAAATGGATTCCTTGAGTGAAAGTAAGTTAGAACTGCGGTCGGACCGGGTACGGCGGGGCCGAGACGGTCCCAGGGGCATTTTGGTTATTTATCAAGATACACTCATATAATCGCCAAAAAAATTATGGAAGTGTCTAAATAGTGCATTTGGTATTGTAGGATTTGATATTTGCCCTGAACGTGAGAAACCTGTGTCGTAGCACACTTAGAAAGCATAAGGTAGTGACGCTTTCCCTTATACTTTATGTAATGCATTGTATGTTTGATTTATCATTGTTTTATGATGATTTTGGATGTTGCAAAGCTATGTAAATTTAAATGCTAGGGAGGCAATGTGTATATGTCAATGTCAGGAAGGCAATGTGTGTATGTCCTGCTTGATTATTTACTTGCATACTGTGTGATTACATGTATGAGTGATTTGTTACTACTGAAATTCTTTTGAATCTCATTCTTTCCATTAACTAACCAACAGATAGGGCAAGGCACTCAAAGGAGAAGCAGGAAGCCAAGGGCGAATAGTTCTTTATTTTAGTTGTTAGTTGGTTGTCATATCTGGGTTGGGATTACTACATATTTGTAAATATTATTTAGATATGGATATGTAATCCCCTGAATATCATTTGAGAGTCATTTGAGAAAACCCTATCTCAAGGATGGGACTGTAGAATGAGTTTTGAATATCTATTGGTCCCTAATCTATTTTTATTACGTATTCAAATCATAATTACGGAGGGGGTTACAATAACATCCAGCTTCCTATCAACAACAACAAAAGCATATTTCAAATTTAAGGGGAGAACTTAAGCTCTGAATCAGGGGGTTGAACTGTAACCCCCTGCCTTAATTAGCGTAATTAAGATTCGATAATACATAATAAAATGGATTAGAAACTGTCGGATAATTTAAAACTCATTTAAAACTCCCTCCTTGTAGTAGGGATTTCACGAAATTTTCAAAACTTCTTTCCTATCCTAGCCTCAAGTTCAAACATTGAATATAATTACCTATGCAGTTATATCACATTTAAACATATCAGAGTGTACAACTTAATTCCCGGTAACCCCCAGGTTTCATCTATGTATAGATCTATAGGGTTTCAGTTCCTAAATAGGGGATTACACTACCATGTATTCAAAAACCATTTACGACTCAAAAATATCATACAAAAATCCTTATCCAAAATGAATAACCAACATGACCCAAGTCAAATGTCCCTACAAGGTCCTAACTACTCCTGGTCATTCTCTTTTCCTTGGAGCCACTTGCCCAGTCTGAAATATTAGTTAATGGAAAGAATGAGATTCAAGAGAATCCCAGTAGTAACAAACCATTCATACCACACGTAATCACATAGTATGTAAGCAAATCACCACTCAGCAGCAGCAACACAGATCATACTCCACCCTCATCCCCTTTTACCATCGGGAACGCACACCGTCCTAACCCTAACTATTGTTAGCGACTCAGGGACTGTTGGTATGGCAGTGCACAAATAGCTTTATGGCTCACATATAGCCTTTCTGCTCACGAATATCCTTTCGGCCCACATAATCACAAATATCACACCCCATCCTCTTCCCCTTTTACAGCCGAGAAGGTACGCAGCCTTTACCCAAACCGTTGTTAGCGACTCAGGGACTGTTGGCATAGCGGCGCAAACACAATTTCACAAATATTGCAGCATTTAAATCCGTCACAAATCAATGATATAACACACATACAATGCATCATATATGGTATAAGAGAAAGAGTCACTACCTTGTTCCTTCCTGACGTTCGCTGGCACAGCGGGCTCACGAGTACGATAGATGTCAAACCCTATAAACCAAATCAGGGACAACCAATCAATCTCTTTTCCAAGTTCTTAATTCCATAGTATATTAAGTTGGTTATCATTTAAACTCTTTAAGTGGCTATTAGATGCCTAAACATATGCCTAAAGGGTTAGGAGAAACTACCCTAAAGATGCCTTTTTAGGAAGCAAAACACTGATTTTTGAATGGCACACTCGAGCACAAAGACCTGCACTCGAGTGATAACCCCAAATCTTACTCAAGTCCCATAAAGTGTGGCACAAGAAGTGTTTGCTTGAGAGCAACTAAGAATCTTAGAGGTAAAGGTTCACTCGAGCACAGACACAAGCACTCGAGTGATCATGCCATACCTGCGAGTGTCCAGTCACATTCTTGGAGTTTGACCTGCGAGTGCTTGACCGAGAGCAACCCTTAGCATAAACATACACTTACACTCAGTGAACTCATGCTTACTCGAGTGATGACCTATATCACTCACAGATTGGGGAGTACACTCGCTCTTCCCACCTGAAAACCCAAGCGAAATACAGAAGGAAATGGGAATTTATGTTGCTGTACTCGAGTGAGACCCTTACTCACTCAAGTGACATTCATCAGAACCCAGAAATGTAGTAAATAATAGAGTTTTCAAAATTTACCAAAACTGATCCCAATAGTTCCAAAACTTATACCAAAGCTCATTCCTACTCAAAATTCCATAAGGAACTTATTGGTAACCTCAAAACAACTCAAATTCCACTCAATTACATCATTTGGTCTAGGATTAGCACATTACACTCAAGTCACCTAATGACCAAACTTTTCCCTTTTCAAATCCCAATTAAACCATAGTCTCTATACCACATTCTAACACCATTTATACACATTACTATAACTAATTCATACATTCTCAATTCTCATAAAATCATGGCAAAATTCCAAAAATATTAAAACTTAACCAAAAATCATAACAAATATACCAAAATATCAAAAATGCTCACCTCAACTTGTCCCCAAAGCTACTTCTTTAGTTTTCCCACTTTCAAATTTCCACAAGTTCTCAAACTCCTCAAATAAAAAATATGAAAACATAGGAATGAAGCTCTTGACACTAGGAATATGATTAATGAAGAACTCTTGAGCATTAGAAGCCATTTAGCAAGTCAAAATCTCACCTTTATACTTTCTCTTCCCTTTCCTTGCTCAACGAAAATAGAGGTTAGATGAAAGAGAAAAGATGAAAAGGATGAAGATGTAGATTTTTCCTCTATCCCCATGTAACTAACTAACTTGGAGGAAGAGAAGAGAGTGAAATAAGTGGTTTGAAACATTGACCAATCCTATGGCTTCCAACTTGCCACATTTCATGATCCTTTTTCTCCTTCCATACACACACAATTCTATTCCCTTAATCTCTTAATCCTAGCCATTGATTCCTTATTCCCCAAGGAGTCTCCTCTTCGGTAACTGACTAATTAGTTGGTAATTTCCCATTTTGCCCCTGATTATCACAACATTTACCAATTCTTCATCAAAAACATTTACATCACAATTTACATTATATACCATATAAACATTGGATTAACAATAATTATACCACTTGAGGAGTCATTAGCCCTAAGTTACGATTGAGCATATTACATGAACAATAGAGGGAATTAGCTTTGGAATATGAAGGGTAGTAGATATACTCCTCTTTGTAGACTTAGGTGGCGCATGACTTGTGCTAAGCTCTATGGATTCCATCACTTGTGCATTGGTCATCCCAAGTGTTGAACCAACATCTGGTTGGCCTATAGTAGCAACAGGCTTAGGGAAAGTCGCCTCTCTCATACCTACTTCACAAGTAGTGATTAGCTAATTCAAAAATCTCAAGCTATAAGGTGTGATCCTAGTTCTATGTTTAAGAGATGAGTTAGGAAGTGGCCCTTTTAACCATAATGTTTTGAGGCATAAAGTGTGTCACATAAGAGGATGTCTTGGTTAGTGTGAGGGCTATCTCCTTAGAGACTAAATCTTCCAAGTCTTGACTACCAACAGATTTGATAAAAACCTTAGGGGCCTCGAGTTAAATCACAAAGTTTGCCACGAATTAAAATGCAGTATAGTGCAAACAACTTAGGATCATTCTCTTATCAATGAGCCTTTTATTTTGAATTCCCTATGTTAACTAAGTGCTAAAGACATGGTTGGAAAAGGGGTTTTGAAGTTGGTTTTCTTTAAACCAAAATACATGAAAATAAAGCTATTTATACTATTTTTGTTATTTTTGGAAACTAATGAAGAATGTTTTAGATTAAAAGGAGTTATATGATGAATGCTCTTGGTAATGAAGAAAGTGACTATCCTTCCTCAAAAAGTTTATGGGAGTTAATACTTCATGAAGTCTCAAGAAATACCTCCAGATAACACTTAAGTCAAATATTCTTAATTAATAGTAGCTCCTGCAAATATAGCTAACTACTACCTCTTGAGATATTGTTTAAAACCACTTAATGTGCAATTGAAATTGGAATGATGCAACAAGAGTATTTTTAATTTTGAGTGCTAAAAAGCCCCTTAAAGGCATAAATTAACCACCTTAACTAGATAATAACATGCTAATTAATATAATCTCATTGCAACCATAAGGAAATTCAAACATATATAATCTTCACACTACAAATTCAAATTTCAACTATAATGATCAATCTACATGAAAAACATAATTGCAATCCAAGTTTTGCAACTAAATAATGATAAGCCATAAATAAGGAAAACAATACATAGTCTAAGTAAAAGATTGAACAAAAAAACACCCCTATTGAAGCACAAATGCTCAAGCCATAAATCTACATCACTAAGTAGCAATATGATCATCCTCCTATAGCTTCAAACATCATTTGAATAAAAACTCGCAGAAAAATGTATGAACATCAACAAAAATTTAAAAATCTCACCAAAAAAATAGGAACTCACTGGAAAGAACACAAACAACACCAAAGCATATAGTTTCTCTTCTAAAATAACCAAATGCTAATAGGAAAGACAGGTTCTCACCAAAAACTTTAGAGCTCCTTTTTGGTTTAAACTCTGTCAAGCTCGTCGAAGTCTTCTGGAGTGCAGGCTCTTCTCACTGGTTTTGATTTGCTCCGCGATGCTCACACGATCTCTATCAATCTTTGAAACTTGAAAAGAAAAGGTGCTCCTTGAGTTCAATCAAGGAAGAAGAAGGTCTAGCATTGAGATCAAGTCTGATGGTATTGGTGTCAAGGGAGAATCAAGGAGGAGAGAGGAAGGGAAGGTCCAGTTATGGAGAAGAGTCTTCCCCCACAATGACATTATTTACTTCTTGTCTCTATGTCTTTGATGAGACTGAGGTTGCATAATGGTGGTGAAAGTAGTGGCAAGGCAAAGGGAAAGGTCGATGAAGATGGTCTAGCGAAGGAGCATGAAAAAATGATGACCAGAGTCGAATAGAGTAAGGTGATGGTAAAGAAGATGGACCCAGGTGCTTCCACAGCGCACTATGCTATTGGGTCTGTGTTTTAGAGTTGAAGCAAGAAGGTGGTAACCTAAACCCTAAACCCTAAAATGTAAGTTTTGACCAGGGACTAAAATAAATGCTTTCAAAAGTTTGTCGAGGGACTAAACGGAAAATTTTTGAAATGTTTGTGGGGCTAAATAGTAATTTCAAAAACTCTAGTTCCTTTTCTGTAATTTCCTCTAAACCCCTTCTTCATTGATTTACAATTTTTACTCATTCTTGGCCTTTTTTTATAATTTTCCCTAGTCCTCAAAAATATTAATTCTGACACCAATTGAAATTTTTCAAAAGCTCCAATTTTCTTCCAAAACACCTACAATGCAAAATTAAGCATAAGGTAGCATCAAAGGTCCAAGAAATTATTTGCAAGAATAATTTACAAATTATGACCAATTTGGCCCTAATTACACTTAATTCAATACAAATGTCCCTAACTCAAATTAGTACTTCATCATGAAATAATGTCTCAGGAAATACATTAAAAATCACAAATTAATCATGAAAAAGCCTATAAAAATATGGTTCAACCAATATGCCCACACTTAGACTTTTATACTCTTGAACAAAGGAAATTAAGCACAAGATTTTGTTAGATATGATTAGTTTTGATGATGTCAAATATTAAGACCAAAAAGTTTACATAATGTAATTATTTTATTCTTTGAGTAACTACTATGTTTAATGTGAAATATATTGTACATTAAATAAGAAAAGAAAGAAATGATTGAATTGATGAGAATGATCAAGAGGAATAAGAAGAAAGAGATTGAAGATATTAGTCAAGAAAGAAGAACTTGCAAAATATAATAGGAATATTAAGTTTCAAGTGCTTAGATTTGGTATTGGATGTTGTTATGCAAAATTCGAAGTTGGAATGGTTTAATCAGAGGTTAAAGTACCTTATATCAAAGTCACATCCACTTCACTTGAGTTATACTTCATTATTACTTAAGTTGCACCTCCATAAGTAATTTCAACATGTTTTACTTGAATTAAAGAAGCACCACTTAAGTAATGATCATATTTTAGCATACTCTCTCCAACTCAATTTTTGTTTAGTATGACATAGGCTCATTAATTTGTCATATCTCTCTAACCACACATCCGATTGAGGTAAAACTCATTTCATGTGAAACTAAATTCATAATGCAGTTACGGATATCAATTTTGTGCTTAAAGATTGTCAAATGAAATAGGTATGAACTTCAAAATTTGGTGCTCAAAATCCACACTGTGTTCCAAACCAAACGTTACAAATTAGGTCATAACTTTTTGAATACAATATATTTGGTATCGATTATAGTTGCAGTAAAAGCATACTTAAAGAGCTTTCTAGAGATAAGTCATTTGCCAAATTTGAGCTTACAGTAGAAGAGTTATGCTCACTAGATTTTGACCATTGTGCCAAATTATCTATGTTCTGAAAAGGAAAAGGGCACTCAAGTGAAGAATGTGCCACTCAAGTGATAATCTAAAAAGTTAAACATATCTATCAATGTACTAGCTAGTGAGATTTCTGGTACACTCGAGTTATAGTTGTGCCACTTAAGTAATAAAAAGAGAATTTGCAAGGTTCCTGACTGTAACTGCCTGGCTTTTAAGAAAATTCACTCAAGCACTCAAGTGATATCTTTTTGCACTCGAGTAATGAAGCATTACTTATAAAAGTCCAGCAAGTCACTCGCAAGTGCTCAAAAAGTGTATGGTCTAATAAGTCAGATCACTTGAGTCACAAGTTGTGTACTCAAGTGATACTCACCTCTACGTATACTTCTAAGTCAAGATCACTCGAGTGACAACCATCACATATGAGTTACTCACAAGTGATTATGAGGTGATGTGATCTTCCATATAGAGATCACTTGAGGGGATGGTAAATCACTCAAGTGATCCAAGATCACTTGTAACCCACTTTCAAGTAATCAGAAAGTACTGCAATATTTTAAGGGAAGATCAATCGAGTGATAAGTAAGCACTTGAGTGATTTAAAGTCATACTCAAGTGATTGTTTATTAGAAACTTAGAAACAGTGTCTCAGAGATTTTGATACTCATTCTAAGTGTGATATAATCTTATTCCAATACTTGCTACTACTTTTAAACATTAGTAATCACCCTTGTGTATAAGTTTCAAGGGCTTAAACATGGATTAAGCTCAATATCAACAAAAAGTTTTGTGTTAGAAACTTCAACAGCTACTTCCAACGGACTTCTAACTGTCATATTCTCAATGGGAAGAAGAAAAAGCTCAATAACCAAACACTCTTCATCAACTATAATTAAAAGATTATTCAAAACAAAAAGAAGTGAGAGCCTATGCTTATAATGTCAATATGCTGATACTGTAAATCTTACCCAACCAAAGCTCTATAATCGTACTCTTACCTTGTACTTTAATGTTAATCATTATCTACTTCATATAGAGAGAAGTATGCTTACATTATAATTACTTTACACTTGTAAGATTTATTTAAGATTGGGATCTTGAATGGGAAATAGATTGTAACCTTACAAGTTGTAAGGGGGAGTGATTCTCAAGTACGAGATTAAGTTTGAGGTTGTTAAGGTTCTTAAGTACCTATCAAACTTGAGGGATGGTTAAGCCTTTTCTTGTGCTCGAATAAAACTAGAAGATAGTGAATCTTGAAAATCTCAGGTGGAGCCTAGGGACTAGACGTAGGTTATTGAGGATTAGACCAAACCAATGTAAATCACAATTTGCATCTTCTCTTCCTTAAGCTCTTATATTTCTAGCATATATGATATGAATAACTATATGTGGATTTATGATCCATTACTTTCATACTTATTGACTTCTCTAAAATATGAAAAGTTTTTCAAAGTTCTTAAGCTTTATCTTATACCCAATTCACCCCCACTCTTGAGTGTCAGCCAGTTCTAATAATTGGTATCAAATCAAAGCTCTTATTTAAAGGACTTAGCCATCTCAAGAGTTTTTAATGGTTGTGTTTGGGTGTTATATGCTTTTAGAAGGTTTCGATTATACAATACCACCTTTTTTAAAAGATATCGATTTTTGATTTTGGAAAGCTAGAATGACATCGTTTATAAAAGCCTTTGATTTTGATATGTGAGATGTTTTCACAAATGTTTCTGATTTCAAACTGAGAGTAGATTGAAGTGAAAAAGAAAAGAAAATGTTTTTTTGAATAGTAGAGCAATGAAAATCATATAGAGTGCTTTAATTGAAAATGATTTTGAGAAAATAAAAATTTTTCTTAGTGCTAAAGATATATGGGATACTATTGATTCTATTTATTTTCTAACAATTATGTTGAAGTTGAAAGTGTTGACAGTTCATATGAAACTATAAGCTACATATCCATAATTGACTAGCAACTGAAAGTTGAGAATTAAGAAGGAGCAATTATAAAACACTTCCATGATCTAGTCAACATAGAAGAACAAGAGGAAGATGATTCCCAAGAAGAGCTCAGCACGAATGAATTTGATGAATCTTCATCAAAAGCTCAAGATGCTGTTATAGTAAAAAGTTCCAATTATTCTTTTGCATTTAAGAAAAATAGTTGTGAAAGTTTGCATAAAATTATTTTTCAACCAATCATTGATTCTATTGTGATAAGCAAAAATGCTTTCATTCATGTTGGAAAATTTATTGGGAAGAAAGAATGTTCGAAAAAATTTTATTTGAGTTTTTACTCTCATAACTGACAGAATACTTGCATAAAATCTCATAATGAGTATCATCATACAATTTGCAATTATTGTATTAAATCTACTCATATTTCTCACACATGCTATTTTATAAGAAATTCTAATGTGATAAATGAATATATTTGGGTTCCAAAAAGACAAGTAAAGTCTAATGATAAAAATCAAGGACCTAAGTATGAATGGCTATCAAAATGTCCATCTAGTACTTTAAGTGTGCAGATTGATTCTAGGAATGGACATAAGGGTACAGAGAAGATGAATAAGAAGCCAAAAGTTTCCCATGCACCAATAAAGAGGTTCATACCATGTATATCAAAAAGGAGAACTCTCATAGCACCCATTGCTAAAACTACAAAGTCCAATCACAAAGAAAAGTAATGGAGAATAAGAGTACATTCCACCCTAAGAATGAACTATCATAAGGTTCCATTCAACTACCTTGAAGAGAACAAGAGATGGAGGATATCTCAAGCATCAAGTAAAAGACTCCTGGAGTGTAGATCTTTTGAGAGAAGGCTATCAGCACCCAAAGTAAGGGATTTAAAGTATCAACATCACATAAAGATAGTGTGTAAGCAAAGGCAATCGTCCAAGACCTAAGGTAAAGGTATATAATGGTAAAACCCCCAACATTACTACCTTTAATACTCATTGAGGTTTATATTTTGTGACCTTAGCAATAAACATTGTATCTTGTTTTTTAAATCTATTCCAAAAGAATTACAATGCTCAATAGTTGAATTCTTTACATGTATACTTTAAAAGAAATATCTCTTTTTATGCATAAATTCATCGATTGTTTTATAAGCCTATGTAAGGAAAGCATATCATGCACTAGCATTCATCTTTCATGTATTATTAGTATTGTTTGCTACTTAGATTCCCCAAAATCTCACCCTCTCCAACTAACCATTTAGACAAGTGAAAGCAGAGAAGAGAACTGTACGAGAGGAATGCAGTAGTGGAACGAAGACAGGAAAATGTCAGCGTTTTATTGTAATGGGTTTAGATACCCTAGTAGCCCTATGTGGTTACATTATTTGTAATTATTATGTACAATCCCTGTAGGGAATTCCTATAATATAATCATGTACTTATTATCAGTATATCTATACTATTTCTGGATGCCCACTAAACTACAAGCTAACACTCTAAAAAAATGTGAAAATAAGATAAGGGTCTGACAATAGATGAGGCACAATCTTTAGCTTGAGCTAGATCCCTTGGTCCCTCCTTTTATGATCCATCTATCTAGAGATATTTGAGATAAGAGCTTCAAAGATTTCACATAGAAGTTGCCACCAACAATGTTGAGTTCCTCACTCATGTGAATTATAAGATGAGGCAACTGTGTGACATGGTTAATTAGAACTTCAAGGTTTTATTTGAGAAGCAAAATGCTTAGACAAAGATAATGATCGAAGTTGGCAGCATGCTAAGGAATAATGAGTAGAGATTGAATCCCTTCAAAGATCGTTTGAGTATTCCCATTCCTAAGATGTCTTTAAGGACTATTACTTCAAAGAGTCAACCTTCTGAGATTTGACCTCTTCATCCACCTTTAGAGCCCCTAAGTACCACCCATTTCCATTCAATAAAGACACATCTTGAGGATCTTGTAGTTCAATCTTCATCACACTCTCATGCTTTTGATTATCAGTCTTACCATTCTAATGATACTAAGTAGTTCAGGAGATTGAGATCCTTGAGCACATCTTTGAGCCTTCTATTAAGTACCCCACCCAGCCAACCACATTTTACCTTTACGTCCCTAATCCATCAGAGTTGTGTATCAAACATGCGGTGGACACAATATCATGGATCAAACACATTATGCACGGACAATAGTAGACTTCATGGTGAAATATATAAACTGCTGCCAAATCTAAATGAGAATTTATAAACCCTCTCTCTCTATGTTTTGTGAATATTGCACATTTTTTTCTCCTGAAAACCTTTGAAAATTATTTCAAATCATTTTTTATGAAAAATTTATTTTATTTTCATCATATTAAAAATGAAAATACTTTCAAATAGGGGGAGAGAAAACTAATTTCTTAACATATTCCTTTTGATTAAGGTAGAGAAAGATGTTTCTAATTTGTTTTCATATTTGCTTCTTCACAAGTATTTCTTCTTTATCTTTCAAACTTTTTGTTGATGTCAAATAGGGGGAGAGAAAGGCAAGAAAAATATGTTACACTTAATTTACTTTTATAACTCATATATTTTTCATAAAGGATTTGCCATCATCAAAAAGGGGGAGAATATTAGATATGATTAGTTTTGATGATCTCAAATATAGTGCTAAATATTAAGAGCAAAAAGTTTACATAATGTATTTATTTTCTACTTTGACTAATAACTACTATGTTTAGAGTGAAATATATTACAGATTAGTCAAGAAAAAAAAAGAAGTGATTGAATTGATGAGAATGATTAATAGGAAGAAGAAGAAAGGATTGAAGACATTAGTCAAGAAAGAAGAACTTGCAAAACATAATGGGAATATCAAGTTTCAAGTTCTTAGATTTGGTATTAGAGGTTGTTATGCTAAATTGGAAGTTGGAATGGCTTAATCGGAAGTTAAAGTACCTTATAATGAATTCATATCAAGTTCACTTGAATTACACTGTATTATGACTCAAGTTGCACCTCTAAAAGTGATTTCTACATTTTTTACTCAAGTTAATGAAGCTCCACTTGAGTGATGATCATATTTCAACATATTATGTTCAACTCTGTTTTTATTCAGCATGACATAGGCTTAGTAATTTGGTCATATCTCTCTAGCCACACATCTGATTGAGGTTATGATTATTTCATATGAAACTAGACTTAGAATGGGGTTTACCAATATCAATTTCATGCTCAAATATTTTCAGATGAAAGAGATATGAACTTTGAAATTCTGGCTCAAAATCCAAGCTGTGTTCCAGACCAGATGTTGCGAATTAGATCATAACTTTTGGAATACAATATATTTCTGTTCAATTCTAGATGCAATCAAAAGTATATTTAAAGAGCTTTCTGTAGATTGGTCATTTTCCAAATTTGAAGGTATAGTAGAAGAGTTATACTCACTGGAAGTTGACCTTTATGCCAAATTACCTATGTTCTAAAATGGGAAAGAGCATAGAGTGAAGAATCTACCACTCGAGTGATGATCTAAAAAGTTAAACATATCTATTAAGGTACTAGCTAGTGAGATTGCTGGTACACTTGAGTTATAGTTGTGCCACTTGAGTGATGAAAAGAGGATTTGAGGTACATGATGGTAACTACCTGGCTTTTAAGAAAATTCACTCAAGTACTCAAATGATATCTTTTGCACTCGAGTGATGAAGATTCACTTACAAAATTCTAGTAAGTCACTTGCAAGTAATCAGAAAGTTTATAGTCCAATAAGAACAGATCACTCGAATGACAAGTTATGTACTCAAGTGATACTTAGATCTTCATATCTTTTAAGTCAAGATTACTCGAGTGTCAAAAGGATCACTCAAATAAGGACCGTCAGTTGCGATTCTAAGGTGCAGTGATCTTCCATACAGAGATCACTCGAGTAGATGGTAAATCATGTGAGTGATCCAAGATCAATTTCAAGCCACTCGCAAGTGATTAGAAAGTGTTGCAATATTCTAAAGGAAGATAACTCGAGTGATAAGTAAGCACTCAAGTGATTTAAAGTCACACTCGAGTGATTGTTCATCAAAAACTTAGAAATAGTGTCTCATAGATTTTGATACTTATTCTAAGTGTGATATAATATTGTTACAATACTTCCTACTACTTCTAAACATTACTAATCATACTTGTGTATAAGTTTCAAGTGCTTAAACATGGTTAAACTCAAGATCAACAAAAAGTTGTTTTGTGTCAGAAACTTCAATAGCTACTTCCAACAGACTTCTAATAGTCATATTCTCAATGGTAAGAAGAAAAAGCTTAATGGCCAAATGCTCTTCATCAACTATAAATATAAGATCATTCAAAATAGAAAGAAGTGAGAGCCTATGCCTATAATATTGATATGCCAATATTCTGAATCTTACCCGATCAAAGCTCTATAATCATACTCTCACTTTGTACTTCAGTGTTAATCATTATCTAAATCATATAGAGAGAAGTATGGTTTCATTGTAATTACTTTATCCTAGTGAGAGTTATTCAAGGTTAGGATATTGAATGGGAAACATATTATAATCTTACAAGTTGTAAGGGGGAGTACTTCTCAAGTATGAGATTAAGCTTGAGGTTGTTAAGGTTCTCAAATACCTATCAAACTTAAGGGATTGTTAAGCCTTTCCTTATGCCCGAATAAAACAAGAAGATAGTAGATTGAAAATCTTAGGTGGAGCCTGGGGACTGGACATAAGTCATCGAGGATTGGACCGAACTAGGATAAATTACAGTTTGTATCTTATAATCTCTAAGCTCTTATATTTCCAACATATATGATCTGGATAATTGTCCATGGATTTATAATCCATTACTTTCATATTTATTGATTTCTTTAAAATGCGAAAATTTTTCGAAGTTCTTAAGTTTTATCTTACACCAAAGGGTGACAGCTAGTTCTAACATATTTCAAGTTTCGATCACTAATACATTTAAAAGATGAGCAATTTCATAATTAGAAAGTAGTAGATCAATTAATCAAATTCTTCAAGCCAACACTAGTCATAGTCAAGAGATGCAAGGAAATTAGTTAACTACACAATCCAATATTTTAGAATGAAGCACAAGAGAAGTCTTAAGGTATTAGAGTTTCACTCATCTTACCTCATTGGGATAACCTTACTCTAGTTCACTAAATCAACACTTTACTATAAGCTTGTAACAACTCTAACATCCCCACTACGAATAGTGATTAATGAAATAAATCTAGAGGATTTTAAAGGCTTCTAATGTTGGATAAAGCTAGATGGAATGAATTAATTATTTAAAAAAAAATAGTTGATATGCAAGTCAAAGTTAATGAGTAAGTTTAAAGCATTTAAATAACTTTGACAAACGTTTGCTAATTCTTTTCTAAATTCATGAACAAATCCGTTCTTCATATTCCTTTTGCTTTTCTTTTTATCTACAAAACACTTTTCATTTTCTCTTTTCTTGTTCAATACTTTTCTTCTCTTTTTTTTCAATTCTTTTCCTTTTTTGAATTCCTTTCCAAACTATATACTTTCTTTTTTCTTGTAGACTTCCTTTCTCTTTTCTATATATATGGCATTTCAATACATACATTATTCAACTTTGTATTTGGCAAATCACTTTGATTTTAGAATAATATGAACACTATAAGAAAATGCAACCTATACAACATACTTTCCCATAGATAAGCCAGTAAGGAGACATCCATATTTGTTTCTTAAAGAAAATTTTGTATGCCCATAGTACTTCCTCCAACCTTGAGCTTCAATCTTTCCATGAAGGCTTGACTATCTTTTCTAAAATGTGTTTAATCTATCGCTTTGATACTTCTACTTGCCTATTTGTTTGTGGATGATAAGTGGTGGATGTTTTGTGAGTAACCCCAAGCTTAATAAGTAAGTTATCGATAACCCTATTGCAAAAGTGGGAACCTCTATCACTTACTATAGCCCTAGGTATTCCAAATTTACAAGAGATGTTAGACTTAAGAAACTTGCAAACCATTTGGGTGTCATCTTTCCTAGTGGGATGGCTTCTACCCACCTAGAGAGGTAATCTATGGCAAACAGGATATAAGTAACTCTAGATAATGGTGGAAAAAGACCAATGAAGTCTATACCCAAAACATCAAATATCTCATAAAAGAGAGTGAGTTATTGTAGCATCTCATGCTATTTACCTAACCGCCAACACTATTAGCATTTATCACATGCTTTACAATACAAGTATGTATCCTTAAATAGGGTAGGCTAGTAAACCACATCATCTAACACTTTCCTAAAGGTCTTGTTAGCATTAAAATGTCCACCACAAACCATTGAGTGGCAAGCAAAGAGTATTGCCTTAGACTTAGTCTCTAGAATACACCTTCTGATGACTTGATTATTGCACAGTCTCTATAAATAGGGCTCATCCCAAATGTAATGTTCAGCTTATCATTTAAGTTTCTAAACCTGAAAGGAAGACATATGCTGAGGAATTAGATGAGTTATAATCTAATTAACAAGATTACCAAACAAACAAACATAAACAGAGATAGGCATAAGGGATAAATAAGGAAAGTCATCATAAATAAGGTTAGAGTCAAGTACTCCCCTTGTGCCATCTAAGAGATACATGGTTTATACCATTCATTAAAGCTATTAAACATATCAATACATAAGCATACTTATCAAGTGGATACAGCTCATGAAAGTTTTACTACCTTATTTCTTAAAGTCCTTCTCTTATTCCCTATTCTTCCAACTATTATAGTTGCTTGAAAAGCCTTCCATTTCCTCTTCCTTGACCTCTCATGGCCATAGATACTCATCACATTATTAGAACCATGATAGAAAGTCATTAGAAGTGTATATCAATATCCAAGAAGTTAGGAAGGGCTAAACAAGTCGACATCTTTCAAAAAAATATGAAATGCTATAATTGGGGGTTTTGGCCACAGCCAAGAATTCTTTGGCTGCAGCGAAAAAAAGTTTAAAACCTTTTAGACAACAGCTAAGAAATCATCTGGTTGTAGCAAAGAAGCAGCTCAGGTGCTTGGCCACAGTCAAAATATGGACTTCCAGATTTCCTCTATTTCTTGGCTGAACTTCCAAATATCATAACTTAATCTATAAAATTCCAAATGGAGTGGTTCAAAGTTCTATGCGACCCTATTTAAGTC
Organism: Inga oerstediana; assembly: GCA_963210345.1. Classification (NCBI taxonomy): domain Eukaryota; kingdom Viridiplantae; phylum Streptophyta; class Magnoliopsida; order Fabales; family Fabaceae; genus Inga; species Inga oerstediana. Next base: position 21,606,166 of record OY723408.1, on the reverse strand, counting down.
TATTTCAAGGAAAAAATACCTCCTGCTACCAATTATGTGCACAAAATTCTAGAACCATAATTCAATTCACATTGCCATAGAATCATTCTAGTTTTTAATGCCTAATTTTGAAAATTCATAATTCTTAGTGTACAAATCCAAATAGCACAAATGACATATCAAATTAAAGCTTGACATGTATACTTTTATTATGGAAAGTTTCATGGCCATTGAACAATATTAGACAAATTAAAAACACGCTATAAGAAGACTGCCTTCCAGAAACTTCAACCCAACACTCAACAGTTTTGCAATTTCACTATCAAACTAGTCTAATATCATTACTAACACTCATATATCATCATTTTCATGATTAAAATAACATATAAACCTAAAATCCCAGTTTGGACAAAATCATAGGGCAACCCAAGAAATGGTTAAAGCTCAACAAAACTGCAAAACAATCGGTTCAAATCGAAGCTTAAGCTTACCTTAACTCAATATCGTAAGTGGTTAGTAATTTTGGCAGCACTTCCCCTAGGTAGATGGCTCCAAACACCTTTGATAAAGAATCCAAAACCATAGAAATGTTGCTCTCACTGAGAGGAACAACATTAGAGAAGACTTCGGAAGCTGGAAACACTAAATCGAAGGTGAAATCGGCTCTTGAGCTCAATAACTTTCACTATTTATCCTTTCTCTTTCCTCTTTCCATTTTCTCATGATTTTTCTCATTTTCCCCCTTATTTTCTATGTGCTGGACAAATTTAGAGAGGAGAGAGGGAGTTTTTAATATCTATCTTCGCTTAATCCAAATACTTAGTTCATATTATGCCAAGTGTCAATAAATTGGGGCTTCTTGATAAAAAGGTGGATGGTTAACTTGGATTGAACTTTCTCTTTCCTTCTCCCTCTTTATTTGACTAAAAATCATCGTCAAAAGGGAGAGGAATTGATGACCAAATTTTTTTGAAATATTGCCCTTTAGTCAAACTTTCCAATTTGGAAAAATTTGAAGAAGTGATGACTATTTGACCAAGCTTTTCTTTCTTCCTACTTTACCTATCTTGGACGCTTTCAATAATATAAGGGGAGGGAGTTGATTGCTTTTTCATGCTCAAAATTACTTCTTACTTTTAAAGAGTAAATCCTAGCCCTTTATCTTAGTTTCCAATTCTAAGCTCAAGATCAAGTGACAAGTGTCTCTTTTTCCCTTGATTATGGCAATACTAATTCTTGCGCCATTAGTTCTTTTAGTTCTCTTTCTTACTTCTTTCTAGACACCATCTCCCTTTTCCTTTGGATCTAGGTTAGGTTTTATGTCATTCTGACATATCCAAAAGGAATCGGGTATTTTCTTTTGACTAATTCACACCGAAATTCATATTCTATTTCGAGTACGTTTCTATAAGCAATACTATTTCTTATGCATTCTTGGGATACTTACTAAACCAGGGCTTAATAGACTACTCAATCCAAGCTTATTCTCAAGCCTTTAATCCCAAAATTCAGGATATTACACTTTTTCCTTCTTCTTAAGAATAGCCTTCTCCATAATAAGTAAGTTATCGATAACCCTATTGCAAAAGTGGGAACCTCTATCACTTACTATAGCCCTTAGTACTCCAAATTTACAAGAGATGTTAGACTTGAGAAACTTGCAAACTGTTTGGCTGTCATCTTTCTTAGTGGGATGGCTTCTATTAAATTTTCAAATATTTATTCTAAAAGGAGTGTGCCCTTTTTTCAATAGTTGCTCCTTGACCCCCGCAAGGGCGCTGCCCCTTAACCCCACCTGCTAACTAGCTAACGGGACTGAGATGTGACAACAACTCACTCTCTTTTGCGAGATATTTGATGTTTTGGGTATAGACTTCATTAGTCCTTTCCCACCATCATCTAGATTTACTTATATCCTGTTAGCCATAGATTACCTCTCTAGGTGGGTAGAAGCCATCCCACTAGGAAAGATGACACCCAAAAGGTTTGCAAGTTTCTCAAGTCTAACATCTCTTATAAATTTGGAGTACCAAGGGCTATAGTAAGTGATAGAGGTTCCCACTTTAACAATAGGGTTATCGATAACTTACTTATTAAGCTTGGGGTTACTCACAAAACATCCACCACTTATCATCCATAAAAAAAATAGACAAGCAGAAGTATCATACAGATATATCGAACACATTTTAGAAAAGATAGTCAAGCCTTCAAGGAAGGATAAAGTTTATTCTATGCTAGATTAGATCTGAAACTAGAATTCATCATTTTTTGTTTCGAATTGGCTGAAACTCGCGGCTAGTTACAAGAACAACCAGATCTAGTTCGGATTTCTATTTGGGTTTTAAGGATCCAAAAGTGTGCGGAACACGATTCATACCAAAAGTGTTCTTGATTGTTTTTGAAACTAGGCCAAAATCCTTTTGAGCTGGACTGAAACAAACATTTTAAAACTGGGCTAGAAATTTTAATTATTTTAAATTTCCAAATATTTCTTCTAAAAGGAGTATGCCTTTTTTCAAAAGTTTCCCTTTGACTCCCTCACGGGCGCAGCCTCTTAACCTCGCCCGCTAATCGGCTAATGGAACTGCCGTGACTAACTGTTCGTAGCTCGATATAACCTAATCATGACATTTATTGCTTTTCATATTATATGAACTGTTACTTACTGTGGTTTATTTTCAAACTTGTTTAGGTATGGTGAACAATATGGCTTTAGTTTTTGTTAGACCTCATGTTTTGATGATAACAAAAGTATGGTTTGAAAAGGAAGTAATTAATAAACAAGTTTGAACTAAGTAATGACAGGAACTAGCATCACTTGAAGTAAGCATTGGAGTAATGAAGAAAGGCCATGAGAAAATGCTGAGGAACTTGATCAGAAGCAAATATTCTAAAGCATTACTCGAGGAGCTACTCGAGTAATGAGATAAAACTTGAAGTAACCAAGAGACAACTTGCAGTAACCTGCCACCATTACTCGAGGCGCTACTCGAGTAACCAGGTAAAAACTTGGAGTTGCTCTCGGCCTGCTAATGTTACTCGAGGAGGTACTCGAGTAACCATGTGAAAACTTCCAGTTGCCTTCAAGTTTTCCTAATGATACTCGAGGAGCTACTCGAGTACCTGTGTTTCTGAAAATGTAGACCTCTCGGCAGTTTGTACTACTGCTAATGTTACTCGAGGAGCTACTCGAGTAACCCTGTGAAAACTTCCAGTCGCCTTCAAGTTTTCCCCATGATACTCGAGGTGCTACTCGAGTAACTCTGTTTCTGAAAATATGTAACTCTCGGCACTTTGTACCACTGCCAATGTTACTCGAGGAGCTACCCGAGTAACATACTAAAGTAAGTGAAAACTTGAGGTTGGTACCCGATTAACCTGATCTCTTTTTGTTTCATCTTCCTCGAGTACTTACTCTAGTATACAAGTTTTTCATGCTTTATTTTAAGTGGATTCCTCGAGTAAGTACCCCAGTATGCAGAAATATTTTCAAAATAAACTTCAAGTCATTACCCGGGTAAGTCATGTTCAAAAGTCTCAGTTACTCGAGGTGGTACCCGAGTAACCAATGCAAAAATGAGTGCATTACTCGAGTCCCTACTCGAGTAACAAGGTAATTGCTCTCGGCCTTGAAATCCTGCCAACATTATTGGAGTAGAGCATCGAGTAATCAAAAGATTTTTAATGGATTACTCGAGGTGTTACCCCAGTAATCTATGAAGTTGCAAAAGCATTACTGGAGTAGCTACCCGAGTAAATAACTATTCCCAAAGGTTTGAAATTTAGTTTACTCCATGCACTACCCGAGTAATCTTATATTTATTCATTGACTTGCAGTTGAACAATGATTTCTCGATGTTACTCGAGGAGCTACTCGAGTAAACTTCAAGGGATACTCGAGGAGCTACTCGAGTAAGCACACTCAAAAATTTAGAAATCATTCAAACTTTCATTATATTGTTTCCTATATGATTAACCTTTCATTGTATTAGTATTCTTAGTCTATTTACAGAGAAACAATGAAGAAATCATTTCAAGAAATGGAAGTCAAAAGAAACGTTCAAATGCCAACCACCGCCAACGGATATTTTTCAAAAACTTGAAAAGTCAATAGTGGCTGCGCACTCACCAACGGACGAAAGGAAATGTCCCAACGGTCATCAACAACTTACCTATATATATGGGAACCTTCAAACAGAGAAAGAACAACCAAGCACACATACGAACGTATCATTAAGTTCATTGCTCTATTTTCACGTTGAAATTTTATTTCTATGCTTTAGTGATTATCATTCACTCTGTAAGAGAGATATTTCATTCAAACTCAATATTTGTTATTGAGATAACTTAAGGTTGTGGAACCTTGAGTTGGGATTGGATTACAACCTGTAAGGGGGAGCGAGTGTCCAGGTGAAAGGAACTTGCTTGTACTGAGGTGCCAAGAACCCACTGAATCTTGGAAGCTATAGTGAAACTCTCAGAGAAGCTCTGAGGACTGGACGTAGGTCAAAGTGGTTGTGACCGAACCAGTATAACTCCCGGTATACACTTCGGTGATATTTCTCCTGACTCATTACTGTTTTAATTCTTTTGTCAAAGTTTTATATTTTCGAAAGAAATTTCAGTATCACCCAATTCACCCCCCCTCTTGGGTGAAACGCTTGATCTAACATTTGGTATCAGAGCGTAGGTCTTCTTGTTAAGGTTTAACAGCCTAAGAAGGATCCAATGGCAAGCATGGGTGAAGGAATTCTTCCCGACGGAGCATCCATCACTAGACCCCCTGGTTTCAATGGAGAACATTTTTCCTTCTGGAAAGCTAAGTTCAGAGTGTTCATGATGGCTACTGAATATGGGATATGGGATGTAATTGAGAGTGGAAATTATCAACCTACAAAAATTAAAGATTCTCAGAAAATTCCAAAAACACCAGCGGAATACGAAGAGAATGACAAGAAACTTATCACTCTCAATAGCAAAGCAATTCTGATGTTACAAAGCGCTTTGAGTCAAAGTGAATATTTCAGAATTTGTACACTTCCAATAGCAAAGCAAATGTGGGAAGCTCTGGAAATAGCTCATGAGGGAACATCGGGAATAAAGGAGAATCGAATCAACACCTTGGTCAACGAATTCGATTTACTTCGAATGAAATCAGGTGAGTCAATTTCTGAATTCGAACTTAGATATACTCATCTTGTTAATCAACTTGCAGCTCTTGGGAAAGTCTATGATTAGCACACCAAAGTACGAAAGATTTTGAATATTCTTTCTAAAGAGTGGGAAGCAAAAGTTACTGCAATAGAAGAAGCAAAAGGAGAATCAATGAGATCAGTTGCTTCTCTATTTGGAAGTCTTTCTGAATATGAAAGCAAACTAAAGTTCAAAAGAGAACTAGATGACATTGGCGATAAGAAAAAGAAAGGTCTAGCTCAAAAAGCGAAAGAAGAGATTCAGGATGAGGATGAAGAGTTCGACGATGACGAGATGGGTCTAATCATAAAACGATTCAGAAAGTTCTATAAGAAAGGTCAAGGATTCAAACATTTTTAGAAAGGAGGAAATAGTAGCAAAGATCATATCATTTGCTATGAATGTGGGAAACCAGGACATATCAAGTCAGAATGTCCAGATTTGAACCAAAAGAGCAAAGAAAAGAGAAAAGGTAAATTCTTCAACAAAAAGAAAGCCTTTGTATCTGCTATATGGGGTGATAGCTCCTTAGATGAAGAAAGTGATGAGGAAGAAGTAGCTAATATATGTCTTGTTGCTCAAGAAGAAACAGAAGAAGAGGTTGTTAGATCAAGCGTTTCACCTAAGAGGGGGGGTGAATTGGGTGATACTGAAATTTCTTTCGAAAATATAAAACTTTGACAAAAGAATCAAAACAGTAATGAGTAAGGAGAAATATCACCGAAGTGTACACCGGGAGTTATACTGGTTTGGTCACAACCACTTTGACCTACATCCAGTCCTCAGAGCTTCTCTGAGAGTTTCACTATAGCTTCCAAGTTCAGTGGGTTCTTGGCACCTCAGTACAAGCAAGTTCCTTTCACCTGGACACTCGCTCCCCCTTACAGGTTGTAATCCAATCCCAACTCAAGGTTCCACAACCTTAAGTTATCTCAATAACAAATATTGAGTTTGAATGAAATATCTCTCTTACAGAGTAAATGATAATCACTGAAGCATAGAAATACAATTTCAACGTGAAAACAGAGCAATGAACTTAATGATACGTTCGTATGTGTGCTTGGTTGATCTTTCTCTGTTTGAAGGTTCCCATATATATAGGTATGTTGGTGATGACCGTTGGAACACTTCCTTTCGTCCGTTGGTGAGTGCGCAGCCACTATTGACTTTTCAAGTTTTTGAAAAATATCCATTGGCGGTGGTTGGCATTTGAACGTTTCTTTTGACTTTCATCTCTTGATATGATTTCTTCATTGTTTATCAGTAAATAGACTAAGAATACTAATACAATGAAAGGTTAATCATATAGGAAACAATATAATGTAAGTTTGAATGATTTCTAAATTTCTGGGTATGCTTACTCGAGTAGCTCCTCGAGTAACCCTTGAAGTTTACTCGAGTAGCTCCTCGAGTAACATCGAGAAATCATTGTTTAATTGAAAGTAAATGAAGAGAAACAAGATTACTCAGGTAGTGCATGGAGTAAACTAAATTTCAGACCTTTGGGAATAGTTATTTACTCGGGTAGCTACTCCAGTAATGCTTTTGCAACTTCATAGATTACTGGGGTAACACCTCGAGTAATCCTTTAAAAAAACTTTTGATTACTCGATGCTCTACTCCAATAATGTTGGCAGGATTTCAAGGCCGAGAGCAATTACCTTGTTACTCGAGTAGTGACTCGAGTAATGCATTCATTTTTGCATAGGTTACTCGGGTACCACCTCGAGTAACTAAGACTTTTGAGCATGACTTACCCTGGTAATGACTTGAAGTTTACTCTGAAACTATTGGTGCATACTGGGGTACTTACTCGAGGAATCCACTTATAATAAACCATGAAAAAACTTGTATACTAGAGTAAGTACTCGAGGAAGATGAAACAAAGAGAGATCAGGATAATCGGGTACCAACCTCAAGTTTTCACTTACTTTACTATGTTACTCAGGTAGCTCCTCGAGTAACATTGGCAGTGGTACAAGATGCCGAGAGTTACACATTTTTAGAAACAGAGTTACTCGAGTAGCTCCTCGAGTAGCTTGGGGAAAACTTGAAGGCAACTGGAAGTTTTCACAGGGTTACTCGAGTAGCTCCTCGAGTAACATTAGCAGTGGTACAAAATGCCGAGAGTTACACATTTTAGGAAACACAAGTACTCGAGTAGCTCCTCGAGTATCATTGGGAAAACTTGAAGGCAACTGGAAGTTTTCACAGGGTTACTCGAGTAGCTCCTCGAGTAACATTAGCAGTAGTACAAAATGCCGAGAGTTACACATTTTAGGAAACACAAGTACTCGAGTAGCTCCTCGAGTATCATTGGGAAAACTTGAAGGCAACTGGAAGTTTTACCTTGGTTACTCGAGTACCTCCTCGAGTAACATTAGCAGGCCGAGAGCAACCTTAAAATTTTACCTGGTTACTCGAGTAGCTCCTCGAGTAATGGTGGCAGGTTACTGGAAGTTTTCCTTGGTTACTTCAAGTTTTGTCTCATTACTCGAGTAGCGCCTCGAGTAATGCCTTAGAAACTGTACTTCTGATCAAGTTCATCAGCATTCTCTCTTGGCCAAACTTCAATACTTCCATGCTTACTTCAAGTAAATCTTGTTGCTGTCATTACTTAGTTCAAGCTTGATTATTAAACATTTCCTTTTCAAACCATCCTTTTGTTATCATCAAAACATGAGATCTAACATTCTCCCCCTTTTTGATGATGACAAAACTTGGTGATTTTGAACATGGTTTTTCAAATTTGATTCTTAATTAAATATGACTTATTAAGTTTGAATACACCTTGCATACACAACAATTTCATCAGTCCAAACATGTATCATAAAACATAATTGAACTTAAAATGAAATCATAACTTAAACATTCTTGCATTAAACTTAAAATTTCAAATTACAATAAAGTAAGTTCAAGGAAATCAAAATGCTCCCTAAAAGCCCATGTACAACAAAAAACCCAAAAAGAACTAGGACACATCCACAAAATCACCCTCAAGCTCTTCTCCCCCTTTTTGGCTTCATCAATCAAGTGGAGGGCTAGGAGGCTTGGCCATGGAGATGGGTGTTGCTGGAAGAACCAGAAAATCATTTGAGTCTAAAGAATCAAATGAGCTAGAGGGTACTGGATCAGGCAGATGAAGTGGAGGGATATGGATGTCATCTCCGGGAGGAGAAGGTTGGAAGACAACCATAGTGGAGGTGTCTCCTTCTGGAGGTGTGTCTATCACTGGAGTGAGATGTTCAGAGGAGGAAGAGGGTGAAATTTCCTCTGTTTGGGTAGGAGAGGGAATAGGTTTAGGAGCAGTGTCTGGCTGTGGCTTGGGAGGTGAATCATCGATGATAATATGCGTAGTCTCATGGGTTTCAGGATCATCCACTGTGAATAAGATGTCTTTCCCTTGGGGCTCAAGTGGATCTGAAACCAGACGGGTAGATGGTTCAGCCTCAGGAGTAAGAATAGGAATGGGAATGTCTGAAGGAGGGTCTACTGGAGGTGGTGGTGCAGAAGAGGAGGGACCGGCAGAAGGTCCAGGACCCAAGGAATCCAATTGTGCCAGTATCAGTCTCAATGTTTCTCCCTGGGCACGTTGCTCTACTAGCAACTCCTCATGTCTTCTATCCATTCTCTCAACCAATTCTCCCATTTTTGTGTTCATGTGGGTAATTAGCTCAGCATTTGTGTTAGCTATGTCCACATGGAAACCTCTGAGCATATTCTCCATAAAGTGCTGGAGAGTGGCATTGAGGAAGGATGGTGATGATGTGGAAGCAGCTGGAGCCGATGACTGAGTGTCATCCATCCTACTGGTCTCTGCCTCAGTGGCCTTCTGCTTCTTCTTGGACCCAGACTCCAGAGGGCCTTTGAGAGGGATGTCGATGTTCAGTTTCCCAATTTGGTTCCTTCCGACCGGGGACAACCTCTCAATTGGCTCTTTGCTATCCAAATACCATATTTTGTTCTCTTTCAGGATTAGAGACACAATCTGGGGATATGGCATTGGAGTAGTACCCTTTCCATCCACCTTGTACCTTTTCATCTCTGAAAATATATACTCTCCCAGATCCTTTTGTTCCTTCAGAAGCAGTGAAGCAAACCACCTAAAGTCCCTATCAGAGAAATGGGTGTAGTTGTTGGCTTTATTTACTAGGGACCTAGAGTAAATGTACCAAAAGACCCTATGGTGATCACACATATCACTTGGTTTAAAGTTTAGGGGGCCAACTAATTCACCGGGTTTGAGAATGGTAAAAATTTGATTTGGCTCAAGTTCAGAGTATATATCATCAGGGGGGTTCTCAATTCCTAACCACAAATTAATTCTAGAGGGAGATATCAGTATCTTTTGACCTCTAATTGTGGTGGTCAGCTCTTCCTCAACTGAGGTTCGGTTAGGCTCATCTATAATTTCTAAGTTGCAATAAAAATGGGTAATTACTTTAGTGCAAAATGGTAACCTAATAGATAGCCAAGGCATAAAAGGTTCTAAATAAGGACTTAAGTCATGCTTCACTACCTCTTGAAGTAACTTCAGATCAACGTAGTGTGTCTTACACACTTTTCTTCTGGAGAATTGAGTTAAGTACTTGGGAGACTCCATCAGTTTGCCCACATTGAATCCCTTTGGAGGGGTAGTGATCTCTGCTTCTGGAATCTTGGACTTCTTGGAAGATTGACCCTTCTCCATTTGGTCAATGATCCCAGCCATTGCCTTAGCCACATTTTTGTCATATTTTGGCTTTTTGATAGGCTTTGGAGTGAAAGAGGGTGTAGAGGAATCAGAGGGAGGAGGTGAGGGAGATTTGGCACTTTTGCCTCTTCCAGTAGATGTACTCTTTTTGGATTGAGCCCTAGTCACAATGGGCTCTTTAATCACAATTCCTTTGGCTTTCGGTTGAGGTTGAGGTTGAAGAGGAATTTTGGCTTTTGGTCTAGGTGTTAACTTTCTTCTCTTTTTGGGATGAGAAGAAAGAGGATCAGAATGTTGTTGGGATTCAGAGGATTCTATGGGAGTAAGATTCTTGGTTCTCATCTTTCTGAAAGATTAAGATTTTCTGAACAACAGAGGCACTTAGCGCGAATTAGGGCAAAGAGATTCTAAACAAAATAGGAAGTTTTTGGACTTGAAATCAGTTGGGTTTTGACGGAAATGAGGCAAGGAATCGATTGAGAAAAGTTTTTGTGAGGGTGTATAGTGATTTACTCGAGGAGATTTTGTGAAAATGACCGAGTTTGCGCAAGATAAAGACCTAAAACCCGACTTTACTCGAGGCCTTACTTGAGTAATCTTCAAGTTTACTCGAGGCCTTCCTCGAGTGTTCATACAGAAAAATTCAAAAATAATTCATTTAAATTGCGTACCTGGCATGAATAATATAGTAATTATCCATGGTTGTTCCCTCGATCATTTATTATTGTTCGCCGTTTAGCTTCCGCAAGCGCACGGGTCGCAAGTAATAAAGTGATAAGTCAAGATCGTTCCCACGAGGACTATGACAAAAGCGTGTTAACTATTATAACTATGTTCTTAACTAGGTTGAATGAAATCATTTGAAACTGAGTATGTCAAGTAAGGAAATTTGCTAAAAACAATAAGGTAAAACAAAGGTGAATGTATAATTGATTCTACTTCAAGGTTTAAAGGCTTAGGATTACTTCTTCCTCATTGTATTTCATAAAACTATGCAATTAATTCACTTATGTTAGTTGTGTGAGTCCATATGCTAGTCAAAGATTCTAAGATCATCAATCAAGCTCTCTCAAGTCAAGATTGATTTTTAATCTTCATTAACAATGTTCAATCTCTTGTCTATCATTAATGAAAATCATCTTTCCCAAATCAATTCTTCATTAGACTATGCTAGGTTATTAGATATATCTCTATTCTAACAACAAACCATCCATTTAATCCCTAAACTTCAAGTCTAACATGATTTTTCTCAAGTTCTACAACCAAAATAGCTCTCTCAAGCATCATTCAATTGAACTAAACTAATCATGTGGTGATCAAGCACAAGATAGTAATTAAGCATAGAGGAAAATCAACATATATTCTCAAAAACTAGCAAAAGCAAGAAAATATAGTAGTTTTAATCCATACAATGAGTAAAAGTAATCCTAAATGAAAGTTTTAGCCACTCATAATCAATACAAACCAACAACTCAATATAAAATTGATAACCATATCAGCAAATGAGAAGAGAAGAGGGGAAAAACCAGAAAAAGAGAAGAAAAATCTTGAATTTCTCCAAGAATCTCCTCTAAGAAGCACCAAAATCCTCCTCAAGCTCTCCAAGAAGCCTCCTTGTAGTCCTTGAGCTCTTCCTTGTGTAGAATAGCTTCAATTCGGCGCCCCCATTAGGTTAAAAAGTCAGCTGAAACATCAGTTTTTCAAAACGCACAGTTGCAGTATCGCGACTTCGCCCTCGCTTCGCTATAGCGAACCCACAGCGTACGCGGTCAGAAGGGCCTATTTTTGATGTGTTTTCGCTTTTGCTTCGCTATAGCGAACCCACAGCGTACGCGGTCAGAAGGGCCTATTTTTTATGTGTTTTTGCTTTTGCTTCGCTGTGGCGTAGCAAAAGCAACCGGGGACACCTTCAAGCTACTTTGATCTTCCTTCTTGGTTTTTGTTCTTCTTTTCTTCACCTCCAAGGATCCATGTAAGCTTTCATTTCTTGTCAGCATCCTCCTACAAAGAGAAGGATTTTCATGAGCTTTTCAATTCTTCAATTTAATCTAAAATCCTATATATTTAGCTCAAAATTTTGCACGTTTTCAAGTATTTTCAACACATCACATTTTTCTTCATATGTATAAAACTTATGCACAATTTTAGTTTAAAACCACAAATATGTGAGAAAAATGTGATGAAATACAAGAATTTCCAGAGAATAACACTCCCCCAAACTTAAGCTTTTGCTTGTCCTCAAGCAAATTCACACATGTAACATGACTTCATAAATTGCTTATCTAAATTGCAGATATGTTCATGTCCTCATTCATTGCTCTAAAGATCACACGAAACAAGGACTTGCGAGAATATGCCAAGATGAATGTCTTATAATCTTTAAGCAAGTTTTTCAAGATTCCTTCGAGTGTGGGTGTGTGTTTGGAATCAAAAGACATTTCTCCGGATTCTATCTTAGTCACACATAATACTCCAACTCATATACAAATTTTCAACTCTACCACTTCACTATCCTCTTTTCATCCTTCTCTACTTACAAGTTACCTCATATGGTATCAAAATCAAAAGGACTTTTAGGCTTGTAACGTGGCCATGGGTTTAGGGTTTTTGAATGGAAGGGAAAAAGGAATAAATACAAAAACTTTGAGATAAATGAACTAACTTCCTTTCTTTTCTTTTCTTTTTCTTTTTTTTTCTTTCTTTCTTTTTTTTTCCTTTCTTTCTTTCTTTTTTTTTTCAACAAAATTGAACTAACTTGACTTCTGTACACTTTATTCAGCCCTCATTTCTGTATAAGATTTTTTTTTTATCTCAAAGCAAGGTATATCATGGTTTTTCCGATTAGGGGTTAGGAAGTGAATTGGTTTTCAAAAAGAATATTTATATTGGTTTTTCTATAAAGGCTCAAAATTGGGTTCAAAATGGAAGAATCACAATGTAGGATAGCTTGAAAGGCTCAAACGCTTTTTAACGAAATGCCTAGATCAATTTTCAAAACCATATGAGATGCACAATAAGCTTCGAAAAATTCCAAAGTAGATTTGGAAATTGTACCTTTGAAAATAGGTATATAAGCTAGTTTATCAAGAGTTTCTTCAACAAAAACCTTCAAAACATCCCTGACTCCAATAGTGCAAGATTATGCTCGAGAATTCCTTAGAAACTCACTCCAACATTATAACTCATTCAACAAGGCATATTAAACACAATTTCCTGTCAAGCATAATGCTAAATAGCTTATCCAATCATCGGACCCTTTATACAATCCTAAACAAACAATTTAACCAATTCAAAAGATAATTTCTCTAAAATTTTCCCAAGCAAAGGCTTAAGTCTGTGAAATTTCATCTATTTCACCCCTTTTTTCAATCAAAACATACATCAAAACTGCTTGTATATACCTGTACACTCACTGTTCACTTTCAAAATTTTCACATTTTAAAATTTTCACAATATACCTCCCCCAAACTTGAAACCAACAGTGTCCCCACTGTCACAAACATTCACAAACCTGGACACATATACAAGTAATATGCACAGCAGTCACAGATGCATCAAACAGTACAGGCTCAATGGCAACTACTCATCCAATCAAACAAAGGGCATCAACGCCCGCATGCAAGCCTATCATAGGAACAGCCAGAGATGATGACAGTTAGCACACAAAACAACTGTTAGCCATCAGTAGCTAACAACACACAAGAACAGACTATGCGCATGAACCCAAATGGAATGGCACAGAAATGCTAACTTGAAATTCCTACATTGAAAAGATGTCAAAAACACCAGGAAGCAAAAAGAACAAGCAGCAAAAATTTCAACAGTCAGAGGGGTCTCGTCAATCAGCAGCATCAGCTGCAGGGTCATACTCTGACTCAGAGGTATCAGCATCAGCAGTTCTACTAGAACCAAGATCCTCATCCTCCCCCAAACTTAAAGTCTATCTAGGTCCAAAGCTTCCAAACAAAATTCCATACTTAGGCCTATCCTCACTACCTTCGAAATCTATTTATTCACCTCAGAATGAAAAATTGAAACCTGTTAATATGCAGCTGAACAAATCCCTTTCAATTTGGTAAAACAAAGAAACAATGCAGTTGAGGAATGGTCACATTGAGGTGTTCTTCCATGAAAATCAAATAATCTAGACCATAAATCGAATGTCCAAGTGTAATCATCAGTGACTACAATCAGAATAATCCCATGATATAATGCCTTGGTTTACCACAAGGAAAAGGTAGAATTACATCCCAAAAGCATCATTAATTAATTAAGCACAAGTTCAAACAAAGTTCCAAATTGACCCAAGAGGCTTTAGAAAACTGGAAGAATTATTTCAGAATTTCAGCAAACATGACAGGACAGCTTTAGACTAGCCTAAATTCCCACAATCCTAACCACATGTCAAAATAGACTTCCAGAACAGATTCAGCTTATGCATGCTATCAGGAGAACTTTTTGAAAGACATACAATTCATCAAATTCCCAAGTTTCCTGTATAACTTCTGTGAGAACAAATTTTAGTTCTAAAAATATGAGATTATGATGAAAATGTGCCAAGACTTATTTCTAAACTTATAACAGGAGTTAACTGAACTTTCACAAGTAGACTTTGCTCCTATAAAGCCTTTTTCACAGCAATAACAAGTTCCAAAGCTAAAAAGCTTTTTCAATTCTTATAATGACAAAACAGAGTTGTGAAAGTGCATGTCATTCTTGTAATAACCTTAGAAACAACATTGTGAACAACTTGAACTTTTCAGAAATCAGTAATAGAATTCAGTTCTCATGGAAACCAAGCAAAAAAAATAAATCCTTTAAGTTCAGAGGCTTATCAGAGCTAACAAACAAATGTCAGAATCCTCAGACCAAACTAAGCTCTTCAATCCTAAGTGCATAAATTAGACGAATATTCACATAACTGGCACATCCAGGCACACTATGATAATCCTCAAACAACCCAAATCAGTTCAGTCCTAATTGCTCAAAATGGAACAACAAATTTTCAGTTTTCAGAGCAGCACACTAAGTGCAGATATCCTAGATAAAACCAGAGCAAAATCAAGACTTGAAACCATATTCCTTGGAACAAAACGCTTTTTTCAAGATAGAAAAAACAATCCTTGTGAATCCCAGCAATCCAGCATGTATAAGAGTATATTAGGACCTCAAAAACATTCTGTTGTACAGGACAATATGAAATAACTGAATTCAAGGATCAAGCCTAAAACTCAGCTACTAGTATGAACAAATAAGAACCAAGCCTAGCTTAGCAAATCACTAACCTAATCCTTTAGCCACCCCATTTAGATTCAAGCTTAATTCCCCATAAGCAATAAACAGATTTAGCTAGGGAAGTGTGAACCAAAATTTTGCTCAGCTCAAATATTGACAAAGTAAACAGAGCAATGGACCAATCCATAAATCAAATCATATCTACTTAATCTTAATTCATCAATCTTCAAAACATAATCGAACCAGAGACCCTGCTTATTGTGACCCTAATCAAAATCTCCTTATGCAGCAACTGAAATCCAAAATAACAAAGAGAATGACAGGAGAGCTACCTTCGCAATAATGAACAAAATCGAGCACCTCCCTCTCTTGCTCTCTGGTCTAACTCACGATCTGAAGGGAGAGTGACTTAGGGTTTGATTCGACTAGGAGAGTGAAGGCAAGTATTGACAGAGTAAGAGAGAGAGAGAACGACAGTGATGTTGGACAGGGAAGGTAGAGGATGACGGGGGTTGCTGGAGTAGCGGTGAGGAGGCGCGACGACGGCCAAGGTGCGACGGTGGAGAGGGGAGAGGGGAGAGGGCAACGGATCTGGGGTTTCGAATGTGGGCTAAGGAAGAAAATGAGCTATGGGTGTTCAGATGGTGAGAGACGGTGAAGAGCTGGTGGTGTCGGGGTTGTGGAGGGGGGAGGGAGAGAGCATGTGGTGAGAGTCTGGAAGAGTTGTGGAGAATGAGGGAGATGACGGTGGGAGAGGAGAAGGACGGTGAGCGGCGGTGGAGCTGGGGAGAGAGTGCCGAGTCGACGGTGGGGCTGGAATATGGACTCGGTGGAGGAGTGCAGTTGGGAGTGAGAGAGCGGGAGTGAGAGGGAAGAGTAGAAAGGAAAAAAAAAATTTTGTTTTTTTTTTGTTTTTGCTTGCTGTCGGCTGCACAGAAAGGTTGTAAATTAGCATATGTTTGCCTTGACCTCGCTATAGCGAAGCGAGGGCGAACTCAAGGAAAATTGCACAGAAGGGCCAAAAAATGGCATGTGTTTGCCTTAACCTTGCTATAGCGAAGCGAGAGCGAACCCAAGGAAAATTGCACAGAAGCACTGAAAAATGGGTTGTTTTTGCCTTCAGTATGCCATAGCAAAGCAACAGCAAGCACAGATATACAGCACATCACAGAAAAACCAAACATTTGCTGCAGCTTTGCCACAGCAAAGTAACAGCAAAGGATGACAGCAAAGAAACAAAAATCTGACAGCAAAATGAGATTCTCAAAGCATCCTAATTCACCCAATCTCCACAAATGGTACCTTGATCTTATCACACACCATTCAATCATATCAAAACATTATGATAACACCACAAAACAATGAAAATGCATAAAATAATTCCCAAATCACCCCAAATTCCACAAATAGCACCCAACTCACTTCACAAACCATTGATCCACATTAAAAGGCATAGGGGCAGCATGATGTACTCAAACATGGTGAAAGCAGATTTATCAATCCTAGAGCTTCATTCTCCCCATACAAATTCCATCTCAAGTTACATTCACCATTCAGAGAACCATTAAAGCAACATCAATCATATTCAAGCATGTAGTTTCAAATGCAAAATTTTTGGTGTACTTCCCTTTGTAGTTCCAACTCCTTGTATCAAAATGCACTTTGTAGCTCCAATGCAATGCAATTCATCCAGCCATGGGAAAACCTTTCTTACCTACAAAAAGGTAAAACCAAACATAAATCCACTAAAACACACAAAAATCAAAGAAAAATGAAAAGATAAAGTGTTGAGAACTTGGGTTGCCTCCCAAGAAGCGCTTGATTTATAGTCTTCAGCCTGACTCTTCTCTTTGTCAAGTGGAATCAGTGAGCGGTAGAGTGATGGTTTGCCTCTCTACCGTGCCACCCCAATAGTGCTTTAACCGCTGTCCATTGACCTTGAATCTCTCACCATCTTGTCCTTCCAGCTCCACAACACCCTTGTCAAAGACTTGAATCACAGTGAAAGGGCCAGACCATCTAGACTTTAACTTTCTCGGAAAGATTTTCAGCTTAGAGTTATAGAGGAGAACTTGTTGACCTGGCTCAAAAGACTTAGAGACAATCTTTTTGTCATGCCACCGCTTTGTTTTCTCCTTGTAAAGCCTTGAACTCTCATAAGCATGGAAACGAAATTCTTCAAGCTCATTAAGCTGTAAGAGCCTCTTGTCACCCACTTCTTTTTCATCAAAGTTCAACTTTTTA
Source organism: Inga oerstediana (assembly GCA_963210345.1). Lineage (NCBI taxonomy): Eukaryota > Viridiplantae > Streptophyta > Magnoliopsida > Fabales > Fabaceae > Inga > Inga oerstediana. The sequence goes on along the minus strand of OY723408.1, from coordinate 21,588,822 downwards.
ATAGCCCAATAGGCATTGTGTTCCAACTCCACAGGAAGATGACAAGCTTTCCCAAAAACCAACCGGTAAGGAGACATACCGATAGGTGTTTTGTACGCGGTGCGATAGGCCCATAATGCATCATCCAACTTCATGGACCAATCCTTTCGAGTGACACCCACAGTTTTCTCAAGGATTTTCTTGATTTCTCTATTGGAAATCTCAGCTTGACCATTTGTTTGATGATGGTAGGCTAAAGACACCTTGTGCTTCACTCCATACTTCTTCAAAAGAGAATTAAATTGATGGTTGCAAAAGTGGGTGCCGCCATCACTAATAATAGCCCTTGGAGCACCAAAACGAGTGAAGATATGCTTTTTCATGAATTTGACCACTACTTTAGCATCATTTGTCAGAGAAGCAATGGCCTCAACCCATTTAGACACATAATCCACCGCTACAAGAATGTATTGATTGTTGAAGGACTTGGGAAACGGTCCCATGAAATCAATTCCCCATACATCAAATAATTCCACTTCCAACATGCTGTTGAGTGGCATTTCATTCCTCCTAGAGATATTGCCAACCCTTTGGCACCGATCACAAGATAGAGCGAATTCATACGCATCCTTGAACAAGGATGGCCAGAAAAACCCAAATTGCAAGACTTTTGCAGCCGTCTTGGTCCCTCCAAAGTGGCCTCCATATTCAGAGGAATGGTAACACTTCAATATATCTTGTTGCTCACCTTCTGGAACACATCTTCGAATCAGCTGATCAGCACAATAGTGAAATAGGAAAGGTTCTTCCCAATGATAGAACTTGACATCATGTAAGAACTTTTTCTGTTGGTGATAACTCAAGTCCTCAGAAATAATTCCACTCACAAGGTAATTAACTATGTCAGCATACCAAGGAGTTTCAGAATGACACACCAAAAAGAGTTGCTCGTCCGGAAAAGTTTCATGAATAGGAAGATCTCCGTCATGTTGAGCTTCAGTACTGAACCTAGACAAGTGGTCGGTAACCTGATTTTCGGAGCCTTTTCTATCCACAATCTCAAGATCAAATTCTTGTAAGAGCAAAACCCATCGAATCAACCTTGTTTTAGAGTCCTTCTTACTAAAGAGATACCGTAGTGCAGAATGGTCAGTATGAACAACCACTTTGGCACCAATCAAGTAAGGCCGAAATTTAGCAAATGCATACACCACAGCTAAAAGCTCTTTCTCAGTGGTAGTGTAGTTTTCTTGAGCATCATCGAGTGTCTTACTTGCATAGTAAATAGGATGGAAGATTTTATCCCTTTTCTGCCCAAGTACAGCTCCCACGGCATAGTCACTAGCATCACACATGACTATAAAGGGTAAACTCCAATCCGGAGCCATAATGACAGGAGCGGTTACAAGTCTTCTCTTCAATTCTTCAAAAGCTTTCAAGCATGCATCATCAAACTTGAACTCGGCATCCTTCTCAAGTAAAGCACAAAGTGGCTTAGTGACTTTAGAGAAATCCTTTATGAACCGTCTATAGAATCCTGCATGGCCCAAAAAGCTTCTCATACCCTTAACATTGATAGGTGGAGGAATTTGTTCAATCACCTCTAACTTTGCCCTGTCAACTTCTAAACCTTTCTTGGAGACACGATGGCCCAATACAATGCCTTCCTTCACCATAAAATGGCATTTCTCCCAATTAAGCACAAGGTTAGTGTCTTCACACCGCTTCAAAACTCGAGCTAAGTTGGCTAAGCACTCTTCATATGAATCACCAAACACAGTGAAGTCATCCATGAACACTTCCATAGTATGCTCTATCATGTCAGCGAAAATAGCCATCATACACCGTTGGAATGTAGCCGGTGCATTGCAAAGGCCAAAGGGCATGCGCTTGAAAGCAAAGGTGCCATATGGGCATGTAAATGTAGTCTTCTCTTGATCTTCCGGAGCGATTGCTATTTGGTTGTACCCCGAATAACCATCAAGAAAGCAAAAGAATTCCCTTCCAGCTAATTTGTCCAACATTTGATCAATGAAAGGCAACGGGAAGTGATCCTTATGAGTAGCCGTATTGAGCTTACGGTAATCCATGCAAACCCTCCACCCGGTCACAGTGCGAGTGGGAATGAGTTCATTGCGGGTGTTAGCCACTACAGTCATACCGCCCTTTTTGGGGATGCATTGAACTGGGCTCACCCAAGAACTATCAGAAATAGAATATACAATACCAGCATCGAGCCATTTAAGAAGCTCCTTCTTCACAACTTCCTTCATAATAGGGTTGAGTCTTCTTTGATATTCAATGGAAGGCTTGTGATTCTCTTCCAAAAAGATCTTGTGTATGCACATAGAGGGGCTAATGCCCTTGATATCAGCAATTGTCCACCCAATAGCCCTTTTGTGAGCTTTTAAGACTTCAACTAATTGCCCTTCTTGCTGAATAGTGAGATCCGAAGCAATAATCACCGGAAGAGTATTGTTGGAACCCAAATAAGCATATTGTAGATGAGATGGTAATGCCTTCAACTCAAGTGAAGGTGGTTCCTCTAAAGAAGATTTTAACTTTGGTCGGTCATTAGAACCCAAATCAAGTGACTCAAATGGTATCCTCCTTTTAGGATAAGGAGTTGTTGCATCCATAATAGCCTTGCATTCCACTACATCAAAACCCTCAGAATCAATATCAAGAAGAGCGGTTTCAAGTGGATCCTCAATCATAGAGGACTCAAATTCATCTTGTGTAACCAGACCAATCATATCAAGGAAGAAACAGTCTTCATGCACATGAGGGGTTTTCATCAATTGATTCATATTAAAAGTAACTTGCTCATCGGCCACCCTCAAAGTCAACTCACCTTTCTCCACATCTATCAAAGTTCTAGCCGTAGCTAAAAATGGCCTTCCTAGCAGCAAAGGTAGTTCTCTATCCGGATCAAAATCAAGCACAATAAAATCAGCCAGAAATATGAACTTATCAACCTTGACTAAGACATCTTCAATAATCCCTTTAGGATAAGACAAGCTTCTATTGGCCAATTGCAAAGTAACCGTAGTAGGTCTAGCATCACCTAATCCCAACTTGTTGAACACAGACAACGGCATAAGATTTACACTAGAGCCAAGATCACACAAGCCATTACCTAAGAATTTACCCCCAACATGACAGGGTATAGAAAAGCTCCCAGGATCCTTCAGCTTAGGCAGAAGTTGCTTGATTACTGGAGTAGAGCATCGAGTAATCAAAATCCTTTTGATTACTCGATGCTCTACTCCAATAATGTTGGCAGGATTTCAAGGCCGAGAGCAATTACCTTGTTACTCGAGTAGGGACTCGAGTAATGCACTCATTTTTGCATTGGTTACTCGGGTACCACCTCGAGTAACTGAGACTTTTGAACATGACTTACCCGGGTAATGACTTGAAGTTTACTCTGAAAATATTGGTGCATACTGGGGTACTTACTCGAGGAATCCACTTATAATAAACCATGAAAAAACTTGTATACTAGAGTAAGTACTCGAGGAAGATGAAACAAAGAGAGATCAGGATAATCGGGTACCAACCTCAAGTTTTCACTTACTTTAGTATGTTACTCGGGTAGCTCCTCGAGTAACATTGGCAGTGGTACAAGATGCCGAGAGTTACACATTTTTAGACACAGAGTTACTCGAGTAGCTCCTCGAGTAGCTTGGGGAAAACTTGAAGGCAACTGGAAGTTTTCACAGGGTTACTCGAGTAGCTCCTCGAGTAACATTAGCAGTGGTACAAAATGCCGAGAGTTACACATTTTAGGAAACACAAGTACTCGAGTAGCTCCTCGAGTATCATTGGGAAAACTTGAAGGCAACTGGAAATTTTCACAGGGCTACTCGAGTAGCTCCTCGAGTAACATTAGCAGTGGTACAAAATGCCGAGAGTTACACATTTTAGGAAATACAAGTACTCGAGTAGCTCCTCGAGTATCATTGGGAAAACTTGAAGGCAACTGGAAGTTTTACCTTGGTTACTCGAGTACCTTCTCGAGTAACATTAGCAGGCCGAGAGCAACCTTAAAATTTTACCTGGTTACTCGAGTAGCTCCTCGAGTAATGGTGGCAGGTTACTGGAAGTTTTCCTTGGTTACTTCAAGTTTTGTCTCATTACTCGAGTAGCGCCTCGAGTAATGCCTTAGAAACTGTACTTCTGATCAAGTTCATCAGCATTCTCTCTTGGCCAAACTTCAATACTTCCATGCTTACTTCAAGTAAAGCTTGTTCCTGTCATTACTTAGTTCAAGCTTGATTATTAAACATTTCCTTTTCAAACCATCCTTTTGTTATCATCAAAACATGAGATCTAACAGAGGTAAATGATTCTGAACCTACCTATGATGAATTACTTTCCGAATATAATGCTTTACATTCTGAATTCATCAAAATAGTTAAAGAACTGATTGTTATTAAAAAGAAAAACAAAGTTCTTGAAACTGAACTTAAGGGAAAGGATTGTGAAAATTGTTTATCTTTGAAAAAGAAAAACATTGATCTCACAAAAACTCTTGAAAAATTCACACAAGGAAGTGAGATGCTAAATGTTATTTTAAAAGCCCAACGATTTGTAAATGATCGATCTGGAATTGGATATGATCCAAAATTAGATAAAAGAAAAGGAAGAAAGAAAGCAGGAGGTAAGACATATTTGAATTATTTTCAACATTCTGTGCATACATCAAATCCTTTTGCATTTTGTAATTACTGTAACAGAAAAGGACATCATACATCTTCATGCATTCATAAGAAGAAAGGAACCATAGGAACCTACAAATGGGTACCTAAAGGTTCATATATTCAAAAAATCATTTGTACTAACCCTAAAGGACCCAAAAAGATGTGGGTACCTAAGACTTAGTCAATTGATTGCAGGTATGTCTCAAAGCATCAAAAAATAGCAAGTGGTACATAGATAGTGGATGCTCTAGACATATGACCGGAGATTTCGAAAGTTTTACCACATTACAACCTAAAGAAGGTGGAAAGGTAAAATTTGGAGGAAATCAATCCGGAAGGATAGCAGGAATTGGTGAAATCAAAAATGACAAAGGAATACAAGTCAAAGATGTATATTATGTTGAAGGCTTGTGTCACAATTTGCTGAGCGTAAGTCAAAGTACGGATAAAAACAACTGGGTGATATTTGACTCAGAAGAATGTTTAATCATCAACAAGAGTGACTTACAGATTGATATGAAGAATATCAAGGCTAAGCTCAAAGCAAAAAGGGAAGGTAATTGCTATACTCTAGATATTAGTAGAAATGAATCTGAAAACTGTTTTCTGAGTAATACCGATGAAAGCTGGTTATGGCATAAGAGATTGGCTCATGTCAATATGCATCAACTAGGGAAATTACTCAAAAAGAATTTAGTGCTTGGATTACCCAAAGTTAATTTCAAAAATGACTTGATTTGTGATGCATGTCAAAAGGGTAAACAAACTAAATCATCTTTCAAATTGAAAAATGAGATTTCAACAAATAGACCATTACAATTACTACATATGGATTTAGTTGGACCAGCAAGAGTAAAGAGTCTTGGTGGCAACTTATATTCATTGGTCATTGTTGATGATTTCTCTAGATTTACATGGGTTATTTTTCTATCATCAAAAGATGAAACCTTTGAAGGATTTATTATTTTTGCCAAGAAAGTGCAAAATGAGAAAGGTATGTCTATTGCAGGTATTAGGACTGATCATGGTGGAGAATTTGAAAATCAAGCCTTTGAAGAGTATTGTGATACTAATGGCATTGATCACAATTTCTCTGCCCCAAGGACTCCTCAACAAAATGGAGTTGTGGAACGCAAGAATATAGTGCTCACAGAGATGGCTAGAGCATTGCTAAATGAAAAGAATGTGTCTCAAGTGTTTTGGACTGATGCTATGAGTACAGCATGCTATGTTTCAAACAGAGCATATATCAGAACAAAACTTGGAAAGACACCATATGAACTATACAAAGGAAGAAAGCCAAACATTGCTCATCTACACATCTTTGGTTGTAAGTGTTTCATTCATAATAATGGTAAAGATAACTTAGGAAAATTTGATTCTAAAACTGATGAAGGAATTTTCCTAGGATATTCTAACCGAAGTAAAGCATATAGAATTTTCAATAAAAGAACTTGTGTTGTTGAAGAATCAATTCATGTTGTATTTGATGAATTTGAATCCTCTGACAAAACCATTGATGAAGAACAGGAAGCTGTTTTAAATCAAGAAAATGGTCAATCTATCTCTAAGTCTCTTATTCCAGAGGTTGATGAAACTAAGGATGAAGAGCAATCCCTAGGTCAACCTAGAGCTTGGAAATACAATAGAAGTCATCCCTTAGATCAAGTCATAGGAGATGTAAATGAAGGAATCAAAACTAGAAATAGAGTTTTCAATGAAGTAAGTTTTTCTGCATTCATTTCTGAGATTGAACCTTCTAACATTGATGAAGCCCTATCAGATAATGATTGGGTCATAGCAATGCAAGAAGAACTAAATCAATTTGAGAGGAATCAAGTTTGGGATTTGGTGCCCCGACCCAAAGATCATACGATCATTGGTACTAAATGGGTATTCAAAAACAGACTCGATGAATCTGCAATTATTGTCAGAAACAAGGCAAGATTGGTGGCTAAAGGCTATAATCAGGAAGAAGGAATTGATTATGAGGAAACGTATGCTCCAGTGGCTAGATTGGAAGCTATACGTGTACTCTTAGCATTTGCATGCATCAAAGGATTCAAACTCTATCAAATGGATGTTAAGAGTGCCTTTCTAAATGGTTGCATCATGGAAGAAGTGTATGTAGAACAACCTCTAGGATTTGAGGATGTCACTAAACCGGACCATGTTTTCAAACTTAAAAAGGCTTTGTATGGTTTAAAACAAGCTCCTAGAGCCTGGTATGAAAGGCTTAGTAAGTTTCTCATCGATCAAGGTTTTGTACGGGGAAAAGTTGATACAACATTATTTATAAATCGAAAACGTGATGATATTTTAATTGTTCAAATATATGTTGATGATATTGTTTTCGGTGCTACTAATGAATCTATGTGTAAGGAATTTTCTGAGATAATGCAGGGAGAATTTGAGATGTCAATGATGGGAGAATTGAATTTCTTTCTTGGTCTGCAAATCAAACAAAGAAAGAATGGAATCTTCATATCTCAAACAAAGTATTTGAAAGAGCTATTAAAGAAGTATGGAATGGATGAAGCAAATGGCACTGACATACCTATGAGCTCAACTACGTTACTTGATGCTGATGTCAAAGGAAAAGGCTACAACATTACAAAATATAGAGGAATGATTGGATCATTACTCTATCTTACGGCAAGTAGACCAGACATTCAATTTAGTGTTGGTATATGTGCAAGATATCAATCAGCACCAAAGGAATCACATGCTGAAATGGTCAAACGAATCTTTAGATATCTTGGTGACACATCAGAATTGGGTCTGTGGTATCCCAAAGGAAGAAGTGAATATCTAGTTGCATATTCAGATTCTGATCATGGAGGATACAAGACAGACAGAAAGAGCACCAGTGGACAAGGACAATTTCTTGGAGGATCTCTTGTATCATGGTTCAGCAAGAAACAAAATATAGTGTCTCTTTCGTCAACGGAAGCCGAATATGTTGCAGTCTCAAGTTGTTGTGCACAAGTGATATGGTTAAAACAACAACTACAAGACCTTGGTATTTATCTCAAAGAAATACCAATCTATTGTGATAATACTAGTACGATAAGCTTGGCAAAGAATCCAGTTCAACACTCTAGAACCAAGCATATCGATGTCAGACATCACTTCATCAGAGATCATGTTCAAAAGAAAGATGTGAAAGTGATATTCATTCCTACTCATCTTCAACTAGCAGATATCTTCACAAAACCCCTTGCAAAAGATCAATTTCTATTCATTAGAAGAGAATTGGGAATGGTAAATCCCAATGAGTTATAAGAAATTTCAGTATTTCATAATATTAAATGAAGTCATTTGATAATGTTTTGATGATCACTAACTTAAGCATCGGAGTATATAGAAACTTGTTTTGCAGGAAGAAAGAAACTCTGTTTTGAGAAACAAAAACAGAGATTATCAGAGGACAACTTTACTGGAGTAACAACTTGAAGTTATGAATAACAGAGAAGCATTACCCGAGGAGGAACTTGAGGTAAAGTAATACGTTACTCGAGTATGTACTCGAGTAATGGCCCCCAAAACTGGAAGTAACGGATCAAGTTACTTAATTTTCAAACATAACGGTTCAGTTTTCAAAGAAATGAAGAGTCAGAAGTTAGAAAGCTGTTTACCCGAGGTAACGGATCAAGTTACTTAATTTTCAAACATAACGGTTCAGTTTTCAAAGAAATGAAGAGTCAGAAGTTAGAAAGCTGTTTACCCGAGGCAGGCCTCGAGTAAACTTGAAGCTTACTCGAGGAAGGCCTCGAGTAATGTCGGAGTTCAGATTCTCAAAGTATTGAATAATGACTAAAATCTGACCCAAATGGACTATAAATGATCGAGGGAACATCCATGGATAATTACTATATTATTCATGCCAGGTACGCAATTTAAATGAATTATTTTTGAATTTTTCTGCATTAACACTCGAGGAAGGCCTCGAGTAAACTTGAAGCTTACTCGAGTCAGGCCTCGAGTAACGTCGGGTTTTAGATCTTTATCTTGCGCAAACTCGGTCATTTCCACAAAATCTCCTCGAGTAAATCACTATACACCCTTTCAAAAACTTTTCTTAATCGATTCCTTGCCTCATTTCCGTCAAAACCTAACTGATTTCAAGTCCAAAAACTTCCTATTTTGTTCAAAATCTTTGTGCCCTAAGCTCGCGACAGTGACCCTGTTTTTCTGAGATTCTTGAATTTCTGTGTTTCAAGATGGTTAGAACCAAGAATCTCAACTTCACAGATTCCTCTGATTCACAACAAAAACCTGATCTCCTTTCTCCTCCTCCAACAAAGAGAAGAAAGTTAATCCCAAGACCAAAAGCCAAAATTCCTCTTCAACCTCAATCACAACCAAAAGCCAAAGGTGTGGTGATCAAAGAGCCTATTGTGACTAGGGCTCAATCTAAAAAGAGTACATCTACTGGAAGAAGCAAAGGTGTCAAATCTCCCTCACCTTCTCACTCTGACTCCTCTACACCCTCTTTCACTCCAAAGCCTATCAAAAAGCCAAAATATGACAAAAATGTGGCTAAGGCAATGGCTGGGATCATTGACCAAATGGAGAAGGGTCAATCTTCCAAGAAGTCCAAGATTCCAGAAGCAGAGATCACTACCCCTCCAAAGGGATTCAATGTGGGCAAACTGGTGGAGTCTCCCAAGTACTTAACACAATTCTCCAGAAGAAAAGTGTGTAAGACACACTATGTTGATTTGAAGTTGCTTCAAGAGGTAGTGAAGTATGACTTAAGTCCTTATTTAGATCCTTTTATGCCTTGGCTATCTATTAGGTTACCATTTTGTAATAAAGTGATCACCCATTTCTATTGCAACCTAGAAATTATAGATGAGCCTAACCGAACCTCAGTTGAGGAAGAGATGACCACCACAGTTAGAGGTCAAAAGATACTGATATCTCCCTCTAGAATTAATTTGTGGTTGGGAATAGAGAACCCCCCAGATGATATATATTCTGAACTTGAGCCAAATCAAATTTTCACCATTCTCAAACCCGGTGAGTTAGTTGGGCCACTAAATTTTAAACCAAGTGACATGTGTGATCATCATAGGGTCCTTTGGTACATATACTCTAGGTCCCTAGTGAATAAAGCCAACAACTACACCCATTTCTCTGATAGGGACTTTAGGTGGTTTGCTTCACTACTTCTGAAGGAACAGAAGGATCTGGGAGAATACATTTTCTCGGAGATGAAAAGGTACAAGGTGGATGGAAAGGGTACCACTCCAATGCCATATCCCCAGATTGTGTCTCTAATCCTGAAAGAGAACAAAATATGGTACTTGGATAGTAAGGAGCCAATTGAGAGGATGACCCCAGTGGGGAGGAACCAGATTGGAAAACTGAACATTGATATCCCTCTCAAAGGACCTCTGGAATCTGGATCCAAGAAGAAGAAGAAAACCACTGAGGCAGAGACCAGTAGGATGGATGACACTCAGTCATCGGCTCCAGCTGCTACCACATCATCACCATCCTTCCTCAATGCCACTCTCCAGCACTTTATGGAGAATATGCTAAGAGGTTTTCATGTGGACATAGCCAACACAAATGCAGAACTCATAACCCACATGAACACAAAAATGGGAGAATTGGTTGAGAGAATGGATAGAAGGCATGAGGAATTGCTAGTAGAGCAACGTGCCCAGGGAGAGATATTGAGACTGATCCTGGCACGATTGGATTCCTTGGGTCCTGGACCTTCTGCCGGTCCCTCCTCATCTGCACCACCACCACCTCCAGTTGACCCTCCTTCAGACATTCCTATTCCTGAGGCTGAACCATCTACCCCTCTGGTTTCTGATCCACTTGAGCCCCAAGGGAAAGATATCTTATTCACAGTGGATTATCCTGAAACCATAAGACTACACATATTATCATCGATGATTCACCTCCCAAGCCACAGCCAGACACCGCTTCTAAACCTATTCCCTCTCCTACCCACACTGAGGAAATATCTCCCTCTTCCTCACCTGAACAGCATACACCTGAGGTTGAGATTACTCCTGAGACTCAGACCACCCCAGAAGGAGAAACCTCTACTATGGTTGTCTTCCAACCTTCTCCTCCCGGTGATGACATCCATATCCCTCCACTTCATCTGCCTAATCCAGTACCCTCTAGCTCATTTGATTCTTTAGAATCAAATGATTCTATGGTTCTTCCAGCAACACCCATTTCCATGGCCAAGCCTCCTAGCCCTCCACTAGATTGATGAAGCCAAAAAGGGGGAGAAGAGCTTGAGAGTGATTTTGTGGATATGTCCTAGCTTATCATGGGTATTTGGGTGTACATGGGATTTTAGGGAGCTTTTTGATTTCAGTTTGAACTTTATTTTGTAATTTGAAAGTTTTAAGATTAATGCAAATGTGTTATGATTTCATCCTAAAGTTCAATTAAGTTTTAAATTATGATACTCGTTTGGACTAATGAAATTGTTGTGTATGCAAGGTATATTCAACCTTAATAAGAAATAATTAATTAAGAATCCAATTTGAAAAACCATGTTCAAAATCACCAAGTTTTGTCATTATCAAAAAGGGGGAGAATGTTAGACCTCATGTTTTGATGATAACAAAAGTATGGTTTGAAAAGGAAGTAATTAATAAACAAGTTTGAACTAAGTAATGACAGGAACTAGCATCACTTGAAGTAAGCATTGGAGTAATGAAGAAAGGCCATGAGAAAATGCTGAGGAACTTGATCAGAAGCAAATATTCTAAAGCATTACTCAAGGAGCTACTCGAGTAATGAGACAAAACTTGAAGTAACCAAGAGACAACTTGCAGTAACCTGCCACCATTACTTGAGGCGCTACTCGAGTAACCAGGTAAAAACTTGGAGTTGCTCTCGGCCTGCTAATGTTACTCGAGGAGCTACTCGAGTAACCCTGTGAAAACTTCCAGTCGCCTTCAAGTTTTCCCCATGATACTCGAGGAGCTACTCGAGTAACTCTGTTTCTGAAAATATGTAACTCTCGGCACTTTGTACCACTGCCAATGTTACTCGAGGAGCTACCTGAGTAACACACTAAAGTAAGTGAAACCTTGAGGTTGGTACCCGATTAACCTGATCTCTCTTTGTTTCATCTTCCTCAAGTACTTACTCTAGTATACAAGTTTTTCATGCTTTATTTTAAGTGGATTCCTCAAGTAAGTACCCCAGTATGCATAAATATTTTTAAAATAAACTTCAAGTCATTACCCGGGTAAGTCATGTTCAAAAGTCTCAGTTACTCGAGGTGGTACCCGAGTAACCAATGCAAAAATGAGTGCATTACTCGAGTCCCTACTCGAGTAACAAGGTAATTGCTCTCGGCCTTGAAATCCTGCCAACATTATTGGAGTAGAGCATCGAGTAATCGAAAGATTTTTAATGGATTACTCGAGGTGTTACCCCAGTAATCTATGAAGTTGCAAAAGCATTACTGGAGTAGCTACCCGAGTAAATAACTATTCCCAAAGGTTTGAAATTTAGTTTACTCCTTGCACTACCCGAGTAATCTTATATTTATTCATTGACTTGCAGTTGAACAATGATTTCTTGATGTTACTCGAGGAGCTACTCGAGTAAACTTCAAGGGATACTCGAGGAGCTACTCGAGTAAGCACACTCAGAAATTTAGAAATCATTCAAACTTTCATTATATTGTTTCCTATATGATTAACCTTTCATTGTATTAGTATTCTTAGTCTATTTACAGAGAAACAATGAAGAAATCATTTCAAGAAATGGAAGTCAAAAGAAACGTTCAAATGCCAACCACCGCCAACGGATATTTTTCAAAAACTTGAAAAGTCAATAGTGGTTGCGCACTCACCAACGGACGAAAGGAAATGTCCCAATGGTCATCAACAACTTATCTATATATATGGGAACCTTCAAACAGAGAAAGAACAACCAAGCACACATACGAACGTATCATTAAGTTCATTGCTCTATTTTCACGTTGAAATTGTATTTCTATGCTTCAGTGATTATCATTCACTCTGTAAGAGAGATATTTCATTCAAACTCAATATTTGTTATTGAGATAACTTAAGGTTGTGGAACCTTGAGTTGGGATTGGATTACAACCTGTAAGGGGGAGCGAGTGTCCAGGTGAAAGGAACTTGCTTGTACTGAGGTGCCAAGAACCCACTGAATCTTGGAAGCTATAGTAAAACTCTCATAGAAGCTCTGAGGACTGGACGTAGGTCAAAGTGGTTGTGACCGAACCAGTATAACTCCCGGTGTACACTTCGGTGATATTTCTCCTGACTCATTACTGTTTTAATTCTTTTGTCAAAGTTTTATATTTTCTAAAGAAATTTCAGTATCACCCAATTCACCCCCCCTCTTGGGTGAAACGCTTGATCTAACAGTTTTTACATGGGTTGTAATATTTAAATACGGTCTATGTGCCGTGCCTTCCTCTAAATAGTCTCAATGCACATTCTCTTCTCATCTCACTCCCCTCATATATTTAAATGAGGTTTCTCTCAACGTATTTCTTTTCTTATTTAAAGAAGTCCTCTCATTGGATTAGGAGGATTTTAGGTTAGATAAGCTATATTGTATCACGTTTAAATTATGCTTTTGATTAGATAATTGCATGCATACTTTTGCATTTATATGTAGTTATCTGTATGAGATACAACAACTATTGCATTCATATAAATAAAACCAATTGATTAAGCCCTCCAAATCAAATCTTAAGTCATAAGCCATCAATTAATGAATACTTGTCAAAACCTAGATCGTTCAATTGTAGGAGCCACTAAAGTAGATGGTTTTAAGTTATCTTGATGAGACAAGTGTGAGTAATGGTGATACTTACAATATTCATTATTATTTTGACTTAATTGAGATTAACAAAATAGTTTTGGATCTCAAGGCATTAGATAGGATTAAACCAGCTGGATCATATGATGATCGAATCCCATAAACATCTAAGAGTTACATGTGATGTAATTGGTAAAGAGTTTACTTACCTAAATAACTTGAATTTAAGCATTTTGACAAAGTGAACTTAAATTTAGGCAAAATATGGACCTTAGCTCACTAATTATTATTTTGAAGGTTGTTAATTTAGTAGGAGATTGGTAACTAAACTTTGCATATTTTTTGTAGAATCATGTCGACTAGTAATACTGCTACACATTGCAATCAGTCCTTGAGAAGGACAAACTTTCTTGACTAGTTCAAGAACTTGAGAATTGTTCTCAAATATGAAAGAAAGGCTTATGCCCTAAATCAACCCATTCCTAAGGAGTCTGCAGCTAATGCTCCAAGAGCTCAGAGAGATGCTTACACAAAACATAAGGATGACTATGTGGATATATGTTGCCAAATGCTTGCTACCATGATTCTAGAGCTCCAAAGAGATCTGGAACTTGTAGAGGCTAATGAGATGATTTTCCATCTCAAGGAAATGTTCCAGTAACAGGCAAGGTAAGAAAGGTATGAGACCATAAAGGGATTACATTCCTACAAGATGGCTGAAGGTGCATCAGTTACTGCTCGTGTTAAAGATGAAATGCTACATTGATCACCTTAAGAGGCTTGGATTTCCCATGAGCCAGGAGTTAGCTATGGATTTGATCCTGAACTTACTCCCAGAGAGTTATGTCCAATTTGTTATGAGCTACAACATGAACAACATGGAGAAATCAATTTTTGAGCAGAATGGGATACTCAAAACTGCTGAGCAGAGCATTAAGAAAAATTCACCTTTAAGACCGGTTGTGGGCACAACCAGTCTTATAAGACCGATTATGACTACATCCGGTCTTAAAGCTTCTATTTTTTTAAAAAAACATCAATTTTATATATACACGCACTGGATGCTTCAATTTTAATAGCAGTACAGAAAAAGCACATATTTCAATTTCAATATTCAAAAGCAGCAGTCTATAGCAGTAACAAATTTTCATACAGGCCAGTCATACATTGATGATTCATTTGCAGCACTTTAATTACAGTATGGAAAATATGGCAGCAGCAGTATTTAATGTAAACTCCATTGGCTCAATTTCAGCCCAAATGCACTTGTAGTTTTAGTCCCTAAGTCACAAGTAGAGTGCAAGCAAATTTGTCAAGAATTTAGCCAAAGGTAATGACCAACCTTAGTTTAGCACTAAATAACACCAACAGTGCAATTAGACAGTAAGGAGGACCCAAATGACAGTAGTAATGAATCTTGAAGCAACAGAGAACAATGCAAAATGCAACGGATGAAATGGAGTGCATGTATTTGTCTATCTATAGTAACTCCCTAAGTATGAAGTAAGTAACAGATTGCACAAAAGCAACATAACAGATTTCATAAAAGCAATGACAGCAGCAAGATCAACAACAAGCACAAATAAAGGTGTAAGCCAGGTGACTTTAAATAAACTTCCAACAAATGGTAATTAGTGTAGAACAAGGTTCAAGATCAAATGTCACAATTTAAGCAACAAGCTAAAATCAGATTCTAGGAACTCTAAATTCACTGTATTTCTTGCAATTTCAATGTGCAACATGAAGTTGTCTAAAACTAAAAACATGAAGGAATGTCCAAACAGAAGAATTTGCTCAGAAATGGATGTGAAACTTTAAAATGACAATGGCAGCAATAAAATTCAAGTATTGATACAAGCAACAGCAAAAATTCCTCAACTTTATAGAATACAAAGGGAAGAAAAATTACAAAGGTCAATCCCTCAAATCCCATTCCTCCTGTATCACCTATACCACAGAAATTGTCCTACACAGATACATAAACCTTGTTAGAAATACATATGAGAACAATAATGTACAATGTAACGTTGGATTCAAAAACTCACTATTTTTGTAATAGCTCATAGATGAATTCAGCACAACATGTGTGAATGAAATTAATATCTTCTTCAGGAAAGGGATCAGCAAGATCAAACATCTATAACACCAAAACCAAATGAAACATTAACTTAGTAACTTAAAAACAATAAAGTAATACAAAATTTCTGAAATATAAAGTTACCTGTTGAGTAAAATCAATCGTGCCTAGAGTGATAATATTGTAAATATGTCTCAAAACATAAAAACCACATAAGTTGGATCCCTATGGTTGCCTACGGCTCTGAGAAAAAACATGATATCATTAAAACAAATATAAAGGCATGGCTTATTACATTCTTTAAACAAATCAATATGTACTAACCTTTGGCATGATCCATGTAGGGTCTTTTAAGTCACAAACATGCTTACTACAAGCAGTGTGTAGGAATGTCCGCATAGCCTTATGATCATCACAATGAAAAGGTTATTGGTTTTACACAAATTCCATAAACTTTGCATACAAAAGGTAATAATGCAAGAAAACTAATGAGTTTATAATCTTTTTCAAATCATTCCCTGGTTTGAAGTGAAGGGAACATAAGAGGATGACAGTGTAACTATTCTTGCATAGAAGAAGCAACTGCCAATGATCATTGAAAAAAATGAAGAATATTAAGCAAACATAAAACATTATATAAATTATAAAATATTAGTTTGCTTCTTACTCATGCACATATGGAGCCAAGAAACACTCAGTTCCAATTTCACTAAGCATCTCTAATAAGTATCTATGTCTAATAACAGTAGTAGTCCCTTTCTCTTGGATGTGATGGGGACATAAGAATCCAAATTTTTCGCTTTTGCCAGAAGAGACCAACCTATGATGCATATACCTACAATAATGCAAGCACAAAAATAAAAGGTAAATGGTTAAACTTTTAAAATATTTACTTTAAACTGTAGAAGATACTTACATTAAGAACAGTTGGACAATCCCAATCGTAAGATTTTGTTTAGAAGCTACCAGGGACATCAAATCATCCCTCTCAAGAAGCATGTCACCCCTGACTATCCAACAACTAAATCCGTAGGCCAATCTCTTATATTAAAGGATAATTCATATGCTATCAGAATCACTTGTTGCATGATATTCAGTGGAGGCTGTGAAACTTCTTGTTGAGTAAAGGGAGCTGGACTTGGTAGGGCTTTGATCAGACTTTTGTCAGCTCAAACAGAAACAAGGTTCGTTGGCCATAAGATGAACGTACCCAGGACATTGCTTATAATCTTGAATTCAATAGAAGGGATAGGGACAGGTGCATCTGCAATGATCACCTCGTCAACTGATACTTGGACTTGATCAGCTTCCATTTGTCGATGGTGGACAGTTAATCCCAGGTTATGCACACTACCCCGTATAACTAACCATCTCAGAGGATCCTCGACAAAAGTATCACAAGGCTCAGTAATTTCCCTTGCAGAACCCTCTAATGACTGCCCGATGTTGCAACAACTCCCTTTAGTGCTCTGCTTATTAGGATCAATCGATTGTGGCCGAGGAGCACTGGTATCTTGTCTTGAGCTCATAAACACTATCATTTCCTCTTTCATCTTGCTCAACCGGGTCTCTAATAGTGCATCAAATGATGCTTCAGCCTCGGCCTTTGCTTTTGCTCTTGCAGTAGCCAACATAGTCTCCAATTCCTCCCTAGTCATGATGTTTGAGGAAAAGCGTACGGGGGCTCCAAAGTAATCCTGTATCCCTACCCCTCCTCCAACTCCCCTAACACGGCCTAGATGCTCATATTTTCCAGTAGCAACTGTTAGATTATCATTCCTACCCTCCGACTTAAAAGATCCCTCAACTTGTTTTTTTCTAAGTTCCTCCTGTAAGATAATACAAAATAACAAACATAAGTAATGGAGTATATTTCTTATGTAATTAATAACAGCAACGATATATACTTACAATTCTTTCACCTACTATACGAGATTGTTTACTCATATCAGACCCACTCCTCTTTTTTGTGGGCAAATTGCCATTTTTCTTCACGCAAATCGAATATAGTAGAGAAAGAAGAACAGAAGAATCGGATTGAGATGCTTCGTCCAATCTCTTCCGTTTGGCTGCCAACAAGTCTCTTTCAACCTTTGCATAACCCCCACAAGACATTGTATGAGGGCATTCATTCTTTCTACCACTCTCTTGTGCTTTTTGCCTTTTTGCCTGTGAATAAGAAATGATACAAAAGGAAAGTGTTATAATCAATTAAGATAACTGCTAAGTAAATAAAAAAACTAAGTCAACTAACCAAAGATTCTGGAGTAGTCCGAAGCTTAACAAATGCTTGCCAAGTCGCTTGATCAAGAAATGTATACTGGTTAGGATGAGGATGACCATCTTTCACTTTGATATGAATGTAATTGTTGGTCAGATTTGTCTTAAGCTTGCTCCAACGCTCATAACAATACGTCATTGTCTTGTTGTACAAGATCTCACTCTGAGAAAGGTCGTACGTGAGCTGGAATGCATGCATTGAAGGAGTAAGTGTCAAATTTATGACATATTTGATAATAATTAATTACATACATAAGAGAATTGTATACCTGGATAGTGTCCCAAATATGTTTCTTCATCTTTGCATCGACATTTCTCCACTCCTCTATCAAGATGCTCGGCTTGTTGCGTGCAAGAAGGCCGACAAAACTCTTATACCGTTGGGCATTAGGACCGATTGGTTTCCAATATCTATCAAACTCAATCGGTATCTTTTGGCCTACACTCCGAATGAAGGAAACGTCTGTCAACCGTGTGCCACGTCTACCCCTACGTACTGACTGGCTACTGCGCTCACTATGACCCTGTCTCCGAGCATTGCTAGGCTCGCCCTGATTAACACTAGCTGGCTGACTCTGCTGAACACTAGCTGGCTGACTCTCCTAAGCACTAGGTGGTTGACTCAGAGGTGCAGTAGGTGGCTGATCCTCTGCACTAGGATGCTGGGGATTCATCATTTGCCTATAATGACAACAAAAAAAGATAAATCCTAAGCTATGACATGTGAAGACTATATAGATAAAATAACTAAACATATTCTTTGGATATAAATCATAATCATAATTACTTTAGTTAGTTAAGTTCAAAGTAGTATCATAAAGAGATATCCTCCCATATTCCCTCGTGATGATCTTTTCTTGTGCCGTGTGCATTATCTGCTTCATCTTCTTCGTTCAATTCTCAAGAAGATCATAATTTGAGCGACTTTTCTCATCAATATCAACGACCCTTTTTCCTTGAAGAGCTACAGACCACATTTTATTTGCCTGATCAGTGATATAGAACACTTGTTGCACCTGATCTGCCATATTGAATGGTTCATCTCCAAAACTTCTACTATTCAGATCTACTAATGTAAATCCTAACCTATCGATCTTCACACCATTATTGACATTAAACCACTTGCATTTAAAAATGGGAAATCTAATTTTAACATAATCAACCACCCAAATCTCTTCAATCACCCCATAATAAGGTATGGCAGCCAATGTAGGGTTCTTATCTTTCGAACTAGAGAAGTGCATAGATTCAGGCACTAATACAACACCATTGTTCTGGACGGTGCTCTTATCATCTAGGGACTTCGTGTAAAAGGTATAACCGTTGATCACAAATGAAGTCCAACTTATGACATCAACTTCAGGACCACGTGTTAACAAATTTATTGTATTAGAAACACATTCTTCTCCGTCAACCTTTTGTTTGAACCAATGTGCGAAAGTTCTGTTATACTCCCTAATTAACCTTTGTTCAGTCATTCGACTATTTTGTTTCCGTACAATTTCTTTATGGGCATTCATGTAATATTGAACTTCATCAATATTGTTCAAGATGTACAAGTGGACTTGTTGTAATTCATCAGCATCTATGCTCTTTACTGTTGCCCCGCGTCTACCCCCTTCTTGATCATGACGTTTAGGAAGGCCAATATGTCGTACATTTGACAAATAATGTTGATAAAATTCCATAGCTTCTTCAGAAACATATTTTTGAACAATAGATGCTTCAGGCCGGTTGGGGTTCTTCAGATACCCTTTTCGTATTTTCATAGTTCTTTCGATTGGGTACATCCACCGAAAATAGATAGGGCCACACAACTTTATCTCTCTCACTAGATGAACAATCAAGTATACCATGATGTTAAAAAAGGAAGGAAGAAAAAGCTTCTCAAGCTGGCACAAGATCATATATCCTTCATTTTCCAATTCCTCTAATCTTTCCTTGTCAATGACTTTACAACAAATGGCATTGAAGAAGAAACAAAGTCTAGTCAATATGTGTTAAAGATCATATTCGGCAATGCCTTGAATAGCTACTGGGAGTAGTTGTTGCATTAAGACATGACAATCATGACACTTTAGCCCTATGAACTTCAAGTCTTTCATCGATACAAGCTTTTTAAAATATGAAGAATACCCTGAGGGAACTTTAGCGCCATGTAAACACTCATAAAAGCTTCTTTTCTCAACCTTAGACAAAGTATGAGCAACTGGAGGACAAAAAGTTCTATTACCATATGGCCTTGGATGAAAATCTTCTCGTATTCCCATTTCATGCAAGTCTAATCTTGCCTTCACACCATCCTTAGAACTTCCTTGTATGTTGAGCAGTGTCCCAACAATACTATCACATACATTTTTCTCCACATGCATGAAATCAATACAGTGTCTGACATCAAGATTGCGCCAATATGGAAGATCGAAGAAGATGGACCTTTATTTCCATATATTTTTCTCATTTATACTCTTTGATGACTTACCAAACATAGTATTGATATTTTTCACCTTTTCATAAATTTTCTCCCCAGTCAATGCCTCTGGAGCATCTTCAAACTCTTGGCCACCGAAAAAAGCTTTTTTTAAACTACGATAAGGGTGGCTTCGTCTAAGAAATTGCCTATGGCCAAGGTAAACCGTCTTTCTTCCATGTTGAAGTTGATGGTAGCATGTGCCTTATTCACATATCGGACAAGCTTTGTGGCCTTTAACGCTATATCCTGACAAGTTCTTATATGCAAGGAAGTCATTTATAGTACAAAAGATCATTGCTCGCATATTAAAAGTCTCCTTCTTGTTTACATCAAAAACATCAACACCTTTATCCCACAACTCTTTCAAGTCTTCGATCAAGGGTTCTAGGTAAACATCTATGTCATTTCCGGGTTGCTTTGGTCCCGAAATCAACATAGACAACATAATGTACTTTCGTTTCATACATAACAAAGGAGATAAGTTATAAATTACCAACAGAACAGGCCATGAACTATGTATATTGCTTAGGCTACCATAATGATTCATACCATCTGTGTTAAGCCCAAGCCTGAGATTCCTAGGTTCTTCACCGAAGCTAGGAAATAATTGATCGATTTCCTGCCATTGAGAAGAATCAGCTGGATGTCGAAGCTTTTCATCAGAAATCCTCTCATCTGTATGCCATCTCAAATTTTTGGCATCAATTTCATTGGCAAACAGGTACTTGAACCTTGGAATGATTGGAAGATACCATAACACTTTTGCAAGGCCCTTATTTGATTTATACCTCAGAGTTTCACATATCAGACATTGCTCCTTCTCTTCATGATCTTTTCTATACAATATGCAATCATTAGGGCAAGCATGGATCTTTTTATACTTCATTCCTAGTTGACACAGTATTTTCTTAGCATCATAGTATCGACAAGGCAACACATTATCATCAGGAAGCATGTCTTTAAAGGCCTCAAGCGTTTCTAAAAAACTCTTGTCGCTCCATCCATGCCATGCTTTCAAGCTTACCAATTTCAATACAGCATTCAGCAATTGGTATTTTTTACACCCTAGGTACAGCGGCATCTCAGCATCATTGCACATATAACCATATACATGTGATTGTTCAAAAGCCTCTTCTCCTACATCACGAATAATATCCTCTATCCGATCATCTATATCAGTGTCATTGTCATCACAAGTCACTTCCCCCTGTTGAGATGCACTTGGCATTTCTAATTGTTTACCATGCCATACCCATACTACATACGTCTTACAAAACCCTTCACAAATTAAATGTGTATATATATCTACAACACTTAATCGCTTCTCATTCAAACATTTTACACAAGGGCGATAAAACATCCCACTATCATCATCAGCATTTCTTTTTGCAAAGTCTAAAAAACCCCTCACCCCAACATCATATTCAACACTCGTCCGTTTAGCTTGTATCCAACTACGATCCATATATTCCAATACCTTTTTTTGTTTTCTACTTTTTCCCCTGGAAAAGGTAGGATTGAAAAGGTTCACTAGTTGTGATCCATTAACATAGAATTCAGCTCAAAACAGAATTCACAATCATTATTATATAGCTTTTCTTGTAAGTCATGAGGAAAGCAAGAAATGGAATAAACAAGAGTGTTGACATTTTTACTTCTTTGAAATATAAGAAAGATTTTGGCCACAAATTTATATGAATGGGGTTGAAGAAGTTAGATCTCAACCCCATTCATGCATATTGAATGTGTAATGACAAGAGCTAGCAACATTGCTCTTATAATCATTTTCTATCACACTCGCACTTTAAGGCCAAAAAACAGTCAAATTAACTGCAAATGTTAAATTTAAGGTAAGGCACTGACAATGGCATTCAATATACGTCAATCAGATTTATTCAGTCACCATCAATTATAGTAATTAAGGTTAATTTTTTATCAATACAGTACAACTAAAAAAATAACAGTTAACTTATCAAATGTCTTAAAATGAAAATTATATACTAAATGTCTTAAAACTAACGCATTGCATTTAAAAAAAACAAACAAACCTGCAATTGGAGGGAGGTCAACAGTGTAGAGGGAGAGGGATATATAATAAACCAAATCCTGCCTGAAGAACCTGAAATTGCTCGTCTTCTACAGAAAAAAAGCATCAAAATCTCTCAGACCAAGGCCAAAATAAATATTTCACCTTTAAAACCTCTCAAACCGAGACCAAAGGAGTAAATATTTCACACTGTTCGGCCTCCCATCATCATTATCCTAGATATCACCTAAGAAAGGTACTATGGTTTCTTGACATGCACATATATATTACTCCCTCGTTTACTTATTAAAAATACCCACATTAATGAATTGTCACTTGTCAAGCACAGAAAACACACGAGCAAAAGAGAGCTCTACATACCTTTCTTGATACTTGCCAATAACCACAAAAGCTTGGTCTTGTTGGTAACAAATATGGTGACAATCTCAGGAGGCTTGTTTTGGTTTGCAACAAATAACTGTCATTACCAAAATCAAAATAAGTATTCAATCTAAATGGCAATTTGAAAAGTAGAATCAGATCATATTAGCTTCTCATATTCAGCCAAAGAATGTTCTTCCAGCAGAAAATTGTTAAGAACTAATGACAGTCACTTAAGCACTCACCTTGACAGCAATATCAATCTTTACATTTCAAAGAATTGGATTAATAACAATCTAATTTTGTAATTTCAAAAATCATGGTTATATTAAAGCAGAAAAACATACAAGAGAAATTACTGCATCCCTCACTTTCCCATTTATTTCCTTGTAGACCTAGTAACAACACAACAAATAAGATTATCTTGAAATTAGGTGGCATTAAACTGAAACAAAGACAATGCAATCGAAATTTAATTAGCAGTAGCACTACAAGCCTAGTATGAGTCCATGACATGTAATCATTACAAAAACAGATAGAGAATAGCCAGAACAAAGTGTCAGGTTAAGTAGTAACAATACCAGCTCACGGAAGCAAGTCAATCCTTGAGTTGATTTCTACAATATCAAAACCTCACACGCTTGAGTTGATTTCTACAATATCAAAAGCTCAATCACATCAACATCAATCTGGAATGAGTTAAGTGCAACAGCAATAGCATTCAGCAATAACCAAATTAGTACTTAGCAAGGCCAAAAATTCCGATGTGGGTCAGCTTTGAAGTTATAAAATCTATGCAATATCTCAATCTATACATATAGGGCACTCATCAGGGATTAGCTTTGAGAGGGTTTTAAACACCAAACACATTAGAAAATTTATATTAAGCTACTGCTTTGTTTAGTTCATCCCTTTCACTAGCCTAGGCCGATGACCAAATCTGGAGGTAACCGCTTCTATATAGTAATTGTAGAGGGGGAAATGTAGAGGATGATGAAGCACACCTCCAAAAAGAGATTGAAGACGAAGTTGTCCCAGAAATGCAGAGAATAAGGGACGACAGCACCCACGATGACAACCACAAGCAGCTGAAGCAATGTATGACAGCGACTGAAGAGCGACGACAGACTAGATTCCGAATGGGATCAGGTAAGGGACGGGGAGTCGACGGCTGAGGAGAGAAAAGATTGGGATCAATTTACTTGGGTGATTCAAAATGGAAGGGAATTCAGAATGGAAGAGGGCATGAGTAAGAGGCGCGACGTGAAAATAAATTGGGGAAGATTTTTTAAACCAGTTAATAGGGAAACCGGTCTAAAATAAGGGTTTTTAAGACCGATTTCCTAACAACTGGTCTTATTGTTAGGCAACCGGTCTTAAAAACCCTTTTTTTTAGACTGGTTATCCTATTAACCGGTCTAAAATAAATATATTTTAGACCGGTTCTCTCAGTAACCTGTCTAAAAACTAAAATCCTTAATTTTTTTTAGACCGGTTAGTATAGAACCAGTCTAAATAATCTTTTTTAGACCGGTTATTATAATAACCGGTCTCCCAACTTGTTTATAATTATGAAAATGCCACCGCCCATTTCTTTTAGACCTAATCCACTACAACTAGTCAAAATGGGCCGGTCTAAAACGCATTTTTTCTACTAGTGGAAACATAAATTTGAATCTTTTGAAATGTTCAAACTATTCCAAAATGAAGTACAAAATCAACTTCGCAAAACAATTAAAGTACTTTGAGTTGATCAAGAATGTGAATATTGAAGCCAAGAGTTATGGGATAATCTCACAATTGACTTCTCCAGGAACACCACAATGGAATGGCATTTTTGAATAGAGGAATTGAACACTGTTAGATATGGTTCGATCTATGATGAGTAAAATAGATCTTCCACCTTCCTTTTGGGGCCATACCCTAGAGACAACTGCATTTACACTAAATCGTGGTCCATATAAGGCAATTGAAAAGACACCATATGAGATATAAACTAGAAAGAAGCCAAGTTTATCTTTTCTCAAAATCTGGGGATGTAAGGTATATGTTAAGAAACAAGCCTCAGATAAATTAACGCCTAGATCCTCAAAGTTTATTTTCCTGGGGTATCCTAAGGAAATGAAAGGATACTATGTTTACAATCCCATCAATAACAAAGTGTTTGTTATTTGAAATGGTAAGTTTCTAGAAAGAGAGTTTATCTCTAAAGAACCAGTGGGAGTAAGGTACATCTCGAAGAAGTTTGAGAGTCACAAGATAGTACAGAACTATAAATGAAAAATAGAGAAGACTTATAACAAGTTGCTGAGCCTCCTCAAGTAACCCAAGGTCCATGAAGATCTAATAGGACATGACATCAGCCTCAGAAATATGGATTTCTAATTAGTGAAAGCCGTGATGTGTTGCTTATTGAGTAAAATGAGAAAAACCACCTATCGGAAGCCATAGTGGGACCAAAGTCCAAGAAATAGCTGAATGCCATGAAGTCTGAAATGCAATCCATGTATGACAATCAGGTATGGACCTTAGTCAATCCACCTGAAGGTGTAAAAACCATCGAGTGCAAATGGGTTTTCAAAGAGAAAACTGACATAGATGGCAATATAAATGTCTTCAAGGCATGACTGGTTGCAAAAGGATTCACTCAAACTCATAGTGTAGACTATGATGAAACCTTTTCCCCAGTTGCAATGGCTAAATCAATTAGAATCCTTCTTGCCATTGTAGCATATTATGACTATGAAATATAGCATATAGACGTCAAAACAGCCTTCCTTAATGGAATGCTGCTTCAAGATGTATACTTGACACAACCTAAAGGCTTTATGCTTTCTGAGGACTCTGGTAAAGTTTGCAAGCTTCAAAGATCCATTTATGAATTAAAGCAAGTATCCTGGAGCTAGAATCATTATTTTGATGAAGTGGTCAAATAGTTTAGATTTATTCAAAACATTGATGAACCTTATGTTTACAAGAAGGTTAGTAGGAGCACAATTGTATTTCTAGTGCTTTATGTAAATGACATCCCACTCATTGGGAATGACATTTCTACCTTACAGAGTATCAAGACTTAGTTAGGAAAGTCTTTCTCGATGAAAGACTTAGGTGAAGCCACATACATCATAGGGATTAGGATCTATAGAGATAGATCCAAGAAACTAAAAGGCCTAAGTCAGAGCACATACATAGACAAGATACTACATAGGTTCAGTATGCAGGATTCAAAAAGGGGTTATATGCCCATGTCTCAAAGCATCCATCTTAGCAAGGATATGTGTCCTAGAACACCTAATCAGCTAGATCGCATGAGCAAGGTTCTATATGCCTCAGCTATTGGATCCATCATATATGCCATGTTATGTACTCAACTAGATGTCTCATTTGCCTTAAATATGACCAGCAGATATCAACAAGATTGTCAAACCCCTTAACATTTCAATATGCGTAAAGTGTTAAAGGCATAGTTCCACAGGCATACAGAAATAGTTAAAATATAATGATAAAAAGTACTTGTTTACATATAGGAGTCTCCTCGCAGGGTTTGAAAGTATATATAAAATTTAAGCAAAAATAACAAAATAAACTAATAATATAACCAATAGCTTCGCTTTCTTGACCTGCACATCTCACTTGGCAGTATTTTCCTCTTTGCCCTTGGAACCGCTAGCTTCTGCTGGAATGTTTTAAATTTTAAAAAAAGGTGAGATTCAAACAAATCTTAGTAGTAACATACAATCAATCATATAAAATGCGAAAATTAAATATGCAATGCACCATATAATGTAAAATGAAAATCCATACTGTATCATGTGTGTGCACAATGCTCAAGGCCAAATGATTGTTTGGATCCCCTACTTGTCCATGTACCTCAGATGGGTCCTAAACCACAGCTAGGTAATGTGCCACAGGCACCGTGTTCATAGAATATAGCAACATACAACATATCAACATTCACATAGTGTATGAGAGATAGAGTTACTACCTTAAACCCCGTTTGTTCAAAAACTGTCCCTTGAATTTCATTCTGATGGCTCAGGTTATTAATCCAGTCCTAAAATTCCAAATGTACAAGAATTAGGTTAATACTCATTCATGTACCACTCTAGACTCTTCCAAAGTATTTTTGTTGGTCGTTCTAAGTCCCTCCGTACCTGGTCCGAGTGTACTTGTTCAATTTTTTGACCCAGGCTATTCCTATACAGTTTTGCTTGTAGAATCCATTTTTTACCTCAGTTTTTGAAAAATCACTACCAAAGGACAGTTTTACCCTTGACAACCCCTATTTAGGGTTTTAGGGATATTTTGTAATTTGACTTTCTTGGGCTTATCTCACACAGTGATCAACATCAACCCTACACAATTTTTCCACCTGAACACAATGGAACCATTAGATTAATGAAATTCTAGCTCTAACCACTCTAACTCATGCTGGCCAAAACATATACCAAAGAAAGGGAAAATGTGATTTTTGAAATTCAACACCTAAAGCTTACTCATTTTCACTCCTAACCACTTGTTAAACTATTTAAACATTTAATATACATGATTTGAGAAAATTTGGGTAGCATAACCCCTTAGGGTTTCCTCTTTTCAAATTTACAAAATCAACAAACAATCCACAAATCATGGCAAAAACCACTACAAAAACTACAATATACCAAAGTATTTGAAGTTCTTGAGGTTACCTTTGATTTTTTTGCTTTCTCTCTCTAAATGTTTCCTCCCTCTCGCTCTCGCTCTCTCTCTCTCTCTCTCTCTCTCTTCACTTGAATATTTTCTTGCTACACATGGTTTCCATGAAGAACAAGAGATTAGAAGAGAGATTACACAAGTTAGGAGGAAAAATCTCTTGAAAACACAAACCTTTACCTTGAGCTCCTCCTTCTCTCTAGTTTCTCAAGCTTTCTCTCCCCCTCTCTCTCTTTGAGTGTTTAGGCGTGAAAATGGCTAGGGAAAAGATAAAGGCAAGACTTTTAAAATATTTTCATATTCCTTAATTAACTTTATCACAAAAATAGGGTTTATGACATAAGTTTGTGTACTTGGGCTTGGGCTTATCTTCATCTAATTGTGTCATAACTCCCATTGCATTTGAATGGTCCTTCATAACCCTTATTTGGGCTTCATCCATTTATCTTAACCATATACACCAATATATATTATATTACTCTTAATTAACGTGTGCTCAAACTTAATCAAGTATTATTTAATTCCCTTGGCTTGGATTGATAAGACTTGGCATATTTATACTTCTGATAAAGCTCAATATTTATATATTTTTATTAATTAATCTTAGCCTTTTGTGGGACTTAATTGAATATTTTGGGTATAATCAAGTGATAATATGAGATTATAGTGAAAGAATAATTTGGGAATTATATTAGATAAATTGTTATATTTTTAATTAATATTTGCTATTCCCATTATTCTTTAATTATGAGCAAAAGATATTACCTTTGTGAATCTAATTGTGTAGGTGAGGATGTGGCACAACTTACTCATTTAACCTAGAGAAAATTGATTTGAGAAAAATAGGCTAGACCCATTGAATTAATTAAAGAAATGAGGAAACAAAGACCACGAGATGGATAACAAGGGAATAAAGGACCGAAGGGAGCTTGACCGAATGGGATAAGTGTGGGTATGATGGGCTGGACCGTGTGGAGACTGTGAGAAAAAAGTGAAACAACACCAAATTGAATAAGAGGCGGCTGACCACAAAAGAAAAAGGGTGAAGTAGATATTAGAATAAAGGAAGTGGGGACTATTTGTCTATTTGGTGTGCGGATGTGTGTGAGGAGAAAGCAGCACCGAAATATGAAAGGAGAAAATAAGGGTTTGGCGGCTGTGCATAAAGACAAGGGGGGACCACATAAATGAGGGGGCAGCACGGAATAATAGTGAAAAAGGAGGAGTGCTACGGTTGGGAGTGAAATGGAGAATTAAATGAAGAATAAAGGATTAAAGCTGACATTATTGACCCAATGGGCACAAAAGGCTGACCCGAGGACAAAAGCACATAAGGAATTAAGAGAAGTGAGTGCGGCGGCTGTATGGGGAGGAGGCAGCGAATGAGAAAGGGATTACGGCTGGGAGAAGGAGACAAAACAATGAATTGAAGGAGAATAGAGGCTGTTCGGTGCTTTCCTATTTCCATGGCTTATTCCTTCTCATTTCATCAATCTTCATCTTCCTCCTCCATGAGTAGTTAAGCTTTGGTGATTTCCTTGAGTTGGGTAATGGTTTGAGCTTCTAAACTTCAATGGAATTCCTTTAAGCTCTCTTTTTAGTACATGATTATGCAGCTTGGTTAAGTATGTAATTGTGATCTAGATTGTTATGCCAAGTGAATAAACTTGGTGGTTGAGCTAGGAGTTGATTAATTAAGCTTTGTATGATTCATATTAAGAGTAGGTTGAATTGTTTATTCCAACTTGGTTAAGTGGAATTAAATGATTAAACTGAATGCTTTAAACTTTTGTAATGGTAATTACAAGCTAAAATTGGAAGTTGATTATTCATCTCCTTGAGTCTGAATTATTTGGTGATATTCATTTAATTGCTTTGGTAGAATGAATTAAATGATTATTGCAAGTATGGAGCTAGTGGTATCTTAGTTCCATCCTCTTGATTCATTATGGAATTCATATTATTAGCAAGCAAGGAAGACTAAAACCTCAACTCAAAGGAATCCCATTTCATCATTATATTAGTTAGTTGAATTTATCTTGTTGTTAGTGTTAATTTCAATTCCTTTTGCTTCTTTGTCTTGAAAACCGAAAAAAATATAAAAATATTGCTTTAGCTTAGATTACTTCACTAGTTTTAAAATCAAATTCTCAAAATGATTTCCACAACTTTAAGGCTTTTTATCACTTTACTACTTAGAAAATTGGAAATTAATCTCCTCACAAGAACGACCTAGGTTAAGCCACTACGCTACATTTTTAAACCTAGTTTTATTTTGTGAACTCACACGACATGGGTTCATCAAAATTGGCGTTGTTGCCGGGGAGGATGATTTCCAAGGTTTTAAGTAGTTAGGTGTTCTTTTCTGTTGTCATAGTGTGTCTTAGTTTAGTAGGAAGTATGTAGCACTCATTTGAATTTTGGCGAAATTCTGATTTTCGATTAGCACTGTCTTGCTAGAACTAAAATATTTTTGCCCAGAAAATTCTGAAATTTGACAAGTGATAGTTTCTTAGCATTCTAATCAAGACTAATAGCAAAAGCTATTAGGTCTACTGGATTTTAGCCAAATTCGAAGGTTTGCTATACTTTTCTAAATTTTCTTTCTTTTTTGGTATTTTTCTAAGTTTTTGATTTAGTTTGTTCTTAGGGTTTTCTTTGATTTTTCTTGGTTGTCAGTGTGTTTTTGAGTTTGTTTTAGGTATTTGTTCATTGTTGGATTGTTTGATAGTGGTTTAGTCATTTTTCATATTCATAGTTGTTTTGCATTCCATTTTCATCTTTAAAACAAAAACAAAAACAAAAAATTGCATTTTGTTGCTTTGCTATCATGTTCTTAGTGGCCATTGTGTGGTTTACTATTGTCTTGTGGTGAGCAACTTTGCATTCTTCATCCTTGGGAAGCTCTTGGTAACACTACTAGAATGGAAGATCCTCTTTCACAAAGCTTTAAAGCCATGCAATATCAATTAGAGCTTGTTCAAGCCAAGTTGGAGAGTCTAGAGAGAGGTTCCAATAATCAAGAATATGATTCATCTTTCCACAACCTATATCATGAACCCTACCCCCAACAATCTTTTCCACCACATCAACCTTTCAATAGTCCTTCTTTCCCACCACAACCCCCATATGGACCTCAACATGACTTTTGTTCCCCACCTAACAACTTAAATTTTGACCCCATCCCTTCACTACAAGGACCACCCTATGAACCATCTCCTTTACACCATCTACCCTCTTACTTACCATACCATCCCTCATTCTAATCATTTCACCCACCACTTTGTGAACCTTCCCCACCATCCTACCTTGAACCTCCATCTCCATTTCATGACCCACAACCTAGTGGATTGGATACCATTTTCTCACCTCACAACATGGATTCCCTAACAAGTGCCTTAACAAGAAAGTATGAGACACTCCAAGAGCAATACCTTCAATTACTTATGTATCAAAGAACAATTGATAGCTCTAAGGAGAGAGAAGAGCAATTGAAAGATATGGATGAATTCTTCAAGGCTTACTATGATCACATGTTATGGGTAAAGAGAGGAGGTGAAGTTGGAACCTATTGGTCTCAAGACCTACAAAAGGAAAAACAAGGAACCCAAAATCAAGAGCTTTATGCTACTTCACATGTGGAAAGTTCTCAACCTTCAATGATTCCATTAAATGCATCCATCCATGCACCAGAAATGAAGCAAGTACAAACGAGCAATGAAGAGTCTTTCTTACCCTTTGGTAACAATCCTATCCTTCTAAAAGTTGACTATCCTACTACTTTTATTGATGAAGTAATTAATGATTTGAGTGATAATGAGGTGGATAAAGAAATAATTGTTGAATTCCCTCTAATGCTTGAACATGTAATTGCTCAACCCATTGACTCTTGTAGTGGTAGCTTGGATGAGCCTATGCCTTGTAATTATTTTACTCCTTTGCATGATACTTTGAGTGATGATTTACATGATAATGATGATGCTAGTGCTGGAATTACATGTTCTTGTGATAAAAATACAATGTGTATGGATTGCATTAATGGGAAATATCCTAAATTTGTTGAAATGCATAGAAGTAGAAATGACTATTCTCTAGAATTTAGTGATATGCATGCCATGCATGATGTTGAGATTCAAACTCCTTTATCTTTCTCTTCTTCTCTCTCTCTTACTTGTGAAAGTGACTTGATGCACTCCAATTCTATATTGGATTCTGTACTTTCCATTTCACACAAGAGTAAAGATAAAGATGTTAAATCACAATTGATCACTAATCCTAAGGTCAATCTTTGTTTGCAAGAGTTCAATGTGTACATATTTTATGATGACATGCATGTACCCATTATTTCAATCGTCAATGCTTTTGGTTTAGCAAGTAAGATTCACCTTGAATCACTTGAATTGCTCAGACCTAGTTTTGTGCTTTGTGATTATCATACTTCTTTACTAGATGATGTCAAGCATATTCATGAATCCTACTCCCAAATCTTATCATGTGATTTACCTCATGATTTATTAGGATTTGATGGTGCCTATGATTGTATTGACTTGGATTGTGCTATACATGATAGAATGGTGCTTGACTATATCACTATCATTACTGAAATCCAAATTGATCCTTTGATACCTAGTATTGCTTATTGTATGCCACTAGTTGACTTTATTGGTTGTGAGAAGCACTTGTTATCGAATGCACCCGACTCTAGTCTTCTCACATTACATACACCACTATGTCATTTCATTGGTCCTAATACTTTCCATGGATTTAAGTATTTTGATTCATGTGGCGTCCTTGGAGTAGGCACTGCTGTTGTTTTAGTTAATTCTTTGCAGGCTAATTCTCTTGGTGGTTTCCTTTATTCCTATTATCTTTGGATTTGGGAACCTTTACTCCTACTTGGGCTTTAACTGTTGAGGAGCAACATACTGAGCTTCCTTTTGATTTTCCTATCTAGCTACAAGCCACCATGATTACACGGTAGTCTCTTTCCTTACCTTGTTCCTTGTTTTATTTGATGATATATGCTATTGAACGAGTGTGGGGGAGGGACTTACCAGTAGTAAAAAGTAGTTTGTTTGTTTTGCATTTTTCAATTAAATAAACTCCATTTTGAATCATACTCTTGTACTTAGCCTTATCCTACACTACTCTTTTCTTATATCCTTATGCCTAATTTTTGAGGACTATTTCCACTTATGTCTTGTCTTCTCTCTCTCCTTGTGACGATGATGTGTTGTGATTCAATCTTGAATTGGACTTCACAACATTCACTTCACCTAAGAGATAAGCACGTCTAGGTTCATTGTTTTTGTGCATTACATTGGGGCAATGTAAGGATTGAGTGTGGGGGAGTGTATTTTTTCTCATAATGGATTTCACTGTGATATCATATGCCTCTGTCTCCTACTTGCGTCCTTTGTTGTTTTTGGTCCAATTCACTGAGATTTTTGAGGTCTTCAGTCAAGATCAAGTATCTTAATTACTCTTAGTTGGATTCATGGTTGAAACTTGCTTTGAATTAGTGAATTGCCACAAAATTCAAATGTTTTAATTATGCATGGTTTAATTGTGATGAGTTTGTTAGGGAACAAAAAGCCTAGTTGGAAGGTGTTTTTGGCCTAATTGTTCATTTCACTATGTGATTTATCCACCTAGATTATTGCTCTCTAGAACTTGTTTTGTTTCTTGCTTGAGGCTACATTTTGCAATGGTATGGATAGAGATGACATTGGCATTCATTTCATCACACATTTACCCAAACACAAATCATTCATCATTTACCTTTGTTTAACCCTTTGAGCCCTTCACTTTTGTTTCTATTTCATTATACAAATGCTATGTTTGCATCCTTTATCAAGTTCTTCCTAGCACGATTGAAAAAGAAAAAAAAAGAGTACTATTATATATTAGAAAAGAGAAAAAAAATTTGCCATGTGAATAGTCAAAAGAAAGAAAATAGAAAAGAAGAAAAAGAAGAGAAAAAGTGTGAAAAAAAAAACAAGAAGAAAAATTTAAAGAAAGAAAGAGTCACAATGGCAAAATATATGAATTAAGTTTACTTTTATAGTGCTAAGTGATCTAGCAATTTATTTGGTGCAAGCATAGTGTTTGTTACATTATTCATCATTTGGCCTATTCAACATTACAATCCTACAAAGTCCTTTGGATTTATTTATGCCATTGTTACAAGTAGTGGAGAGCCTAGAAATATTACAAGCCTATAGTAGAGTGTGGTCAAAGTGGACATGAGTGAAACACTACCTTATATGAGAGAAGAGTGTAGACACTTATCCTAGTTAAGGTTTCCAATTAAGCTCATTGTAATTAAACTTTGCATTGCTTTAGCTACTTCAATTTTTGGTATGTTCATTTGATTTGGATAAGAGGATACCTTGTTATGTGACTAAATGTAATTCTTGAAGCTTGATCTTGCCTATATTTTCAACTTTCATCCCTCTCTTCCTATGTTGAGTTTAATGTTTTGCTCAGGAGTGCAAAAGCTTAAGTGTGGGGGAATTGATAGAGCTCAATATTTATATATTTTTATTAATTAATCTTAGGCTTTTATGGGACTTAATTGAATATTTTGGGCATAATCAAGTGATAATATGATATTATAGTGAAAGAATAATTTGGGAATTATATTAGATAAATTGTTATATTTTTAATTAATATTTACTATTCCCATTATTCTTTAATTGTGAGAAAAAGATATTACCTTTGTGAATCTAATTTTGTAGGTGAGGATGTGGCACAACTTACTCATTTAACCTAGAGAAAATTGATTTGAGAAAAATGGGCTAGACCCATTGAATTAATTAAAGAAATGAGGAAACAAAGACCACGGGATGGATAACAAGGGAATAAAGGACCGAAGGGAGCTTGACCGAATAAGATAAGT
Organism: Inga oerstediana; assembly: GCA_963210345.1. NCBI lineage: Eukaryota > Viridiplantae > Streptophyta > Magnoliopsida > Fabales > Fabaceae > Inga > Inga oerstediana. Next base: position 21,554,517 of record OY723408.1, on the reverse strand, counting down.
GTGGGTATGATGGGCTGGACCGTGTGGAAGCTGTGAGAAAAAAGTGAAACAGCACCAAATTGAATAAGAGGGGGCTGACCACGTAAGAAAAAGGGTGAAGTAGATATTAGAATAAAGGAAGTGGGGACCATTTGTCTATTTGGTGTGCGGCTGTGTGTGAGGAGAGAGCAGCACCGAAATATGCAAGGAGAAAATAAGGGTTTGGCGGCTGTGCATAAAGACAAGGGGGGACCACGTGAATGAGGGGGCAGCATGAAATAATAGTGAAAAAGGAGGAGTGCTGTGGCTGGGAGTGAAATGGAGAATTGAATGAAGAATAAAGGATTAGAGCTGACATTGTTGACCCAATGGGCACAAAAGGCTGACCCGAGAACAAAAGCACATAAGGAATTAAGAGAAGTGAGTGCGGCGGCTGTGTGGGGAGGAGGCAGCGAATGAGAAAGGGATTACGGCTAGGAGAAGGAGACAAAACAATGAATTGAAGGAGAGTATAGGCTATTTGGTGCTTTCCTATTTCCATGGCTTATTCCTTCTCCTTTCATCAATCTTCATCTTCCTCCTCCATGAGTAGCTAAGCTTTGATGATTTCCTTGAGTTGGGTAATGGTTTGAGCTTCTAACCTTCAATGGAATTCCTTTAAGCTCTCTTTTTAGGTTCATGATTATGCAGCTTGGTTAAGTATGTAATTGTGATCTAGATTGTTATGCCAAGTGAATAAACTTGGTGGTTGAGCTAGGAGTTGATTAATTCAGCTTTGTATGATTCATATTAGGAGTAGGTTGAATTGTTTATTCCAACTTGGTTAAGTGGAATTAAATGATTAAACTGAATGCTTTGAACTTTTGTAATGGTAATTACAAGCTAAAATTGGAAGTTGATTATTCATCTTCTTGAGTCTGAATTATTTTGTGATATTCATTTAATTGCTTTGGTAGAATGAATTAAATGATTATTGCAAGTATGGAGCTAGTGGTATCTTAGTTCCATCCTCTTGATTCATTATGGAATTCATATTATTAGCAATCAAGGAAGACTAAAACCTCAACTCAAGGGAATCCCATTTCATCATTATATTAGTTAGTTGAATTTATCTTGTTGTTAGTGTTAATTTCAATTCCTTTTGCTTCTTTGTCTTGAAAATAGAAAAAAATATAAAAATATTGCTTTAGATTAGATTGCTTCACTAGTTTTAAAATCAAATTCTCAAAATGATTTCTCACAACTTTAAGGCTTTTTATCACTTTACTACTTAGAAAATTGGAAATTAATCTCCTCACAAGAACGACCTAGGTTGAGCCACTACGCTACATTTTTAAACCTAGTTTTATTTTGTGAACTCACACGACATGGGTTCATCAGCTTCTAATTAATTATTTCCCTTCCTCTTTTCTTATTTAGGCAAAATTCATGAAAACATAGGGAAATAATAATTGTTCCAACATTTTTCCATAATCTCTATAATTAGTTTATGCACAACTCCAACCTTAACTTTTCAAAGCTTGATTATTTAACCAAGAATGTTCCAAATATATATTCATCCTTTATTTTCCTTAATTAATTGAAATTAACTTCAATTAATTGAAAAATAAATAATCTTATGCTTTGTTGGCAAATTTATGATTTTGCCATTACATTTTTGGATTTATTTTTTTTCTTCATCCATGACGAAAATTAACCTTAATGTTGGGCCAATTAACATGCTTTACTATTCTTCCATCTTGGGCTTTAAATTGGGCCTTTTGGAACACCCAAAAATTAATTCCATAACTTATTCTAGCCCAATTATCAAGCAAATGGAAATTTACTAACTTCTTTAATTCCAAGTTCATGAATATTCACCATTCTATTCCATTGAATGTTTCAAATAATTACAAGACATATTGGTGAATAAAGATTTGGGGTGTTACAATTCTCCCCCTCTTAAATAAATTTGATCCCCAAAATTTGCTATACATACATAGCCATAAACTCCGGGTAACGCTTTCTCATATCTTTTTATGTTTCTCACGTTGCTTCTTTAGGAGATAACCTCTTCTAGATGACTTTGATAAATGGGATGCTCTTATTTCTAAGTTATTTCTTCTGCTGATCGATGATTAGGTCTGGTGTGACCTCATACGTCAAATCATACTACATCTCCACGTCTTCGTATTCAATTACATGCTCTGGATCAAGTCAGTAATTCTCCAATTGGGAAACATGAAAGATGTTATGTAACTTGCTTAGGTTCGGTGGCAAAGCTATATGGTACGCTACTGACCCAATCTTCGCTAAGATCTCAAATAGACCAATGTACCTCAGGTGTAGTTTCTTAACTTTCATGCCTTGCCAACACCTATGATAGGCAAAACTTTCATGAATACTTGATCACCGACTTCAAAGTCTATAGGTTTACACCTCTTATCAGCATAACTTTTTTGTTAGCTTTGAGTAGTCAGTAATCTCTATTTAATTAACTTGATCTGCTCGGTTGTCTGATCAACTAGTCTGGCCCAAGTAAGCGCCTCTCAGACAATTCTGTCCAACATAAGGGTGATTGGCATTTCCTTCCGTACAATGCCTCATATGGAGCCATTTAAATGCTTGAGTGATAGCTATTATTATAGGCAAATTCTACAAGTGGAAGGAATTTGTTCCAACTACTTATGAAATCTAATGCACACGCCCTCAGCATATCCTCAAGTGTCTGTATTGTTCATTCTGTCTGGCCATCTATCTGAGGATGGTATGCCTTGCTGAATCTAAGCTTAGTACCCAAAGCCTCATTTACTACCTTCTAAAACTTAAAAGTGAATCGAGGATCTCGATTCGAGATAATATTCTTTGGAGTACCATGTAATCTCACAATCTCCTTAATATAAATCTCTGCCAATTTATCAGGATAATAATGAATGCTATTAGGCAAGAAATGGGCTCTCTTTGTAAATCTGTCAACTATTACCCATATAGCATCATGGTTTCTGACCTTAGGTAACCTCATCATGAAATCCATGGTAATGCTCTCCCACTTCCACTCAGAAATCTCAGGGTTTTGTAGATGCCCTATTGGTCACTGATATTCAACCTTTACTTTCTAGCAAGTAAGAGAACGAGCTACAAATCTAGTCATATCTCTTTTCATTCCTAGCCACCAATATAAGGACTTCAAGCATACTATATTTTAGTTGCCCTTGGATGCTGACTATATTTACTCTTATGTGCTTCCTCCAGGATTTATCATTTTAGCTCTATCTGTGGTGGAACGTATACTTGCTTCTTATATCTGACTAGCCCGCTCAGTCACAAGTCATATTCCTAAGTTTCTCCTCTAGCAATCATATCTTTGATAGACAGTGCTCATCTATCTTGTAGTTGTGCTTCTTTAATTGCTGCTCTCAAGTCATTATATAATTGACTAACATTACTGTTGCTCATTAAAATCTGACTAGATAGACTAAGATCTCTGAAATCCTTAATCAGTTTCCGCTAGTGAATTATCATGGCTACCACTAGCACTGATTTACGGCTCAATGCGTCAGTAATGACATTGGCCTTTTATGGATGATATTCTATCTCCATATTGTAGTCTTTCAACACATTCATCCATCTGTACTGCTCATATTAAGCTCTTTCTAATCATATAGATATTTCAAGCTCTTGTGGTCGCAATACAGCTCTACAGTCATACCATATAGATAATGTCTCCAGATTTTCAAAGCAAATACAATAGCTGCCAACTCAAGATCATGAGTGGGATAATTCAATTCATGAGGTTTCAGCTGACGAGATGCATACACCACTACTTAGCTCTATTGCATTAATACACATCCCAATCCATGCCCACTGGCATCTGTGTAAACAACATAAGTAAACTATGGATCTAGGATCATCAGTACTAGTGTTGTCATTAACCTCTGCTTTAAATCCATAAAACTCCTCTTATAACTATCATCCCACACAAAATGTTAAGTTTTCCACATCAACTTTGTCAAAGGCAAAACTATTTTGAAGAAGTTTTGTATAAATCTTCTATAATACCCAACAGGACCCAGAAAAGCTATGCATTTCAAAGACAGTCTCTGGCCTCTTCTAGTTTAGTACTGCTTCCACTTTGCTAGGATTCATGGACAACCCTTGCTATGAGACTACGTGGCCCAGAAACTTGATCTCTGAAAGCTAGAATTCATATTCGCTCAGCTTGGCATAGAGTTGTTTATCCCTCAATATATTCAATATTGTTCTTAGATGCTGCTCGTGTTCTGCTTTACTCCGCGAGTATACCAGAATGTCATCAATGAAGACTACTATAAACTAGTCTAGATACGGACGAAATAATCAATTCATGTAGTCCGTGAAAATGACAGGTGTATTGGTAAGCCCAAATGGCATCACAAGAAACTTGTAATGGCCATATATGGTCTTGAAAATAGTTTTCGACACATCCTCTGATTTTACATGACAGGTGTATTGGTAAGCCCAAAATAGTTGATGGCACCCTGATCGCAAATCAATTTTTGAGAATACGCAGAAACCAAATAACTGATCGAGCAAGTTATCTTTAGGATATTCTTAACAGCAATCCAATGACCCTCACCAGGATCTTGTTGATATCTGCTGGTCATACTTAAGGCAAATAAGACATCCAGTCGAGTACATAACATGGCATACATGATGGATCCAATAGCCGAGGCATATGGAACCTTACTCATGAAATCTTGCTAATCAGGAATGGGGGTTAACACTAGTTTTATTAATATGTAGAGAAATTTAAAAATTTGGGGAATAAGTGTGACCTTGAGAATATCATAGAGATCAGTGTAGAGGATGGCAAAAGCCTTGCAAGAGCAAAAGGCATGTTTTTCATGAAGACATCTGCACTTGATTCTACCAATGTTCAAATAGCTTTCAAGATTGTTATCCAGGAAATCTACAACAACATTAGCCGAAAAGTGTTGAACTCTAATTCCTTCAAAAATGTAAAGGCAAATTGGTCTTTTGGACATAAAACAAGAAGCTATTACTTTTCCCTAATAATTAAAGCCAATTTTGGCCAAAAAGGAAAACCAAGCAAAAAGAAATATTTGGAGATAATTATCCCAAAAGATGAAGCATTTTGGCCCAAGTAAAATAAGTAGAAAAGTCAAAAAGTAACCACATGATAATTTGCAATTAAATAATACTTATCAAGGTGGTGGATGATGATATTTTGTTTAGATCATTTATCCCTTTTCAATAGCTCATTTTCGTCCAAACAAGAAGCAAAGAAGAGAGAGTTGGAGAAAACACAAGAACAAAGAGAGAGCACATGAGTTCAAGAAGCAAATCAAGGTAGGTTTCAGGTGAAGATGATTTTAAGGAAGCAGTGGAGTATAGTGAGGAAGAAATCTTGAAGATAATCAAGCCAGTAAGAAAAACCAACAAGTTTTCCTCAATGTCTCTGAGTAATGATCAAAGGAGCTTACGGTACATCTACACTAGATCCTTTGTAAATAAATTCCAAAACTTCAACCATTTTAGCATTAGAGATTTTAATCTACTGGCCTGTCTGATTTCTGGATTTAAACTGAATATAGGAGAGTTTATATATCAAGATATTAATAGGTATAGGTTGATTTCAAACAAGACCACTCTTGTACCATATCTTTAGCTTGTCTCCTTCATCCTCAAAATGAACAATATCTAGTATCTAGAAGGAGAACAAAAAAGGCTCATTAGATTGGAAGAACACAGATCAAGAAAATAAGAACTATAATTCCACAGGACCTACCTGAGGAATCTCAAGACAAGAGAGAGAGTGGAGCCAGAGACTTCAAAGGTGGATGAAGCTCATTCATCTAGATTTGTATCTCCCTTTCCTTCACTGTTTGGAGCCTCTATTCAAATCCAAATTCAAGAAACTCTCAAACCAATGATAGAGCAAATCATGAAGTCCAATCAGCTCCTACTAGAAGATGTCCAAAGCCATGTTAGAGAAGTGATTATAAGAGTCAATGACAATTTGAAGTCTCTATACAACCTTCAAGCCAATTATCTCCAACAAATAAGAGAAATTATTCATAGACTTGATCACCTAGAGACTTCTATCACTAGTTATTCTCTTACCAGAGCTCCTATTTTTGAGGTTCTTATATACATAGACCTCCCCACTACTGCTCCAATTAAGCCACTTCAGACCACCTCTACCTCACATAACCCCGCCAATGTATTATTCACCATGCCAGACACCACCATTACTTCCCTAGTCCACATCACTCTTGATCCAGTTCTTCAGCCTACCATATCACCTTCTTAGAACATCCCTCAGTCTACCTCAAGTTCCTCTAGATATACACAAGAAATTCCTAATCCAAAGAATGCTGAGGACAAATAATAGAGTTGTTTTACAAATATTGAGGACAATGTGTTGATTAAATGTGGGGGAGGGGAATACATATTTGAATCCTATTAATTGGCTTTTTTAAATGAGAAAATGCCTTGAAATAGAAAAATTTTCAACAATTTTTTAAGAATGACTTGCTTTGATGCATGCCTTAAGTGGTAAAGGGTTGCATTTGCCACTTTGGAAGTGTGATTTGTGGGAAATTCTTCAAGGTTTCATGAGGTCTAATGTTTTGGCAATTTTTTAAAACCATATTTTTGCTTTTTCAAGTGAACGGAAAGAGAAATTAATCCACACTTTGAATTTATTAACACTACAAAAAAACTATCAATTTGTAGCAATTAATCTATAGTGGTTGAACGAAACTGCTACAAATATCAAGATTTGTAGTGGTTTATATCGAAACAGCTAAAACTTTGCAACGGTATGACTCACTCCAAGTTGTGTGCTAGTTAGCGAATGACATTTGTAGCGGTTTTCACAAACACACAGCTACAAAATGTGGCGCTAGCTTGGCCCCAAGCTGGCGCCAAATTTGTAGTAGTTTATTTGTAGCAATCTCGTTATATAATTATGGTGGTTTCTTTGTAGTAGTTTATATGATAATAACCGCTATAGAATGCAAATGGCTGAATATTTGTAGCAATTTTGATGTATACCCGCTATAGAATGTAAAGGGTCTGCATATTTATAGAAATTTTGTAAAACCGCTACAAACTTTCACGTTACACGAGGTAGGTTTTCTTGATTTATAGCGGTTGAGGTAGCGGCTTTTTTTCAAAATACTACAAAATTAATATTATAAAAGTGTCGTCACCCCACATTTTACCATTTTTGGCAAATTTATTTCTCGCGTACCCTCTGAAAGATTTTGGTTCAAATTTAAGGTTCTACTCAAGCATTTACAAAGTTAAGCACTTGAGGTAGTAAAGTTAACTCTTTTATTTCATTTTTCCCCTATTATTCTAATTTTGTTATAAAAATTGATAATTTTTTAATTATTTAATAATAACTACAATTATTGTGACTTCCAAGAGAGATAAGGGCAAGGGGAAGCAGGCTGAGTGCCCCCCAGACCTATTGTACGGGGGAACAATGGTAAAGGGGGTAATGGAAGGGACAGTAGAGGGCAACATGGAGGTAGAAAATGTCCCCATGCCATCGTAGGAGGCAACCCCGCCACAGTAGCTTACCCCAAAGCGGCCATAGTAGATGACCCTACAATAGATGACCCCACAAGAACTAGACCCACCAAAGCTGCCTATTCAGCTAGAGGGGGTTGACATCAGTCTGATCGATTACAATGAGCATGAGGAGTTTGACTTCAACATTCCTATTCTCAGTGACATGGAACGGTTTCTAGATAAAGAGGAGGTCTGGGTCAAGAATAACAAATGATAGTCATCTTTGTAGTTGACAAGGTTAGACCAGAAGACCCCAGTGAGCCTTTACCCAAAACACTTACTGTATTGAATGATGTACAGAGAGCCATATTTTATATTTACTCACTTAGTATGGTCAACAAGGCAAGAAATTTCACTCATATTACTGGGAAGGATTTACAGATGATGGTATCCCTTGTGACAGAAGAAAAAAGGAACGTGGGTGACCTAATCTTTTAGGAAATGAGAAGATTCAGGTTTCACTTCATAAAGACCACTACAATTCCATATCCTCATCTAGTAACCTTCATTCTCTCAATTCATAATATTTGCATTTGATCCCCAGAGGTGAGATAGTAAGGATTTCCAAATTTAGGAAAATTCACTTAAAAAGAATGGGAATCTCAGTGCCACTTGAAACTTCTAAGACTCAAAGCAGTCACTCTTCACCTCAAGTCAAACAAAAGAAGAAGAAGAGTCAGGCAATAGAACCTTCTCCTACTAAGGTAGATGGGGCTCAATCCTCAAGAGCAGCTTCTCGGGACCCTCTTTGATTGGAGCTACTCTTTAGATATATATCCACAATGCTCTTCAAGAAACCATTTCAAAATTGAAGAAATCTGGTGCCTATCTAGATGAGAAAATTGACTATCAAGTCAAGTTGTTAGTTCAAGGAATGAATCACAACTTCCAGCAGCTCTTTGATTTACATAATGCTTAGCCTATCAAGATTCAGAGAATGGAAGAAATGTTGAGAATGCACCTTGGCATCCCTTTTCCAGAGCCTGCTACTACTTCTACTTCTACTTCTACTCCCTCTACCTCCACTCAGGCTACTAACCTACCTAATCTCTTTGCCATTCCATTTGTTTCCCCTACCACAGACACTCCAGCTATAGCCACTGACACAATTCCTCATGACACAACCATACCCTTATCAGACACCATTCCAGGTGGTGATCTTCCTAAGGAAGATCCTATCCTTCAGACTCCTTCCCATTTATCTCACTCTCATCACTCAGACTCCATCTCTCATACAAAGGAGATTGTGATCATAGACTCTATCTCAACAGATATTTGACCTCTTACTGAGCCTGCACACACGTTACCTTCCTCTCCTACTTTTACTTCGCATTCCCCCACACATTCATCTTCACCTTATCATACTTCAACTCCTATTGACCCAATGACTGCCATGGTTCTTTACACACCTCCTCCTTCATATATTACTTTTCTTACCACTATCCCAGATGATGACAAAAAGGGGGGAGAAGAGTTATGGATGATTTTGCATATTTTGTATTGAACTGATATAGCCTGTACTGAACTGATTTAGATTTTTTTTGTTTGAGTATCTAATTGATTTAGATTTGGCTTGTATCCAATTGAATGTGCTTATTAGCTAATATCTAATTGAATATGATTTGGGATATATCTGTTTTTGGAATATACTTTGATAGGATTTTAGTTATATGAAATTTATGCTTCATGTTCAAATTTTTAAATTGAATCCATTTTTTTCTCATTGATATACTGGGTCAAATATTTGGTTAAAACTTTTTATCAATATTTAATCATCTTATAAAATTCTCATTTTTAAGCCCACAAGCTTTGTCATCATCAAAAAGGGGGAGAATGTTAGATTCAATGTTTTGATGATAACAAATGTTGTTAGTAATGTTTTGTATGAGATCTTAATTAGTTATACATTACAAAGGTAAGGAAAAGAAAAGTTGATCTGTGAACAAATCACTTGGAGTGTTTCAGGATCACCTAAAGTGACTGTCATAATTTACAGATCACTTGAGTGATATTGGACATCACTCGAGTGAATATTAAAATTTTACAATGCACTTCCAGTGAATCTTCAATGAACTCGAGTGATATTCTGAAAGTTGACAAATCACTTGAAGTGATATTGGATCACTTGAAGTGAATTACCAATGCATTTGAGTCAACGACAGAATCACTTGAAGTGATAACATATTACTTCAAGTGAATATCAGATTCACTTGAAGTGATATCAGATCACTTCCAGTGAATATGTATTCAACTTGAGTGAAGTCCAGAATCACTTAAAGTGATGACGAATCACTTGAAGTGATAACCAGTGAAGTCTAGAATCACTTGAAGTGATGATGGACCACTTCCAGTGAATCAGAATCACTTAAAGTGATAACCAAAACACTAGATACTTCAAGTGAATTGAAAGTCAACTCGAGTGATGTTATGAAATTATCAAACGCTTGAAGCCAATTTCCATATCACTTCCAGTGATTTTAATTCACTTAAAGTGAAGTTTAAAAATTAGTATTAATAAATTAATTACAATATTAACCTTTTCTTCTGAGTGTATTACAGGTTATACATAATGATCATAATTTAAAGACTTTCAAAGTGCAAAGTCAATAATAACAGTGGGAGCATTTGACTATTCTACAATGGGTAACACATAACAATCAGAATTCAAAGACTCAGGAGCACAACAGTAAATAACAGTGGGAGCATTTGTCAACACAATGATTATTCTACAACGGGAAAATATTTGAATGATCTCAACGGATCTCAAACAACCTCTATATAATACTGAAGCATTCAAGTAAGAAGTACAATGAACGATAATGAACAATCATCTTACAAAAAATACTTTCTTGCTCTGTTCTTCACTCTTTACATTCTCTGTACTTCAGTGATTCTATAATTATTCTGTGAGAGAGATTTTCATTACAAACTCAATATCTGTTATTGAGACAACTTAAGGTTGTGGAACCTTGAGTTAGGGATTGGTTTACATAGTGTAAGGGGTAGCGAGTGTCCGAGTGAAGGAACTTGCTGTGTACTAAGGTACCAAGAACCCACTGAATCTTGGAAGATATAGTGAAACTCTCAAAGAAGCTTTGAGGACTGGTTGTGGCCAAACCAGTATAACTACCGATTGACACTTTTATGATTTTTCTTCTAGCTCTTAACTATTTTAAATTTCCTATCAATTTTTATATACGGTTTGAAATTTCTGTGATCACCCAATTCACCCCTCGTCTTGGGTGAAACACTTGCACTAACAAATTCTAATGACACAAAATATGAATAAGGGCTCAAGACTCTAAAAGTGGATGTAATGAACGTTAGACAAACACTGTTGGAAAATACAGTATGAGTAATGACCCGTATTAGTAGTAGACAATGCTCAAACCCTGTACTTATGGTCAATTATTGTGGCAAAGCTTAAATTGAATTAAACTAAAAGGGAATGGCACATGGAAGAGGAAAGTGGGATCAAATAATGTCAAGTAGTAATTTCAAGTGAATTTGTTATAGTTAGGGGCAAAACATGAAGAATGAAATTTATCGGCCAATTAGTCAACAATTGAAGAGGAATTTGACTAATAGCTAAAAGAGTATGAGGTATGACTAAATGACTAACGGAATTGGTTAGTGTAACCATAAGGTTACATGTTTTATGAGGAACCATAGAAAGTTGACACTTGGCACCACTTTGTTCAAGGCATGGGGGGTTGAAGAGTGATCTTTTCATCATCTTTTTCTCTCTGTCAAGTCCTCTTAGGTCAACTAGCCCAAGAGGAGGAAAGAGAAAGGAGGTTCAAGGCTAATGTGAGCTGTAATTCTTGTGTTTTGACCTTAAAGATAGCTTCTTTTGCCAAAATCCTCTTCTTTAATCTTGTTCCTTTTGTTGAAAGCTTCAATTGTATGGTTTTATATTTTCAAGAGGTGGTGATTTGTGTACTCAAGAAAATCTAGTAGTTAGAGAATCAAAGAGCAAGTTAGAGAAAGAGGAAGAGGTGAGTAAAAGCAATCTTTTAATGTGTATATTGTGACTATTGGTTGAGGCTTTAATTTCTGAAATTTTTGCCCTATTTTCATTGGATTAGGGTCTTAGTGAGTTTAGGATGTTTTGATTTATGAAAATGGTGTCTTGTGTTGTGCTTTTGGATAAATGGAACTAGTTTAGGACTTGATTGGAAAGTTTGGAAAATTCTGGATTTTGTGTTCATGGTTGCCCAAAATAGAACATAAGAAAAAGTAATGTGAATTTAGTTATTTTGATATTTCCATTGGATTCCTTGTGGAAAATTGTATGGGAGTAGCATTGGATGTAAATTTTGAACCATTGGAAACTTAGGTTTAAAAGTTGCAAGTTTTGGTTAGTGAAAATTCTGTACAGGGCAGCTTGTTTGCATGGGGTTTTGAAATAGCAAATGATGTCAAAAAGCTATGAAACTTTCTAGATTTGTAGTAGACATTTCAAGCTTTAAAATGATAAATTATGGCATTCATTTAGATGTGTGTACTGGGAGTTATGTATTTCCAAAGTTTGAGGTTGAAACTGGAAGTTATTCTAGAGCAGTATTAAATTTCGTGTAATTCCATATTTTTGTTGCAGTGGCTGGTAGTGGTTCATATTTTTCCTATATAGAGGACTTAAAGAGCTTCAAGTAGGACTTAGAGTTACCCCATTTCGATTTTTCTAGATTTGGTTATGATTTTTCGAAGTTCAGCCAAGAAACAGGATTTTTCTTGGAACCCCCAATTTCAGCATTTTGGACTTTTGGAAGGTGGTTTCTTATCTAGCTCTTCCCAACCCTTTTGGGCTTTTGTTTAAGTTTATCATAGCCACCTAAGAGACCCAAATGATAACCAACCCCAAGTGTTTTGTAGTTGTTTGAAAAGTAGAATAGTGAATAACTCGTCGTCCTTGATTATGATTTATAGGATTGGCATTCACCCTGAGCATGTGAAATGGTGCTCGAGCACGAATGAAAAGAACAAGGTAGTGACTCTTTCTCTTGTATCATGTATAATGCTTACATGTTTGTGGTTATTATTGAATTGTGATGAATGTAATCCGATCAATAGTCCCGATAGAATGTACAAGTGAGGTCATTACATAAAAAGGAGAGGGTAAGCTGACCAAAAGTCCTGGTAGAATGTATGGGTAAGGTCGTCACATAAAAAGGAGAGGGTAAGATAGCCAAAAGTCCCAATAGAATGTACGGGTGAGTTCATTACATAAAAAAGCAAGTTAAGCAGGCCAAAAGTCCCGATAGAATGTACGGGTAAGGTCATTACATAGTTTATGCCATTGTGAATACAACGAACGTTGTCATAACGCATCAATGTGGTATCTGAATACAGTGAAAGATGTCGTGACATTCGTCATGCATCAATGCGGAAACTACTGAAAATGTTGTTAAGAATGTTATCGTTATTGTGAATATTGTTGTCTTATTGCTTATATGCCTTGTTTATTATATATCATATGATTGAAATTGTTGCTACTAAGATTCCTATGAATTTTACTCTTTCCACTACTAACCTACAGCTAGGGCAAGCGGATTAAAGGAGAAGCTGGTATACAAGGACGGTTAGAGTTCATGGCTAGGAGACTAGTTTTGTGTTGGTTATCAAATGTTAGGATAATTGTATATGCAGATGTAGATCGATGCAGTAGGTTAGTGTAATTGTTTGTAATCCCAATTTTGAAAATGGGCGAATATACCCTGTAGGCTCTTATAGTTAAATATTGAAACCTGAGTGTCGTCGGGAATTTTGTTGAGTACTCTGATATAAATAAATGGACCAGTACCGAACAGGACAAGTAGTTTTGAAATGTGGGCATGAGACCTGATTAAAATAGATTGTGAAAGTTTTAGAAAACCTTCTTTACCACAGGCCCAAGTCCTGTATTGAAGTTGGCATTTCGAATAAGTTTTTGAATATCTTTTCGTCTCCTATTTATTTTATGACACATTTTGAACCATATTAATGGCTATGAAGGTAGAGGGTTACACAAGTTCTTGGCAAAGACATGTTGAAGACATGCCAACAGCCATAAAACTAGAGTTTATGAGGAGAACTCAAGTTATATTAGAAAAATTTCAAGTTCACTCGCAAGTGCAGAAAGTTGGAACTTGGAACTTTGTAAAAGAACTTAAGTTTTAACTAAGAACTCGAGTGTTGACCAAAAACTTTCCAAACACTCTTGAGAGTCACTTGAAAGTGTTCTTTATACTCATGCAAATATTAAAGAGAACTCGAGTTTAAATGAGAAACTCGAGTATGGACTCGAGTGTGAAGGCAAGAACTCGAGTTCATCAATAACAGAAGCAAAATGCAATACAGAGTCACAAGCAAACAATCCGAATATGGTTAAATGTTATTTATTTATTATGTTTTCACCTCTTATTATACCTAAACATTATCTGACATATATTTCAAGTGTGAAATAGGAAATTGAATGTTCGGATTACATATTCAATGAGAAAGTCAATTGCAACAAACATAATCATTACACATTGAATGTTGGATGCCTGCCATCACATGCAGTTGACCCACCATGTTAGAATGTCTAAACTTTCAAACGAATATATCTCACTCCTCAACAAAACACTCCACTCCATAATGGAACATTCTACAATAGATAATTCAGACTTGGTATAAATACAAAGCATTAGAGACAGACTCAAAACACGTATAGAATGAGAGCATACATTGAATATTTACAAGAGTCTCTGATTTCATATTTCTCTCTGTATTCATATTGTACTTTAGTGATTATTATATTCACTTTGTAAGAGAGTTTGTAAACATATTTTACTTGTACTTTTGATCTCAAGGTAAAGGGACCTTGAAAGGGTAGATTTCCTTATAGGAAGCTGTAGAGAGAATTCCTGATAAAACTTTCTGCTGGTAAGACTTATAAGGTGCAAGCACTGGAGAATGTTGCTGCTTGTAAGACTTGCATAGGTAAGCAGGAGAGAAAGGTCATAAGAATTGTTCTGCCCGTAAGACTTGCTGTAAAGGGGAGAGAAAATTTTAGGTGTAGAATATTTCTGCTCGTAGTCCTTGTAAGGACAGTTGTTGTTTTTGTGGTGTTCCGAAAGCCCACTGAATCTTGGAAGATTAGTGAAAATCTTGGAGGTGTTGATCTATGAGGACTAGACGTAGGCCTAGGGTTGGGTCGAACCAGTATAAATCTCTAAATGCCAGTTCTCTCATCTCTACTCTCTCTTCATTTATCTACATAACACAGTAACATGCAAAAATTTTATTACATCACCCAATTCACCCCCTCTTGGGTGAAGCTTACCTCTTTCAAACTTTACCAAGAATCACTTAAAAATATTGGTAAATGGTTAAAGGTTGGAGTAAACATGTTGACAGAGCTAAGAATTCTGAGTATAGAGATATGGATATTACCTATTTTGATGTTACTGATTTCTTAGAATAACTTATCTTTGTCTATTTAAACTGCCATGATTTAGTATGTTTAAAGTTGCTATTATCATATGTATTTCATTTTTAATTATGCTTTTCTTTATTTCCATATTTCTTTTAACCAAGAATGAGTCTTATTGATATAACTCCTGAATATTTATGTTTAATTAGTAATGCAACACCTCACATCATAATTAGAAATGATGAATATTTTTATTCATTTATAATGCGAGAGGCTAATGTTCAAACTATATCCGGTAGTATAAATTTAATTGAAAGCTCCAGAAGAACTAATATTTTATTACCTGAAAGAAAAAATTATGCATTGATAATACATTTTATTCCACCAAGTCTAAAAGAAACTTATTGAGTTTCAAAGATATCTGCAAAAATAGATATCATATAGAAATAACAACTAGATAATATTCAGGAATATCTTGATATCACAAATTTAGTTTCTGGTAGAAAATACATATTAGAAAGTTTTCCTGCTTTTCTTCTAGCTTGTACTATACATTTATAAGCACATTTGAAACACATGCTATTGTAAACTAGAAGTTTACCAATGCAAATCAGAAATCTGCCAATACAAATCAGTAGTTGGCCAATGTAAACCAAAAGTTTCCTAATGAATTTAATGTTTGGCATGACCGGTTAGGCCATCCCAGGTCAATCATGATGCGACAAATAATTGAGAAATCATGTGGTCATACCCTGAAGTGTAAATAAATACCACAATCCTATAATTTGTCATGTGCTACATATTCCAAAGGAAAGTTAATTATTTGGCCCTCACCAAACAAAGTAGAAAGTGAGTCTCTCACATTTCTAGAACGGATATAAAATGATATTTGTGGGCCAATACACCTACCATGCAGACCATTTAGATGCCATATGGTTTTAATTGATACATCAACTAAATGGTTGCATGTTTGCTTATTATCTTATTGCAACTAGGGGTGGAAATAGGTTAGGCCAAGCCAGGCTTTGGCCTTAACAGGCCTGGCCTATATTGTAGCAAATCAGCCTGTACCTAGCCTATAGCCTGTCACAGGTCCTTTTGTCAGTCTAAGCCTGACCTATTCACAAGCCTAGCCTTATACAAAAAATGCATATACACAGTCATAGTAACCAATCAAAACAAGCCTTGCCACTACAGATTTAATCCGAACCCTAAAACAGAAGAACAGAGTTTAAAAACAACTAATCAAGAACAATAGATCCTGAACTTTTTTTTTATGCCATCAGATCCTAAACTAAAATCATAAAAGATACATAATCAAATATATAAATCATGAAACAATCAAAACAATCAAAATAGCCCACATCAAAATACACTAATTGGAGTGGCAACGCGAACTGAAGGCGTAAAATTGTTTTCAAGACTTACAGGAATGAAAAATCTTTGCCAAGAATCATGACTGCAAATCTGTAATAAGCTGAATGCAAATTTTTTAGCTATACATTGCATCTACAGGGTGTTTAGCAATGAGTACTTGATTCTCATCGGCACAAATAGAACTTAAATGATTATGTGCCATCGTTGATTCAAATCGACAAATATTACTCAAGTTTCTGAAATTTGGCTGACAATAGGCGTTCTGGTCAAAGTGAGGGGTCAAAGAACTCCAAGAACCTCGTTAAAGTGAAGCCAAACTAAATCAGAGAATCAACCTAATCAGACGGCCTCTGAGAGTCTTGGTGGATGAGGACGAGTCAAGACACAGTGTGAGTTGACTAAAAGCGAGATTGGAGTGAGAAGAGGATCGTCGACTGAGATCGAGATCAAAGAAGTAAGGACAGACGGATGCACAAATGAGGATCATCAACTAAGAGCGAGATCAGAGTGAGAGTTAGATCGTCGACTAAGACTTCAAGAGTAAGATCGGAATGGGAGTGAGAATGGGACTATGGGAGTAGGAGTGAAAGTGAGATGGCAGTGGGAGTGAGACGAGAGTGAGAAATTAAGATTTGAGAGATTAGAGGCCGAGATTAAGATTTGGAAGAGAATGGGTGATGAGTCTGAGAGGGGGAATTGGGCTGTTGGGACGTTGGGGAGGAGCCGCCCAATTTTTTTTTAATATATTAACAGGACACCTGATAGGCCTAGGTTAAAATAGGCCTGGGCCTGGCCTTTTATTTTAATAGGGCAAGCCTGATTAGGCCGAAAACAGCCCATTTAGCAGGCCTCTGACAAGCTACGTAGCCTATTTCCACCCCTACTTTCAACCTAGTGTTTGCGAGATTACTTGCTCAATTGATTAGATCAAGAGCATATTACCCAGATTATCCTATCAAGAAAATACGTCTTAATAATGCTTGTGAATTTACTTCACAAGCTTTTAATGAATATTACATGCCCCTTGGAATTGATGTTAAACATCATGTAACTCATGTTCATACGCAAAATGGACTTGCAGAATCATTAGCTAAACAGTTACAACGAATTGCAAGACCTTTACTTATGAGATCTAATCTCCCAATTTCTGCTTCAGGCCCTACCATTTTGCACGTACCAATGTTAATTTGTATTAGGCTAACAAGTTACCTTAAGGTTTCCTCTTTACAAATGGTTTTTTGTTAGGAACCTAATATTTCCTATATAAGGATTTTTGGGTGTGCAGTATATATACTGGTAGCACCACCACAACGCACCAAAATAGGTCCTCAAATAATGATGGGAATATATATTGGGTATGAATCTCTTGTGATTATAAAATATTTAGAACCATCTACAAGAGATTTATTTATGGAAGATTTGCTAATTTTCATTTTGAGGAATCAATTTTTCCAACATTAGGGAGAGAAAATAAGCAATTGGGCAAAAAGATTAGCTGGAATGAATTATCATTGGCTCATTTTGATCATTACAAAACAATGTGAACTAAAAGTGCAAAAGATAATTCATTTACCGAATTTAGTTAATCAAATGCCAGAAGCATTTACTGACCCAAAGAAAGTGACAAAGTCACATGTCCCAGCTGCTAATGCTCTTATTAAAATTGATGTCCCTAAAGGACAACCTATTATGAATGAATTTAAAGCATGCCTAAAGCGTGTCAGGCCCATTGGTTACAAAGATAGAAATCCTCGAAAGAGAAAAGGAGCTAAGAATATATATGGTCAAGTTGAGGATAATTAAGAAAAGTTAGTAGCTCCAAAAGAACCATCTCCTGAAGAGTTATTATCTCTAGAACAGAATTTT
The DNA here is from genome assembly GCA_963210345.1 of Inga oerstediana. Classification (NCBI taxonomy): domain Eukaryota; kingdom Viridiplantae; phylum Streptophyta; class Magnoliopsida; order Fabales; family Fabaceae; genus Inga; species Inga oerstediana. The sequence goes on along the minus strand of OY723408.1, from coordinate 21,536,336 downwards.
GTAGTCCCAGAAGAGAACCAGGTACCTAACATGTGTGAAAATATGATATCTTAACAAATTATGTTATGAATGGAATATGATAAGACTAAAATGAATTCAATGTAGACGACATCTTTGCTTATAACATAGCATATGATATAATGAATGATAATAAGAATCATGAACCAAAATTCATTAGTAAGTACCAACAAAGAAAGGATTGGCCCCTATGGACAGATACCATTAATACAGAATTAAAATCATTGGGAGAATGAAAAGTATTTGGACCTGTAGTCCATACACCTGAAGATGTAAAGCCAGTTAGATACAAATGGGTCTTTATATGAAAGAGAAATGAAAGGGGTAAAATTATAAGATGTAAGACACATCTTGTAGCCCAAGGCTTGACACAAAAGACATGGCATTAATTTTAAAGAAACGTATTCACTAGTAATGGATGCGACTACTTTTCATTATTTAATTAACCTAGCAGTAAATAAAGAACTTGATCTGTGCCTAATGGATGTTGTGATTGCCTATTTGTATGGCTCACATTACAATGATATTTATATGAAGGTCCCCGAAGGACTTAAGGTGCCAGAAGCATCCAATTCAAGTTCTCGAGAACAATACTCAATTAAGTTAAATAAGTCCCTTATGGCTTGAAACAATCAGGGCGCATGTGGTATAATCATCTCAATAAATATCTGTTGAAAGAATGGTACAAAAATGATCCGATATGCCCATGCATTTTTATGAAAAGATTTGGAAGTGATTTGCTATAATTACTATTTATATTGATGATATCAACATCATTGGAACTCCTAAAGAGCTTCAAAAGACAATAATTGTCTAGAGAAAGAATTTGAAATGAAGGACTTGGGAAAAACAAAATTCTGTCTTGGATTACAGATCGAGTACCACAAAAATGGGGTCCTTGTATATCAAGAAGCTTACACAAGGAAAGTCCTAGAATGGTTTTACATTGATAAATCACATCTATTATGTACCCTAATGATTGTAAGGTTTTTGCAAGTAGATAAAGTCCCATTTAGACCTTAAGTAATTAGCAAAGAAGGTGATGAAGAACTACTTGGTCTAGAAGTACCATACCTTAGTACTATTAGAGGACTAATGTATCTTACTAATCACACACATCTTGATATATCATTTACTATTAATTCATTAGCAAGAAATAGTTCTTCACCAACACGAAGGTATTGGAATGAAGTAAAACATATTCTTCATTACCTCATAAGAACTATGGATATGGGATTATCTTACTCAAATGTATCCAAGTATGAACTGGTTGGTTATGCAAATGCTAGATTTTTATCTAATCCACACAATGGTAAATCATAAACAGGCTATTTGTTTACATGTGAAGGTGCAGCTATTTCATGGCAATCTATGAAACATACTATACCAGCCACACCATCTAACCATGCAGAAACTCTAGTAATACATGAAGCAAGTCAAGAATATGTATGGTTGAGGTCAATAGTATATCACATACGAACCACTTATTGTTTATCTTTAGACAAAATGGCCCCAACAGTTCTATATGAGGATAATGCTACACGTATTGTCCAACTTAAAGAAGCAGGCTATATCAAGGGCGATAGAACGAAGCATATTTCACTAAAATTCTCTTCACTCGTGACCTTCAAAAGGATGGTGAAATAGATATCCAGCAAATTCGTTCAAGTGAAAATCTTGCAGATTTATTCACCAAGTCACTTTTAAGTGCAATCTTTGAAAAGCTAGTCCATAACATTGGTCTTCAGAGACTCAAGTATCTCAACTGACGTTGTCAAGAGGGGGAGTCGATACACACTGTACTCTTTTTCCCTTATCTTGGTTTTATCTCATTGGGTTTTCCTAGAAAGGTTTTTAATAAGGCAGCACTAGACAATGTATCAACAAATGACGAACTCTTTTCTTTGGCTAAGTTTTTATCCTACTGGGGTTTTCTTAATTAAAGTTTTTAATGAGACGTGTTCATAATGAACATTCAAGGGGGAATGTTATGAATATTAATTATGGAGATGTCTATTGACTCATATCCAGGCCAACTTGCTCTTCAAGCCAACTTGATCTCTAAGCAAACTTACTCTCTAAGTAAGCTTGTTTACTAAGCAAACTTGCCCTCCAACTTTACTTCTTCTCTAAGTTTGCCTATATATTTCTGATAAGTGGTCAAGGCCTATAAATAGAGACCTAGAGCCAAGCATTGTATGTTAGAACCGGCTATCACCCAAGAGGGGGGTGAATTGGGTGTTTAATAAAAACTTAAGAACTTTAGAAATCTTTTCGTATCTTAACAAAAGTGGTAAGTATGAAGGTTTATAAATCAACAGTTAGATTAAATAATATATGCTGGAAATATAAGAGCTTAAGGAAGAGAATATGCAAACTGTGATTTATCCTAGTTCGGTCCAATCTGTGATGGCCTACGTCCAGTCCCCAGGCTCCTCCTGAGATTTTCAAATCCACTATCTTCTTGTTTAATCCGGGCACAAGAAAAGCCTTTACAATCCCACAAGTTTAGCCGGGTACTTGTGAAACCTTTTACAAATCTTTTACTGAAATACTCCCCCTTACGGCAAGTCTTACGAGCAGAGCAATCCCGAAGATCTTCCTCTCCTGCTTACTCATGCAAGTCTTACGAGCATCAACGTTCTCTCCTGCTTACACCCCTGTAAGTCTTATGAGCAGCAACGTTCTCTACTGCTTGCACCTTGTAAGTCTTACGAGCAGAATGTCTTACTGGCAATTCTCTCTACAGCTTCTCCCGTAAGAAAATCAACCCTCTCAAAGTCCCTCTACCTTGAGATCAACTCAGAAATATAGTTGAAAGTGTTTACAGACTCTCTCACAGAGTGGGTATAATACTCACTGAAGTACAATACAAATAATCACTCTCTCAATGATAAGTAATATAGAAACTGGAAAACAGAGAGTGTTTGGGTAGAAGCAGAGGATTCACATTTCTATCATTTTTCTCGTAGTTTCTCGCTGTCTCTGTTTTTCTCCATTTTTCATCAAAGTTGAATGCTCTATCATTTATAGTTGATGAAGATGATGACCGTTGTGAGCATTCGTCCGTTGGAGTCATTTTGACCATTTGAGCATATTTGAAAAACAAGCTACCATGAGATTTCCGTTGCAAAGCAGAGCGTCTCGTTGAACAGTATAAAGATGTTTGAATATTCGACAGTCTTTCGTGGTGTGTTAGTTGTTTGTCGTGGTAGGTAGCCGCCATTCAGTATGTAATGATGAACTTCACCGTAATTGACTTTTATTTGAATCTGTAATTCGAACGTTTAATATCCTGTTTCACACTTGAAATATATGTTAGCTAACGTTTAGAAACAATAACAAGTGAGAACACAATGATTCAATAATATGTAACCATATTCGGATTGTTCGTTGAGTGATGATATTTGCCGTACGTGACCTCCGTTCTTGAAGATGCAATCCAATTATTTAATCTCCTGTTTTACACTTGAAATATATGTTAGTTAATGTTTAGGAACAATAACAAGTGAAAACATAATGATTGTATAACATTTAACCACGTTTGGATTGATGGCTGTGAGGCTCTGTTTCGTTTCTGCATTCTACCACGTTATCACTCAAGTACATTATGGCTCACTCGAGTGCATTTTATATTTTCACGTTCTGGCTTCCTCTCGGGCAAACACTTGCTGCTCTTCACTCGCATCTGCTCGAGTGAAATCTCGACATCACTCAAGCACAACCATTCATGCTCGAGTACGCTTCTTACTTTCACGTACAAGCTTCTTCTCGGGTTAACACTTTCTTGTCAAAACTTGCATGTGCTCGAGTGAGAAATGGTCTAATGCTTGAGCATGGATCCTAGTGCTCGAGTGTTGCAGATTTCTTCACGTTTCAGCTGCTTCTGGACATCACTCGCACAACTTTTTCAAAGAGTCAGTTTTTACACTCGCGGTTGATGTGGGGCCACTTTAGAAAAAATTTGTTTATTTGATTCTAATGATGTATCATAAGAAAGCTCTTGTAACATGCATTCCAATGCAAAAAGAATCAGCTCCAAACTCCTTGTATTCTGCAAGTTATTATCGAAAGAGTGTATATTTCGCTAGACTGCACAAGCATCAACTTCTAGAAGGCATAGCTCCTAGAATATACATTCAAATAAGACAAATTACCTATCCCTGGAAAGCTCTTTGAGTATAGCTTCATTTGGCACTAGTTTCGTCTTAATCCGATGTGTGGTTTGTAAGTTACGTGCAAAATACCGAACCTGTCTTGAAAAGTGACGGTGATTTATTTTTCATTTTCTACAAATCATATCTCCTTCATTTTATCTTCTTTCAATGTGAACCTGGTGCAAATTTTACGTGTTGTGAGTCCTCTTTCATATGCCACCGGTTTCGGGTCAATCCGACATGTGGTTTGAGAGATATGATCAAAATACAGGACCTCTGTTAGACTGAACGTAAAACAGAGTAGAACAGAGTGCTCATCCCATGCTCAAGTGAGTTCATCCATGCTCGAGTGAGTTCATCCCGTGCTCGAGTATTGAGCTCTGTGCTCGAGCATAACTCCTCTAGAAGTGCCATAACCCACATATAAGTCATCTTAGCTTCGTATTAACCTATTTCAACCATCATTTGATCATAGAAACCTCCGGTATCATCATAGAAACCTCCAATATCACTTCTAACAACTTGAATCTTGATATTCTTTATAGATCTTCCAAGTTCTTCATTCTTCAATATCTTTCTTTTTGATTTTTCTTTTGATAATCATTCTCCATAACCCAAGTAAGCATCTCCTTGACTATCTTCAATTTCTTTCTTCTTCTTCCTCTTGTTCATTTTCATTAATTCAATCTTATTCATTCTTTACTTGACTAATCTACAAAATATGTAACATTAAATATAGTAGTTAGTCAAAAAAATACATTATATAAACTTTTTGCTTTTATCACTTCACATCTATATTTGACATCATCAAAACTAATCATATCTAACATTGTAGACACACAAGTGAATGAGAATTGCTACCCACTTTCTCTCTTCTCTTACCCCTTACTCTCTTATTCCAAATATCTTTTATTTTTATAAGAATTATTGATATTTGGGATATTGTTCAATCACTTTTACCTCCTTACTGATTTTAGAAGGAAAGCAATTTTTTTTCTTTATACTCGTAGTAACCTTATTTTACCTCCCCCTCTCCTCTTTCTTTTTTGTTTACTTGTCCTTACATGTCTGCCTTAATGCAAAGGGAGTAATGTCAGCAAGAAAGTTGTATAAATTAATGAAATTTGACACTAAAAAAATACATTCAATCCTATTTATAAATTAAGTTTATACCATTTCATCAAAAAATTTGTATTAGAAATTCAGTTTGGAAAGTCTCTAGGAGGAAACGCACCCTAGGTTTTTTTAATGCAGCCATAGAATACTTATAAACTATGTTTTTGTCACATTTCCAGTTCAACCACTATGCCACTCATTGGATACTACTTTGGTCTTATTTATAAGTCTATTTGGATAAAAAAACAATTGGACCTTATTATAAGTCCAATTTCAAAATAATAAATGTTTTTTTACTTTTTGCCCCTATTAATTGCAACAAACAAAAAAATTTATTCATGTTGACTTTTGGAACTAATCATAGATAAAGGCAAAATTGAAAATTTAACCCATAATTTATGAGTTAACTAACTCTCCTTAGTATGTGAAAGTTGGTTAATTTAACCTTATAAATAGGATCAGAGTGGTACATTGTTGGATATATACTTGGGGGAAAAGTTAGAGAAAGGAAACAATAAAGAGAGAAACGATAGAAGAAAGAAGTAAGATGAGTTAATATCTAGTTTGGTGGAAAAAAGTAAAAGGAAATGGCATTATCTCCCACCTTAATTTGATGTCAAGAAAAATAGTATTCCCTCCAGTCTTTTTTATAAACAACTTTTATCCTTATTGCGCAAAATGAACTGACGGTTAAAATGAGGGAAAATTCCTGAAAAATATAGTCAAAATTAAGAAAGGAAAATCCCAAATCAGTTCAACCGTAGGAATCTGGGTTTTAAAATCTTCACACAATGATGAAAATGCCCTCAGTTTACTTTGAAAACAAAGAAGATAGAAGGAAGCCCGAAAGTGAATTGGCAGGCAAATCAGAAACAAGAAACCTAGGGGAAGAGGGCAATAGAGCTCAGCACGGCGATTGGAAGGGAATGGCGGTCTCTTGGCGGAGCTTGGCGTCATGCTACGGTGATTTGATACTTGGCCAACGGTCACTTGTCCAAGGTTCGGCAGTGTTGCTTCGCTTGTCCGAGGTTCGATAGCCCAAACTTTTATTTCCTTTCTTTCCCACTGCTCCTTTCTTGTTTGTTTTTCTTCCACATAACTTCTGGTCTAGCTGGGCCATTTCTGAGAGAGAAAGACAAAAGAGAGAGGATTGGAACTTGGGATAGTAGTAGCTCATAGTAGAAGGATGCATGTGATTTCCATATTTCTGCACAAGGAGTGAGAAAGAATAGATTAGAGGAAGATAGAAATAGGGGGGAAATCTAGTGTTTTTTTTTAAGAACATGAAACTTATGTATGAACTTGTCATGAAATGTGACAACTTATGTTCTCTATTTTCTTTTTCTTTTACACTCCACTGAATAATATGTTCGCCATGTCTGCAAAATCAAGTTAAACAATACAGGCAGGATATTTTGTGATGGTTGTTGAATCACCCTCAAAATTCATCCCTACTTAATGCTCTGAGTCTTATGGCAAACTAAACGAGCAAACGACAATGAACCACATAGTAGTCTATAGGCTTTTTGTTCACCTGTATCGCAACATGTTGTGCACCTCCTTTTTGTAATGGGTTACGTTAGTTTGTAATTGTCAATCTTATCATACTTCTGTGCACATGTTGTGGCTTTTTTGCCAAATTTGGATTATAGTAAACGACATTTTAGTGTAGAATTTTTTCAAGTGCCACATGGTTCTTAGTTAGTTCAGTTCAAAAACTCACTATTGTAGAATTTAAATTAAGAACACCTCTCTCTTTATTAACAACACAAGCTTCTACATTAACGATTTCAATTTGTTGTTTAACAACTTCATATAAAAAGGAGGCAAATCAATAAGTTAGAGGCCAATAACAACACCTCCCTATCCATTAACAACATATGTTACTAAATTAACGACTTTCCTTTGTTGGTTAACAACTTTGAAGGCAAAAGGGGATAGTAACAAGTTAGATGCCCAAAAACCACACCTCTCCTTATTAACAACAATAGCTTCTACATTAACGATGTTCTTTCTTGTTTAACAACTTCATATAGAGAGGAGACGAATTTCCTAGTCCGGGAGGCCAAAAACAACACCTATCTCTTAATTAACAACACCAGATTCTTAATTAACGATATCACCTCCTTGATTAACATCTTCCTGGGAACAAAGTGGGAACGTCACAAGTTGAATGACCAAAAACAACACATCTCCCTCAATTAACAACACCAAATTCTTAATTAACGATATCACCTCCTTGATTAACATCTTCCTAGGAATAAAGTGGGAATGTCACAAGTTGGATGCCAAAAAACAACACCTCTCCCTCTATTAACAACACCAGTTTCTTTATTAACGACTTCACCTCCTTGATTAACATCTTCTTGGGAACAAAGTGGGAACGTCACAAGTTGGATGGCCAAAAACAACACCTCTTCCTTAATTAACAACACCAGATTCTTAATTAATGATATCACATGCTTGATTAACATCTTCCTGGGAACAAAGTGGGAACGTCACAAGTTGGATGCCAAAAAAACAACTCCTCTCCCTCTATTAACAACACAAGATTCTTCATTAATGACTTCACTTCCTTAATTAACATTTTCGTAGCAACAAAGTGGGAACATCACAAGTCATATGCCAAAAAACACATCTTCCTCTATTAACAAGACTAGATTCTTTATTAATGATTTCACTTCCTTGATTAACATCTTCGTAGCAACACAGTGGGAACGTCACAAGTCAGATGCCAAAAAACAATACATCTCCCTCTATTAACAACACTAGATTCTTTATTAATGACTTCACTTCCTTGATTAACATCTTCATAGCAACACGGTGGGAACGTCACAAGTCGGATGCCAAAAAGCAACACATCTCCCTCTATTAACAACACTAGATTCTTTATTAACGACTTCATTTCCTTGATTACCATCTTTGTCACAATAAAGTGGGAACGTCACAAGTCAGATGCCAAAAAACAACACATCTCCCTCTATTAACAACTCCCTGTTTATGTAGAAACAACACTAGATTTTTTCCCCCTATTTCTATCTTCCTCTTACCTATTCTTTCTCACTCCCTATGCAGAAATATGGAAATTACACGCATCCTTCTACTATGAGCTACTACCATCCCAAGTTCCAATTCTCTCTCTTCTATCTTTCTCTCTCATAAATGGCCCAACTCGACCAAAATTATGTGGAAGAAAAACAAACAAGAAAGGAGCAATGAGAAAAAAAGGAAAGAGAAGTTTGGGTCGTCGAACCTCAGACAAGTGAATCAACGCCACCGAAGCTCAAACAAGCAACCGTCGGCCAAGTATCAAATTGTCGTAGCATGACACCGAGCTCTATCAAGAGATCATTGTTCCCTTCCAATCGCCGCACTGAGCTCCGTATCCCCCTTCCCCTAGGTTTCTTGTTTCTGATTTGCCTGCCAATTCACTTTCAAGCTTCCCTCTATCTTCTTTGTTTTCAAACTAAACTGAGGGCATTTTCGTCATTGTGTGAAGATTTCAAAATCAAGATTCCTCTGGTTGAACTAATTTGGGATTTCTCAATTTCACCACACTTTTTTGTCCTTTCCTAATTTTGAATGTATTTTTCTGGAATTTTCCCTTAAAATTAGTTTAAAATAATAAATGTGCCAAAAATATTTTGTTTCTTCCAAATATGCCCCTATTTATGAAAAAAGGACAGGAGAGAGAATGAATAACAAATATGAGAAAGTATGAGCATAAAATATGAGAGAGAATGTGTAATAAATGAGTAAATAAAAGAGAATTAGTGGTAAGTGAGGAGTAATAATATAAAGATGTGTATTTAATAGGGGTAGAAAAAAAAGTAATTTAAATTTTGAAAAACAGAAAAAGTTACTTATAAAAAAGACCAAACTTAAGAGAGAGAAAGTTACTTATAAACAAAATCAGAGGGAGTAAATACATACTTGTGTTGATACTTTTATTTTTTGTTTTTTGATATTAAGCCTTGCACCGTTAAACCAACTCTGTGTTGGTTACTTGTGTTGCTACTAATACGATTACTAACTCTACCAATGAGCAAATGATAATAATAAATTTATTTATATAAAAAAGCTGTTTTCTAATCAGGAGATGAAAGAGATAACGTATGTGTTTGGTATCACTTATTTTTGGAGAATAAGTCCTTATTACGCAAGTCAAGATAAAACTCCTCTCACATACTTATCTTGTATACCGTGAATCACGATTTATAAGCACTTATTATTCAAAAATAAGCTATTCCAAACAAACACAACATCATAAAATTGGACATGACTTTAGAGATGCTCCAATTTGCTTTCCGCGAGCTACCCAGAATAGCACAGCAAGAGCATGAGCCAACATTTCACTCATTGGAAGAGAGACCAACACAAAAGCAGATAAAGTAATCAATCATATTAAATAATAAGACGTCTCTAGCAGCGTTCCTTTTTCAATTAATAGTACAATAGTTCCTCAGTATCAATGGGAGATAAAGGGTGTGTGGCGGGAAAAAAATGAAAGATAAAGGGAAAAAAGAAAGATCTCACAAGTCACAACATATTGTATCATTGTATATTATTTGAACAGGTTAGAGCAGGCGCGGTTCAATTAAAAAAAAATAAGTATCTACGTGGGGTATAACAAAAGAATTGAAAAAAATCAAAAGGGGAAGCCAAGCGAAAAATTGGTGAGAAGTGAGAACACACATTGCAAGTGAAACAAAACTCCTCTTACATACTTACCTCGTATACCATATATTACGATTGAAAAACTGTTTTTGAATGCTCCAATCGCTATTCCAAGCAAGCATAATGCCTAACAAGCCCCCCTTAATACAGTTCAAACTACGTATAGCAAAAATTAAGGTTAAAAAATTCAGCCATAACCAAGCAGCATTATGTCCCAGAAAGCCACCTCCATGCTCACGAAGGAGAGAACTGGTTCTGCACAATGTCTCTCTTTTTATCAAACCATTTTCTTCCATCAATTCAGAGGGCACCAATTGGCTTTTACGCGAAGTTAACAAAACCATCATGTGCGAATTGTCCATCCTATCTGAGCAAGGGCCCTTATCACTTGGCTGGCAGCATCGGCAGTGTCATTAAGTGGAAGATAACTCCAGCTATCAGTTATCTATAATTTCAAACAACGAGTCATTAACGTTATGTGTGCATATTCAAAGACGCACAAAAAACAGACAAAGATAACTAGCAGCAACAACGATATAGTTTCATTGAATAGAAAGCAAAGATAACCTGTTATTGCCCACAATGTGACATGGACAATGAGCTAGCAAAGAGTTCGTGTGTGAGGAAGAAATCCCGGAAATTACGTGACTAGAAAATAGGAAGAAATCGTGTGTGATTGGGATAGGCAGGCAATTGGTTACGATCTTTTTCTATGTGAAGATTCCAATGTCATTTCTATGATTTCCCTCTACACTTCTCTGCAACTTTTATATTCCTGTACTGTGACCGGGGTCACCATTTCTGAATACTATTATTCCCATTTTGATGATTAACATAATATAAAGCAGACTCACCGTATTCCATTATTTGTTATTTGACTTTTATAACTTTTATAATGGCAACAGTGTGACTATATATATTTCTTTATCTAAAATAATCAAGAAAACTCACATTCTGCTTTCCGGTGAAAGGTCGAGCAACACCTTGGTCCAACAAACGCTTTTGAAAGTCAGCAAACTTCCATGTACACAGCTCTGCTCCAATTACATACACAGGCTTCCTATGATATAAGATTTTGAGTCAAAGAGACCAAAATGTATCATTAAACTACAACTTTTCAAAATATGGACCCTTGATCATATTTGGCACTTACCCAGTACTGCAAGCCTCACTCAACATACTGACTGAATCAGCTGTGATGACAAAAGCATCAGCCCAGGCGAGATGTCCCATATGTGGATTTGGTCCTAAATGTAATATGAAAAAGAGATACACATTATTTCCCATATCAGGAAGCAAGTATGGATTTCGCTTTCAAGAATATGGCAAATGTACCTTCTCCATCCCATATTGTGACCTTCGGATGTGTGCTGAATTCTCTTGTTAAAAACTTTGAAATCTATCATAAGAATAAAAAGCTTAAGCTATTACAACAAGAAATAAAGTTAGCAAAGGATATCCCAAGAAGACCTCCCATCACCAATCACGAAAGTGCCAAAAGGTGGGAGCCAAAGGTGATTATGATCACACCATTTTGAAGACGGGACAAATTTTATTGTGATAAGTAATAAAATCATCTTTAATACCTTCTCAGGAGTTCTTCTTGAGAAAGATATTCTAATAGTCCCACAACTCCAAAGAACACTCTGAAGCATTGTTGTCAACTGTTTTGCAAGATCCCCATTATAGGGACAGTTTCCTGGGAGAGAGATATTCGTGTAAGATCAAGCGATAAGGTATAATCAAGTATGTAAAGAAAACTGAAAAGTTGGAACAGAGAATTCTTATTTCTATCAAACAGCATCACACATAACAAATATAATCAAACAAATGTAATACAAATTACTTGTAGGTCCACCAACATTAACTACGAGCAAAGGCTTAGGCAAAGTTGCTAACTCATCATGCCAGAAAGAAGCAGCAATCCTCAGAGCAGCGGAATCTGCTCGATGAAGAGCTCCCACAGTAAGAATCTGGAGAAAAATGTAAGCTTCTCAATATGCCAAAAAGAAAACCAGTAACTATTATACAACCATAGAACCTACCACATTGCGTCCAGGTGGTTTTCGCGGAGTAACCCACCTTCGCAGAAACCAAGGAATTTGCCTTTGGCCATGAGGAGTCAATGGATAGTAATCATGACAAGGAGTGATCACAAGATCAAACATATTCAAGTCACATCTAGGATGTTGTATCTGAAATAGTTACATGAGTGTTAGAAAAGCAACACAACAAATGCCTTTCAATCACCATGGTCATGGCTGGTATGAAGCCAAAAGGAGGAAAATTATTGATAATGCAAAATCTGAACAAAAAATTCAAGTTACACTTCAAAAGGAGCAAAATAGCCTAAAGGTGGATAGTTTGTGTTTATGCTGGGGTGAGAGACAATATATATTTATTCATCAAGTTGGCAATAGCTGCTTCCCAATAAGGTAATGAATTGCCAGTCAACCTATAGCATTCTAGGACTAAGACCTCTAAATCTTGTAAGGTACAAAGGGCATCAAATGCAAAGAAAAAGTTGCAAAAATAGACTAGGACACTTAAAAAACTACATGCCGTAATATATATTTATCCTTTTGAGGGACCAAAAAGAATACGTGAAAAGTTCAACCTGAACAACAAAAACGTTTTCTGGAGCTAACCGTTTAATGGAGCTAGCAACAGAAATAGTATCTCGCCCAGATGCAACCACCAGCAAAGGGCCATCCCTAAGAAGAGAATGATAAAAAGGGGTCATTGAAATAATGGCATTTCGTTGAGGAATTCAAATGATGAAAATATTAATGTAGGCACTGATGGCTTCCCCTCATTGGTGTCAATTAGTTGTTTTGGTTTCTTACAGCGATTACATGTATCATATGCAGATGAAATTTAAATACAATCTAGAAAAAATATAAAAGACGCAAGCATGTTGACATACTTTTTAAACATTTCGAGGGCCATTCTTGCAATTTGTGGAGCATCTGCTTCTAAAATGTTAGATAAGCCTGAAATAGTCATTATTTTAACAGACAGATAACTCATTAGTTCAACTTACAGCAAAAAGAATAAAAATTTTGTAAAAGTAATCAGCAAGCATTACCAATCTTATTAGCATGAAAAAAAGAAGGTTTATTTGATTTTTGAAATCGTGAATTGCCATATAACTGCCTCATGAAGTAGTCTAACTTTTTATGGATGGAAACTGGAAGCCAATTGAACCACTTATTAATTCCTCCTATGGGCCTTGTAACAAGCTGCATAAACAACATTCGCCAAAATTTTCTTACCAATCAAACATAACCTGAGATTCAATAGTCCCTACGGAAGGCATCAAATTCACTTGTATTGAATTAAAAGCTTACATATAAGAAGTGGCGATTCGAGAGGCCAAGAGCACGAACCAAACCAATGCTCTGATTCTCGGCACCAGCACAGCCATTGCTAATGATAACAGCTCGTCTGATAACACCATGGACCCCACCATTAAAGATCTCAGGCATGCCTGATAACCCGTTGGGTGCTTTGGGAAGCCTGATTAGTCTCATCTCTGGTTGGCCATCAAGGTGCTTAATTCAAAGCAGAAGAACACCAAAGCATCAGGGGAGCATGAATACTTCATGGTCCACCAAGCCATTTACTTGCTCAATGCCAAACCTTAGATGAGCCTCAATTTTGATGGAACCTGATTTCACAAGGAACTAACTTCAAGCCTACCAAACACACAAAATGTCACAGTTCCAGTTCCACTTCCCTGCCTCCAATTTCCTGCTACCAAACAGGGCATAAAGTAAACTAATAGCAGAATTGAGACATATAATCTTCTCAACTATAGTTCAAGTAGAATTGAGACTTGTAAACTTCATATAATGAGCTTGACTATATTTAAAGCCTAACAGTCTTGATTCTTCACACTTTGAATATGTATTTTTCATTCCAACCAAAGGGATAAAAGTAAATGTAGTGAAATCCACTAGTGTGTGCGCGTGAGTGAGAGGCTTGGCACGAAATTATGCATATTTAGAATCTCAAGATAGCTCCACAAAGAGTGGCTTGAAAGGAGTTAAAAAACCAATCAGAATGCTCACAAACGCTGCCAAGTACCCAATAATTTTCATAAATCAACCTGTTGAGATACACCAATACTTAGTATACGACAAGAAATGAATGATATAGTGCAGAGCATAACCTATTATATAACACGATCCTAGCCACAAAATCAGGATTTGAAAAATAAGTTGAAGCCTCAAGCAGAGAAATGTACTTAACTCTGAAACCGAATAGTAAGAATTCAGTCCAAAAACAAGAATAGCAAGAATAAAAAGACCCAAAAATAAATGCTTAGAACAGAAAAATACGCTGAAAAAAATTAGAATCGGTCATAGCTGAAAGAACGAACTCAAACACTCACTTGAATGAAGGACCGAATCTTCAAAATGCTAATCACAGCTGGAGAGGACGAGCTCAGAGACGACGAGAACGGAGATGCGAACGAACGAGACTACGGGAGAGAAGACAGGGACGATCGACTACGATGGAGCAGGCAGCGTCGGCGGTTGCGGCAGCGCCTGGAGGAGGAGAGGCGACGGGGCAGACAAGGCGTGAAGAAGAAGCGGCTGCAGGGAAAGGAGGGTCGTAAGAGCGATCGGGTAAATGTGACATATTGAAAATATGACAACGGTAATCTAGTCAGAATGAGAATATAAGATTATTTCACTCCCTCTCTTTTTTTTTTTTTTTTGAACTTTCACTCCCTTTCTTCAGACCCGGGAAAAATCCCGGGACGGGGTGATTATTATTTTCCGATGAAATTTGCCTAATCTAGTCACCAAATCTAACGTAGTCAATGTAAAAATAAATATGCTGACAAATATAATTGGGAAAATGACACTAATATCCCAAACAACAGAAAAAATACTAAAAAAATCCCATTAAAAAGTCAATGGTCAGAAAAGTCCCTGGGAATTTTTTTTACATGAATTCTCAATATTCATTTACAAAAATAACCCCCAAGCAATTTAACCACTGTCATTATTTACAACATGTTATGCTATTTTCACAACATTGTAAGTCATATTAACAACATAGTCAGTTACGTTTACAACATGTTATACTATATTTAATGAATTGTAAACGTAACTGAAGAGGTTGTAAACACGACACAATCACACATGTTATATATAGGTTGTAAACGTAACTGACTATATTGTTAATATGACTTACAATGTTGTAAAAATAGCATAACATATTATAAACAATGACAGTGGTTAAATTGCTTGGGGTTTATTTTTTGTAAATGGATATTGGGAATTCATGTCAGAAAAATCCTAAGACTTTTCTTACCATTGACTTTTTAAATGAACTTTTTTGATATTTTTTCTATTACTTAGAACCTAGGTGTCATTTTCCCAATATAATTTACAAACAACGAATATACAATGTCTAATCTAATTTATTATATATTTTGTACACTATAAGAAGTATGAACCATCCATAGTACCTAAAAAACAGTCCATATAAAAATGAACGATAAGATAAAAATGAAATCTATTTTAGGTGGTTTCAACATGTGAACTTACATAGCCCAAGCAACCCTTGTCAGGCTCAATCTGTTAGATATGATTAGTTTTGATGATGTCAAATATAGATATGAAATGATAAGAGCAAAAAGTTTATATAATGTATTTTTTTGACTAACTACTATATTTAATGTTACATATTTTGTAGATTAGTCAAGCAAAGAATGAAGAAGATTGAATTAATAAAAATGAATAAGAGGAAGAAGAAGAAGAAAGAAATTGAAGATAGTCAAGGAGATACTTACTTGGGTTATGGAGAATTATTATCAAGAGGAAAATCAAGAAGAAAAATATGGAAGGAAAGAAGAAATTATAAGATCTAGTGAGAATATCAAGGTTCAAGTTGTTAGAAGTGATACTGAAGGTTTCTATGATAATACCGAAGGCTTCTATGATCAAATGATGGTTGGAATAGGTTAATACAAAGCTAAGATGACTTATATGTGAGTTATGACACTTCTAGAGGAGTTTTACTCGAGTGTGAGCTCAGCACTCGAGTGCCAAAGGTGTTGCACTCGAGCACGAGATGAACACACTCAAGCACGGGATGAACTCTCTGTTCTATTCTGTTTTACGTTCAGTTTGACAGAGATCCGGTATTTTGGCCATATCTCTCAAACCACACGTCGGATTGACCTGAAACTGGTGGCATATGAAAGAAGACTCACAACACGTACAATGTACACCAAGATCATATTTAAAGAAGCTCAAATGAAGGAGATATGATCCATGGAAGATGACACTGAAATCACCATCACTTTTCAAGACAGGTTTGGTATTTTGCACATAACTCACAAACCACACATCGGATTGAGACAACACTAGTGCCAAATGAAACTAGACTCAAAGAGCTTTCGATGGATAGGTAATTTGCCTAATTTGAACGTATATTCTAAGAGCTATGCCTTCTGGAAGTTGAAGCTTGTGCAGTCTAGTGCGATAGACACTCTTTCGATCATAACTTGCAGAATACAAGGAGTTTGGAGCTAATTCTTTTTGCATTGGGATGCATAGCAAGAGCTTTCTTATGATACATCATTAGAATCAAATAAATAAATTTTGTCTAATGTGGCCCCATATCACTCACGAGTGCAAAAACGCACTCTTGAAAAATGTCGTGCGAGTAATGTCCAAAAGCAGCTGAATCGTGAAGAACTTTACAACACTCGAGCACTAGGATCCACACTCGAGCATCAGACTCTTTTACACTCGAGCACATGAAAGTGTTAACCTGAGAAGAAGCATGTACGTGAAAACAAGAGCCGCACTAGAGCAGGACGTGTTGCACTCGAGTGATGTCCAGAATTACACTCGAGCACTAGCGAGTAAAAAGCAGCAAGTGTTTGCCCGAGAGGAAGCTAGAACGTGAAAATATCAAATGCACTCGAGTGAGCCATACTGTACTCGAGTGAGAACTTGGTAGAATCCAGAAACGAAACAGAGCCTCACAGTAGTCACCTCAAACATGGTTAAATGTTATACATTCATTATATTTTCACTTGTTATTGTTCCTAAACAATAACTAACTTATATTTCAAGTGAGAAACAGGAGATTAAACATTTGGATTGCATCTTCAAAAATGGAGGTCACGTATGGCAAATATCATCACTCAACGAACAATCCGAATATGGTTACATGTTATTGAAGCATTATGTTCTCACTTGTTATTGTTTCTAAATGTTAGCTAACATATTTCAAGTGTGAAACAGGATATTAAACGTTCGGATTGCAGATTCAAATAAAAGTCAATTACGGTGAACTTCATCATTACTCACCGAATGGTGGCTACCTACCACGACAAGCAACTAACACACCATGAAAGACTGTCGAATATTCAAACTTCTTCATGCCGCTCCACAACGTGACGTACAGCTCATAATGAAGCATTCCACTCTTCAACGGGATGCTCTGCTCTACAATGGACGGTAGCTCGTTTTTCAAATATGCTCAACGGTCAAAATGACTCCAACGGACGAATGCTCACAATGGTCATCATCTTTATCAACTATAAATGAGAGAGCATTCAACGTCGATGGGTAACTGAAACAGCGAGCAACTACAAGAAAAATGATAGAAATATGAATCCTCTGCTTCTACCCAAACACTCTCTGTTTTCCAATTTCTATATTACTTATCATTGAGAGAGTGATTATTTGTATTATACTTCAATGAGTATTATACCCACTTTGTGAGAGAGTCTATAAACACTTTCAACTATATTTCTGAGTTGATCTCAAGGTAAAGGGACCTTGAGAAGGTTGATTTCCTTACGGGGGAAGCTGTAGAGAGAATTGCTAGTAAGACATTCTGCTAGTAAGACTTACAAGGTGCAAGCAGTAGAGAACGTTGCTGCTCATAAGACTTACAGGGGTGTAAACAGGAGAAAACATTGCTGCTCGTAAGACTTGCATGAGTAAGCAGGAGAGGAAGATCTTCGGGATTGCTCTGCACATAAGACTTGCCGTAAGGGGGAGTATTTTGGTGAGAGATTTGTAAAAGGTTTCACAAGTACCCGGCTAAACTTGTGGGATTGTAAAGGCTTTTCTTGTGCCCGAATTAAACAAGAAGATAGTGGATTTGAAAATCTCAGGAGGAGCCTAGGGACTGGACGTAGGCCATCACAGATTGGACCGAACCAGGATAAATCATAGTTTGCATATTCTCTTCCCTAAGCTCTTATATTTCAAGCATATATTATTTAATCTAACTGTTGATTTATGATTCATTACCTTCATACTTATTGATTTTACTAAGATGCGAAAAGATTTTCAAAGTTTTTAAGTTTTTATCTTACACCTAATTCACCCCCCCTCTTGGGTGTCAGCCGGTTCTAACACAATCTATTGAAAAATAAATTCCAAAAAAAAGTGAAAAAAATGATTTAAAAAAATAAATGTTGGAGAACAGCTTTTAAAAAGATAAAAACAAAATAGCTTTTGAAGAATCATGGTTTTCAACCTTAAACTATGGTTTTCTTGCCGAACCATAATTGCGAGGGTTTGATCGGTGTTTAGATAGCTTAACCTAAATCATAGTTTTAAAGGTTAACTACTACTGTATTTTAGGTTTGGAAAAAATATTTAGCACTTTGGTTACTTCACTTTTAAAATTATGACTTTGGGCCAAAACCATAATTTTAAGGGAAAATATCACTGCACCCCTTTTGTAGAAAATTATTCTCAAATAGTCTGAAAACTTTCTGAAACTTTACTACACCCCTAAGGCTAAACTAAAAATAAAATTTGTGGGTGAAAAGACTATTATATCCTTACTTTATAAGTTAAATATGATTATTTACAAGACACATATAAAGGAAGCCTTCAAACTCTACACATGAACGTATAACCTTGAAAAATTGGGATATTTCCTTTAATGATAAAACTAGCAAAATATTACAATAGGAAAAATCACTTACAGAATTAAGAGAACAGACTATTTATAAGGTCCTTAACTCTAACTAACTACATGGAATAATGCCGTAATGAGCTATACAACATATTCCAACAATTAACTATTTAAAATAAACCAGAATATTCTTTTATTCTTTACAATATCAACTAAATTATTTCTCATACTCCCCCTCAAATTGGACAATAAAAATCAACAATGTCCAATTTGCTGAGAAGCCTTCTTTGTGTAAATCCTCCAACAGCCTTTGTCAACAAGTTTGCCTCTTGATCAGCTGACTTCACATGCTTTAAATCAATCTGTATCAATTGCCACTTCTCCTTAATGAAGTGACAATCTATTTCTATATGTTTGGTTTTCTTATGAAAAATTGGGTTGGTTGCTATATGTATTACAGCTTTGTTATCACAATATATATCCACTGGATTATTATGAACAACATTCAAATCTTTCAATAATCCCAATGTCCAGATGATTTTTGAAACTGCCATGTTGAGCGTCCTATATTTTGCCTTAGTTGAAGATTTTGACACTATGCTCTGCTTCTTTGTTTTCCACACCATCAAGGAAGCACTAAGTTTCAATAAATAACCGGTTACCAATCTTCTTGTTATGCCACATGAAGCCCAGTCAGCATCACAGAAACATTCTAGTTGCAAATTCCCTTGTGAACTGATGAATATCCCTTTTCTTGGAGTTTGCTTGAGGTCTAACAACTCTTATTGCCACTGCCATGTGCGTTTTGGTTGGAGTCTGCATGAATTGGTTGAGAGTCTGTATAGAAATGAGATGTCAGACCTAGTCATAGTTAAATAAATTAACTTACCAATCAATTTTCTGTATCTTTATGGGTTTCGCAGCAGTTCTGTTTCTTTGTTCCTCTTCTTGTCCAATGGCAACAATTTCAAATTTGAAGCCATAGGAATTGCATGGGGCTTGCATTCACTTAGTCCTGTATCATAGAGTAAATCTAGGGTATATTTCCTTTGAGACAAAGTTATTCCCTTTCCAGACTTGGCCACTTCAATTCCCAAAAAATATTTCATTGACCCTAGGACTTTTATTTTAAAATCACTATGCAAAAACTGTTTAGCCTATTCAATTCCCTTTTCAGAACTTCCAGTCACTAATAAGTCATCTACATAAACTAATATCAGTACCAAACTATCTTTACATCCCTTAATAAACAGGGAATAGTCATTTAAACTTTGTTTGAAGCCTCCTTGAAGTAAGGCTGACGACAATTTCTTGTTCCATTGTCTATAAGCTTGCTTCAAGCCATATAATGATTTCTTTAATTTGCACACTAAGTGCTCCCCCTTTCTATCAAATCCCTATGGTATATTCATATAGACCTCTTCATGTAGGTCTCCCTACAGAAAAGTATTATGTACATCCATATGGTAAAGATCCTATTTGTATAATGTAGCAAGTTTTAATACAATCTAGATGGTAAGCATTTTAACAATCGGAGAGAATGTGTCATGGTGATCAATGCCTTCCCTTTAGTTATACCCTTTTACTACTAGCCTAGCTTTATATTTATCCATCCTACCATTAAAATTGTACTTAATTTTATAGACCCACTTACATTCTATAGCTTTCTTTCCTTTAGGTAAAGAAACCAAATCCCATTTTTATTGTTTTCAAGAGCTTGCATTTTTACCTTCATTGCTTTAATCCATTCATCATTCTTAATAACCTCTTCATAGTTATTTGGTTCAGTCATAGAATCAATAGCACAAAGAAAGCTTAAATAATCGAATGAAACATCATTATATGCAATATAATCTTGAATGGAATAGGTACACTTACCTCGCTATTCTTGGAGTATTACGGGGGATGTAAGAGAGCATACATAGTCATTGGACTAGATTAGAGGCCTCCTTTCCCTTGTTGGCCGTGAGTGAGTGGATGCTTGTGGTTCATCTAAATGTTCTTGCTCGTGCTCCTCACATTTAGCTGGTGTATTACTACTGCAAAGTTTGTAAGGAACAAAATTAGTAGCATCATTTTCAGATATAGTATATGGTCTATTATTTACCTACATCTGTTCTAGTTCAAACCAGAACATTTCTTTTAGATGTTGGTTCACACCTCCTTAAGAATTGCTCGGCATGTCTATAAAGGGGAAACAATTTTCCATAAGGTTAACATGTTTGCTAACAAAAATTGTCCTACGGTGCAAATCAAGGAGCAAATAACCTTTTATATTTTCAAGATATCCTAGAAATACACATGGAATTGCCCTAGAATCAAGTTTATCAATAGTTTTCAAATTTGTAACATATACACCAAGGATCCAAAAACCTTAAGATGTGAGATATCAGCCTTGGAGCCATATACCCTTTCATAGGGAGTTTTAAATCCTAGAACTTTAAATAGTGTCCTATTAACTAAATAAGCAGCCATACGCACACATTCCCCCTAATATATAATTGGAACCCCTGATTGTAATAACAATCCACTAGTAATTTGCATGACGGTTCTATGTTTACATTCCACTATTCCATTTTGTTCTGGAGTATAAGGTCATGATGTTTCATGGATCATGCCTTTATCTTGTAAGTACAACTTCAACTCATGATTCAAAAATTCAGATCCATTGTCTCTATGAATACATTTAATTTGCGTGTGAAATTGAGTTAAAACATAGGCAACAAAACTCTTAATATGTGTTACAGCCTCATTTTTATTATGCAGGAGAAAAATCTATGTAGCTCGTGAGAAATCATCCACTATAGTAAGAAAATATTGAAAACCTTGATAAGTTGGAGTCCTATATGGTTCCCATACATCGAGGTGAATTAATTCAAAACATTTATGAGTTTTAATGGAACTAGGTGAAAAAGGAAACTTGGTTTGTTTCGACTGAACACATATGTCATAAACTTTATTGACAGAATTTGAATCATCAATTACAAAATCCAAGTATCGCATAATGCAAAAGGGCGCATGCCCTAGCCTCTTATGGCACAAAGTCACATCACTAGAACTTAATTTCTGAGTACTATATTGGGTTACATTGACATTTACAATATGAGAATTCTTTGATGCTTTTAAAATGTATAGACCACCAACTATTTTACCAGTTAGCCTCATCTTCCCACCCTGAAGGTCTTGCATTAGGCAAAGGTTAGGGAAGAAAACAACCATGCATTTATTTTCTAGTGTGAATCTAGATATTGAAATTAGATTAAATTTTAGGTTTGGATCATATAAAACATCATTCAACAAGAGTTCATCTACTATGTTCACATTTCCTATGAGTTACTACTATATGTCCACCATCAGGAATTTTTATGGATTTAATTGGACAATTATATGTTTAATAATTATCTAAGAGGCTCAGGTCTCCTACCATATGAATGGTGGCACCTGAGTCTAATATCCAATTATCAATATAGAACAAGTTAAGGAGTAGTTAGACATGTACCAATGAATGCATGAATAGTAGGCTCAGTGTCTTTTTACAGAAGTTCTAGGAGTTTTCATATTGAGCATGTGTAAATATAGGTGCCACTGTGCTGCCAGCATTTGTATGTGCTTCTGGCTCTCGAGTTGTGGTCATACTTAAATTTGTAGAGTCTTTGGTAATTCTTCCCTTGGTACCTTTGAAATTTGGTGGATATCTGACTAGTTGGTAGCAATTTTCCTGAAGATGCGCTTTCTTATTATAGTAGGTGCATTCAATTCCATTGTCTATGTGTCCTCTACCCCTACCACGGCCACAACCACCAGCTACCATAGCAATTCCTTCTGTGGGAAAAGCTCATTCTTGGTCAATGATGGATTTCTACATCTCATCTTGGATCAGCATGCCATAAGCCTCATTGACATGCCTTTATTGATTTTAACCATTTGCTTTTGATTTATAGTGCCCTCAACAACCTGGTGGCTGGGAATGTGGATACTATGTCTTACTTTATATGTTTAACATCATTAAGAGTGGCATTACGACAGATTTTGAAGAAGTAATCGCTTCTTCATTCTCAGAGGATAATATTCTTGGTGTTGTAATTCAATGGCAATTCATTCACTTGATTCATTATTTCATCTAAGCTTATTTTCTAATTTACATATTTTTGACAATGAAGATGCCTACTCATATGAAGACATAAATATGATCAGAGACTTTTTGGCTGGACATCTTCTTCAACGTATACAAGAGTAAAGTCTTTAGTAGTTTATGTAGGACATACTTTTATGGTAGTTCTATATATTGTACATATAATTACCGTTGTTGTTGTTGGATATAGATTGGATTTAGTCTTGGTTATTGTACAAACTGGGGACTTGGATATAGTCTTTTTAGTGCAATAATAGACTTGGATATAGATTGTTGTGTGGTTTGTGTGGTTTGTTAGTTAATTAGTTTGCTGCTCCTTAAAGTTATTGTATGTAGTAGAGCCTTGGGTTGATCACTATGTTTCAAGTTGTTGTTTCCATTCTGCTGAACTGCTGTTGTTTTATTCTGTTGTTTCCATCTTATTTCTGCGGTTTACATTTTCCAGACAGTGAAATATATATAAAAAGGCCATTTAAAAAAAAACTTTCAACGTCCTTAAAAATAAAAAGGGACATGGTAAAGGTGGGGGCGACACTTTATAAGTCCCCAATTTGTACTAGGGACGTCTAAAGTTCCATTTAAACGTCCCCACTCCAAACAGGGGACGTCTAAAGGTCCACTTTAGACATCCCTAGTATGAATTAGGGACGTCTAAGGTCATTTTAGACGTCCCCAGTTTAGACGTCCCCAGTCCACACTGGGGACGTCTAAAGTGCATCTCAGACATTATATGTCCCCAGTCTGAAGTGGGGATGTCTAAAGTCCTGCCTATTTAACGTCCCCTATTTTACGAACGTTATTGACGCTTTTTTCCACGACCCTCAGATAGACGTCCTTTTGTTTTCAGACATTAAAAGGACAAAAAAAGTGGACGTTAAAACTATTTTTTCTAGTAGTGACAGCAGGTAAAGGGTTCATCATTAATATCTGGCTTCTTGCTTGATGGTAAGAATTGTTGAGGCCAAACAAGAATTGCAATAATTTTTGTTCTTATATCATATCAGTGTAGGCCTTTGAAGTGGAGCATGTACAATTAGGAAGGGAAATGAGGGCTAACTATTCCTCCCACAGTTCCTTTAATTTTGAAAAATAAGTGTAGACAAAGGTAGTCCCCTGCCGGAAAGAGACAATCTCTCTATATAAAGCAAAAATATAAGCACCGTTCTTCTTATCAAACCATTCTTTTAAATCATTCCTAACTTTTCTGAGCACTCTAGAAAAATATAATCCCAGTGGACAATTCCTTCAAGACTGAATTCACCAGCCATGAGAGGAGCACAGCATTGCACCTCTCCCATTGGTCTCATAATGCAGCATCCTAAGATTCTTTTATACAAGTGCCAGTCACAAAGCCTAACTTGTTCTTTCCCAACAATGCAATTCTCATGGCACGACTCCAAATAGTGTAGTTCTCTGTGCCAATAAACATGATTGATGATGGAGGTGCCCTGAGTGTCTGAACGGGTAAAGGTAAAGTGGGTGTGAAAAAGGTAAGGTTTCAGCAGTAGGTTTCTTAGTTGCCATTAGAGCTCAAAGAGAATCAGCGCCCAAAGAGAAGAGGAAGGAGACGAGTTCTGATAAAAAAAAGGAAGAATTGAAAGAACAAGGAATAGGAGTACCAGCCTTTGTCGAATCAGTCATTCTTGCGGCTTGACGACTTCTAACAAAACAATTTTGTCAACAACGGAATGCTAGCACAGCTTGCGAATCAGTGGACTATAGCTAACTCTCACATATCGGTTCTTGGCAAGAATGGAATGCTATCCCTTCTTGCAAATCATTTGACTTTGGTTATTTCACATAGATCTGGCTATTTCTCAAAGATCGGTTCTTGGCAAGAGTAGAGTGTGATGGCATCTTCTGAATCTATTGCTTCTTGCTCTTCAGTCACCTTTGACGGATTGGTGTCGAAATGCTGCAGATCACCGGCGGTCACACTGTAGAGATGAAAAGAAACAAGAATGATGTCGAACCTTGAAGGGACTTCTTGGAGAACGAACCTTCAAGGGACATCGGTGGGTGGTTCTTGCATTGATTATGTAGGAGAGCCGGCAAACCGTCGACCTGCGTCATGAGAAGCATCGGTGAAGCTGATCGTCACGGAGGGGAGCGGTCGCAGGGCTAGTGGAAGAAGGGTAAGAAAAGTGACGCAATTAGAGTTTGGATTCCGTGGGGCCTGAACGGCGGAGTAGGTTCTGTATCTTGGGCTTTCTTGGATCTAATGGATTGGACCATTGGCTCTAGTACCATGAAAAAACCCTTCAAACTCTACACCTAAACACATCACCTTGGAAAACTAGGGTATTTCCTTTATTGATAAAACTAGCAAAATATTACAATAGGAAAAATCACTTACAAAATTAACAAAATTGACGATTTATAAGGTCCTTAACTATAACTAACTACATGGAATAATGTCGTAATAAGTTATACAATATATTCCAACAATTAACTATTTAAAATAAACCAGAATATTCTTTTATTCTTTACAATATCAACTAAAAGTTGAAATTTTCAAGTCAAGAATGCTTATTTACAAGGTAAATTAGTGGAATTATAAGAATATTTTGGCTATGTACAAGATAATGAGCATATTCACAATAATACATGCTATTTACAAGACACGTGCTAAAATTTATAAGTCAAATATGTGTATTTACAAGACACGTGCTAAAATTTATAAGATCGTCTCAGCCATGTATAAGACAAGGCTATAAATGTCTTGTCAATCAAAAAACTTAATTTCAATTTAGCTCTAAGAGATACAGTTAAGTTTTAGAAAGTTTTAAGAGCTTTTTGAGAAAAATTTATTATAGAGGGGTTGCATTAAAATTTTCCCTAATTTTAAAAATATTCCCAAACACACACTTACGCCCTCAAATCAAATTGATGAGTATGGAGCACTGAAGCGGAAAGAAACTGAAAAATATTTTGTTTATAATTATATAGTGCCATTTGTTCCCAAAAAAAAAAAAAACTCATTGTATAGTACCTCCACCGTTTTAACTGGTGGAGCAGTCCACCATTCACCAAGCATCTGATTCTGGAACTGAACTTGAGTCTTTATGCGCCTCTTCCTGTAATGACTCCTATCCATACAAAATGAAATCATCCAATAACTCCCCGGGATAATTGATGTCAGCCTGTCTGGGAGACCCATCCAACTACTGTGATTGCTTGACCTGTATAAAATAGAATTAATCGAACTGTGCTGTTGAAAAAGTTAATCAATTAAAACTAGTTTGATACAATAAATATGTAAAAAAATAAATTTTGTTTTCCTAAAATACTCTTATTTATGTGAAAGAAAAATAATATGTTAATCCTCTTATTGTTAATATAAGACATATTTGAAGAATTGATCTTTATTATAAATATAAGACATAATTTTTATATTTAATAATCTTTTTCTAATTTATCCCTATTGATGCTCTCTCAACAATAATCAAAGAGAGAATGAGGAAATTAAGGAAGATTATTAGATAGTGTTTTATATAATACATGTCATATTAACTAATTTAACTAACTTCCTTAATATAATTAAATTAGGTAAATATGTCTTATATTAAGAATCAGATGAAGTATATTTTTTTTTTTTGAATTTCTTCCCCCGGTATCCCACACCCGAAGGTGCAGACTAATCCGGGGCGCCCCTTGGGAGGGACTTCCCAGGGATCGAGCCCAGGTGGCGGGAGGGAATCTTTGCCTCCCTTGTCTCAACCACCGGACCAAGCCCCCTGGGCTCAGATGAAGTATATTGAGTGCTTTAATCATACATGGTAATTAAATACATACAATAGTGATATAAATAATTTTTTGTAATTAAATAAGGATAAAACAAGGCGGTTACCAAAAAAAAAAATCAGACAGCCCCTAAATCTATTTATAAAAATCAACAACGTATGTGAACATTTTTATCTCATAAAAAGGAACTCTCAACTGAGGGAGTAAAAATATTCCAACAATGTCCCAAAAACATAACAAGCATCTAGAAAAATAACAGTTCCAAAAGATTTGGTAGACAAATTTAGAAAATAAGTCCTTATTATGCAAGTCGAGATAAAACTCATCTCACATACTTACCTCGTATACCGTGAATCACGATTTATAAGCACTTATTACTCAAAAATAAGCTATTCCAAATGAGCACAATAATTTAATTAGAAGGACACTCCTTCTTAAAAGTAGTATTAGCCAAGCCGTCGGTAACTAAGTTACCCTTTTAAATAATCATTTTTCATCAAAATATAAAGAAATTGATAAATTAAAAATTAATATTCTTTTCAGTGAAGAATTAGTTTTCTTATATTTGTTAAAAGTAAGATATAATTTTAAATCAAATTATTTTTTGGCTTTGCATACAAATAGTATGTAATTTGGTTAATCAAATTTACATTTTAACTTTCTGGTTTTTAATTTATAACCCACCATCCATCACGATAACTCCAATACCATTATCAAAGGCTATCAACTGCTTTAAGGGCATTTTAGTAGGCATATTCTCTTAAACTTGCAAGAAATTCAGCGGCAGCCTCAGAAATGCTCTAATTAATAGAACTAGAATGACTTATATGAATTTAATTAAAAAATATAAATATGTAATAAGGCATGAGAAATTATGTGGCCATTTTTATCCATTAAAAAATATATACGAACTGCTTAAAAAATTGACCTATAGACCTAACAAAATTCCATCCCAAGAACAATTTATTTAGTTTTTTTAAATGTTTGATGAGGATGAATTTAGATAACCTTCTTAAATTTCAATTTTCAATGTTATATAAAGAGATTGTTGAAATTTGAATTCTATTTTAAAATAAAAAGATTGTTGTGAATTCAATGTAAAATAAAGGGTTGAGGTCTAAAGTTATCCCCGAACCTCTCACGTAGGAGCACTTTGAAAGGTTTTTTAGGAGCAATGTCATTCCAAAAGTTTTCAAATCTTAACAATTTTGTCCTAGCCGTTATTTCAATTAAGTTTAACTATTAGATGATTAAATATTTTGAACTGTGAGTCCACATGTCATTCACATCGTTTTTGTTTTGAGTTAGGTGCAAATTTGCCTAAACGTTTTCACTCAAAAGTAATATTGTCTTGAAAGTTTTCAAATCGTAGCAATTTCATTCTGGCTATTATCCAGGTTAAATTTACCCCATTAGTGGACCAAATATACTTATCTTGCATGTCCATATTTCATTCACTTCAATTTTTTCAAAGTTAAATTTAAAAATAAAAAAAAATGCATTTCATTTTAAAGATTAGAAAAAATCAAAGAAGTACCCACCTATCTTATTAGTAGAGCATTGGAAGATGGAAGAGTACCCTTTTAAATGCAAAAATGTTCAACAATCAACACTTAATTTTGTTACCAACCAGGTTAAATGTTCTTAGCACCAGAAAATGAGATAAGCTCGTCAAGCCTACACATTTAAACCCACTTAAGTCAAGGGTTCTATTTGAAGTTTATAGTATAAAGGAAAGTCAAGTTTAAAAGGGCCAATTCGTTTAACACCGCAAATAAAAAAGAGCCTTTTAGGGTTTATGGCCATCCCTTTTAGGTCCACAATATTTTTTTAATAAAATATAATTTATTGATGAAAGATGATGACAAAGTAAAGTTTTAAATCCTTAACTATAAAGATCCTATGGTTAAAATTACAACATATTAGGATAATTGAACCATTTTATTATGTGCCTAGATTAACAGTGAAAAATTTGACCAAAAAAGATTAACAGTAGGAATAATCGATTTTAAATAAAATTATTATTTAAAATTATGATATATAAAATTAGGATTATACTTACATCAAGTTCCTTACCTCCATTACATCAAGTTCTCCAATCACATACAACCATGTGTTATATTGTTTGCATTTGGCTTTATAGTTAATTGATATTAATGTAAAAATATAACACATGGTCACATGTAATTGGAGAACTTGACGAAATGGATATAAGGAACTTGACCTAAGTATTTTCCATAAAATTAATTATTTATAAAATTGATTATAACAATTAATTATCATAAACTATTTTAAATAATTAATGGTTAAATCAAGATTGATTTTAACTTAAAAATATACTTTAGTATTAAAAAAGAGTGTTCAGATCATTTTTAGCGAAATTAAAGTATCGTCCATGTTTTGAACAAAAAAAAAAAAAAGTATTGTCCATGTTGTACAACAACAACAAAAAGTATGGTCCATACACAATTCTATCTATCCATTTAATTATTATTCATTTAATAATTTCATGATGTTAAATTATTCGTTGTAGTAGTACCAAATTATATAGCCAATAATATTAAGAAGACACGCCCGTGTAATAAACACGAAAGTCAGGGGACGTCTTCTCTCCAGATTCCAGAACAATCTAGTCGGACCTATTTCCCGTTTTAGAGATCTCTTGGAAGCCGTCGTTTCTACTAATCTCTCGAATTTTCTTCACCCCCTTCTTTCTTCCTATATATTTCTCCTCTCCATGTCTTCGCCTCCAATCAAAGCTGATTCTGAAATTCGCCATCACAAACGCCTTACGTACAATCAACTTCATTCATCGGTGTCCCTTCTTCCCTCATAATCCTCACATTTTATCTTTCTCTCTGCATCGTATAGCTTTCTTGCATCAATGGTGGCCCAGACAGAAGGAAAGGCTATTGGCATCGACCTCGGCACCACCTACAGCTGCGTCGGTGTATGGCAGAACGATCGCGTTGAGATCATAGCCAATGATCAAGGCAACAGAACAACTCCTTCCTATGTTGCTTTCACTGATACAGAGCGTCTCATTGGAGACGCTGCCAAGAACCAAGTCGCCATGAATCCACAGAACACGGTTTTCGACGCCAAGCGACTCATCGGCCGGCGATTCTCCGATCCTTCTGTTCAAAGCGATATGAAGCACTGGCCATTTAAAGTCGTGTCTGGTCCTGGCGACAAGCCAATGATCATGGTTCAATACAAAGGCGAGGAGAAACAGTTCGCAGCCGAAGAGATTTCTTCAATGGTGTTGACGAAAATGAAGGAAGTGGCAGAGGCATATTTGGGACAAACAGTGAAGAACGCCGTTGTGACCGTCCCTGCATATTTTAATGATTCTCAGAGACAGGCAACAAAAGACGCAGGTGCAATTGTAGGGCTTAATGTGATGAGAATCATCAATGAGCCTACTGCTGCTGCTATCGCATATGGTTTGGACAAGAAGACTTCGAGGTCTGGTGAACAGAACGTTCTTATCTTTGATCTCGGAGGTGGAACTTTTGATGTTTCACTGCTCACAATTGAAGAGGGGATTTTCGAAGTGAAAGCCACAGCTGGTGATACTCACTTGGGAGGTGAAGATTTTGACAACAGGCTTGTGAATCACTTCGTGCTAGAGTTCAAGAGGAAACACAAGAAGGATATTAGCACCAATGCAAGAGCTCTAAGACGATTGAGGACTGCCTGTGAGAGGGCAAAGAGGACTCTGTCTTCAACAGCGCAGACAACAATTGAGATTGATTCCCTCTTCGAAGGTATTGATTTCTACTCTGTAATTACCAGAGCAAGGTTTGAGGAATTGAACATGGACTTGTTTAGAAAATGCATGGAACCTGTGGAGAAATGTCTTAGGGACTCTAAGATTGACAAGAGTAGAGTTCATGAGGTTGTTCTTGTTGGTGGCTCTACAAGGGTTCCAAAAGCACAACAGCTTCTGAAGGATTTCTTCAATGGAAAAGAGCTGTGTAAGAGCATAAACCCAGATGAAGCTGTGGCTTATGGTGCTGCCGTGCAAGCTGCAATTCTGGGTGGTGAAGGGAACCAGAAGGTTCAAGACTTGCTTCTGCTTGATGTTACCCCTCTCAGCCTTGGTATTGAGACTGCTGGAGGTGTGATGACAGTGTTGATTCCCAGAAACACGACAATTCCGGCAAAGAAGGAACAGATTTTCTCTACTTACTCTGATAACCAGCCTGGAGTGCTCGTTCAGGTGTATGAAGGAGAGAGGGCAAGAACCAGAGACAACAACTTGCTCGGTAAATTTGAGCTCACGGGGATCCCACCGGCACCAAGGGGAGTTCCTCAAATCAATGTGTGCTTTGACATTGATGCAAATGGCATATTGAATGTGTCAGCAGAGGATAAAACAGCAGGAGTGAAGAACAAGATCACTATCACGAATGACAAAGGAAGATTGAGCAAAGAAGAAATAGAGAGGATGGTGCAGGAGGCAGAGAAGTACAAGGCACAGGATGAGGAAGTGAAGAAGAAGGTGGAGGCCAAGAATTCTCTGGAGAACTATGCCTACAACATGAGGAACACTATCAAGGATGAGAAATTTGCAGGGAAATTGGATCCGGCAGATAAGCAGAAGATTGAGAAGGCAATTGATGAAACAATTGAGTGGCTTGATGGAAACCAACTAGCAGAGGTGGATGAGTTTGAGGACAAATTGAAGGAATTGGAAGGTTTGTGCAACCCCATTGTAGCTAAGATGTATCAAGGTGGCAGCGGCGGCGATGTGCCCATGGACGGCCGTGCAAGCATGCCTAATGGTGGCTACAGCAAATCATCCTCTGGGGGGGCAGGTGCAGGGCCCAAGATTGAAGAAGTTGATTAAGTGTTTAAGGGGAAGACTTCTCAATTGATTTTTTTCTCATAAATCAGTTGCTGGATTTTAAACCAGTAGTGTATTGTGCCTAGTCAGATTCTGACAGGTCATGGAAAGAATAACTGCGTCTGATGTGTGAGCCATATAATTGTTGTTTCCGAATATTGTGTCAAGTGAATATTGCAGTATATTGGCAAATTTTTTCCATAAGATGACAAAAATGAAAAATCTCGACTTTCATTAGGCTCATCATGTTTCTAGCTTTCATGAGTTCTTTTTTATGCTTTCTGAAATATACAGCTTTCCTTTGCTTCTTTTCTTTTACTTTTAGTTTGGTGAAAGTTCAGCTCATTAATCCTAGTGAGTTTTATTTTGATATTCTATTGACATTGAATATGGATTATTTAGCTCTTCCCCTTTATTTTTCAATCTTCATTCATCTGGGATGAAGCCCTTTATTTACGCTGAAGCCTTTTATTTTGCTTCATTTTTTTAAGGTCATGCAATTCCTTGCAACCAAACAAACTAATTTCCAATTTCAATTGGATTTCTATATCTATACCCCTCAATCCCAGCAAAACAAACACACCCTTTTAGGGTTGACAAAAGGTATAAATTACACTGCGTCTGATATTTTGCTTATTTTCTTAGACACCTTGATTTCCCCAAGGGATTTTCCCCTATGTAAATATTCGTTTTATATTTTGATTAGCAAGGCAAGCAAAAGCTTGAGATGTTCAACAACTAGACTGGTGCAGGCCAACGTATTTAGTCGAAGAGAAAAAAAGAGAGAAGAGGGAAAGAATCAATATTATTCACTAACTCCCATTATTTTGATTAGCAAGGCAAGCAAAAGCTTGAGATGTTCAACAACTAGACTGGTGCAGGCCAACGTATTTAGTCGAAGAGAAAAAAAGAGAGAAGAGGGAAAGAATCAATATTATTCACTAACTCCCATTATTTTTTTTTTGTTCAAAACTAACTCCCATTATTACAATCAGTGGTATTTATATGCGTAAGCCCTCCTTCTAACCACTTATTTGTTATAACAGAAGTGGTTAGATACTTGTTATTCCCAACTATTTCTGACTCTGCCACGTGTATCTCTATGTACTATTAGTAATTCTACATTTGACAGGTAACATAGACAACAAATTACAGTTGGGATATAGATCCGGTTTTTGCTCAAAAGTTGGGATATAGATCCAGAGATATTATTCTCTAGAACTTTGATGTAGCTGATCCGAGTAGAAGCCTGGAGGATCATGTAAACAATTTACACTTACAGAAACCTATTGATTGGCACATGTCTAAACCTGTATGAATAACTTGTGATTCTGTGGCAGTGGAAGATGTGTAGAAGACTTTGTTGAAAGCCCTCAGCCTCGTCTGGCACTACTTTTTTGCACCGGTTCTTCCCAATCATCTAGCAGACAAGACCAAAAACCCTGATCCAAGGCCATCTAAAAAGTTTCCTTGAACCCAAGGACATTGGTCAAGTTCCATTTTTGCCAATACCTGCAAATCACCACTAAAAAGCACAAAGATAAGCAGGGTTAATTAAAGAGATAACTACACTGTTTGCAGTCTCACAGTCACCTAATATATGAATAATTGATTTCTCACTATTAAACTCAAAAGATTAGTGGCACCACGTTTTGTTCTAAGTGAATTTGTGTGAAGTCTTTCACAGAACACTTGTCACGTGATGAAAAATCGAATTTACTCATTGATAAAGAAGTGAGAACACATGCCATCATGTGACTTGTATCGTGAGAACGGGCATGCGAATCCCAGGCATTTTGAACTAGTCATCATATAATAGTAAAAGGACAAAATTAGAAGAGCCAATGTTAATATTTCAACCTTCAAATCAGCTGTCTTTGATTCATACAAGCCTGTCACCTCTCACACATGCACAATGAATTGTTGTGTTGCAAAAAGGCGACTTATTTTTCATAATGTGATCTGTCTATCTACAGGTTATAATTGCATTGCAAGGCCCTACTGGTGTAATTGTCGACATTTAAAACTATTGGTACACCCAAAACACCTTATAACCCAGTGGTATGGATATTCTCTTATCAGTGGGAAGTCGCGGATTTGACCCCGCTTGTCATAATTCATGCCGTTAAAGTTTGTCTTTATAATTTTTTTTTAAAAAAGCAATTCTTCATAAAAGTAAACACATTTTCTAGCAATCTACTATTGGGTAAAATCAAAGTCGTAATGAATCACTCTTGTACTCTTTTGCATGTTGCTCTTATACTCCTCTGGTCCTGTTATAAAATACTAACTACCAATTTTCACAAATTAATAAAAATAGTTAAAAGCATTAAAGTTATCTAAAAACTTAAATGATTTCCAATATTACCCTTGTTAATTACATTAAATTCAAATATAATACTCCCTCATATAAGACCTAGTTGACTTTTTTTGGAGAGATTAAGGAAGCTAAACAAGCTACTTAATCATATCATATGTTGTATATGATTAAATTGTATATATCAGTTTATAAATCAGACAAATTAATTTAAAGAAAGAACGATAAATATAAATACCTTAAAGTAATTTAATTAGCTTGTATAATCTCTCCGAAAAATTCAACAAGGTCTTGTATATTGAAGTACACTACTTGCTCCGCAGTCAATACTTATGAAATATGTGCGCACAAAAGCTTACACAAGTTTATATATTGTAGTACAACAAAATATGGAATTGGTTTTAAATATCGAAGCAGTGAAACATGAGGCTGGACTAAGGCAAGCCCTACGTTTAGTTAAATTATATATATAATAGGATCATATAAAGAAACATTAAGCACTTTTTGTTTTTATTTGATTAGGGTTTTCCCTCATGTATTTATTGGGATTTGAATTTATATTCTTCTTTTTATGGGATGAGGCTGCTTATCATTTTATCTAATAGCTTAATATTGAGCACTTTACCAGGGTGCGTGTAGGCGGTGGTGAGTTTCATTCCATCTATCGTTGCGTTGCCAAGCAGGAAAAGTTTGATCAATACGAACCATAGAATCCTTTGCGGTGCCTTCTCCATGTGATTTCTTCAATTCTATGACGACGACGTTATCTGTTTATGTCATAACATAATAGAGAAACAGAGAAGCATATAAGTAAGAAAAGCAATAAAGATAGATCATGAACTCACCTGGAGTTTGAGATCTCAAATTCAAGGCA
Source organism: Inga oerstediana (assembly GCA_963210345.1). NCBI lineage: Eukaryota > Viridiplantae > Streptophyta > Magnoliopsida > Fabales > Fabaceae > Inga > Inga oerstediana. The sequence continues at coordinate 21,501,539 of OY723408.1, read as the reverse complement.
AGATGAGAAGCGGCTTGAGTACTCTAGTAAAGTTGTGTGGGGTATAAGTAGCAACTAGTGGTTATTGGAGCAGAGGGGCCTACTACGCCTTAGATACTACCCCTCAATTTTGGGGCACTTCCCAACTTTTTTTATGGTTTCTTTAATCATTGGATTTATATGAAATGAATAACATTTTGATATTTTTTTTTAAAAAAAACGGATTTATTTTTATTTTTATTTTTTTTGTGATTTTTTAAAGATTTAAGAGTCTATATGAAATAGAGACTACATAATTTTGGAGTATTAAATCTTTAAAAAATAATAAAAATTTAAAAAAAAAAATTCTATTTTTTTCTCATAAAATATTAAAATATCACTTATTTCATGTAAAATATAATGATGAAAAAAACTATAAAAAAAATTAGGAAATGCCTCAAAATTGAGAGCAAGCATGGGAGTGCAGCACCTAAGGCGCATCAGGAATACTTGCCCCGTGTTCATTGGCCTATGCTATTCGGAACTGTCTTGTGCTTACTGTTGATTACTTTTTAAACCTTTCAAGGAGTTTAAAAAATAGTAATAGTTAATGATACACAATTATACTAATAATAATATAATTAGGAAGAATGCGTTGGCAAAAATATATGATTATAAAAAATGGCAATCAAGTTCCAAATGACAGAATTAATGACAGTTAGAGTCTCAATAAATTTTTCCAAACAAATAAGTTGTAAATATTGATTTAAATAATACCAACAAATATCGGTCATAGTGGAGGTCTCTTTAGCCTCTTAAATACGGACCCTAAATTAATTATGTGCTTGCTTGTGGCATGGTCTCAAGGACCATCCCTATGGTTCTACTTAGTACTTGCCCTGGTTTTAATGGAAAGCTTGAATGCATGGTGTTGATTCAGTCCAAGAAAATAATCACTTTATTCTTTTCCATCTATTAATTAATTTACTGAAATGTGCCCACTCGTCAACTACTTAATTTAGTATGTGTTTAGAACAACGATTGTAAAAATGATTTTTTTTAATTTAATTTTTTACAACATTACTTTAAGTAAAAATTCAAATTGTATAATATGATTTATGTTTGGATTGACAGTTGTACAAATGACTTTTGCAAAAGTAAAACTTGTTTGGATTGGCTTAAGTATAAATGACTTTTGTGATAATGGTAAGAGAGAGTAGGTGGAAAAATATTTTAAAAATCAAGTAAATATTTAAAAATTACTTTAAAATATTAGGTGCTATTGGAAAAATAATTTAGAGTGAGTGGAAATCAATAAATTAGTATTACAAGTTCTGAGTGCTTTTTAGTACTAAAAAAATATATGAAAGGTAAAATTGTAGTCAGTCTCTTAAGACTGGGTAAGGGTTAAAAACACCAAAATATATTTTAAAGTAATTTTTGGAGTTGAAAAAGTACATTAAGGGTAAAATTGCAATCAGTCTAATAACATACTGGGTACAATTGAAAAAAATATTTTAAGGGGTTAAAAGCACTAAAAAATATTTTAAAGTAATTTTTGGAGCTGAAAAAGTACATTAAGGGTAAAATTGCAATCAGTCTGATAGCACACTAGGTACAACTGAAAAAAATATTTTAAGGGGTTAAAAGTACTAAAAAATATTTTAAAGTGATTTTTGGAGCTGAAAAAATATATTAAGAGTAAATTGCAATCAGACTGATAGCATACTGACCAACTGGGTACAACTAAAAAAATATTTTAATGTATATAGTACGAATCAATAGCAAAATGCTCTAAAATGCAACTTTAGTCTTTTGTGCGTTTCATCATAGATATTCTCTAAAAGCCCAATTCTATAATCATTGAACCAAACACTCCATTTTTCAAAAACGATAGACAAACACACGAAAGCCCACAAATCGCACTGCCAAACATGCACTTAGCCTTGTGCGTCACGATTCAGTGACCAGGCTCGAAAAAATGTTATAGGGGGCCAAAGTATAATTTATTAAAACTTAAGGGTATGAATTATAATTTTTTTGGGCACAATACAGTACAACATATACTTCTATATACGCATTTGCCCACAAATTTAAAGGGTTTGATCGACCCGTTATATTTGATGGTTGTTTTCACAAAAATGTCAACTGACCGTAAGTAGGGGGCCAAAAAGTTTTTTTTTTTTTTAAAAAAAAAAACTATTTGATAGCTTCCTTGAATAACCGTAAAATAATGGGACACTTTTGATAGTCAACATAATAACAATCAAATAGATGCTTTTATCTTAATAATATTTTTCTTTTAATAAAAAAATCAAATAAATTCTTCCACAACGTCCTCTTCAGGTTACTACACTTTACTATTTAAACAAGTGTCAAGCTATGGCTTTTTATATAGTGGTGTCCTTTCTTTCGAAATAATAAGCAACTTGTAAAGAAAAGTTTCACATGGTATGCAGTTCTTTTAATAGAGAATCTGAGATCTACTCCTATGATCTACCTCCATGAGCATTTTGATCAAGCATGATAAGCAAAAAGATAAATGATTAATTACGTGAAAAATTTAAAGTAGCAGCAGATTTATACTAGAGAGGTGTGAGGGAAAACAATAAGGAGAAAAAAACACTAAACCATTTTGGGTGTGTTTCTTTGAATATAATTTTTCAAGTTTCATGTGAGGCAGCTAAAAGCATATTGGGACCATTGCTCTCTAGCGTATAATATACGCCATGCTCGAAGAAAGGTGGCTCCGGGAATAAAACAAAAGTTGTGTTGAGAAATACAAGTCCCCCTTTTTTTTGCTCAACCTTGTCGTGAACAAAATTAAATGCTATAGCAGCCTAAGGACAAAATAGACTTTATGGTACCTTTTCGATCAATTCCATGAGATTTGTTTGTGTGTTTGTCCTTCAGATTATTACAAGTATTCAACAGTAACTAAGGCGACCGTGCATGCATGGAAAAGGCATCCAAGAATGGGTCTTATATAGAAATTACTCCTCTGGTCCTATTTATATATATGGCAGAGAGAATAATATTTTTTGTTCTATTTATAGTGTAAAGAATTTTTCACATGAATGTACAGTTTTACCTTTCATTTATTATTGTATTGATTATGATTTTGTTCTCAATATATAATGTATATTTAATAGGGATAAAGTTGAGAAGTTGTTGAATTTTAAGTTAGAGTTAATGAAGTTTAAAGTTTTTTTTTGTCTCTGTGAAACATATTGGAAATGACTTATAAATAAAATCAATTGAATAGTTTTTAGTACAGACAACCTTATGTCAACACCCGTTTCTATTTTGATAATCGAAGAGTAATAAAGACAAAATTCAATGGGCATACAGAAAAGTACAATTATACTGATAAAAATATTCGTTTACGATTCCAATGTCGTTCGTTTACAATTCTGATACTGTTCGACGACAGAAACGGAAAATACAGCGGAAGTTTTAATATTTACAAATTTCACCAAAATATCACAAAATAGACTAATTATGACCACGATCTTGTCTGTGCCTCGAGACACATGCCACTCACTTACCAGTGTCTACATCTTTTCCCTTTGGCCCACTGGTACCCGCTGAGGTGTTTATTTAAAAATAGGGTGAGATTCCTAAGAATCCCCGTAGAGACATAATATCGTTCATAGAAAATGCGAAAAGTAAATATGACATGCGCCAAGGTATGCACAAATTAATGAACAATATAAACACATCATCGTCATGTATACATGAGTAGGGGCCAGCCCCACAATCTACACCAGTGGACTTCTGCCAACTCCCAGTGTAAGTGCACCTATGGCACTAACTGCCCCTCTCTAGGCAAATCATGTTGATTAATAAAGTGAATTTACAAAACAATGACATCCACACAATCACATAACTTATGACATAGTGTATGAAGGATAATGTCCCTACCTCAAAGCTTTAATATCCCCTATTTAATAGTGTCTCGTAAAGCGTGCTGTCCCGGCGTCCGACTCGGTCCTAAAATATTAAATGTACCAGAAATAGGTCATAACCTATCCAAGTATCATTTTAGACTATTCCATAGTGTTTATTGTGGTTATATTAGTCTATGGTGAAAATTTACAAAAATGCCCCCGGGAACCCGGCCCGATGGCATGTTTTCCCAAAATTTTGACTAAGGCTATTCTAACTTATTTTTGTCCAAGGAATCCATTTCCGGGCTCGAAATCACCAAATTCACTGTCAAATTACGAAAATACCCTTGACAGCCCCTATTTAGGGATTCCAGTGGCGTTTTCGTAATTATGCTTTTTCGGCCTCTACCGAAAAAGTGCTCAAATGTAACCCCACCTATTTTTGCCCACTGAGTCTAATAGAACCATTTATTTCATGAAAATCCAACTCCTACTACCAGATCTGGTCTGGCCGAAATATTGAGAGAAAAATAGAAAAATGGAGCTTTGTGTTTTAGCTTCCAAAACTTGTACTTTCCCACTTCTAATCCTTAGTTAACTCATTTAAACACTTCATAATCATGATTTAAAGAAATTTGGGCAGCATAACCCCTTAGGATTAGAACTTTCCAAATTTACAAACTTAACAAAATAACCAAATCCAACCATAATCATCAACAACAACCACATCTAACATAATCTTAGGATTTGTGAAGTTACCTTCTTGAGTTCTTTTCCTTTCTCTAGAAGTCCTCCTCTCTCTTTCTCTTTGGGCTCAAGATTTGCTTGCTAAACCATAAATTTTATGGAAAGGAAGAGATTAGAGAAGAGATTTATGGAAGATTAGAAGAAGAAACCTTAAGAAATCATAACTTACCTTAGTCTTCTTCTTCTTCCTTCTCTCTTAGGGCATAAAGCTTTCTCAAACTCTCTCTCTCTCTCTCCTTTCTTTGGCTTGAGCGAAAATGGGCAAGAAAGATGAAGGAGGTGGCTTCATAAATTATCTCACCTCTTCTCTTCATGTTTCATCCTAGCCCTTGATCTAACCAAATGTTAGCATTTCTCCACCTTTCATGTACACCATACCACCCACCATGATGTCTTGCTTTATGCCATACTCCCTCCACTTTATGCCATCCCTTGTCATCATTTGTGTACTTGGGTCTTATTTCCTTCCAACTTATGTCATAGAGTCCAATTAAGATTGAATCAATTTCTTCTCCTTTCCTTCTAGCCCATCACGCATAAAGGGTCCTTGAGAAACCAAATTGGGCTTCATGTAATTGCCTTGGTCAATTGTGTAACTAATTATTATTTTATTGCTAATAACACATGTGCTCATGTCTTAGTAATTCTTATTTAATTGTTTGGCATAAGATGATGCCACTTGGCATGTTAATGAGCCAAATAATTATTTTCCCATCCTATTTCCTTATTCCACAAATCTTAATTTATTCCACTAAGAATATTCAATTTATACATTTTTCTTTATTTTCCTTGATTAATTGAAATTAACTCCAATTAATTGGAAAATAATTAATCCTGGGCTAAATTGGCTAAATTATGATTTTGTTATCCCCTTTGTAATTTAATTCAATTTTTGAATTAATTTGCCCATTTCCTTATGAATATGAATATTTCAAAATTCACAAGATCCAAATTCATAAATATTCACCATTTTATTGAATTATTCAAATAATTACAATATATTTTTTGTGAATAAAATTTGGGGTATTACACCTTAAGTATGCCTCATTATTTCACCTACGAACCATGAAAGTTACTCCCTCCTCCGGTCCTTTTTATAAGCAATGAACTATATTTAATAGGGGTATGTACTGTGTGAACTCGAAAACTCTCTGCACCAATGGTTCATAAGTGCTGCCTGTGGTGGTGAATATGGTGATGCGAGGAGGAGCGTCTCCGGTGAAAAAGGTTCACCAGTGGAGTCGCATCACATGCATGAAGAGGTTGCCAGCCGAGGTTTGCCAGTCGATAAGTCCAATGAGTCTGACTCAGGGTCTTATGAAAAGTAAGGATTGATGGAGATAAAGAGAAAAATATAAGTATTGAATCGGAACGAGTCAAACTAGAAGGACCGAATTACAAACTTGGTGAAATTATAAGGATGAAATAATTAATTTTCCCTTTCAAATTTCATGTCTAGTCGTTAAATGCATATTGGGACCAATGCATTAAATAAGTTGTTGAGCCCTTCAGGTCTGCATATCCTCATTGCATTAAATGAGTTGACTCTCTGAGTTTACCGTTTTTACGTTTCTAACTTATAAAATCGAGTCAAGTTATTGGTAAACTCGTAATCTTTGTAAACTCGGTTAAATTCATGAGTTTATGCACCGACTTTACCGTTTTTACGTTTCTAACTTACAAAATTGTATTAACGCACTCTTAAACTTGTGTTAACTTTTTCAATTTGATTATACTCACCAGCTTTATATATGAAATTTATAGAAATTTCTTTGTTAAATACGATAAATTATGAATGTTGATATATTTAATTTCAATTATTTAGATTTAAAATATATTTAAATCAAATTGTTGTCAACTTTTTATATTTTAATTATTTAATTATATACTAATAATATCTATTTAATGGTAAAATTAAACTCTTACGAGTTTACGATTCGAGTTCACGATACGAATTTACATCACTATCACGAGTTTGCTTAAACTCGCGAGTTTGACAACCTTGCCTCGTTGGTTTTAATTGAGTAACTTTGGCAATTTTTGTTTTAATCTTAAAAATAGTAAGAATGTCATTCAAGACAGAAGTTGTAAAAATACGAATGTTATCGAAATCACATTAAATTTGATCGGCAAAAATCAGTAAATTTATAGTACTGGAATTGAATTTAGACACAAGTTTCACTATCAATTATCATTTCTTTGTTGGCAAAAAAAATCATCATTTCTTATTTTTTAAAATCGTTTCTTCTCATATACTTGTATACAATTATTTCTTCGCATAGCTGATCCCACTTTTTAAAAAAAGAAGTTTCTCTCCCCACCTTGGAATGGGAGGACTGCCACTCTAGTCCCTGTTATAAGTCCATCCTAACTAATTCTCATATATGGAAGGAATGATAGTTAACTTATTAAATATGTCTTAAATTGAAAATTTTTTCAAGTTTGCCCTTATTAAAAATTTCTCTCTACATTTACAAATCATTCTCACCTCTGTCTCTCTCTCTCTCTCTATCAAATGAGAATTAAATAAGTGTATAATTAGAAAACAATGATTATTAACCCTCTAAGCAGACCTATAATTAAAACGAAAGAATTCCTTTATGTTGGACTCATAATAAGGACCAAAGTACGTAGTATTAAGCTATGTCATTGTTTGACGTTTTCAATATAGGGAGCTTCTTTGCGAGCTCAAACATGGACTCACACATGAGGAAAAGATTGTTAGGATGACAAGTGTGAATAGATCTAAGTTGATAAAGTCTCACATCACAAAGAGTTAGGCTTGATAGTTAGGCTTAATAAAAGGTTATGTAAGTGCAAAGACTCATAAACTTATAATTCTAAAGGCGTCGGATTAAAATTTAATGTTGAGTCCACTTATATACATTCTCTCTTTGCTACTAACATGAACATATCTAATTCTATCTCCTACTCTCACACTCTCCAGCCTCTCATGAGAAATTTCTCTCATATGTGTGTCCTGCAATCCGGACTAGAAAATGGTTTCAATCTAAGATTCTAGGTCAAACCATAAAGATAAATAAGATTTCAAAAGGTCCCTTAATTAATAATTAAAGAATGAGATAGTACATTACATTTTCTCAAACTAGGCTCTCAACTTAGTAATGGCACAAGTACTGATGCGCTCCCATTATTCTTACAAATTGCAACCATGTGACTTCCATATTTATTCATACCCATGCAACTGCCAACTAACATCTATATTGTTCAACATACAACACGCCTAGATGTAAAAAATAAAAAAACAGTTTATTCAAACAAATTTGTGATAGTGTTAGGCAGATTCATCACTTTTGGTCTAATCCAAAATTCAAAATGCAAACACAAGTATCTATCTACCAGACAAAGTAGATATATCTGGATTAGGGTTGTAGGTTGTCCTTTCGATGTTTGTCTTCATTGCCAAACATTCCCTTAATTCAACTACCACTTGACTTATCTCAAGAAATTTCCAAGCAGAATCAACACTGTATTGTCCTTGTAACTTTGGATCCACAATGGACTTGATTGATATCTTTGCTTTGAAATTTTGGGGTTACCCAGTGAAGTAAAAGACTAAAGGAATTGTTGTCTGGTTGTCTTTTTGCTGCTCGTTTCCCAGTGATTAGCTCTGGCAAAATTATTCCAAAACTATAAATATTACTCCCTTTGGTAACGTAGCCAGTCTTATGAAATCTGTATGGTCAGAAGGTAAGTAATTTGATTAGATCACCAAAAAAAAAATCTATCAATTAATATTTTATTCTATTCAATATATTTAAAAATAATCAAAACGTTTAGTTCTCATAACAGCTTTTTCTCAATTAGAGCTTGGCTTGTATATCAAATCAATTTAGATTCTTTCAAAAAAAATTAAACTTTAGTTGGATCTCACAAAAAAAAAAAAAAAAAAAAAACCTTTATGTTGAAGCAGTCTAACCGAACTACAAAACGAGCTGAATTTGCCTTTCAATTCAAATAATTAATGCTCATTTCAAACATACACTACTACAGAATATACTTATAAAAACCCTAAAGGACGTCCTTTTTTGAAAAAGGGACGCCCAAAATATTGGGTGGTGGCATATGTGTAATTATAGATCAAAATTGAAAAGGTTGGCTCATCAAATAAAATTGAATCTCACGCCTGAATGTGTTTTAGTCGTCCCCATATTCATTGGGGACGTGTAAAGACAGTTTTAGGCATCCCCATCTTCATTGGGGACGTCTAAAGACTGTTTTAGACGTCCCCAATGAACATGGGGACATCTAAAGACTCCCAGAAAAGCGTATGAAGGAAAAAAAAAAAAGAACACACATAAGACGTCCCCAGATGGCCTGGGGACGTCTAAAGCTTCACATTAGACGTCCCCAAACCAGCTGGGGACGTTTAAAGATTCACATTAGACGTCCCCAGACCATCTGGGGACGTCTTAAGCTAAAACACATGCACTGGTCGACATGACCAGTGCATGTGAAGTGTCAGAATTTTTTTCTGAAACTTTGCACTTGCTTTACTTTACTCTCTCACTCTCCCATCTTCATCACTTCCGTCCCCTCTCCCCTGGGCTGCGCTTCTTGTTTTTTTTCTTGTTTCTCCAAATCAAATACGGCTATTTCTCCTCTCCCCTGTTTCTTCTTGGTCCTTCTTAGCCTCTATTTCATCCAGACCGTTGCTAGTCGCCGTCTTTGCTCTGCTGGGTCTGCACTGTTCTCTCTCATTCTCTCCACAGTCGGCCTCCTCTTACCACCGTGGGTCATCTGCCTCTAAAGTTACAGCAACAGGTTAGCTAAAACTAAACTTGTGAATGATTAGCAAAATGCATTTGATTCTCTGCTGGAATTTAAGTGTGGTTTGTGCTTGAGCTTTATCTTTGCTATTTTGCTGAATTTAAGACGTACCACATCAAGTTTTAATCATTTGCTTTTTTGCATTGTTTTGAGAAACATGAAATTCTCATTAACTCAAAAATATCAGTCCACAACTTGAAGGTGTGCAAGTGCCTAATATTTATACAACTATGAGGGGCGTATTGAGCAATACGACAATACTAAACATTGAACACAGAAACACAAAACGACAACAAATAACACTAATATCAATATCCTAATTACAATACATCATAATTGTGTATGTTACTTGTCTTCACAACAAGGTGATGATTGCAATTTAAATTTTTTTGGTTGATTTGAAGATTGAAGAATCATTATCTAATTGTTTTAAATAATTAATTTGATTTGAAACAAATTTGCATTTGCAATCTTAATTTTTTTTTAATTTGATTTGATTTGAATAATATACTAATATTTTGTACTTATTGAATTATTTGAATGTTTTATTTGAAATACAATTTTCAAGATGATGTTTTGTTTCAAATTTGGTTAATGCAATGTAATCTTACCAATTAATGACTATTATACTATGAGCCCTCAATTCCTCAGCCCCAAATGCCCTTTATAAATTCCCAAAAAATTCCCACATGTGTCTCTTGTAAATACACATAGTTGATTTGTAAATTCCCACATATCTCACTTATGGTACATATCTGATTTAATATTTTGATTTCTAAAATATAAGTGTATTATGTTTGTGCTTGGTGCTAGAAGCTAAAGCTTAGTTTCGTTTAAATTAAGCCGAGATGGTTTGTTATTTTGATTTTGGGATGTCTCACTTTTAAGGGGAAATGCTGCCAAAATTTTGAAAAACATGCGTGTAAAAGGCAATTCCCCGTGTTGACAATTATTCTAAACTTGAGTGTAAATGGAAATGGCATAGGTGGTAATAAAATGGATCATAGTTGGATGAATGCTCCGAGAACAAGTGAAGAATATGAGAATGGGGTTAAAAAATTTATTGAATTTTCTAGGAGGAACGTTCCAGCCAAAAATGGGATGTATTTTTGTCCTTGTGTTAATTGTTTAAATGAGAGAAAACGGGATGTTGAAGTTATAAGGGATCACCTACTTTGTGATGGAATAAATCTTCGATACACAAGGTGGATATGGCATGGTGAGGAAGTAACTGATTGTCCGTCGCACAAGAAGGAAGCTGTGGATGTCATAGATGAAGATAGAATGGAGAGAATGATTCCCGATGTTGAGGTAGAGGACGACTATCGTTGTTATCTAGTACCGATTGTTCAAGGGTACGCATTTTAATTTTGTGTATTTGAGATTTTTAATAAATAATTGCCTTGCCATCTAACTTCATTTTAATCTGTATATGTTGTGATAGTTATCACTGGAGTTTGTGTGTTCTCTGTCCTCGGTCCCATGTTGTTTACTGGTTTGATTCCTTAAATAGAAGACCAGACAAAGAAACTAAAAGCGTCTTCAACACTTAAGTTATTTTTTTTGTATTTCATTGCTTCTTGATTCTTGACTTAATGAATTATTCTAATTTATGTTGATTTTCATTTTAATGATAGGGCATGCACGACGTATCAAGCGCTTGGCGGGCCACGCGAACGTAGAGGTGGCAAAGATCCGAGATGGTTGTTTCCAAAGGTACGTAGTTTCAAATCAAGTTCTTTTGATTGACAGTCATTTTATATATGCCTTTATTGATTTTAACCATTTCCTTTTGATTTATAGTGCCCTCGACAACCTGGCGGCTGGGAATGTGGATACTATGTCGTACTTTATATGTTTAACATCATTCAGAGTGGCATTACGATAGATTTTGAACAAGTAATCGCTTCTTCATTCTAAGAGGATAATATTCTTGGTGTTGTAATTCAATGGCAATTCATTCACTTGATTCATTATTTCATCTAAGCTTATTTTCTAATTTACAGATTTTTTACAATGAAGATGCCTACTCATATGAAGACCTAAATATGATCAGAGACTTTTTGGGTGGACATCTTCTTCAACGTATACCAGAGTAAAGTCTTTAGTAGTTTGTGTAGGACATACTTTTGTGGAAGTTCTATATATTGTATATATAATTAGCATTATTGTTGTTGGAATTGGATTTAGTCTTGGTTATTGTACAAACTGGGGACTTGGATATAGATTGTTGTGTAGTTCGTGTGGTTTGTTAGTTAATTAGTTTGCTACTCCTTAAAATTATTGCATCTAGCCTTGGGTTGATCACTGTGTTTCAAGTTGTTGTTTCCATTCTACTGAACTGCTTTTGTTTTATTCTGTTGTTGGAATCCTATTTCTGCAGTTTACATTTTCCAGACAGTGCAATATATAAAAGGCCATTTAAAAAAAAAACTTTCAACGTCCTTAAATAAAAAGGGACGTGGTAGAGTGGTAGGCGACACTTTAGAAGTCCCTAGTTACAACTTGGGACGTCTAAAGGTCACCTTAGACGTCCCCAGTTGGAACTGGGGACGTCTAATTAAAGGCCACCTTTAGAAGTCCCCAGTTTCAACTGGGGATGTCTAAAGGCAACCTTAGACATCCCCAGTTCCATCTGGGGACGTCTAAAGTGTGGACTTTAGACGTCCCCAGTATAACTGGGGACGTCTAAAGTCTGCCTTAAGACATCCCCCATTACGGACGTTATTGACGTTTTTTTCCACGACCTTCAAATAGACGTCCCTCATTTTTAGACGTTAAAAGGCCAAAAAAAGGGACGTTAAAACCATTTTTTCTAGTAGTGTTAATGTTCTTTATCTTGCATTGATTCTGTCGTATGTAGGTTTAAATTAATATTCTGGGGACATTGAATTCATTATTATATTTAGTATAAATATTAAATTACTTACTCATGATCAAGATAACCAACTGTGCCAGCAGGACGAGTCGAGACATGAGTGTCAATGTCATTTGCAAAAGCTCTAGACAATCCAAAGTGGGCGATCTTAGCTTCCATATTTTCGTCTAACAAAATGTCAGTGGTTTTTATGTCTGTGCACTATTGGTGGCTTACAACCATTATGTCAATAATCAAGAGCTGCAACTCCATCCATCACATAACCAAATAAATTCAAATTTTGCATTATTTCTCTCTAGAATTATATTGGAGAATCAGACCAAAGCAAGACTTAGAATCTCAATTAGCAAAAAGTTATTATTATTTAGTGAAATTTCAATTGTTTAAATTTTTTATAAAAAATTATTTATTCAACTAAAGATAACTCGTTCATCTTAAATATGTAATCTGGAAAATCCATAAATTATTTAAAATAAGTCATATTTTTATATAAATTGTGAAAAAAAAATCCAATCATATAACTCATAAAAAGGTTGAAATTAATGTATAGTTTTCCAATTTTGCATACCATGTGCAGCGTCCAATGCAAAATGAAGCCTGTTCTTCCATTTCAGACCATCCCGGTTGTTACCTGTATAACTTCAAAAGTTACGCGGTCAATTAATGGATTCCTTTCTCATTCAATACTCCCAGAGCTTGGAAGTATACGAAGTAGAATGATTATAATAAAAACATTTACTTCAAATTAAAATGGTTGGATCTCAAATTAGGAAGGGAGAGAGAGAGAAGCAAATGCTATCTCATTTTGGGGCAGGCTTTTTCATCCCACCATTCCCAACCCACAACCTGACGCGGGTTGGCGGGTTGAGTCTAATGGAAGGAATTAGCTATCTACAATGTGGCAAACTAAGGTTTGAACCCTGCTAGGAGAGATACCCTTATTTAATGCTTGACAGTGACTTGAATATGATTTTTTAGACGGTTTAAAACACATTTTCAAACTTGCCATGCGACCTAGAGGTTGCTACCATGTGACGTGGAGGGTGAGATTTGACGCAATGGTAAGGTTCTTGCTATGTGACTTGGAGGTCAAGGGTTCAAATCCTGAAAACAGCCTCTCCAATTGTGAGGGTGAGGCTGTGCACATCTATCCCTCCCCATACCCCAATCTGATAGGAGCCTTATATACTGAGCCACCCTTTTTTAATACACATTTTCAAACTTGCCACGTGCTACGCAGGGAGCCTATTGTGGTCTCTGCTTTTATATTTTAATAGATAGATAGATTATATGTGTCTGTGCTTCTAGCTATATATATATATATTGTTTTTTTGCCATCAAGTAGTGTTTTTATTTTAACAGATTTTATCATCAAAATGTATCGGCATGCTTTGTTTTGAAAATATAACTAATCTAACTCTTTGAAAACATGATTTCATACCTGATAAATGTCGATGGAGGTCGCCTTTGCCATATGCTAACAAACTAAAGCCGTGTGGCACCGTTTTCTTCACAATATCCAATTAGAGAATCCAAGTTTCTATGATGAACAACCATCAAAAGTTCTACCTACAAGTTATATTTAACTTTATCATCAACTGATATACATATATAGAGGGAGAGAGCAATGCTTCTGATTAAATGTCTCAAAAAACTGCACATCCATTATTATATTAAACAAAATTAATTGAATTAATGGGGGTGTGACTAATAGTATTTGGGAAAGAATCTGATACTTCTCATTAGTATGTAAATGTATATATACAAAATGTACAAGACAGAATAGAATGCTAAACTAACTAATTTAGTTACATAATAAATCATCAATGAAAGGTTGTTATAACTACAAGTAATAACAACAAGTAATCATGTGACATCTATACTTGACACCCCCCGCAAGCTGGAGCATGGATATTCTTCATGCCAAGCTTGGAAATGAGTTCATGAAACTTAGAAGGATGAAGGGGCTTAGTGAAAACATCAGCCAACTGGTCAGAGGATCTAACAGGCAAGAGATGAATGATTTTAGCTTGAAGTTTCTCACGAACAAGATGACAATCCAACTCAATGTGTTTCGTCCTTTCATGAAAAATAGGATTTGCAGCAATCTGAATAGCAGATTGACTATCACAGTATAAAAAAGCTGGATTAATGTGGCTGATGTCAAAATCAGTAAGCAAATAAAGGATCCATTGAATTTCACATGTAGTAGAGGAGAGAGCCCGGTATTCTGCTTCTGAAGAAGATTTGGAAACAGTAGCTTGTTTCTTAGCTTTCCAAGAAACCAAAGAAGAGCCTAAAAACACAGCAAAACCAGTGACAGATCTGCGGGTGTCAACACAGCTGGCCCAGTCAGAATCACTAAAAGCTCTCAGCTGAAGATCTGAAGTGGAAGAGAAAAATATGCCAGCACCAGGAGAGGATTTTAGATACCGAAGAACACGATGGGCTGCCTGAAGATGGACATCTAATGGATTAGACATAAATTGACTTAATTGCTGAGTCACAAAGCTTAAATCAGGGCGTGTAGTGGTAAGATACTGCAACCGGCCAACAAGTTTTCGGTAAGGCTGTGGATCATGTAAAGGGGTGCCCTTAACCTTAGAAAGCTTTAAATGAGGGTCCATTGGAGTAGAAGCTGGTTTACAAACAAGATAACCAGCATCCTCAAGTAATTCTAAAGCAAATTTTCTTTGAGAAAGAAATATACCATCATGAGACCTAGCCAATTCCAAGCCAAGAAAGTAACGTAATTCACTAAGATCTTTAATAGTAAAAGCCTGATGCAGTCGCTGCTTAATAGAAGTAATCTCAGAAAGATCAGTACCAGCCAAGACAACATCATCAACATAAACCAATATGGCAGTAAAGGAAGTAGCAGAAACTTTATAAAACAAAGAGTGATCAGAAGGAGATTGAGTATAGCCAAAAGAAATCAAGGCAGCAGACAATTTGCTATACCATTGATGACTAGCCTGTTTGAGACCATATAAAGACTTTTGTAACTTGCAAACCAGATCTGGGTGAGGAGCAGAAAACCCTTTAGGAAGCTCCATATAAACTTCTTCATGTAAATCACCATGCAAAAATGCATTATTAACATCTAATTGGTGTAAATGCCAATTTTTGGCAGCAGCAATAGAAAGTAAAATGCGTAAAGTAGTCATTTTGGCTACAGGAGAGAAAGTATCAAAGTAATCAACTCCCTCTGTTTGAGTGTAACCTTTGGCAACTAAATGAGCCTTATGACGTTCAATATCACCATTAGCTTTAAACTTGGTCCGATAAACCCACTTACAACCTATTGGTTTCTTCCCCGGAGGTAAAGGGGTAAGTACCCAGGTCTGTTCTGTTCAAGAGCTTGCAATTCTGCACTCATAGCATCCTTCCAAATGGAATGCTTAACAGCCTGACTATAAGTGTGAGGATCTTTAACTGAAGTGACAGCTAAAGCAAAATTTTTGTAAGAAGAAGAAAGGGAAGAATAGGATAAAACAGAGGAAAGGGGATACCTAGAAGTATTGTCGCATGATGAATGGGCAGTAGAAGAGATAAGGGCACAGTGATAATCCTGCAGATAAGATGGAGGATGATGGGGGCGGCTAGATCGCCGAGGGGGAGGAGAGGCAGGGGAAGAAGGCATAGGAAATGAAGATGGAGTTGGTAAGGGAGAGGGAGAAAAAGGTGAAAGGTCTTCCAAAAAATCAGGAAAAGATTGAATGGTTGGCTCAGAGGGAACTGAAGATGATAAAGGATTGGGACTTGAAGGAGCAAAAGGGAACACAAGTTCATGAAACAAAACATCCCTAGATAAGAAAATTTGATTTGAAGTAAGATCAAGTAAAATGAAAGCCTTAGAACCAGAGGGAAAACC
The DNA here is from genome assembly GCA_963210345.1 of Inga oerstediana. Classification (NCBI taxonomy): domain Eukaryota; kingdom Viridiplantae; phylum Streptophyta; class Magnoliopsida; order Fabales; family Fabaceae; genus Inga; species Inga oerstediana. The sequence continues at coordinate 21,485,401 of OY723408.1, read as the reverse complement.
CAGAAAAATGCATTTTCGTGCTCGGTGATTAAATTTTGTGCGAGTGTGGTCAAGTGTAGAGGCATAGCATAAGGAACCGAAAACTTTAAAATCAGCATAAGAAGGATCAGTGGCATATAAACGAGCAAATGGAGTTGAATTTTGAATAACAGGAGAGGGCAAACGATTAATAATAAAAATGGCATGTAAAACAGCAAAAGACCAGTAAGGCAGTGGGATATGAGAATGAAACATTAAAGCTCTAGCCACATTCAAAATATGCTGATGCTTGCGCTCTACCAAGCCATTTTGCTGGGGAGTAGCAACACAAGAAGTCTGATGGATGATGCCCTTTGTAGCATAAAGTTGAGGCAGTAAAAATTCAGGACCATTGTCAGAGCGTAAAATTTTTACTGTTGTATGAAATTGATTTTCAATTAAAGCCAAAAAATTAATAATATGAGTTCTGGCCTCAGACTTTTTGGACATTAAAAACAACCAAGTATAACGGGAAAAATCATCAATGATAGTAAGAAAATAACGATGGCCTTGTGTAGATGAAATGGAAAAAGGACCCCATATGTCAACATGAATCAAATCAAAAATTTTATTGCATGAACTTGTGCTTACAGGGAAACTGAGCCTTTTTTGTTTGGCAAAATGACATGTATCACAAGGAATAGAAAGTGGATTACAGGTAATATCAGATGTAGATTTCTTTAAAACAGAAAAGGCAGATGGTGATAAATGGCCTAAATGAAGATGCCAAAGAATTGAAGCAGAATCTAACTGAGTTGTGGTTAGGGGTGGAAACAGGCCAGGCCAGGCCAGGCTTGTGCCTTAACAGGCCTGGCCTGTTAAGGCACAAGACGGCCTGAGCCTGGCCTGTGGCCTGTTATAGGCTTTTTATTAGGCCTAAGCCTGGCCTGTACACAGGCCTGGTCTGGCCTGTGGCCTGTTAAGAAGGCCTGGAATTTTTAAAAGATCCTAACAGGCCAAACAGGCCAACAGGCCAACAGGCCATCACCTAACAGGCCAAAACAGGCCGACACAAACAGGCCTAACACAGGCCTAGGACTCTCAGATTTTTTTTTTTCCTAATAGAGAACACCATTGCGTGAATCAAAAGTAGCAAATAACCAGAACACCACATGTACATAAGAGGGCCATATTAAAATTTTACAAATCACATAATTGTTGCAATGAATATCCTTATTCTCCTGAAGCAAAAGTCACTTTGAAAGTGACACTCCTGAAGCAAAAGTCACAATGAATATCCTTGTTATTTTGCCCAGAGCACATCCAATTATTTTGCCCCCTAAATTAGCATGCATTTTGACTTAGGTAGCTGGCTGATAGTATTATGACCTCAACAAGCTATTTTACCTTAAATTAACTCCCAAGACCCAACTCTCATGGCAAGCACAGCCATCAGCCATGCAACAATGTTAATTGATCCTGGCATAAACATATACCTTTTGAATAACATGTGTTGCCTCAGCACTTGCACGCCCACTGATTGATCTCTCTAAAACCTCCAATATTCTACAAGCACGGATTCTAGCATCGTCAACACTAATAGCACTCATAATTTCCCTCACAAACAAGTCAACCCATTCTGCTCCATCTGCAGGAAGGTCATTTGAAGCTGATTGGTTCTCAGAAGCAGAAGCATGCTCACCATCTCTCAAAGTACCTGGAAATTTTTCAAAAGACTTCAGTTTCTCATTGATGAGAAGCTTAGAAAACGCACAAATAAACTACTCACTGTTCAGAGTTTTAACCTGCATAATTCCCCGTACTAGTTTCAGAGCATTAAATATATGTTCCCAAAAAACACATCACCAGTTCATGCTATGCAAAAAAATAGATGTGCCGCTGATAAGTCATGGCTGTGTGCACTGATGCTAATATCATCCATACATTCAACAACCAAAAAGACTACCATTGGAAGCCAGAATAATCACAAGTCTTGAGAAAAAGATTGTTCAGAGTAATTGAGCACTGTCTACTCTTACTTCAAGCAGAAAGTTTAGCATGCTTAATTGCTTAATAAAAGACATTTCTCTTAAAAATGAAAATCAAACATAAGTAAATGCCAAATGCTCCCTAAGCATGCTACTTTAAATTGCTTCCACAATTGAAATACTTGTAGAGAACAAACTTGTAGACAACTTATGTAACTCCATTATTTATTCTTTAGCCCTAATCAGGCTGTTAGAGAAACGCAGTATGATGCATCATAAGGGGGCAAAGAAATAAAAGGCCATGTCCTACTGGAAAAATTGTAGGAGAAGAAGATTTCTTTTCCAAAACAATTCAAATTCACTAAAGCCACCAAGCATGGTTCATTTATGGGTGACGATTCCTAATTCCTAACGGGAAAAATCAATTGCAGATACGGTAATACCTATTACTGCATTAGCATCGGATTGCTCAGCAGCACCAGAATTTCCATCAGCAGATCCCAAGCAACGCTTGAAGTTGGTCAACGAGGCTCGGAGCGGAGAAAAGAATTGGAGAAGATGAGCAACGAAGCCTCTTAGATACTGGAGGTGACGGTGGAATATCTTCAAAGAAAGATCTTTTGCTTCCACAAACTGCAGCAGACATCGTTACAATACCAAATTGTTCCAGGGTGGTCGAGGGCAGAGGGCTCGGGAGGCAGACGGAGTCTCGTCGACGGTGGTGGCAGTCGAGGGTGGTCGAGGGGAGTCGCCGTCTCGCCGAGTCGTGCGAGGGCAGCGAGGCAGAGCGCTGTGCACAGCCGCAGTGTCGATTTAGGAATTAGGTTTAGACATTAGAGATGAGGTGGGTGGACGCTGGACGGCCAGGACGGGATTCGGGTCTTTCGGGATAGGTAACAGGTAAGGTAAGGTAAGGGTATTTTTTTTTTTTTTTTTATAAATCTTACAGGCTCAGGCCGGCCTGACAGGCCTGACAGGCCTGTCAAGAGGCCTTGGCCTGGCCTGTTAAGGAAAACAGGCCTTTAAAGAGGCCTTGGCCTGGCCTTTTGGCCTGTCAGGCCAGGCCTGAACAGGCCTCTAACAGGCCAGGCCGGAGGCCCCTGTCAGCCGGCCTGGCCTGTTTCCACCCCTAGTTGTGGTTGAATGAACCTGAGGTGTATGAGAAGTAGAAATCTTATCTGCATTCAAGAAATATAGCCCATCGAAGACACTAGCTGCACCAATCATCAGCGAAGGATGGTGTAAGTGAATCTGACACAGGTTAGAAGAGAAAGTCAAAGAACAATTTAAAGAAGCAGTGAGACGAGAAACAGATATGATGTTAAAAGTGAAAGAAGGCAGATATAAGACATTAGTCAAAATTAAAGAAGAGGAAATAGAAACAGTGCCAGAAAGAGAGGCGACAGCCTGTGCACCAGTAGGAAGACGAACAACAAGAGGTGAAATAGAGGAATAAGAAGAAAACATAGCTAAGGAACAACAAACATGGTCAGTTGCACCTGAATCAATAATCCAAGTAGCAAGATTAGAAGATAGAGAATTACACATACCGGTGACAGTAGGAGAAGTAGAGAAATGATTTACAGCAGAGGCAGGTGGTAAAGGAGTATTTAAAAGAGATAAGAGGCGCTGATATTGATCATTAGTGAGTTGTGGAAGCAAAGAGGCCGAAGCAGAAGGAGCTTGAGGCAGAGTTCTTGTGACAGAATCTTGAACAAGACCAGAACCATGAGTAACAATATTATTTACAGCAGAGGAAGAACCAGAGGTGCGAAACTTGAAACCAGGCGGGAAACCGTGCTTGCGATAACAAGTGTCTTCTGTGTGACGCGGTTTGCAGCAGTAAGTGCAAAGTTTTCCAGAAGAACCAGTGGTCTTTGAACCAGAAGAAGGTCGAGAACCCTTGGTAAAAAGCACCTTAGGTTCCGAAGAAGTAAGCATTTCACGCTCTTGCTGAAGAACTAGAGAAAACACCCGATTAATTGGGGGAAGAGGATCGAGCAGCATGATTTGGGATTTAACTGAGGCAAATTGCTCATTGAGACCCTTGAGAAAGCGAATCACGTGATCTTCTTCACGATGATGAAACGCACTCGTTGTGGAACCACATTCGCAAATCTTGAGAGGACGAATGTTAGAGAGTTCATCCCATAAGATTTTCAACTGAGTGTAGAATTCACTAACAGTAAGACTACCTTGTTTTAAACCATAAATCTCTTCTTGCAGATCAGCTATTCGAAAAATGTCGGAATGAGAGTTCCTGGAGTGCAGATCGGTCCAGATTTCAGAGGCAGTGTCAAACCACAGGATGCTTTTGGCAATGGTCGGTGACAGAGATTTAGTGAGCCATCCTTGCACGAGATTGTTACACCGTTCCCACGCCGGAAACAAAGGATCGGAGGTCGGCGGCGGTGAGATCGAACCATCGACAAACTTGAGTTTGTTCTTGGAAAGAAGGGCCATCCGCATAGCACGGGCCCAGCCGTGGTAGTTGCTGCCATCGAGAGGTGACGCCACCAAAATGAGTGCCGGATTCTCATTGGGATGGATGTAAAACGGACTGGATTGATCGTGGCAAGGATCGGAGGAAGCCATGGAAGGTTCAGGAGAAAAGCAGAGAAAGAACGAAGAAGAGAGAGTAAAGGAAAGGCGAAGATCTCGAGGTGGAAGAACGGACGGAGATCACGAGGCAAAGAAATCTGATACCATGTGACTAATAGTATTTGGGAAAGAATCTGATACTTCTCATTAGTATGTAAATGTATATATACAAAATGTACAAGACAGAATAGAATGCTAAACTAACTAATTTAGTTACATAATAAATCATCAATGAAAAGTTGTTATAACTACAAGTAATAACTACAAGTAATCACGTGACATCTATACTTGACAGGGGGTTTCCGCCTAACCTCAGAATGAAATTCTCTGTGACCTTGGGATGATGATTGCGAAAGTAACTTTACAGCAACTTGAGTATCATTCTTAAGTTTGCCTAAATAAACCTTTCCAAATCCTCCTTCTCCAATCAAGTTTTGAAAGTTATTAGTGATCTCAAGAATGTTGGAGTAAGAAAATTCTTGATTTCTTGGCTTCAATGATTCTTCCTTAGTAAATCCTCCTGGAAATATGAATAAGGATAATTAATTTTGAATAATAAAAAAGATCAATTACAAAAGATATGTTGACAGTGTTACGAATGTAAACTTTAGCATTCAGAAATTTTCATTACCATTTCAAAGGGAATTAATGGTTTTCAAGGTAAGATTTACATCTTTAATTTCAACTTACTTATTACTCCCTATTGTTATAAATGTAAAACGTAATAGTGGAGTTTGCTTTGGTCTTGAATAAAGACCTTTTTTGCTCAAAGTCTTGAATAAAGACCTCAATCTACTTTACCTCCCACTTTTATAATTCTTCCCTAAATCTCCCTTTTGAATGCACATATTAAATGGTTTTCTATCAAAGAAGTAATTTCTAATGTAGATAATTAAACAAGGTATTTTAGGTAAACAAACACTTATTGTTTTACTAATAATTAACTTAACAAATTTTCTTAATCTTTACAAATTAGTGATCTAGCTTCTAAATTTATGACCAGAGAGAGTGATGATTATGTATGGAATCAAAAAGTTCATAAGGAATTTTGTGCAAACCTTTCAGTTGTTTCATTCTAAAGATCCATATTCCAAGAGAAAACAAGATTGCTACAGTCAAAGCTGAAAGAGATGCAATAAGTAGAACAAAGGACTTGTGTCTTTTGCATGAATCCCTCAAACAAAGGTCAGGATTATCATCCAAACTGAAAGATAAGTCAAAAAATAAGTTAGTAATACAAATGACATAGTGATTGCAATGAGTTTTATCATCAATTATAAAGAGTAAAGAAGACAAAATAGCATTGGCTCGACCACCATTGAAACGCATCCAATTTATAACATTAAATTAAAATTTAACTTCATTTTAACTCAATTGATTTTTTTTTAAAAAATCAATCCCTGAGCAACCTCATTTGCAAATCCGACTTGTCCTTAAGAGCCTTGGGAATTGGACCTGCAAGCCTATTGCCTCTCAAATTGCTGCAAAAACATTGTGAAATATAGTCACTTAGTACTAGTAGGTGTTCTTGAAGTTATCAAGCCATGTACTACTTATAGTGGTGAATCCAACAAATTGCAACTGAAAACTTACAGAACTCTCAATTTTGATAATTCTGCTAGAAATTCTGGAATCGAACCTGACAAATCATTACATGAGAGATCCCTAAAACAAAGTAACATTTTACATGACAACATGCTTATGCTAATTAAAGACTTTGTCCAAATTAAACAGTTATACTTACAAGAACTCTAACTTCGTAAGCTGTGTGAATTAAGGAGCTATGTGTCCTGTTAACTTGCTCATGCTCAAGTTTCTGCTTGGGATAATCGGAGAAATGATCAACACAAACTCAGGTAGGTCATTATAAAATTTTCTCAACTGTATCTTATTTAATCATTAAAACAATTGAAATAACTTCAAGATCATATAGTACATAATGCATATAGAAGCAACAACAACAACAATAATGCATATAGAAGCATTGGGAAAAAAATTAGAGAAGAGAATAAATTACTTCTTTCATTCTTAATTGTTTGAATTATACAGCTAATTCGTAAATACTAAGAAAATTAGGTAAGTAAGTTATTCATAGAAAATGTTTGTTGGTTCCCTTAAAACACTTCTCCTTTTTCTTTATTTGCATTGGAAACTATCCATATTGATCAATAGGAATAATTTAAAAAGAAATAATAAATATAGAAGACAAAGAAGATCAAGGTCTTACGTTTATAACCAAAACAAACTTCTTACCTAGCTTCTATCTTTATGATAGTATAGACAATATATTCTATTCAATATATTCTATTCCTTGAGGAGCTAAATTGTTGATATTCAACCCAATGAAACTTGTAGGTAATAGAAATATGGTGAACCAAGGTATACAATACAAAGACAACGACCAAGGTATATATATATATATGATCAATCCCTATTTTATCAATTATTTCTATACTTTATTTAGGGATTTTATCATGTTATTTGGGCCAAAAATGTATTTATTGTGATTAATTAGGATTAATAGTGATTGTAGGAAAATAGAGCTTAAAAGAGTAAAAATGTCATATCTTTGTGATTGCTTATAAATTAATTGATTTTTGAGATATATGATATTACCTTGTCTTAAATTGCATTGTAGATCACTTGGGAGAAATTGGAATGAAAAGCTGAAAAGAACAAATGATTGTCAAGTACCAGAATTAATGACAGTTGGGGACCCTAATTTCAAAAATGACAGAAAAGGGACTAGAATCATTAATAGTTAAGGACCTGAATTTGTAAAATGCCCACGAATGACCAAGATGAAAGTCAGCATTTTGTTGATTTATATTTAGGGCAGAAGGATATCGGGGAAGAGAGGACGCCAAACACAAATCCACCTTGCTTGCCTCACCTCAACTCTGGCTTGTTCCCTCTACCTCTGCCCTCGCCGGCGACTATCACTTCACCTTCAACATCTTATTTCATCACCGATGAGGTCTCAGATCACGGAACACAGAAGCTCGCGGAGGCTTGAGAGGGAGTTGATACACACATCCACCTCCATCTCCTTTCGGCTTCAATGCTGTCCACCTCCACCACCAATCATCTTCGTCATCATCGTTCCTCTCCTGGTCTCACCAATCTTCCATATCCGTTCATCTCCTTGTCACTGTTCGATGGCCAAAGGAGAGCCTAAGGCTCGGTGTAGTTGTTCTCCAGTCATGAGAACGTGATTCTTTCACTCCTTGATTATTTGATGAATCTATTCTAAGTCCTTTATGCTGATAGGGGAGTTTTATGTTCTTGATTTCTTCTTCCGCTCACTCTGTATATGACTTGTGATTCTAGGGTCCTAGATTTTATGCTTTATATATGTAGCTGAGGATTTCAATTGGTTAATTGTAATCTGGATGATGATACTTGCTTTGGATGTTGCACTGAATGATTTGTTGTTTAGATTATAACACTACTTTGCTAAATTTGATTGGCATCTCATGTATCCATGCTCTTGGTTAATCAACTTGGTTAGTGGTTAGTTAAGGGTATAGAATTCCAATTGCAAATCCTCTACAAGCTAAGTGTCTCTAAAATATCTCTAATTAACTAATTGAACTTAGGTGTCTAAGTGAGATTAGTGCGTTAGTGATATTGGCTTGGAAGGGTCCTTCACTAGCTCTTGTACTTAGTTAAGAATTGAACTCAAGCTAATTTGGACCATGAATACTACAAAGAAAATGGTATTCTGTAGCGGTGCAATTGTAGCGGTTATATCAAACTGCTACAAATTACAAATTTGTAGCGGTTTTAACTTAAACTGCTACAAAATTATAGCGGCAAGCTACACACCAAGAGGCGCGACAGATTAGCAGCGTTCTTTGTAGCGGTTGGGTAGCCAAAACCGCTAGAAATTTGGCGCGAAATTCCTGCCAAAACTTGTAGCGGTTAATTTGTAGCAGTTAATACACAGAAACCGCTACAATATTCCCGCCACTTGGTGCAACCAAGCCCCGCCAATAGTGTAGCGGTTATTTGTAGTGGTTACAGCAACCAAACCGCTACAAAATACCAAACGTCAGCTATTTGTAGCGGTTATAGGATATAACCGCTACAGAATTTCAGGAGTCTCCACTTTTGTAGTGGTTTTGGGCAATAACCGCTACAGAATTTCAAAAGTTCTTGTAATTTATAGCGGTTATTGTAGAACCGCTACAAATTTAAGGCAACGTGGGTGATTTATAGCGGTTATGGTAGCGATTATTGGAATAACCGCTACTAATATATGGCCTATTTAAGCCGCCACCTCCCTCATTTCTCCGTTTGGTCATTTTGTTTCCTGGGGTTTCTCTGAGTAGTTTCTTCAAGATTTGAGCGTTCAGACGTCTGTGTAGGAGTTTTTGCTACAATATTTCTTAGTATTTGCACTTGAGGTATGTATATAACACGTATTTTATTTGTATTTGTATTTTTATTAGATTTTTGCATAATAATGTGACTAAATTTTTTTTAGAGTTGATATGGCTTCAAGAGAGGATAAGGGGAAGGCCCCTAAGGTCCCCATACCGATTTTACGGGGTGGCAGCAGCCGAGCAGGGGGCAGAGGGAGGGGGCAGCGCGGAGGCAGGGCGACCGCGGCATTTCAGCCCATCCCCCCCACAGGAGTCGGCCCTACCACAGGCACCGCAGACGATCCCACAGGAGACGACTGATAAATCACAATTTTAATATATTTTATCCCACCTTATTCATTTATTTTGGAGATTATTTTAGGCTAATTTGGATTTATTAGATAATATTTGGATTATTAGCCAATTATAGGAAATAATATAAATTTGAATGGATTATGATATTATTGGGCTTAAATTGATAATATTTTAATTATTATATTATGATTGGATAATATTTTTAAATATATGATATATCACAATTTTATTTAATTCTTGTAGAGTAAGGAAAAGTATATTGAAAGATCTTACGGTGCAGAAATTTTCTGGAAAGCTAAAAGAATATCCAACGGTTGAATTTTATTTGGGCTTCTTAAATTTTAATGGGCTCAAGTTGGTACCCAAAAAACCCTCTTGTCCTCCCTTTTAATTACCCTAGCCGTCACAGCAATAGAGGGGAATACGCAGAGAGACACGGACTGACGCTGGAGAGAGGCTGACACGCACTCGCAGAGAAGGGACGGAGGTACTGAGGGACGCACTAACAGACGCGGGACGAGACTTTACGGAGTTCCTGGTTTGCATATCACACTGAGACACACCAGGAAAGCTTGCTTGATTCAATTACTATTATTTCTCCAATCATGGGCCCCACCTCCAATTGCATGAAACAATTCCATTCTCACTTTCCTTCCGCACATATACACACAGCATCCATTCATTAATTATTCATCCACAACCACCTTTCCAATGGCCATAAATCACTGCTGGAGGCGTGAAGGGGGAAGGATTTTCATGGCAGCTTAAGTTCTTTTGGGAGGCAACTTGGGAGAAGCATGGAGAAAGCTAGAGTTTAGGAGCTTACAGTTGAAGACCATAAGGGAGTGTCTTTCTTTTATCTCTTTGATTCAAGACTTAAGATTGTTTTAAATGATTTTTGAGTTATAATAATTGAGAACAATCTAGTTTTAGATTGTAAACTTATTTTTTATTTGGATTGAATTGATATTTTGGATTTGCTTTGTTCTTAAATAATTATTGGGATTTTTGTTTGCAAACCTTTGATTGTCAATTAGATTATTAATCGATTTTTCATTATTAATTTAATTGTCAAATTGGGTTTAATCTCTTGATTGTTTAATTAAGGTGATTAATTGTCGAATTGTTTAATTAGGCAATTGTAAACATAATTTCTAAAACTATCTTAAGCAATTGTGATTGGTTTTTAATGGATTTAATTAACCACCATTTTTCCATTATGAGTTTTCTAGTGGATTAGGTGTTATCGAGCTTGAGGGTTTCCCATGTCTTGATTAGGTGATTAAGTTTATTAATTCCAACTTTTCATGAACCTCCCTTTGGTCTAATAAATTGAATGGCTAAGAAAGCTAAATCCATGTGAATCCTGAGTTGTCCTCTTCACCATCATAACTGAACTAATCTTTGTTGATTTTCTTAGATATTAGTTTATTTATTTTCCTTAGGATTTTAATTTCACTCTCATAAGAAAAACCCCAAAAATTGCATGTTCATTATTTAGGTTAGTTTCATTCTCATATAGGTTTTAGAGTCTTTTACATTTTGCATTTAGGTAGTGGAGTCTTGCTTTTAGTTTAGGTTCATTCCATTGCATTTTCTTTATCACCTAAATTCAATTCTAGAGAAAACCCACATATTGCTCCTTGGGAGAATGACCTAAGTTGCCACTATATTGCATTAGTAGGTTGTCTTAGTTATTAATTGATTGCTTCAGTGACAGAAGCTCGCATCAATCCGCACCAGAGGTGCCTGAGTTTGGGGGGCTAGATATCAGCGTCGAGGATTACGACGAGGAGGAGTTCGAGATCCCGATTGCGATCAGGGAGATGGAGCAGTTCCTCGATGAGGAGGAGGCTCGGGAGCAGAACAACCCACGAGGGTCGTCTTCGCGGTCCACTGGGTTTGAGGTGCAGGTCCAAGGTAAATTAATTTTTTAATTTAGTAAATTATTTATTTAAATTTGAAACCGGTGTGAACAGCATGGACCGGAGCCTGCGAGTTATAGTGCCGTGGAATGAGGGCACTGACCAGCCCATCCACAATGGGGGTCACCTGCTCAATCGCTTCCTGAACGACCTGGGCGCGAATTGGATGCGGTTCCCCCTTCACTTCAAGACGTGGAGGCACGTTCCGAGGGGGCCGAAGGACTAGGCTAGGGAGGAGGTGGTTCAGGTAATTAAAATTATTTAATTAATATTGTTTGTAATTAATTATATTTAATTAATATTTTTTAAATTATGTTTTTTGTAATTATTGATATTTAAATAATTGTTTTTCAACTGTGGTTTGCCGTCCGGGCCAACCGGAAGAGGTATGCTCTCGTGAAGATGGGTGACGCCTGGAGGAACAAGAGGAACCGTCTCTTCCACACGGTGAATAAGGACGGGACGATGCCTCTGGAGCAGCTGATCGAGAGTGTCCCGGACGGCGTGCCGCCGAACGACTGGGCGAGTTTCGTCCAGTTTAGGAGGAGCCCTGAGGGGCAGGTAATGTATTTATTATATTTTTTATATATAATTTTGTAATTGTTAATTATTAAATTATAATTTCAATTTAATTGTATTTAATTTGAAATTTTTTAATTTTAAATGTTTTTTATTGTTTTAATACATTTAATTTTGTTTTTTTTCCAGGAGATTTCTCAGAGGAACACCAGGATCCGTGCGCAGCAGACGATCCACCACACAGCAGCATCGAAGACCTTTGCTGTGACCTATAGCGAGCTGGTAACTCACCAGATTTCAGAGCTCTTGCAATCGGCCCTCTTGATCATGCAAAACGGTTTACAGCATACAATGTCAATGGTTTTAAGTTTTGCACTGTTTCACGGGATCAAGGATTGCAAACACAGAATTTGGGTGTTTATGGCACATTTGGAACAAGGAGTTATGCGAGCAGCAGTGACGCCAACATGCAGTTCGGAGGCGTCCCTTACTATGGCAAGCTTCTTAATGTGGTTGAACTTAATTATCAAGGCCGTTTCACGGTGATGCAGTTCAAGTGTTTGTGGGAAAATACCACTACTTCTCGGGGACTAACAACTGACGACTTAGGGATCACATCAGTCAATTTCTCACGGCCGATTCATACTGGTATTTCTCAAGATGATGAGCCGTATATTCTAGCTTCAAAGGCACATCAGGTTTATTATGTCGAGGACGAGAGGCATATGGATTGGCACATGGTCGTTCCTTTAAAGCCAAGAGACCTTTACGACATGGATGAAGGCGATAACATCGCCTACAAGAGTGAGCCATTTCAGCCAGCTGATTTTGAAAACTACTTCCTTGAAGGTAATGACAATTTACCTCTACTGCGGTGAGTTTTTTTAAGTCCACGTCATTTGAATTAAGTTTTTAAATTTAATAATACATCCATAACAATAATTTTTCTACAAAATTTCTGTAGGGATGGCGACGATGAGTGATCAAATTCAAATTATGCTTTTGTCTTTAAAAAAAATGCAAAACTTTTTTTAAAATAAAATGTAAAAAAAATTTAAAAAAAAAAATAAAATAATATTTGTAGCGTTTATTGAACCGCTACAAATATAAAATTAACCGCTACTAAATGAATAACCGCTACAAAATGGATACATTAACCGCTACAAATAGTACGTGGATCACTATAAATATTAAACCGCTACAAAAATACAAATAACCGCTACAAAATAGATACATTAACCGCTACAAATAGTACGTGGATCCCTATAAATACCCTTACCACAACACATTTCAAACACTCCCCAATTTCTTTCCACCTTACCTTTCTTTCATTTTCTCTCATTTACAACTTCTTTCGTATGAGTAGAGGAGCTGAATAATACGATCAAATATGGTAACAAGATTTTTAATTTATTTTACAATACTTCTTTTCTTTCTATAAAATTTATTCTAACCATTTTTTTCCACATATTTCAGAGCTGTATCTCATTTTCATCTATTTTTCATACACAATTATATTATATTAGACAACATAATAATTCCTTATTACCTACCTATCCTTAATAATATTATTAATATAAATTTTATACTAATCCAATTAAATTACATTTTTCCTTTTAATTTATTAATAAGTTAAACTATTGAATAATAAGCTAATTAAAATAGATAAAATAATAACAAAATAAAATATTTAATTTAATATTAAAAAAATAGAAACAAATGATCGTATATTTTTTAAAAATTTTTTTAAATATTTGTAGCGGTTATTAAACCGCTATTAAATAACGCGCCTTTTTAAAACTCAAATTAAATTTTTTAGCGCTAATTTTGAATTTCATGAAATTAGTAGCGGTTTTGATAACCGCTACAAATTTCATGAAATTCAAAATTAGTAGCGGTTTGTTAACCGCTACAAAATAAAAAAATGTCATTTTTTTTCGCCTTCAAAATTTCAATTTTTTATATTTGTAGTGGTTATATAACTATTACAAATATCTCTGAAAAAAATTTTGTTCATGAGGGTGTTGTAGCGGTTGGGTTGAACCGCTACAAAGGATGTAGCGGTTATTTTTGATTGAGTAGCGGTTTTAGTAACCGCTACTAATGTTGTTTGTAGCGGTTAAAACCGCTACTAATACCCATTTTTAACCTCTACTAAATCACGTTTTTTTTTGTAGTGAAAGGTTAGTTAAATCAAAAGTCAAGGAAGCTCATTCACTCCATTTCACTTATTAAACTTGGAAAAACCTATAAAAAAGTAGTTTAGCCTAGTTTAGAATAGTTAATTAATTTTGTTACACTCTTTGGTTAATTTGTTAGTTAATACTTAGTTAGCTAGGAACTAAATAATCGGCTCCTCAAAGAGATCGACCTAGGTTAGCATCACTATAGTGCATAGTTAGTCTAGTTTTATTTGATAGCTCCTACAATATGGCTTGTCAATATACAAAGACAATGAACCAAGGTGACGATCAGCCCTTTTCTGAAATGTGATACTGATGGAGATTTTACCCTAGAACAATCAATTGGATGTAGACATTATATTTAATTTATTAAAAGGAGTTTTATTAAATGTTTATTTATTATACTGTTTTGTATGTTTCTTTATAATAAAGATCCATGAATAATTAAAGAATTATTCGAAATGTCTCTAGTTGATTATTATTCTAGGAACAACAATAAATTAAGGCTGGTGTGATTTTAGTTGAAGATCATATATGGAAATACAAATCTAAATCATATGCACTTGTTAGAGAGCGACTTGGTGGACCGACACATCATTTGATAGCTACATGGACTAAGTTCATTATAGTTACGTCAATGAGCCCTCAAATTTGAAATCACCATAGTTTCCTACATGAGGAACAATATTAATTTGTTTTGATATGATCACAAGTCACTTTTAACTGAGTGATCATAAAGGTTATGGTTAAGGAAAGTGGGGTCCATGGAGAGGAAAGTGAGTGGTCAAGATGGGATTTGTGCATATGAGGGATATATCTCTGGCCCCTTGATGAGTCAGCCTAAGAAAAGCATGGTTGTGCTAGTAATATCTGGCCTTTTTGAGTAAATGCCAAATATGAGAATAAATGTTAGATGAGGGTCAAGTAAATAGTAGGAATACAAGTAAGACATTGTATAAATTTCGCTCAAGGTTGGATAATTTTGTGAAGTTATGTAACATCCCAAATTTTGGGCCTAGAAGTTCAAGAATAAGCTTAAATTAAATAGATTTTGGGGTTATGGGAAGAGATTAATTATGCAAAGCAAGTATACCAAAGTTTGTGTGTTTATCTTCCCTTACATGAATGTTTAATAGGGTTTGTCAACTACTATCAAGAAAAAGGGGAAACAAAACCAAAGTAGTCAAACTACCAAGAAGAGGTAACCTGGAAGAAGAAGCAAAAGATAATAAAACTTGCTCATATATAGTTTGTGCTTAGTTGATTGCATGTTTATTTACCACCATGTATGCCTTTGAACATGTAATATCCTTACTTGAGTTTGTGCCATGGCCATGTGTATGAACTTGTCAAGTGTTGGTTTTACATTGGCTAACTACATATTTTGGCATGTATCTATTAACTCATAGAAATCAAGAGCATTCTAGCACATTTTCTTCTCTTTTCACTTATTTTTGGGTTCAAATTGTGCATATATAGAGATTATAGAAGAAAATGTGATAGGACATAAGTTAAAACAAAATTTTGTTGAATCATGAGTTAAATGCACATAATTTTGATTATTTGTGGAAGTTAAAGAGCTCATGAATCACTCCTCCTTGTAGGTGGAGGATGACAAGTTGTAAAAGCTCTCAAAGATTATGGGAAGTTGTAAAGGAAAGGAAAGAATGAAAGAGGAAGGGGAAAATCGACACTATGGAGGAGAAGCCTACATTTGCTATGGATTCTACTGGAGCCAAAGTCATAGTGAAACCACCTGAAAAATCATTGCTTTTGTCTGGTTCTGTATGACAATTCACTTTGGCATTCACCATAGCAAACCCACGGCAAACGTGCGAAACTGATACTGTGCGTTTTGAAAAAGTGACGATGCTGATGCTATTTTAACCTAAGAGCGGCGCCGAAATGCAAGCATTCTGCATAGGGGAGAGGCTGAGAACACAACGGAGGCTTCATGGAGAGAGCTTGAGGAGATCTTAGAGTTTTTGGAGGAGATTTGTGAAGAATTTCAAGGGTTTTCTTTCCCTTTTCTGTTTTTTCCCTCTTTTCTTCCCATTTTGCTGATATGGTTATGATTCTTAAGCTTAGTTGTTTGTTTGTATTGATCATGAGTAGCTAAAACTCCTAATTAGGATTACTTTTACCCATTGTATGGATTGAAACTATTGGATTCACTACTACAAAAAAGTAAAGCTGTGGCGCTTATAATTGCATTAACTGTGGCGATAGAGAAGTGCCACATATATGGACGCCACTAAAAAAAGCTGTGGCGCTTCCAAGCGCCAGAACATTTAATTTTTTTTTTTAAAAATACCCTCCTATGGCGCTTGTTTGAGGAAGTGCCACAGGAGGGGGGCCTCCTGTGGCGCTTGCGTCAGAAAGTGCCATAGGAGGGGGGTCCTACTGTGGCGCTTACGTTAGCAAGCGCCACAGGAGACCCCCCTCCTGTGGCACTTCCTCAAACAAGCGCCACAGGAGGGTCCTTTTTTTTTCTTTTTTTTCCTTTCTTCTTCTTCTTCTTCTTCTTATTTTTTCCTGTGGCCCCTTTTTTATGCTTCCTGATTGTGAAGCTTTATATAAAATGAGTGGCTTTTGTGTTTATCATCTCCACAAATTGTCAATCTTTCTATTTTATATTTCAACCTATTATATATATATATATATATATAATTTTCACATTTAAAATTCAAGTTCCCCAACAATAATGTTCTTACATTAATACTCTCCAAAGCTAACATAAAAAATATCATAATACAAGAACTTGATATGTGAACACAGTACATCAACAACTAATTAAGTAAATTAAAAGATTACTAAAAAACGCAAGCTTGTCGGCAAAAAAATTTAAACAAAGCAAAAAGGCAAATGAAACAAGCTAGGTTTTCACTCTTTCCTATTAAATTAGGAACAAAAAGGCAAACATTATATTATGGTTTATCTTGACTAAAAAAAAAATTTAAACAAAGCAAGCTAGAATGAAACAGTCTTCTTCTTACAAATCTATTAATTGACCAGCGCAAGGAGTGGGAGACCATGTTGGTGACGCTAGCTTGAGTGACGAGTGAGCATGTGGGTGTGTTTTTTAATGTGAAGATGATAGGAAATGGAGGGAGGGGGCTGACGGATCCACTAAGAAGATGAGAAAGGGAAAGTAGTTTAATGGAGGAGAGAGTAGTTGAATAATTAAAGTGGCGGAGTAGTAGTCAAAAAGAGAAAGAATGGGGGACGGACACGGGACCACTACGCGGGAAATGAAATAATTAAGAGCTATACATTATCCATTTGAAAATTTTCCGTTTTTTTAGAAATGCATTAGCTGTGGCACCTAGGCATTAGGTGCCACAGCTGATATACTATATATCATGTGTGGCGCCTAACTATTTAGGCACCACACATGATCTGGTGCAGCTGTGGCGCCTGGTGGGTCAGGCGCCACAGCTGCTTACGTGGCGCCAAGTATGGCGCCTGTGTAGGCAGGCGCCACACTAGGCCTCCCCAATTGTGGCCCCTAACCTATTAGGCGCCACAGCTGGTACCCAAAATAAAAAAAAATTATACAGGTAAAAAATAAAAAAAGGGAAGCTGTGGCACTTGTTTAAAGAAGGGCCAAAAAATGTGCGCCACCTTTTATCCTTTTTGTAGTAGTGATTATCTTGCTTTTGTTGGCTAATGAGTATATATGTTGATTTTTCTTTGAGTTTAATGCTATCTTGTGCTTGATCACCACATGATTAGAGTTCTTCAATTGGAAGATACTTGAGAGAGCTATTTTGATTGTAGAACTTAAGAAAAATCATGTTAGACTTGAAGTTTAGGTATTAAATGGATGGTTTGTTGTTAGAATGGAGATATATCTAACAAACTAGCATAGTCAAGTGAAGGCGCTCTTTGAACAGATGATTTTCATTAATTGTAAACAAGAGATTGAACATTTTTAATAAAGATTAAAAATCAATCTTGACTTGAGAGAGCTTGGTTGATGATTTTAGGATCTTCGACTAGCATATAGACTCATTTAACTAGCATAAGTGAATATTTTCATAGTTTCATGAAATACAATGGTGAAGAAGTAATTCTAAGTTTATATCTCTTGAAGTTAAACCAAAATTATCAATTTCCACTATTTTCCTTTGTTATTTTCATCAAAAGTCTTTATTTAACTTGATCAAATCAAATGATTTCATTCAACCTAGTTAAGAACATGGTTACAATAATTAACTCACTTTCATCATAGTCCTTATGAATCGACACTCATTTACTCACTAATTTATTACTTGTGATCCGTGCGCTTGCGGAAGCTAAACGGCAAACAGTATCTATCCTCCACGAGGAGGATCATGAGAGCCAAGCAAAAGACAAGGTAAGTTCTATATTAAAGCAAGTTCTATATTAAAGCATAGATAAAATGCATGAAGTAGGTAATGTTAGTTGGCTACTATTTTTTTGATGAGCCATGGTGTTGGGAGAGCAATTTGATAGGGCAAAAGTTTTAACCCGGTTATGAAATTTGGCCATGTTATATCGAACATCTAGACCTTTAAAGTGAGTTATTGTTCATAATTTTTGGATGGGTATTTTAAGAGATGACTTTTCTATTATTACCCAAGAAACAGGAAAAGTGCTGGGGAATACCTAGTCCACTTTTGATAAATAGGTTTTTTTAAACCTAATGGTTCATAAATTATCCCAGGTCATAATTTTCCATCAAAAAGTCCTTCAATATCTAGAAATAGAGCTTTGAACCACTAACTTTCGAGATATAGTGAATTAGTTATGAAATTCCAAATTTTCAGAAAAATGCATTATCTTCTGGTACCCATTGTTTGAGAAATAATATCAATTTTTTAGTTTAACCAAGGGTACTATTTGGGTCACATGTAGTTCTTAAATGGCTAAACAGTTGTGATAGGTGACCCTAGAGTGAGGCATTACAAGTTACGGGTAAAGAAAGGTATTTTTGGGGGGGGGGGGGGGGGGAAAGCCCCGAACTTCAGAAAATTGCTAAAAATTCAAGATAAAGAAAAACGTTGTTGACAGTAGTATATGAGGCTCAAAAAAGGTAATAATGAGAAATTTCCTTGTGATGGGATAAATATCATATCTGTATATTCTTATGGTGGTGGACGAATTTTATATATTTAATATATAAAATTTTCGCATAATTAATTATTTAATTTAAATATGAGATTTAAGTTAAATATGATGCATGTATGGCAATTTTCCTTAAGTCAAACAAAGAAATACATTTGACCTTCTTGGACCCAAGAGCCATTTCATCTTGAGCAAAATTGGCAAGTCTCTTACTCTAATTCGATTTAAGCAAAGCTGACGGATCTTTGGGGGGTTTGGCAAAAAAAATTTAATTTATTCCATTGCGTGTGTGCCTAAAACCCAACAGATACAACTAATTAACCCAGGATATGCCAAGGAGAACTACCTCAGTAATATAACTTCCAACCTTTTTACCTCAATTCAAGAAGAGAAATACACTTACACGGAGGTGATCCTTGCGTTGCAGTCATTATTGATGCCAAAACTGCAAAAAAGTCCCTCCCATGCACATTCGTCGGGAACACATGGGTCACCTTGCCAATCTTCTTTGGAGATTTTGTACGTGTTCTTGATGTCCAACATGTCATCCACTATTATTACCAATAATAATAATAATAATAATAATAATAATAATAATTAGGGTCTTAAAATGTCAAAGTCAAATCACATAACCACTCAAATATAGAGAAATGATAAAACTGAAATAATAAACAAATATAGAGAAATGATAAAAATGAAATAGAAAAAGAAACACACACCATTTGTTTTGTTTGTTGGGTAAGCCAGCGGTGATATGATTCTATAAACCTCAAAGGCGTTGAAGATTGGAGGGGCATCGGATTCAGATGTTACACTTATGCTGAAACGAACATTATCTTGATTTATAACACGAGTAACTGACACTGGCTTCAAATATTCAAGTGCTATAGGCTCCGAAAGGACACTTTTATCATTAAGAGTAATATTAATAACTCTTCTCTCTCTTGGGAGAAGCTGTTCCATTTCAACAAAGTGAAAGATGACATAATAGTTGAAAGATCTTGGAAGTGACCAGAGAGAATGAAAGTCAAAGTTCAAAAGCAAATGAGCGATTCAATGGGTTGACTGCAGATTTTAGCACTTGTGCTGGTAATTTATAAGAATCATTTATGCTTCTAAGATCAATATCTACAAATTCCTGGAATGGGTGCCAACCTAGTTGTCATTCAATCTCAGTGCTGAGCATGCCCCACACACGACCATATATGTCTTCCAGGTACCTATAATTTGCTAGTTAATGAACACTTGAAAACACAAGAAGCTAGAAAATACTCCCTTCTGTTCTAAATATAAGATCCGGTTGAAGTTTTTTAGAGAAATTTATAAAGTTAAACAAGTTACTTAATCATATAATATGTTATGTATTATTAGATTATATATCAGTGTATAAATTAGACAAATACTCCCTTCGCGACTCCCTCTGATTTCCATCGTAGCCTCTCTTCTGTTTCCAGACTCATTGGAGCTATGGCCTCAAACCCTAAGGCCACTGTTTCTTCCATTAGAGTCAATGGCTTAAGCTTCAATCACCCTTTATACTTACACCCGTCGGAAACCCAAGGGCTGACAATTGTTCCACACACCTTGACTGGAAGTGATAACTACCTCATCTAGAGCGTGGGAAACACAAATTAGGGTTTGTAGACGGGACATGTATGAAGGAATCATAGGCTGAAGGGCATCACGAGTAGTGGGAATGTTGCAACGCTTTGGACCTCTCCAAGGATCTTGCCAATAGTCTTATCTTCCACCAATTTGCGCATTCGGCATGGAAAGACCTCCAAGAACAATTCAACAAGCACACAGGTTCTCATATTTTCCCTTCATCGTATGTTACCTCCATCAAGAATCCCCTTGTGTTTCCCAATATTACACGAAGATGAAGGAACTCTGGGAAGAGCAGTCCACTCTGTTTCCTCTTCCTTCCTGTAAGTGCAACACCTCTAAGGTTTACTCTGACATGGTTCAACGTCAGAAACTGCTTCAATTTCTCCTTGGATTGAATGACTCTTTTAGTAGGGCTCAAAGCCAAATCCTGTTAATGAGCCCACTACCATCAGTCAACTAGGCCTTTGCATGATCATTGAAGACTAGGCGCAAAAATCCCTTGCTCATTACACACACAACAGCCCTGTTGAAGGTGCTGCAATGAAAATTCGTGGCCATGGATGTGGCAGGGGGTGAGGCCATGCTGGTGGAAGCTCTGAGTGCTCCCATTGTGGGAAGAAAGGTCACCATTCGGATATATGTTGGGAACTTGTTGGATATCCTCCATACTTTCGAGGAAATAAATCCAAGTTGCCACATATGCAACTGCTAATCAACTCAGACCTGCACCGGGCACTGAAGGAGACAAAAGCCTCCAGACTATCTAGACATCACAAGTTGCTTCACCAAGTCTCACTCCGGAAGGAGTTGATTATCATGATACCTTTTCCAAAAAGACCTACTGCTGTTGTGAATGTATTGAATGCTGAAATACATAAATATGATGATATTTTGCTTTTACATAGAAGATTAGGATATGCCCCATTACCTGTTTTGAAACATTTGACTTTTGTAAAGAACAAATGCGTTTCTTTCAATAAAGAATTTGAAATTCGCATACAATCCAAGCAAACCCGAATCCCTTTTACCTCTAGTTGCATTAAATCTCATTTGTGCTTTGAGTTGCTTCATATGGATGTATGGGGACCTTATAGAACCCCTACATATCAAGGGCATCAATATTTCCTTACTATTTAGACGACTTCTCTAGAAACTCTTGGATATTTCTAATAAAATCAAAATCTGAATCTGTTCAATGTGTAACCCCCTCCGTAATTATATCAAAAATACGCGATTAAAATGAAATAGAGACAAATAATAATCAAATAACATTTACTAACCCATCACATGACAGTGTCTTCACAAATTCCTTTCAAAATCATTTATAAACTTGGTCTCATATTCACATTTCGAATACAATTACTACGCGAAGATAAATCACATTCATATAAATATCAGAGTGCACAACATAATCATCCCGGCAATCCCGGGTACATACCTTCGCTAAAGATACACATGGCACAATTGCCTATTACAATTCTTCAAATGGGGATTACACAATCTCATCTCAAATTCATAACCCTATATTCAACCGAATCATATACAGTCTTTACAACTCATTGATAGCCAACTACCAACTCTTATCTTGAAGGAGTCCTAGCCGCTCCCTTCACGAGCCACTTGCCCTGTCTAAATTGTTGGTAGGGGAGAGTGAGATTCGAGAGAATCTCAGTAGGGAAACATTATCAATATGCAGACAAGATAAGTGTTTAATGCATGACATACTTGCATCACATAACTCATGCACACATACAATGACAAATATATAAGCTCAATGCTTCGAATGATACACATATGGCTATAGCATATATTGAAACATAGCTTCAAATCATTCATACATGTTCCACATAGTCAAGCAAAGAAATAACATGTATCAACACATTAATACAGTTATCAGAGCATGCAGGAGAGATAAGTTCCCTACCTTAACCATTTTATGCCTCGAAACGTGTGGCTCAATCTACGTGCAAACAGCTCGGGGCTTCATATTCAATCCTACAATGTCAAATGTACTATTTAGACATTTCCATAGTGTTTCTGGGGGTTATATGAGGCTATATTGAAAATTTACTAAAATGCCCCCAGGGACCCAGCCCGACCCCACCGTACCCGGTCCGGCTGTACTTTTCCCGAAATTTTGACATGGGCTATTCTAACATATTTCCGTCCAAGGAATCCATTTCCAAACTTGAAATTATCAAATTCAATGTCAATTACAAAATTACCCTTGGCAACCCCACTTTAAGGGTTTCAAGGGCGTTTTTGTAATTTTTGATCTTGAACTCAATGGAATCATCAAATTATTGAAAATCCAACTCTAAGACCCATTTCTAGAGCTGGCCAAAATTCTCAAGTATTCCAGGGAAAATTGGGGTTTTTCAGTTTCGGCTCCGTAAATGCGTTCCTTTCTACTCCTAACCACTTTATTGGCTATTCCATTAGGTTACAACTACCATTTAGTACCAATTTGGGTAGCATAACAGCCCCACACACCCATTTTCCATTTTTGAAACCAATGACAATCCGGTGAAATTTCACCGATTAAATTGTCCATAGTAGCCAGAACAGTCAATACACAAGAGTTTGGAAGTTACCTTAAGTTCCCACTAGCTTTTATCAAGAGTGGATGAAACCCTAGCCCTTCTTAACCATGAAAATTGAGCTTACAACACCTTAAAGAACATGAAAGAGAAGCTTAGGAGCAAGGTTATACGCGTTAGGAGTTAGATCGTCAGAGAAATCGGCTTACCTTGTGAGATTTCTCCTCTTTCTCTCTCTAAGAGCTCTCAACTTTCTCTCACTAGTTTCAGCTGGTTCAGCACATCAGAAATGAGAGCTTAAGATGATGAGAAAATATTTAATTCCATGCTGATGTCATCTTTTATTTCGATGATGTCATAATTCCCATTTTCGGATTTTCTGGCAGATTTTCTGCCCAAATTTTGAAAAATCATAACTAATTCTAGAAAAATAGAAATGAGGTGATTCCAAAGCCAAATGAAAGGTATGTAAGTGCAATTTAAATTAAAACTATGGAAAATTACCCAAAATTACCACAAAATTCCAGAATTACATAAAACTCATCGCTGTCCCAAAACAGAGTTCAGTTTCCATCCCAAACTTTGGACAGTCATATCTCCTAGCTCACAAAACGAAATGGCACAAATTATATGTCCATTTTGAAGCTTGGGATGTGAAAGTTAGGACTGGAAAGTTTCAGAATTTTTAAACATCATTTGGTCATTCAAAACATTCACACAAGCTGACTGCCCAGAATAGAGTTTCACTGGACAGAATTTCAGATTTTGCATCTTTGCTTCCAATGGTCCCATTTTCATACCAAACATCATTCCCACATAAATTTTCACAAGGAATCCATTGGAAACACCAAATCAATCAAATTCACATCACATTGACATGTTTTCACAACAATCTCAACATGTCAACACAATTCACATTTCAAAACCTAACATTGCAACTTTTCCATTCCAAAGTTCCAAACCAATTTCAAAGACATCAAAACACACTATGACACCATTTCCAACACAATACCCCATTCAATTCTTCCCTTTATTCTAAGTCAATTTGGATGTTAATCCACAATTGAACTCAAATACAAGGTTTCGGCGCTGCTCACAACACACACGAATCACATTCAAGTGCCAAATCACATCATATTCTCTAAAAAGGTTATTTATCACTAACCACAACCACTTTTAGAGTCATTAACCATTAATCACAATTTGGGATCTTGATAAACCAGGGCTTAGCAATCCACTAATCTCAGGCTTATTCTCTAAACTCGAGGCTCAAAAGTCGAGGTATTACACAATGCATACAAAACTTCATTGCTTATGTGAATACACAATACTCTTTGCATGTCAAAAGAATTAGAAGTGATAATGGTTCTGAATTTGTTAATCATGAATTATGACACTTTCTATCCAATAAAAGGATTATCCATGAAACAACATGTCCTTATACCCCTCGACAAAATGGCATAGTAGAGCATAAGCATCGTACCCATATGTGGATTTCTATGAGTCTTATGATCCAATCTGGAGTACATATTAAGAATTGGGGGAATGCATTTGCATGGCAGCCTATATAGTAAATAGAGTTCCTTCAAAAGCTCTAGGTTATAAAATGCCTTATGAAAAGGTGTATGGACAAGAACCAACCTTTGAAAACCTTAGGACATTCGGATACCTAGCTCATGCCACAAACCTGAATATTTCTGACAAATTCCAACCTCATACTACACCATGTGTCTTTCTAGGTTATCCTAACAATCAAAAGGGATATATCCTCTTAGTCTTGAACACTGAAAGAATCATAGTGAGTAGGGATGTGACTTTCTTGGAAGATAGATTTCCATTTTTAGAAAATAAACCCTTGGAACAAAGGGGAAAGTTACCTAAAGAGGTGAGAGACATGTTTCTATTTGATGATGTTGAGGAAACTAGGACAAATATGCAATTTGATGATCCAAATGGTACTAATCAGAACATAACAGAACCTGATCCGATCGTACATGATATAGAACCTGAAAATATTAGTTCTCCTCTTACTAAAATTCAAACTAGCAGGGCAAGGAAACCACCTATTTGGGCAAGAGACTATGTCTGCAATTTAATAACTAAAGGGTCCCAAGAACAAAGCACAAAGTGCCTTTATCTAATAGACGATTACATATCATATGATAAGATATCTGCTTCTCACATGTGTTTTCTTTGTCATTTAGATTCTATTTCTAAACCACGGTGTTATGAAGAGGTAGCCAACATGGTAAGTAGATAAAAAGCAATGAACCTTGAGATGGAAGCCCTTGAAAATAACAAGACTTGGGATATTGTCACTTTGCCTCTAGGTAAGAAACCCATTGGATGCAAGTGGGTGTATAAAATAAAATATAAGTCTTATGGGGAGGTTGAAAAGTACAAAGCTAGGTTAATAGTTAAAGGGTATAATCAAAGGGAAGGAGTTGATTATCATGATACCTTTTCCCTTATTGTTAAAATGATATCTGTTCGTATGACTTTGAAATTGGCTGCAATATATTATTGGGACATATATCAAATGGATGTCCATAATGCCTTTGTGTAGGGAGATTTAGAGGAGGAAGTGTACATGACTCTCCCTCAAGGTTTTCATAGTAAAGGGGAGAACCTTGTTTGTAAGCTTAAAAAATCCCTATAAGGACTTAAGCAAGCTTCTCGCCAATGGAATTGTATGTTGACAATGACATTAATAAAAGGTGGATTCACTCAAAGTAAGTATGACTATTCATTTTTCTTTAAGAGGTACAATGATGGTAGTGTAGTTTTAATTTTGATTTATGTTGATGATCTGCTAGTTACTGGTAACTCTGTATTGAAAATAGGTGAAGTAAAGCAATTTCTTCATAACAACTTTAAGATTAAAGACTTGGGGTTGATGAAATATTTCTTGGGCATAGAAATGGCTAGCTCTCAAGAAGGGATCATTATGTCTCAAAGGAAATATGCTTTAGATTTATTAGCTGATCTAGGAATGAGTGGATGTAAACCTCTTGGAATGCCAATGCCATAAGATTTGAAACTAGTAGGTTATCAAGAAGGAAAGGATAAACTTTTTGATTTGTTGACAATTTGGACAAGTACAGAAGATTAATTGGTAGACTCATTTACTTGACTGTAACATGCCCTGGCATATGTTTCTCGGTGCAGGTCTTAAGTCAGTTCATGTAACAACCAATTAAGGTTCATATGGCAGCTGCTCTCAATATGATAAGATATATCAAGAAAAGTCCTAGCATGGGGATTTTGATTAGTTCACAAGGAGACACCACTATGAGTTGCTATTGTGATTCTAATTGGGGTGCATGTGCAACGACAAGGAGATTTGTCACTGGGTACTTGCTCAAGTTGGGAGGATCATTGGTTTATTAGAAATCAAAGAAGCAAGCAATAGTATTGTGTTCTTCTGCAGAAGCTAAATATAGGGCATTGAGGTCCGCAACTTCTGAGGTAGTATGTCTAGAAGGATTTCCTAAGGAGATTGGTCAGCCTCAACCACATCCTGTGGATGTTTATTGTGACAATAAGGCTGCAATTCACATAGCCAACAACCCTATTTTTCACGAACGAACCAAACATATCGAGATCGATTGTCATTTCGTTCGTGAAAAGGTTTAGGTAAAATTGATCAAGCTACAGCATGTTAGAACAAGTGAACAACAAGCTGATTTTTAAAACAAGGCTGTTACAAGGGATACACAAGATAGAACTCTACACAAGTTGGGAGCAGTAGATATTTTCTGGCCTCCACCTTGAAGGGGACTGATGGAATACCTGGATATTATTATTTGTTATATGGGCCTGTATGTTAGTATTAATGGGGCTTAGGCCCAATAGTGTAGCTGATTAAAGTTGTGTAAACAGGACTAGTATAAATGGTTGGATCATTCTTTGATCTGATGCAGTATTGTAATAACATATTTGTTTTTTAATAAAGAAGTAGAGTAGCCTTCTTGTTGCCATATTATTCTCAGTGTTGAATATGATAGACCAATAGAGTTTGCTTTTTCCAAATTGGTTAGTTGTTAGATCTAGCTTTGGGGTTATTTTTGTTGATTGTCCATGCCTTCATGGGGACAAATGATGATGATGAAGGGGTAGAGGGTTCATTTGTTCTTTTAGTGAGGAGGATGGTGATGATGTCACGTCATATGTGGCAAAATATGTCCTACATGGTGGAGACAACTCAGCACAATTGATCAACTAACAGTTAACTATTTGGATATATTAGGTTAGGATGACATTGTTGCGATTGTGCTACTTCTAAGGTCACATTGATCCAAAAAAAAAATAATTTTAGGGTAAAAAATGACCTTTAACCCATGTAATTCATTTATTTTTATATTAAACTAGAATATCATATATGATTTATATAAAATGTGTTACTTTTTCTATACAGCTTGAAAGAATACTAATAATACGTTCGTAGATACTCATTCTGGTACTTAATATAAAACTTATTTTGATGAAAGAATTGAACTGCAAAATGAGTCTTCTATTAAAGATTGAGGTTATAATTTTTCTTACCATACGCTGCCCCCAATGCAATTTGAAGCCGATCTTTCCATTTCAATGCACCTCCTTTATTACCTGTATTAAAATCAGTACGATTAGATTTCCTTTACATATATCCTTTAAAAGTTGTTATACGAGTAAATTTTATTTTAGATATTTTAATCCCAATATACTGGTTAGATTGCTATGAAATGCTAAATATTGAGATATGTGTAATCAAGCTCTAGAAAGAATACTTGATAAATGATGATGGAGGTTCCCATTAGCCATGTATTCATATATTAATGCCCTGACGTCACTTTCTTCACAACATCCAATCGGAGAAACTAAGGTATCATGTGGTGCTCAAGTTACTAAGGTATATCAGGCATAACAAAGGACTGGCAAAAATATATTGTATACATTTGGTTCTCTACCTTATAGAGTTTGGTCCCTTAACTTTAAAAAGTAGTCATTCAAACCTAATACTGTTAGTTTCAAATGATGATTTTCTGCAAAAATCTTTATTATTTTAAAAATTAAACTTTATATGTTAACATTTGATAATGTTTTATCAACATTAAAAATTAAATATCAACATTTTTTATTAACGATAGTTAGGGATAAAGGACTAAAAATATCCATTTATAAAGTTAATGAACCAAAATGAAACCTTCTATAAAATTAAAGGACACATGGATATACCTCTGCCAAAAGAATATTAATGCATATATTTTGTAAAACTCACATGATTGTCAAATTTGGCAATTTAGCAAGAAATTCCGGTATGGACCTTGACAAGTCATTGCTTGATAAATCCGTAAAACAAAGTAATATTTTTACATGAAAAAATTCTTATAGAAAAGACTTTGTCCTAATTAAATCATTATATACTTACAAGGACTGTAGCTCCGTCAGTTGTGAAAATGAAGGAACTATTTGTCCTCTTAACTTGCTGGCGCTCAAGTTTCTGCTTTTTATAATGATTAATAGATGCTTAGGCAGGAGATGGTGAAGTTTTGTGAAGTATATAGTTTAATAAATTATTGATACACTTGAACTAACATCACGTTAACCCAGATCAATTTTACATTTAAGTTGCAAACATTTCCAACATTTTGGAATGAGTAGAAAATAACCTAATTCATATGTCACCTAGGAAAGTTTACTTTGTGGTGTGAACACAGAGTATCCCCTACTTACTTTGGACTAGGAAAGTTTACTTTAATTCAAGGTAAAGGAGAAAAAATATCGATGAATTTCTACCCAATGTGCAAAAATACCTATAAACTTTTCTTAGGTACAAAAATACCATGAACTTTAAAATCCGAGCAAAAATGATACAAACATTAAAAACACCTAAGGTTTGTTACTTTTTATGGTGGAATCCACCGTCTTCTTCTTCTTCTTAAAAAAAGTAATGGGTGTTAGGTGGTTTTAACAGTTTTGTCATTCTTGCTCTGATTTTAAAATTCATGTGTATTTTTGTACTTGAAAAATGTTTATGGATATTTGTGCACATTGCGATAAGTTCATGGTATTTTTCTACTTTAACCCTTAATTCAATAAGTGAAATACTTAGTGAGATAATCCTTGCGTTAGCGTTATTGATGTCATATCTACAACTAAGTCTCTCCCATGCAAAATCCTCCGGAACACATGGGTCACCTTGCCAATCTGCTTTGTGGATGACGCATGCATTTTTTATGTCCAGAATGGCATCCGCTATTGTTACCAGTAATAAATAGTGTCTCAGAAGTCAAAGCAAACACAATACTGTCTTGATTTGTCACACTTGTAACTGTCACTGGCTTTAATACCATATGTCTTAATAGTTACACACACACACAGAGATCATAGAACACAGAGAAGCATAATACCATCTGTTTGGTCATTTGGAGATGCTAGTGTTGATATGATTTTTTAAGTTTAAATGGCATTAAGGATTGGTGGAGCATCAGATTCTGATGTTGCACTTATTCTGAAAAAAAGACCATCTTGATTTGTCACACTTGTAACTGTCACTGGCTTTAAGGATTCGAGAGTTATCGGCGCCTCTGGGTGGATATTTTTATCATTAACAGTAATATCAATTACTCTCTTTTCTCCAGTGGGAAGCTTCTCAATTTCAACAAAGTGAAAGATGACATAATATCTGAAAGACTTTTCAGTTGGTGTCCCCCAGACATCGTCATAGTTAAGGTATAAATCACAGGAGAGATTCAATGATTTGGTCGCAGACATAAGCACTTTTGTCGGTAATTTATAAGAATCGTTTATGCTTCCAGCATCAATATCTTCCGACGGCCTATTGAACTTTTTCCAACCTTTAACTTCAAAAATAGTGGCCACTTGCCATACACGATCATAGATGTCATCTTTAAACCTATAAGCTTGCAGAATTAGATAAATAAATTTATAATAGGAAAGCATGAATAAGTAACATTACAAACTAGAGAATATATAATTCATTAACCTTATGTTTGGATGGAGGGAAAAATGGGGAGGAAAATAGGGGATAAGAGATTACAAGGAAGGAATGAAAACTTCCCAAAATAGTAACATAAATTATTATTTTTGGGAGTTTTGCCTCCTAGTATTCTTTCCTTCCTAATTTCCTTTCCATCCAAACATGAAACCAAGATAGGCGCCATAAGCTTGTCCCAGCTGAACTGTCTAGATTTAATTTTTTTACTTGTTATTTTTTTAAAAAATTATTTTAATAGGTAAAGAATCTAAAATAAAGATAATCTCTTAACTAAATTTTTTCAAAAAATGATTTTTTTTTTCATTTAAAAATCATCTCTTAAAAAAATATTAAATCTAAACAGTTCAGATCACAACTACATGCACTACTACAAAAAGATTGAAAGGTGGCGCACATTTTGTGGCACTTCTTTAAAGAAGTGCCACAGCTGCCTCTTTTTTTTTTTATTTAATTTTTTTTTTAATTTTTGGGTCCAGCTGTGGCGCCTGGTGGACCAGGCGCCACAGCTGGTGGGGCCAATTGTGGCGCCTGCCAAGGCAGGCGCCACAATTGGCCAGCTGTGGCGCCTGGTCCACCAGGCGCCACAGCTGCTCCTACCCAAGGGTGGCGCCTGCCTTGGCAGGCGCCACAATTGGGTCCTAAAAAAAAAAAAAAAATTAAATAGAAAAAAAAAGGAGCAGCTGTGGCACTTCTTTAAAGAAGTGCCACAATTGGCTGATGAATTTTCAACTCTCCCGCCAACAATCAGATTTCCCTCCTTTAACTTTACTTTTTATCTTTTCCCTCTCTTTTTCTTTTTTATTCCCTCTTCCTTAGTTCACGTTCACGCCTCTCCCCCTGTAAAAGATATCACTTTCTCTTGCACAACAAAAACACACACTCGTCTTCTTCATTAAATTCTCTTGTCCCTTTTTCCATTTTATTTCGTTAGTCCCCACTTTTGTTCCTAGTTGTTCCCCTTTCTTCGTTAGTCCCCACTCTACAGCTCACATTTGCTCATCCTCGTCACTCAAGCTAGCGTCACCAACGTAAGAAGAAGATTGTTTCATTCTAACTTGCTTTGTTTAAATTTTTTTTAGTACAGTCAAGATAAACCGTAATATTTAACGTTTTCCTTTTTGCTTTGTTTAAATTTTTTGGCCGACAAGCTTGCGTTTTTTAGTAATCTTTTAATTTACTTAATCATCAGTTGTTGATGTACTGTGTTCACATATCAAGTTCTTGTATTGTGATATTTTTTATGTTAGCTTTGGAGAGTATTAATGTAAGAACATTATTGTTGTAAAAAGCAAAAAAAAAAAAAAAAAAAAGGCCACAAGAAAGAAAAGAAAAATAAAAATAAAAAGCAAAAAAAAAAAAAAAGGTGCCTACTGTGGCGCCTGGCTGGCCAGGCGCCACAGGAGGCATGTCTCCTGTGGCGCCTGGCCAGCCAGGCGCCACAGGAGGCATCCCTCCTGTGGCGCCTGGCCAACCAGGCGCCACAGGAGGGATGCCTTTTGTGGCGCCTGGTTGGTTAGGCGCCACAGAAGGGTATTGAAAAAAAAAAAAAAATTTAAATAGCTGTGGCGCTTCCAAGCGCCACAGCTATTTTTAGTAGCGTTAAGATAGGTGGCATTTCGCAAGCGCCACAGCTAATGCAATTATAAGCGCCACAGATTTGGTTTTTTGTAGTAGTGATGTAACATGGGGTAAAAGACCTTGATGGTGAAAACCGGTAAACACAAGCAACAAATATGAGATTAAAGTAACCTTTCATCAGACAAGCTTGAAGTAGAACCAACATCGACTCTCGTATCCAAGACCAACAGTGATTGAGAAGGGGATGGAGTTAGATTATAAATAGAGTTGGCAAGGGGTCGCAGTTCCAGTTTAGAAATGAACGGTGTTCCTCTGCCAGTGTTGACAAGGCAAACGTGTATGGTGTTAGTTGTGGGAGTATGGATAATCTCTGAATACTGATAAGCATCAGTATAATCCAAATCCACAGTTGTCCAAAAGTCGACATTGAGGTACAAGTCAAAAGATGGAGTTTTATTTTTGGCATCATAATTTTCATATGCCAAGAAACCTCTGATGAGGTAATTGTTGTTTTTGCCCTGTTTTGGTTTCAGGGTGTAGCAATTCCTTTCTCCTTCTGGGAAACTTCTCAGTGTCTGAAGTTGTCTTCCAAAAAGACCATAATCTACTTCATACCTTTCTTCAACTGCTACCTTAGTATTTATTCGTGTTTCTACGAAACCTATGTCTGTCTGATACGAGATTCCAGTTTGTGGGTCAGTGTATTCACTACTTTCTGCACAGTCAATGCTTATGAAATCTGTTCGTGCAAAAAAAGGTATGAATTCAGTAAAGTACAACAAAATATGATTTTGGTTTTAAATATCGAAGCCATGAAACATAAGGTTGGACGAAGGCAAGGGCAAGCCCTAAGTTTAGTTAAAATATTAAGATCATAGAGAAACATTGGGCACTTTACCAGTGTGCGTGTTGCCAAGCTGGAAAAGTTGGATCAATACGAACCATAGAATCCATTGTGTTGCCTTCTCCTTCTCCATGTTATATCATGACAAATATATAAAAGAAAAAACAGTCAAGTGTGCAAGTAAGGAAAACAATAAAATAGAGATGCTGAACTCACCTCAAGCTTATTGAGATCTCAAACGTCAAGCCAGCATGAGAAGAGGTTTGAGTACTCTAGTAAAGTGCGGGGTGTAAGTTTATATATAAAGAAGGAGCAAGTAGCGTTTACCCGGGACCAGGAGCACATTTTGTCCTCATCATTTTGATGTATGCTTATCACAATCTGGACCTTCTAGATTGATTTTTGGATGATACAGATTTAATTTAATTTATATATTTTAAATTTTTTTATTTTAATATAAAACTTTAAATAAAAATAATCTTATAACTATTACTTCTCAGAAAAATGAAGTTATTATTTAAAAAATCATATATTAAAAATTTTAAATTTGAATCATTTATAGATTAGATTTGAATGGTTTGGATCTCATCATTTTGATGAGCACTGAAAGAGAACCTGCGTTTACCCTACCCTATTTTAAAATGCCTTGTGCTAATTCACTACGTTTTCTACTTTTGAAAGTTTAGAAAATTAGTACTCATAGCTAATGATGCACAATTATACTGATATTAATTAGGTAGAACAATAGTCAAGTCTGAAATAACTAAATTAAGGACAGATAGGGCCTCAATAAATTTACGTGAAAAATGAGTTGCAAATATTGATTTAAATAATTGCAAATTCAAGAATCTTAATTTTAAATAAAATATTCAAGCTTAAAATGTAGCTTTCAGTTTGTTGTTGGTATTTTTATTTGTAATAATCTGTGTTGATAATTACAACTTACTTTTCAGAAAACTTTTTCAGGACCTAACTGCCATTAATTCATGGTTTTGGGACTTAAATTCCATTCTTCCTAATATTTATGAGTAGTTTTCTGCTTTTTACAGGGAAATTTGAAGATCCCAACTTTGAATATTCATCAAGTTCTAATTAGCAACGTTAAAGGGTGTTTTAATTGGGAATTGGTGGTCCTTGACAAGAACAAGTCTAATAGTAATTCATAACAAAAGTAATTATAAATATTATATAAATAAACTAAAAACTTTTGTCTTTCGTGCTTTTTTCCTTTTTTCCATGCATCTTCCTTATAGAAACAAATTGACTTGACTTGATGGATATTTCATCAATTTTTAATTTACTTGTGTGAATTATGTGGTTGTATGTGCATGAGTGTGCTTTTCAACCCTCATCCCCAAATTCCATATCAGTGGGCTTTTTTGTCCAACAGCTACGAAAGTGGTCCTCTTGGAATAACTGTTATTCTCTGGTTTATATATATTATATAAATAAACTAAAAAATCTTGTCTTCCTTGCTTTTTCCCTTTTTTCCATGCATCTTCCTTATATAAACAAGTTGACTTGACTTTATGGATATTTCATCAATTTTTAATTTACTTGTGTGAATTATTTGGTTGTAGGTGCATGATTGTGCTTTTCTTTCAACCCTCATCCCCAAAATCCTTATCAGTGGGCGTTTTTGTCCAACAGCAACGAAAGTTGTCCTCTTGGAATAAATGTTATTCTCTGGTTTGCATTTAGAAATCATTTTTAATTAATTCATCAAACTAAATAAATTTAATTAAAATAACCTGAAGTTTTTAAAACTACCCGTATTTTCAAAAAAAAAAATCCTTTATTAAATGCAAAAAAATATGACCCGATTGTACTCATCTCTCTCAATCCCTTTTTCCATCATGATTTTTTAACAATTTTCATATCAATGACACTATTTTTTTTTTTTTTGCCAACAAGGATATCATTAATAAATAGGTATCAAGTTTACATACATACAGAACATCAACCTGAACCTTCTCCTGTGTCTGACATATCCTTCAATATAAGAGCTAATAAAGCCAATGAAGGTTTGAACACCCAATCTATTGGGCAGGACCCATCCAATGAAGCTTTGGCAACCCAATCAGCTACCAAATTTGCTTCTCTAGGAACCCATGCAAAGAAATGGTTCCGACTAGTACTCCTTACAGTAAGGATGTTCTCAATGATTATATCACACTTCCAATTAAGAGACGTACATCCCTCATTTAAACATTTAATTAGGGACTGGTTATCTGACTCAAAATATACATCCTCTAATTGATTATCTACTGCATACATCACTGCTTCTTGCATTGCCATACATTCCCCCATAAAGGCTGACAAAAGACACAACCATTTGAGTCTCGGATGACAAAAGAAATCACTATTTTACCTTCTTCTTGGTTATAGGCACAATCCATATTAATTTTTAGTTCATTACCTTCTGGGTGTCGCCACTTCTGAGGCGTCCGTCCTTGAATTCCTGCTTTAGCTGTTGGTGCCGTATTGACCCTCAAGTCCTCAACCACCCTCAGGCTTCCCAAAACTCCTGTAATAAGGCACCTGCTAGAGAAAAAATGAAGATTGGATCAATCTCTCTTTTTTCATAAATAAAATGATTCCTGCTTTTCTATATTTGCCACATTGTCATGGCAATGAGAGCTTTCTACCATTCAGATAGTTGGAAATCTACAAAGCAGTGAGAAAGCCATGTTTTTATGTCAAAACCAGCCTCATTATCAAATTTAAATTGAGAAAATACTCCCAAACCAGGTGCGATGTACCCAAGGACAGAAGCAGAATAAATGATGCATAGTTTTAGCCTTGGCTTTATAGATTAGGCACACATCTACCACACAAATCTTCCTTCTATTCAGATTTTTTGGGAAGAGCATTTTACAATACTCGCCAGACAAACATCTTAACTTTATGGGGTATTTTTAGGTTCCACACCTCTCTCCATATATTTCTTGATGAGTTTGATGAGGAGGTAGCATTTGTTCTTTGATTTTCGTTCACCAATAACTTTGCAATTTAATATCCATCCTTTACCTTATACAACCCTTTTTTCCCCCTGTCTAGACCCATTTGTCTTCTCTATTTGATACTACCAACACTGTATTTAAAATGGCCCTTTTTTCAAATTCTTCTATCCACCCCTCAATTGACAACAAATTCCAGCCATTATTTTGTCTTAAATCTGCCACTGTTAATCTATTTAAGGCCTCATGAGGACAAGGAGATAAGAGTTTTTTACCTGGAATATCATGTAGCCACGGATCTATCCACACTTTTGTGTTTCTTCCATTCCCCACACTAGCCAATATGTTGCCTTATAACACTCTTCGGCCTTCCAGTATACTGGACCATATCCATGAAGCTCTACTCCCTTTTCTCACTTCCAAGAAACTGGTTTTGAGGAAGTATTTGGCCTTGAGAATTTTAACCCACATCTGGTCTGGTTCCTGTAGGATGCGCCAACCAAGTTTTACAAGTAACACCAAGTTAAAAGCTTCAAAATCTTTAAAGCCTAACCCTCCATCCATTTTATTCATTTTTTATTTTTCTTTTGAAGCCCAATGGATCTTTCTTTTTTCATCTGAACTTTTCCACAAAAAACTAGATACCAATTGGTCCATTTGCATGAGAGTTTTTTTTAGGAAAGAGGAAACAGGACATTGGGTAAACTGGAATGGAGTTTGCTACAGAATTAATAAGTACCTCTCGTCCAGCCTCCGATAGGAAGTTCTGCTGCCATCCTTGGATCCTTTTCTTCAATTTGTCAATAACACAATTGATCACCTGCACTTTTGATCTTCCCCAAATAATGGGTAAACCCAAGTAGTTCCCTGGCATATCAGCTGCATGAACCTGAAAAACATGGCCAATTTCTTCCTTCACTAACTCAGGCGTATTTCTTGAGAAAAATAAACAAGACTTGTTGACTTTGATCAATTGCCTAGAGGCATCACAATAAGCATCCAAAATCTACTTTAGGTTTCGACAGGAATCCACATCTGCTTGGAGAAACAAAATAGAATCGTCGGCAAAAAAACTGTGGGTTAGAGTTGGGCATCTTGGCGCAATTTTAATTCCTCTTATTAATCCTTGATTTTCAGCCTTTCCAATCAGTCGAGAAAGGACATTGCTAACAATAATAAAAAGATAGGGAGACAACGGGTCACCTTGACGAAGACCTCATGAGGGTGTAATTGATGAAATTCTTTTCCCTGATAACATAATTGAAAACAAAACAGAACACAAACACCCATATATTCGATCAACCCAATCCCTACAGAATCTCATTTTCAACAACACAGCACATAAAAAATCCCACTCCACTCTGTCATAAGCCTTGTTCATGTCAAGTTTTAAGGCAACCTCACCAGGACTTGATCTTCGCAACTTCATATGATGAAACGCTTCATGAACTATAATTATATTATCATGGATCACTCGACCTGGGACAAAAGCACGCTGATTTTCTGATATTATT
Source organism: Inga oerstediana (assembly GCA_963210345.1). Taxonomy (NCBI): domain Eukaryota; kingdom Viridiplantae; phylum Streptophyta; class Magnoliopsida; order Fabales; family Fabaceae; genus Inga; species Inga oerstediana. The sequence continues at coordinate 21,448,410 of OY723408.1, read as the reverse complement.
TTTCCCAAAAGCGGTTTCAATCTGTTGGATAATACTTTAGAAAAAATCTTGTAAGAGAAATTACACAAGCTTATAGGCCTATACTCCCCCACAGTTTCTGGACATTCTATCTTTGGAATCATGACTAAATCTGTTTTGTTTATTTCAGTCAAGGGGAAGCCAGATTGAAAATAGGCACGTACTAGAGAACATAACTGAGCTCCCACAGTTTCCCATGCTTTATGATAGAAGTTTCTAGTGAATCCATCCGGGCCTGGAGCTTTTGTTCCCCCCATCTCTAGTGCAGCTTTTTTGACTTCCTCTTCAGTTATCTCAGCCATCAATGCTAAGTTATCAGCCTCTGTTATCACTTCTTCTAAGCAATTCAACACTTCAGGAAACTCTAGGCTAAGGCATCTAGAGAACAATTTTTCATAGAATTCTGAAAAGCTTTTCCCAATTAGGTCCTTATTCTCCAACCATAAGCCTTGATCATTCTTCAATCGAACTATTTTGTTCCTACACCTCCTTCGTATTGTAGTCATGTGAAAGAAACGGGAGTTTTGGTCACCACACTTCAACCATTGAACCCGAGATTTCTATGCCCAATATGCTTCCTCTTGGTTCCATAAATCTTCAATTTTCCTTCTCAACTCAAAAAGTTTCTGGGTAGTTTCTGTATTCTAATCACCATCCAAGCATTGCTGAACCTTACCCATTAATTTGTTAATTAAAGCAGTACAATTCCTGAATTCCTTCTTGCTCCATTTTATGAGGACGTGGCTGACATAGTTCAGATTGTCAACCAATTCTGAAAGTCTACCATCATTAGCTTCCCCTTTCCAATTGGACTTGACAATATTCATTTAGTCTGGGTGACTCAGCCATCTCATATCAAAACGAAATGATCTCAGAGTTTTTTCTTCCTTGTGCTTAAATTCCATCCATAAAGGACAATGGTCTGATCCAATAGCTTCTAGCACGTGGCATTGTCCTTGTGAAAAAAATTCCCTCCATTTATCATTAATCACCGCCATGTCCAGTTTTTCCCTAATAAAATTTTCCCCTTCTCTATTATTCTTCCAAGTGTACCTACATCCTTTAGTTTCTAGCATGGTTTTAAGAGCCAGACCGGGCCAGACGGTCCGACCGGTCGGACCGTCGCTCGGTCTCAGCAGTGGGCCGGTTTTGGCCGTCCAGCCGTTTTTTCTTCAAACCCGTTTTGGACCGCTTTTTGGCAGCTTTTGGGCCGCCATCCGCGGTTGGCCCGGAACCTGGAACGGGTTTTTGAAAACCGGTTGGGTCAGCATTTATCTGATTTTAAAAAAAAACATAGGCCCAATTTTTTTTTTGGCAAACTGAAGTAGATGCTGAGTTTTGAACAAAAAAAAAGTAGATGCTGAGAAGTGAGAATTCGATAGACATCATCAGAAATTCCCAAATCGAATTATTCACCCTAACGCTTTCATCTGAGTTCTGGGACAGCGACGACTCTTCTCGCTCCGTTTGCAGCAACGCCGGCTACCGTCTGTGGCCATCATCTTCCGCCGTATGCGGCGTTATCCTCCGCTATATTCGAAGTCCTCCTCTTGTTCAGCTCCAACATCCAAGTCACTCGCTTTTTTGAACTGAGGTATTGTGATAGTCTGATAAAATTAGATTTCCCTGTGTAGCCTCCTAGCGTCTGCTCTTGCGGCTATGTTCGGCATGTGCTCTGAATCTGATAGTCTGATTTTTTTTTATGAATTCCCCTGTCCCTGTGGCGGTGTGAAGACTGTGAACTAAGATTGGGAAAAACCAAATGAAACATATAGACTATTTGGTTTACTTTATTCGTTTGTTTGCTGGTTTACTTTTTCAATGTCTTTAGAATTGACAAATCAGGCCAACTTGTCTCTTAGTGCTGTTGCTGTTTTATTATCAAAGTGAAAGTGGTTTCACTTTATGTTGAATTATCTTTTCTTTGTACTATAAGGCCTCGAGAAAAAAAAATCTCTACACATAAGCTTTATTATAATGAATCACCTTTAAGAAGCTTTGTCCTTATTCCTTAGTCATTATGGGTCAAGTTTGTTTGTATGTGTGGGTCTTGGCATGTCCGCTTACACATGGGCCAATAATAAAGTGGACCAACTTTGTCTTTATTACATGTAATCTTTTTGCTCAAAGTCTTTGTTACATCTGATCCTTTCAGAACTAGGATAAAAATTAAATTTTTGCATTCACAATTTTGCAAGCAAGAGAATTTGTGCGAAGAAATATATTTAGATGAGAGTAATCTCTAAACTTGTTTTATTTTGTTAGTCTTTTGTTAAACCCCCACCGTACCTTTCTTCTTGGTGTTTGCATTTTGGATAATCGATGCAGATAAGGGAATTCCTGGCTTAGTTTTTTTTCTTTGGTTTTGTTTTTTCTTTTTTGAATCCAATCACAATATTTTAGAAGGACCCAGTTAGAGTCTTTGGTATGCAATAATGCACATAAGGGAAATGAAATGTGTATGTCAATTTCCCTGCACGGCTGCACCTTATACCCTATATGTGTATGTCAATTTATTTCACCTGCCTAATGCTTAGTTGTATCCCCTATTTAAGCTATAATAATTATGTGCATATATATTGTCTTTATTGAACTTTATGCTGTGCAAATAGCTATACCTAATTGTGTTATATCTTCCTGCTTCAATATTATTACAATAATTGTTATTTTTATATTGTAGGAATTAGAAGATGTCATCCCAACCAGAACAAGTATCTACTACTGCTCCATCCACTCAATCTGTTAGATCAAAGGCTGATCCAGCATGGGAGCATTGTGTGCAAGTGCCTAACAAAACCAAAGGTGGCAAACCTCTCTTGAGATGTTTGTATTGTGGAAAGGAATTTGCTGGAGGAGGAATACACAGAATGAAGCAACATCTTGCCGGGATAAAAGGGGACATCATAAGTTGTAAAAAGGTTCCAGGAGATGTTCGCTTTCGGTTGGAAGAAAATTTGAAAGATATTGATGAGAAAAAGGGAAAGAAACAAGATCAATTTGAAGAGGACAATCCATATGGCCCTACATTTGAAGGGGATGCTCCAAATTTGCAAGAAGTCCCTCCTTCACATACCCAAACTTCTAATCCATCTCAACAAAGTGTTCAAAATCCTTCTTCAAGAACATGTGAAGGTTTAAAAAGAAAGGCACCTACAGCTACAAATAACTTCTTTGCTCCAAGGACAACTCCAGGTGCACAACCAGGAATAAGAAGAGCATTTGCAGGTAAAGAAGCTGTGCATAGAGCAGATATGTCAGTGGCTAGGTGGTTGTATGATTGTTGCATTCCCATTAATGCTGTGAATTCAGTTTACTTCCAGCCTATGATAGATGCTATTGCAGTTATAGGCCCTGGTTATAAAGCACCATCTTATCACACCTTTAGAACAAAATTATTACAAGACATGAAGAAGGAAGTTCAATTGTTAGTTGATGAGTGCAGGAATTTTTGGGCAGAAACTGGTTGCACAGTGATGGCAGATGGTTGGCAAGACCAACGAAATAGGCAGTTGATTAATTTTTTGGTTTATTGTCCTAAAGGAATTGTCTTTATCAAATCTGTTGATGCCTCAGACATTGTTAAAGATGCCCAAACGCTATGCAACTTATTTATGAACATGGTTATGTTTGCTGGTGTGAACAATGTCGTCCACATTGTTACTGATAATGCAGCTAATTATAAAGCTGCCGGGAAATTATTGACTGAAAAGTATCCATCTATTTATTGGTCTCCATGTGCAGCACATTGCTTAAATCTGATTTTGTCTGACATTGGCAAAATGGAGATTGTCACACGTTTATCCAGACGTGTATCTTTGATTTCAAAATTCATTTACAACCATGGATTTTTGCTAGCTTGGTTGAGAAAAAGAGAAGGTTGGACGGAAATTATCAGACCAGGAGCAACACGATTTGCTACTACTTTTATTTCCTTGAAAAGTATTCTTGAGCACAAGCATGATTTACAAGCCTTGGTAACTAGCAAGACATTTATAGACTCTAGATACTCGAGAGACAATAAGGCAAGGGATGTAGTTGCGGTTGTATTAGATAGTGGATTTTGGAATGATTGTCAGGGCATTGTTGAAGTTGTCAAACCTCTCATAAGACTTTTGAGAATTGTAGATTCTGATGATAGGCCTTCACTTGGGTATATATATGAAGGGATGTATAGGGCAAGGAAAGCTATCAAACGTACTTTTAATCACATAAAAAAAATTACAAGCCATTCACGAGTATTATCAAGAATAGGTGGGATTCTCAGCTTCGTCAAGATCTTCATGCAGCAACTTACATCTTAAATCCTGCTTTTCTTTATGATAAGTCTAACTTCTCTCAAAAGCCAGAGGTAATGAAAGGATATCTGTCTGTCATAAGTAGGAAAGTAACAACTAATAAGACCAAGTTCTTGCAAGAAGGCACATTATACCAAGAAAGAAGTGGCTCCTTCAGTAATCCTTTGGCTCTTGAATCAGCAAAATCAATGCGACCTGGTAACATTTCTTACTTCTTAATTATTATACCATAAACCTCTGGTATGGTTTTTTTATTTGATTATGTTCAATTTAATATGATAGATGAATGGTGGCGGTATTTTGGAGGTAGTTGCCCTAATGTTAAGAAGTTGGCTATTCAATTGTTGAGTCAAACTGCTTCTTCTTCCGGTTGTGTAAGGAATTGGAGTGTCTTTGAAAGAATACACTCTAAAAGAAGAAATAGATTGGAACATCAACAACTGAATGATCTTGTCTTTATTCATTACAACTTTCGTTTGAGAAATAGGTATATTTTCTAAGGTTTTCAGTTTTCACTTTACAGTTTATTGAAATAATAACACTAATACCTTATGTTAATGTGTTTTTTAGAGTTGTTGACAAGAAAAAAGCTTTTGATCCTATTGATTATGAAAGTATTGATAACATTGAATATTGGATAATGGAAGAAATTGATTCTGCTCCTCTTTCAACACTTTCTGCTGAAGAGATAGAAGAAGACGTCATTTATAATGATGCCACCCTTCCAATGCCAAAAGCTACCATCAATGATTAAGCTTGGATATTTTAAATTTTAGACATGTTAATTTTTTTAAAGTATATGTTACTAGTTTTAATAATTTGGTTTGTTGCATACTCTTTTATAAAGATGTTTTTCAAGAGCAAGGCAATGAGATTCATCCTCAAACTAAGGATGAAATTGGAAGCTTAGGGCTTGGAGTTGGCGGTCTTGATTTTGGATCTTTTCCTCAAGTAGATGATGATATTTATGGTCCAAATGCTTATCAAGAAACTCAAGCTTGAATCAATCAAGAGCCACCAATGTCTGACAAGTGATGAAGTCATTATGATTGAATGCATTTTGTTAGGTTGATACTTGATGGTTGACTTAGTATTCTTCCTTCAACCATATTTTGTGACCTAGTTAACTTCCTATCAAATTATACCACTAAAGATTAATTGTATAATATAAATATAAATATAAATATAAATATATATATATATATATGCATATAATATTTTTAATTTTATTTATTACGTCACCGGTCCTACCGAACGGCCCAACCGTTCCAACCGGTTGAACCTTGACCCGCTAACCTTTCCGGCTCGACGTCCGGTCCGGCTTTTAAAACATTGGTTTCTAGTTCCATCAAATTGCATTTAATCATGAAATGCCTGAAATGTTGGAGGTCCCTCTGAGAACATTCATTGCCACCCTCTTTATCAGAATTATACAATAAATCATTAAAATCTCCTAATACCACCCAAGGGATATTATTTTCTGGACATAAATTTTCTAGAGTGTGCCACCAAACTAATTTTTGATTATATTCCTGTGGTCCATAAACAAAGGTCATCAATCCACATAACAGTCCATTAATACATACCTCATCTAGATGAATAAAAAACCTGCTTACAGCGCCCACTTACACCTACACTCCTTCCTTCCACCATAACGCAAGACCTCCCAACCTCCCCACTGGATCATGGTATATACTGTGGTCATATTGCAACTTCCTTTTAATTTTCTCAGCCTTCTCCCTTTTCATTTTGGTTTCCGATAAGAAGATTAATTCTGATTTCAGCTTTCGGCATTGGAACCTTAAGTGACGAACTGTCAGGGTGGTTCCCAAACCCTGACAGTTCCAAATAAAGGAACTCATGGCAAATGGGTGGCTGAATTTGGCCAGCCACCGCACCCTTCATAGACAGACCTATTGCTTTCACCCATGAATAACGCTTTTTTTGTTCTATTTCTTCTAAATTTATAGGTTCGTACCTGTTCATCACCTTTCCTTTCCAACAAAACAAGTTTTTCTTCCACGTTAAATTGCACAAATTCGGCAGCCACCATCGTCTGCACCATCTGACCATATTGAGTATTACTCTAGGCTTCCTTTTTTGCTGCATTTGGCCTCTCAAATTCTCCCAAATCCTCTTCTGCCCTTTGTCGCAAACCAGAGAATCCAGGGGAGGTTCGTTCGAGGAACATTCTTTTCTTCACTACTGGATAAGTCCAGTCATCCTCTACACCTCTCTTCAAGTTTACTTGTTGCACCTGTCCTGCCAGAACATTGACTACATCTTTGGCCCCACTTATCACTACTGGATAAGTCTAGTCATCCTCTGCACCTCTCTTCAAGTTTACTCATTGCACCTGTCCTGCCAAAACATTGACTACATCTTCGGCTCCACTTATCACTAGGGCTTGTTCTTTATTATTGGCCATTTCCCCATGTTCTACTAAACCTTTATCATAAACTTGTTGAGAAGGCCCGACCATATTCGGCCCAATTGCCTTCTCTCTTTCATCCAAATTACTTTCTTGATGCCAATCCGTGGGCCCCATCAATTTGACTTCCTCACCACTTCCTTTTGTGTCTCCCAATTGTCCCATCTCACTTCCCATGTCTATATCAATAGGTGGGTCTGAATCTTGCAACATATCAAAATCTTCTATTCTCAATTCTCTACCGTCAGAATTAAATGCTTTATAGGCTTCATCATTGTCAATGGCCTCCACCCCCTTCTCATCAAGTGAAGGTGTGTCTTGAGACTTGAGATGTTCAGAGACCCATAAATCCCCATGGGAGCTGGTATTGTGCCTCCGATCTCTGTATTCTCTTTTTTGCGATGAAGATTCGCCGAAATTTCTCCTCTCCGATAACACTCAGAACGAGCGTACTGGCTGAGCACACATATTTGCATCGAATGCTCGTCTTGGTTCATTTGATGGGTCATCCTCGTCGTCAACCATACACCCTCTGTAATCGTGTCCCAATCTTCCACAAATGAAGCAAAATTTTGCCAGTTTTTCATATTTAACTTTCACCTTTACGTCCGGTAAATTATTTGGTCGAGGGAATTTAAACATAGGCACCAGTGGCTTGTCAATGTCAACTTCTACTCAAGCCCAATAAAAACTTCTACCCACAAATTGTTTCACTTCTGGATTTTCTAGCTCAATCACCTTTCCTATTCTACTGGCCATTTCCCGAATGTTCACTTCCATTCGTCCCTGTGGAGGGATGTCATGGAACTGCACCCAAAACCTGCACTTGCTAATCTGTATTTCACTATCACATAAAAAGGGTTGTCTTCTCTCTAGTGTTAGGATGTGTTGCCTCACCACCTAGGGGCTTTCTTCAAGTACCCTTCTTGCTTCCTCTACATTTTCAAAGGTGAAGGAGAACAGATTGAAACCGAGCACATTTACTTCCATTTTATTCTTCAGCCTCCACGCCGCTGCTACTTGCTCTCTCACCGCCCCTATATTTACTTTCGCATTCGAGATAACCCTTCCCACCAGTAGGTGATCATCCTCTTGCTCCGATGTTCCACCCTTCCATTGCATACGAAATTCTATTCCTGCCATTGTGAAAACGCTCCACTATCTACCCTCTGCAAGTGAATCGGCAAGTAGAGTTTAGAAAAAATACACTACCACGACTGAGACACCCAAATTGGCAAATAGGATGAAGAAGAAGCTCCAAGGTTGTGCCAGGAAAGCCTTGGAGTCGCTCTCAAGCCGAGAGAGATTTCCCCGATATTCATTATATCAATGACACTATTGGAATATTAGTTGCTTCGTAAAGTTTGCGTAATGACCTGTGAATAAGAATATAAAAATATACTTTCAATTATTATTTCGTGATCGGTGGAGAGAGGATGAATAGTTCTGCGTAGCCCGGCTCAAGCTAGTGAAAAGTTGTGTGTGCTAAAAGCAAGGACAAAAGAAGAATTAAAAAGACAAAAAAAGGCAAGAGATGAATTGACATGACATAAAAGGTGTACGTATCGCGACTTCGGTTTTTCCTATATGCCATGCGTTAAAATTAACAAATACTCCATTCAGTACAAAATATAAGATATAATTGTGGAGTTGGTCTTGATCTTAAACATAAGATATATTTTTCATTTTTGTTAATTTTTTTCCCAATTTACCCATATTAATACTCATTCAATCATAATCAAGTAAAAGAGAGATTAAGGGAAGATGATTAGGGTGTGTTTTAGAAAAAACATGTCATATTAATTACATTAACTAACTTTCTTACTAAGAAATGTAGTAAGGCACAACTAGTTGTGATAACCCAAATAGGAAACAAAAAGAATTTAAAGTTAATTTCAATTATAACGAATTTTGAAATTTTTTTTGATAAAGTTATTAAGATATATACCCTATACCTAGTAGAATCCTTCTAGTATTCCAACAACTCTTAAAATGATATAATTTAACGTTTATCTATAATATCTTTTAATTGATTACGACATAGATCTTTAGTAAATGTTAATAAACCTCAACATAGTAGAAATTACCTTATGGTATAATTTAGGAAAACCCTTTTTATAATTCTAGTGGTATTATTAAGAAATAACAATCACTACCCTAATAAGATATTATTTATCTAAACAATCCTAAATCTAATATAGACTCCTCCTCGTCAATCATCATCATTCACATGGTACTCTATACTCCTAAGTCCCCAACTTGCCAAGAATATATTGATGTTGAGCACCACCCAATGCCTTAGTTAAGATGTCAGCATATTGTTCCTTAGATCTCACATGCTTAAACTCAATCATCCCGGCCATCAGTTTTTCTCTTACGAAGTGACAATCCACTTTGATGTGCTTCATTCGTTCATGGAAGACAGGATTTGTCGCTATGTGAATCGCAGACCTACTGTCACAAAACTCCTTGACCGGCTCCACCTTACTAATGCATAGCTCATTCATTAATCCAACAATCCAAGTGATCTCTACAACAACCATTCTAAGTGCTCTGTATTCAGCTTCAGCAGATGAAACAAACACTACACTTTACTTCTTCTATTTCCAACAAATGAGAAATCCTCCAAATCTAACCATGAAACTAGTCACTAAAAGCCTTGTATCTACACAACCTGCATGATCAGAATCACAATAACATTCTAGCTAGAATAGAAGAGCTTTTGGCTGAAAGGAAAATCCCTTTATCAGGACTATCCTTCAAATATTTTACTAATCTAAGTGTAGCCTTCATATGTGACTCTTTTGGCTCTTGCATTAATTAACTCAGTACCTACACTATAAATGAAATGTCAAGCTTGGTTAAAGTAAGATATAATAATTTACCAATGAGCCTTCTATAAGCCCCTCCATCTTCAATAAAGTGATCCTTGTCAGTTTCACCCACTGAAAGTTTAAGATTTTGTTCCATAGGCGTTAAAACAGTTTATGACTCATCCAAACCAATCTGATCTATAAGTTCTGTGGCATACTTCCTTTGGTTGAGAAGGATTCCATATTTAGATCTTACTACTTCCAACCCAAGGAAATATTTCAAAGTAACATGATTCTTAATTTTAAATTCCTGATGCAAATATCTCTTTGTATCATTAATTCCTTTAACACTACTCCCTGTAATCATAAGATCATCAACATATGCAAGAACGAATATCATATCAGATTCAATTTGTTTGTAAAATAAGGCATAATCATGTTTACTTTGTTTGAAACCACCTTTAATCAATGATTGAGTCAACTTCTCATTGCATTGCCTAGAGTCCTGCTTTAAGCCATAGAGAAATTTCTACAATTTACATACCTTTAAGTGATCTATCTTTCTTTCAAAACCTTGAGGAATTGTAATGAAAACCTCCTCATGCAATTTTGTTGAAGGAATGCATTATCAACATCAATTTGATGAATTTCCCAATTATTAACAGCCGCAAGCTTCGTAATAGTTCTAATGGTTACTATTTTCACTACCGGGGAAAATGTCACATAAAAATCTATCCTTTCCCTTTGGTTGTAACCTTTAGCAACTAACTATTTCTTAAATTTATCGACCTTACCATCTGCCTTGTATTTAATCTTAAAAACCCATTTGCACCCTATTGGTCTTTTCCCTTAGGCAAATTTACTATTTTCTAGGTCTTGTTTGACTCTAAAGCCTTAATTTCATTTTGCATGGCCTCTACCCACCTAGGATCCTTACAAGCGTGGAAGTAATTATCAGGTTCTACTTCCCTATCAATAAAAGAAAGGAAGCATTTATATGACAAAGCTAAATCACCAAGAGATATACCTTGCATGAGATTGATATTGTTACCATTCAAGACATCACCAACAACATCATGGTTTAACACATTTGAAGTAGAGGCAGGAAAATGTTCACGTTCATAGTCTTTAGTCCGAACCATGACTTGTTTGTGTGTTTGGGGGGGCATTTGAGCCCCCCAAACACCCAATTCTCCATCAAACGCCCAATGGGCAAACTGAAAAAAAAATGGTGAGTGTTTGGGGATCAAGGTGGGTAATTGAGCTTAAGATTGACATAATAGCTTTTGGTATAAGCTCAACTTTGGAGCTTTTGGTGATTTAGCTTTTGGGGAGAGTGAAAATGATTAAAATATTTTTTTAGTTGTGTCCAGTGTACTATCAGACTTATTACAATTTTACCCTTAATGTACTTTTTTTGCTACAAAAATTAATTTCAACTATTATTTGGTGCTTTTAACCCTTAAAATATTTTTTCAAATGTACCCAATGTGTTATCAGACTGATTGCAATTTTATCTTTAATGTACCTTTTCAGTTCCAAAAATTATTTTAAACTATTTTTTGGTGTTTTTAACCCTTTAAAATATTTTTCCACCCACTCACTCTTACTATTATCACAAAAGTCACTTGTGCTTAAGTCAATCCAAACAAGTTTTATTTTTACAAAAGTCATTTATACAATCGCTGTTCCAAACATAAATCACATTACACAATCGAGCTTTTACCAAAATTGAAATTACCAACCGCTAAATTGAGAAACTCTATTTTTCCCATCGCTCTTCCAAACACACCCTTTGTTTCTAGTGGATCTAAGGCAGGATTGTACCGCAAATTGTCCCTAGGATCCTCTTGATTTTGATCCCTTTGTTGTGAGTTATCAAGCTCTACATTATCCCTTTTATTATTGTCTTGATTGTGATTGATTCTGATCATTTTGTTAGAGGATGAAGGTAAATCCTGGATTGTGTTAAAATAATCAGATTTACCACTAGATTGCTTCCTAACTCCCCCTTGATCAGAATCATCACAATCTTTAAAGGGAAATCTGTCCTCCATGAATATAACATGTGTAGAGACTATAAGAGTCTTACTCTTAATATTGTATAGGAGATACCCCTTTTGAGTGTTTGAATAGCCAAGAAAAACACATGCTTCTGCTCTATCACTACAAAAAAAAAGGTATTTTGTAGCGGTGCACTTGTAGCGGTTATATTAAACCGCTACAAATTATAGTATTTGTAGTAGTTTTTACCTAAACCGCTACAAATTTGTAGCGGCAAGATTTTTTGTTGCGGTTTCCTACAAAAAACCGCTACAAATTTGGCGCGAAGTTCCCGCCAAAACTTGTAGCGGTTAATGCACATAAACCGCTACAAAATACCAAAGGTCAGAATTTTGTAGCGGTTCTGGGCAATAACCGCTACAGAATTTCAAGAGTCTCGACATTTGTAGCGGTTCTGGGCAATAACCGCTACAGAATTTCAAACGTTGTGAAGATTTGTAGCGGTTATTGTAGAACCGCTACAAATTTAATTATTTGTAGCGGTTAGAGTAAAATAACCGCTACTAATATCTGGCCTATTTAAACCCCCACCTCCTTCATTTCTCCTTTTACTCATTTTGTTTCCTGAGGTTTCTCTGAGTGATTTCTTCGAGATTTGAGCATTCAGACGTCTCTATAGGAGTTTTTGGTCAGTATTCCGTAGTATTCGCACTTTAGGTACGTATATAACACGTATTTTTATTTATATTTGTATTTTTATTATATTTTTGCATAATAATGGACTAATTTTTTTTTTTAATTTGTACAGTTGATATGGCTTCAGGACAGGATAAGGGGAAGGCCCCTGAGGTCCCAAGACCAATTTTACGGGGTGGCAGCAGCCGGGCAGGGGGCAGAGGGAGGGGGCAGCGTGCAGGCAGGGCTACCGCGGCATCTCAGCCCATCCCCCCACAGGCACCGCAGACGATCCCATAGGCGACGACCACAGCAGAGGTGCCTGAGGTGGAGAGGCCAGAGATTAGCGTTGAGGACTTCCTCAACGAGGAGGAGTTCGAGATCCCGATGGGGTTCAGGGAGATGGAGCGGTTCCTCGATGAGGAGGACGCTGGGGAGCAGAACAACCCACGAGGGTCGTCTTCGCGGTCCACTGGGTTTGAGGTGCAGGTCGAAGGTAAATTAATTTTTTAATTTAGTAAATTATTTATTTATATTAGAAATGTTAACTTTGAATTATAATTTATCTAACGTGCGGTCAACTGTGCAGATGAGCAGGGGAACGTGTCGACGAGGAGGCTGGATGTGGCCGGTCTGAACAGCATGGACCGGTCCCTGCGAGTTATAGTGCCGTGGAATGAGGGCACTGACCAGCCCATCCACAATGGGGGTCACCTGCTCAACCGCTTCCTGAGTGACCTGGGAGCAAATTGGATGCGGTTCCCCCTTCACTTCCCGACGTGGAGGCACATTCCGAAGGGGCCGAAGGACCAGGCTTGGGAGGAGGTGGTTCAGGTAATTAAAACTATTTAATTAATATTTTTTGTAATTAATTCTATTTAATTATTTTTTTTTAAATTATGGTTTTTATAATTATTGATATTTAAATGTATTTTTTTCAGCTGCGGTTTGCCGTCCGGGCCAACCGGAAGAGGTACGCCCTCGTGAAGATGGGCGACGCCTGGAGGAACAGGAGGAACCATCTCTTCTATAGGGTGGATGGGGACGGGACGATGCCTCTGGAGCAGCTGCAGGAGAGCGTCCCGGACGGCGTGCCACCGAATGACTGGGCGCGTTTCGTCCAGTTCAGGAGGAGCCCTCAGGCGCAGGTAATGTATTTATTATATTTTTTATATATAATTTTGTAATTGTTAAATATTAAATTATAATTTCAATTTAATTTGTATTTAATTTTAAATTATAATACATTTAATTATTTGTTTTTCCAGGAGCTTTCTCAGAGGAACACCGAGATCCGGGCGCAGCAGACGATCCACCACACAGCAGGATCGAAGACCTTTGCTGTGACCTACAGCGAGCTGGTAACTTTTCAAGTGCTTCACTTACTTTTAGCTGATTATTTCATAATACTAATTGTTTTGTAATTGTTTCAGGAGACGAAGGCACAGCAGGAGAACCGTCAGACGGACTATGCGGAGCTGTACGCCATCACACACAGACACCGTGACGGGACTGCGACCTCTCAGCAGGCAGAGGCGGCCATTGTAAGTAATTTTATTATTATATTTTTTATAAAACCAAGTTAATAATGAAAAATGGTAATTATTAATTGTTTCATAAAATGGCAGGAGCGGATGCAGCAGTCACAGGCTGAGCTGCGACAGACCCAGCCTGAGGAGTCACAGGGGTCAGTGGACCTGACGACTCCTTTGAAGGTGGGTCTGGCTCAGCCTGAGCACCCAGGATGCGTGCGGGGGATGGGGATAGGCGCCAGACCCAGCATGATCTATGGCAGGAGTGCCGCCTCTGAGGCTGGCAGCTCTAGAGGGGTCAGACGTCAGAGGGACGAGTCTATTGACCAGCTGCGGTCAGATTTGGAGCAGACGCAGCAGCAGATGGTGTAGCAGCAGCAGCAGATGCAGGTGCAGCAGCAGCAGCAGATGCAGATGCACGCAGATATGATGTACGCTCAGCAGACGCAGTGGCGTGAGATCGCGAACACTATGCTCGAGGGAGCATGGAGTCGCCTGTTCCCGAACAAGCAGCATCCAGCGGTTCCCCCTGTCCCTCGCTACGTTGTCCCGAGTACTACTCCTCCTGCTACAGCTCCTCCTCCTGCTGATGACGATGGTGCGGTTCACTCTGCGCAGCGGCCCGATCCAGCGGTATCTGAGGGAGCCCCACCTGAGGGAGCACCAGAGGATCAGTCCCCAGCTCCTTATTTTAGGACATTTTCTTTTGTTTAAACATTTATAAATATTTATGAGTTTTTATTTCAGAATTTTCTTATTGTGTTTTATATAATTATATTTATATTATTAGATCGCGTTGAAATAATTTATGAATTATTTATATCTAAATTTTAAAAAAAAATAAAGTATATATATATTTGTAGCGGTTATTAGTTTATAACCGCTACAAATATATATGTTTGTAGCGGTTCTTAGTGTATAACCGCTACAAAGATAAATATTTGTAGCGGTTATAAACTAATAACCGCTACAAATGTATATAGATATTTTTAGCGGTTTACCTTCAGAAACGGCTACAAATATCTATTTTTGTAGCGGTTATCCACTAAGAACCGCTACAAACACTCAAATCATTTGAATTTTGAAATTTGCCGCCTTTGTGCACATTTGTAGCGGTTATGTTATGTATAACCGCTACAAATTAGAAAATTATTTTTATATTTAATGTCCAACGGCTTTAATATTAGTAGCGATTTAATATATATAACCGCTACTAATACGTTGAACATTAGTAGCGGTTATAAATATATAACTGCTACTAATACTCAACAAGTACATTTTGCATTTCCCACCAATTAATGGCTTGAATATTAGTAACGGTTTTATATATATAACTGCTACAAAATTATAAACGTTGGAATTTCTGTAGCGGTTGGTGTAGCGGTTTAATAACCGCTACAAAATTATAAACGTTGGATTTTCAGAATATAAGGTTCTAGCCATTCGTCATTATGTTCTCACTCATCTTCTTCTCTATACTTTCTTCTCTCTCACTTGTAGCTATGGATAAATCATGGATAAGGTTGCCGCGCAATTCTCCTGAATATTTGTACGGATTAAACAGTTTCTTGGATTTCGCATTCACTCACGCCAGCTGTAACGGCAAGATCGTCTGTCCGTGTCGAAAATGCAAGTTCAAGAAGTGGCATGCACGAAATGTTGTGAAGGAACATTTGCTTGTGAAGCCTTTCCCTGAGGACTATACGTTATGGGCAGTTCATGGTAAGAAGGCCGGCATTAGATATGACGATGCTCTTCCTCGAAGTTCTCAAGTAGACGTTCAAGTAGATGAAGATGATCCTGTGAATGATGCTGTGCGTGATGCGTTTGGATTTCAAGGCGATAACTTCAACGAAGAAGTGCACAGCTCTGAGCCGGCTTTTATGGCGAATGAAGCAGCTCGGGATTTTTTCAGCTTGATGGATGAGGCAGATCGTCCTTTATATCAAGGTTGTCGCAAATATTCTAAATTATCTTTCTTGATCAAATTGTATCATATCAAGTGCTTGTGTGGGATCACGGATAAGGGAATGTCGATGTTGCTCAACTTATTACAAGATGCATTCCCCGACGCCGAGATTCCCACAACGTTCTACGAGGCCAAGAAGATTATCAACAGGTTGGGGTTGAACTATCAAAAGATTGATGCGTGCCCAAATGATTGTATGCTGTATTGGGGAGACGATTCCAGCAGGGAGACGTGTAAGAGATGTCACACATCGAGGTACAAGACAATTCGGAAGGGGAAAAAGCAGAAGAAGAAACCTATAAAGATTCTCAGGTACTTCCCTTTGAAACCTCGTCTACAAAGATTATTTATGTCGTCTAAAACTGCTGAGCACATGAGGTGGCATGCCGTTGATAAAAACGAAGACGGTAAATTAAGACATCCGCGGGATTCAGCTGCTTGGAAAACGTTTGACAATGACTTTCCAGATTTTGCGACTGACCCCAGAAATGTTTGACTTGCGTTGGCGACCGACGGTTTCAATCCTTTCGGGAATCTTAGCACAAGTTACAGTATTTGGCCGGTAGTCTTAGTTCCTTACAACTTACCCCCTGGATGTGTATGAAACAAAGCTCTTTCATTATGTCTATGATCATTCCAGGCAAAAAGGCACTGGGCAATGACATCGATGTGTATCTCCAACCGCTTATTGTGGAATTGCTTGACCTGTGGAATGTCGGCTTGGAGACGTACGACGCTTATAGCAAGACTTTGTTCAACATGCGTGCAGCCTTGATGTGGACGATTAGTGACTTTCCTGGCCTTGGCACATTATCTGGTTAGAATGTGCATATTGGGTCGGCGTGTCCAGCTTGTAATTTTGACTCTGACGCATTGCGCCTTCCCCACAGCCGAAAGTGGTGCTTTATGGGGCATCGGAGGTTTCTCGATGGAACGCATAAGTTTAGATTGCAACGGAATCGCTTCAATGGGGAACCGGAGAAAAGAGGACCACCTCAGACTTTGTCCGGTACAGATATCTTACAGCAGCTTGAGCATGTTGACTTCGAGTTTGGAAAAAGCGACGATTCAGCACAAACTCACCAAAAGATGCGCAGGACTTCGGCGCCTCAGCAGTGGAAGAAGATAAGTATTTTCTTCACGCTTCCGTATTGGAGATCTAATTTACTTCGCCATAGTCTTGATGTAATGCACATTGAAAAGAATGTTTGCGACAATGTGCTGTATACGCTGCTTAACGAACTCGGCAAGACAAAAGATCACCTTCAAGCGAGGAAAGATTTACACGACATGGGAGTTCATGAAGACGCTTGGCCAGATGAGCATGACAGATTTACACCGACAAAGTTTACCCTCACAAAACCGAACAAGGATGTGTTCCTCGCGACGTTGAAGAAATTAAAAGTTCCTGATGGGTATTCAAGCAACATTTCTCGATGTGTCGACTTGCAGGCTCGAAAGGTTGCTGGCCTGAAGAGTCACGACTCACATGTTCTTATGCAGCAGTTACTCCCTCTGGCTATAAAGAATACACTTCCTCCCGATGTTTCCATCGTTTTGGTGGAACTTTTTTCTTTCTTTCGGAAGTTGTGTTCTAAGGTTTTGATCGTTGAGGAGCTCGATCAGCTGCAGTCGAAAATCATTCTTACGCTTTGTCACTTGGAGATGATCTTTCCTCTGTCCTTTTTTACTGTGATGGTTCATCTCACAGTCCACCTCGTTCATGAAACAAAGCTCGCTGGACCAGTATAATATCGTTGGATGTATTCGATTGAGAGGTACTCATTTTAAATATGTGCTTTCATTTATTGTCCGTATTTAATGTTTGCTAGTCATCCTTTTCATCATTTTATATCAATTTTCTCTTCTGTACTTCGTAGGTTCCTTGGGAAATTAAAATCTTACGTAAGGAATAAGGCGTGGCCAGAAGGTTCTATAGATGAAGGCTATATAGGGGATGAGGTGCTATATTTTTGCTCAAGGTACTTTGATGATCTTGAGACGGCTTTCAACCGCCCGCCTCGTGTTGACGATTGTCCTGAACCTGTGCCGACATCAGGAGAATTTATCCCTCGTGTTGGTAAACCAGTTGGAGCAACTGAGAACTTCAAACTAACGGCAACTGAGAAGTTCCAAGCATATAGACATGTCTTGATTAATTGCACTCAAGTTGAACCTTTCATACGGTAAGAATTGTACACTCACATGTTATTCGATCTATATCTTTTGTAACATTTCTCACTTTCATTTCACTAACGCCTTTCCATTATTAATTGTAGGGAATTCAGAAGTCATGTCAAGCGTCAGCTCAGGATCCGTACACAGACATCCTCGGAAGTTGATAGGAGGGTCCACAGAGAATTCCCGAGCTGGTTTGCGCGCAGAATACTAAATGACCACAACCCACACTCACCAGATTTCAGAGCTCTCGCAATCGGCCCTCTTGATCATGCAAAACGGTTTACAGCATACAATGTCAATGGTTTTAAGTTTTGCACGGTTTCACGGGATCAGGGATTGCAAACACAGATTTCGGGTGTTTATGGCACATTTGGGACAAGGAGTTATGCGAGCAGCAGTGACGCCAACATGCAGTTTGGAGGCGTCCCTTACTATGGCAAGCTTCTTGATGTGGTCGAGCTTAATTATCAAGGCCGTTTCACTGTGACGCTGTTCAAGTGTTTGTGGGCAAATACCACTACTTCTCGGGGAATGACAACTGACGACCTAGGGATCACATCAGTCAATTTCTCCCAGCCGATTCATACTGGTATTTCTCAAGATGATGAGCCGTATATTCTAGCTTCAGAGGCATATCAGGTTTATTATGTCGAGGACGAGAGGCATAGGGATTGGCACATGGTCGTTCATTTAAAGCCAAGAGACCTTTACGACATGGGTGAAGGCGATAACATCGCCTACGAGAGTGAGCCATTTCAGCCAGCTGATTTTGAAAACTACTTCCCTGAAGGCGATGACAATTTACCTCTACTGCGGTGAGTTTTTTTAAGTCCACGTCATTTCAATTAAATTTTTTAAATTTAATAATACATCAATAACAATAATTTTTCTACAAAATTTCTGTAGGGATGGCGACGATGAGTAATCAAATTCAAGTGTAAAAAATTTGTCTTTACAAAAAATGCAAAAAATTTGTGTTAAAATAAAATGTAAAAAAAAAATTTTAAAAAAAAATTAAAATAATATTTGTAGCGGTTATTGAACCGCTACAAAAATATAAATAACCGCTACTAATTAATAACCGCTACATTAACCGCTACAAATATTAAACCGCTACAAAAATATAAATAACCGCTACTAATTAATAACCGCTACATTAACCACTACAAATAATACGTGGATCCCTATAAATACCCTTATCACAACTCATTTCAAACACTCCCCAATTTCTTTTCACCTTACCTTTCTTTCATTTCCTCTCATTTACAACTTCTTTCGTATGAGTATAGGAGCTGAATAATACGATCAAATATGGTAACTAGATTTTCAATTTTTTTTAGAATACTTCTTTCCTTTCTATAAAATTTATTCTAACTATTTTTTTTTCTAGATATGTCATAACTCTATCTCATTTTCATCTATTTTTCATACACAATTACATTATATTAGAAAACATAATAATTCCTTAATACCTACATATCCCTAATAATATTATTAATATAAATTTTATATTAATCCTATTCAATTACTTTTTTCTTTTTTATTTATTCATAAGTTAAACTACTGAATAATAAATTAATTGAAATAGATAAAATAATAACAAAATAAACTATTTAATATAATATTGAAAAAACAGAAAAAAAATCATCATATATTTTTTAAAAAAATTTTAAATATTTGTAGCGGTTATTAAACCGCTACTAAATAACGCGCCTTTTACGGCTCAATTTAAATTTTTTGGCACCAAATTTGAATTTCATGAAATTAGTAGCGGTTTTAAAAACCGCTACTAATTTCATGAAATTCAAAATTAGTAGCGGTTCATTAACCGCTACAAATAAAAAAAATGTCATTTTTTTTTCGCCAACAAATTTTGAATTTTTTATATTTGTAGCGGTTTATTAACCGCTACAAAAAAAAATTCTTTTTTTAAGCTGTCAATAAAATTTTTGATATTTGTAGCGGTTATATAACCGCTACAAATATCTCTGGGTGTTGTAGCGGTTAATATTAACCGCTACAAAGGTTGTAGTGGTTATTTTTTGATTGAGTAGCGGTTTTATAAAACCGCTATAAAACCGCTTGCAACGTACGATTTAGTAGCGGTTTTTACTAACCTATTTTGTAGCGGTTCTATACCCATTTTTAACCGTTACTAAATCACGTTTTTTTTGTAGTGTATATTGAAATTCATCTTGTAAATTTAAATTCATGGCAAAAGCAAGGCATCCAAACACCCTAAGATGGTTAGAAGAAGGTGGTCTCCCATACAACATTTGATAAGGTGTCATGTAGGACAAATTTCTTGATGAGGTTCTATTTATCAAATAAGTAGCGGTTCTAATTGCTTCCCCCCAAAATTTAATTGGTAGGCCAGTATTGGTCATGATGTTACTGGTGACATTCAGTAAATGTCTATGTTTCCTTTCAACCACCCTATTTTGTTGAGGGGTGAAAGGACAAGACTTATGATGAATGACTCCTAGATCATCAAGGAACTCTGCCATTTCTCTATTTACATATTCTGCCCTGTTATCAGTACACAGTGTCTTAATCCTGATAGAAAATTGAGTCATAGGATAACGAATAAATGTTTTCATAAACTTAGATGCTTCAGATTTAAAATGCATAAGAAAAACCCAAGTTGCTTGAGAGAAAACATCAACTATAGTCAAAAACTATCTATATCCTTGATGCGTAGGTGTCCTATATGGGCTCCATACATCAACAAGCAAAAGATCAAAACAAGATTTAGATTTAGAACAGCTAGGAGAGAAGGGCAAGCGAGAGTGCTTGCTTTGAATGCATATTTCACATTTATCATTGTTTTTTATGGAATAAGAAATCTTTACATCATTCAAATGTCTCAAAATTTCTAAAGGGGCATATCCTAATCTAGAATGCCAAAGAAAATCATTCGTATAGTGTGCATGTTCAAGCTTGTAGCTAGATTTCAGTACATCAAAGTCACTAAATTTCAACAGATCACAATCAGAAATTCGCTTGAGCAAGTATAAACCTCTAGAGAGTCTACCAATCCCTTTGATCGTCTTACTGGATATGTCCTGCAATACACAAAGATTGGGAAAGAACGAGGCAACACATGCATTATCTATGGTGAGCCTAGCGATTGAGACTAAGTTATAACAAAATTCCTTAGCATATAGCACATTGGTTAAAGTGACATAATTTGTTAGTTTAATATTTCCAATGTGTTATCCTAATTCTTTGCCCACTAGGCACTTTAACCCATTTTGTAGGGCCTAAGTAAAGTTTCCAATTATCTAGGACGCCTAAATTATTTACTATGTGACAACTAGCCCCTGAATCCAAAATCCATTCGTTATTAAGATTGCCGTACAGACCTGGGGTTGTTGCTTGCACTCTCACAGCTGCCTCATTTGACTCGGAATCTCTTTTAAGCATATCCAGGATCCTTTTGTACTGGTACTGAGTGAAAATAGGTGGTTGTCTGGCATCATGATCCTTCCCAGCAAGCTTGGCTTGTGAATCATTGATGGCTGAATTAATTTGTTCCTCTGGACCTTTCTTATTTTGAGATTGAAAAAATCCAGGAGGAAAACTGATGAGTTGGTAATATGATTCCCTCTTATGACCTTTCTTGTGACAGTGGCTACACACATCTTGTGACTGACCTCTTCCTCTTCCTCTTCCCCTTGCCCTTTCGCGGCCTCCTCTAGTGTTTGAAGCCATCACAGAATTGTCATTAGGTGAGGAGTGTGTTGTGAAAGAAAGTTGCCTTTGAGCCTCCTCGTGTAATCATAGAATACACTTGGTTAGGAGAGAGTAGTGGTGTCATAAGAAGAATTTAGCTTCAAACTTGATGGAACCCCTCATTCAATCCCACAAGGAACTGAAACAATTGTTGCTCTTGGACTGTCTTAGAATACTCTTTGGATGAAGACCATTGACAGCTAGGGATAGGAACTAATGTTGCATACTCAACCCATAATTCCTTGAGAGGAGTATAGTAAGTAGAAACACTCATTGTATCGCCTTAAGAGAGTGAATTAATAGACCGATGTAAAGTGAAAATTTATGCCCCATCAATCACATCGAAATGTTCTTTAAGATCAATCCAAACAGAATGTGCATTAAGAGAAAATACCATGCCATTTGCTATATCCTTGTCGATAGAATTTATAAGCCACGAAAGCATAACTGCATTGCAACAATCCCACTATTCTTTGTGGCAATCTATCTGCCTTTTGCGGACACACCTTCCTTCAATGAATCCAAGTTTGTTCTAGCCAAGAAGAGCCAATCTTATAGATCTAATCCAAATCACATAATTCTAAATTCCTGTTAGAACTTGGGAAACCAATGTAACAGCCTGTGTATCAGCTAGGAGTAGAAAAGTGGATGCTGCTAAAAATCAAGCATAGGGGTCTTGGGATCATTTGCCTATGTCATATTCTTTACCCACGAGACAGAAATAAAATCACAACAAAACAGAAATTATAACACTGTCTAAAAATGTCAGCAACAAGGTTGGGCAAAGAACCTGTGCCCTTTGGCAGTCTCTACTAACACAGTCGCTTACCAGAGGAAATTCAATACACAGTCATCGATGAACAGAATCACCAACAAACAAAGTCAGTGAAGCAAAATCATAAACGAACGAGGTCTCTTACCAAAGGAGAGTCACTGACGAACACAATCACTGACGACTGAGGAAGAGTTACTAATGAACACAATCACTGACGACCGAGGAAGAGTTACCAATGAACAATGATCGACATATAAAGTCACCCTCGGACGGAGTGAATAAGGAGAGTCACCGATCAATCTTCAAGTCGCCGACGAGTCAACACAAGAAATTGAAAGATCGTGCTTACAAGAAAATTGCAGGACCAAGAAAATAGTTCCAAATCGCCCGACTTCTGGTTACTAGATGAAAGACGGAATAGTTTGCCCTAAGAAAACGTTCAATCCAGGTTAAAGGAAGAGGAAACCACTCCGAATCGACCTTCTAGCAACTGGAAATCAAGATTCACATATTTCTTTCTGCATTTGTAAACCAAAAAGTAGCAGAATCTTTAGAATACATGAACCCTAACCACGAATGAACCAAGAACTTGAGTCTGAGACTTGCAATCAACACTGAGAACTGTGTGAAGGTGGATCTTCGAGAAACACTGACAATGTTCAACAGGTGTCCAGGAATCTCAGAAAACACGGGCTCTGATGCCATGTTAAACGGATTGGCCCAGAAAACAAGAAGGGCTAAGAGAATTCCATTAAACAACAACCAGTCCTATACAAAATACACATATATATAGACCATTTCTAACTAACCTATTAGTGCTAAGCCCAATGAGTATTTGGACCAGAAAGTCAGAAACACAAGCGCTATAAATACAAAATATTTTCATAGAACAATTTACAATGTGTCCAATACTTATTCAATCGTATTCTACAAAGAGTTTAAAATAGCACTTAAAAGATAATATATATTTTAGCTAATATTTATTTATATCAACTACCTCTGTTATTGTCATGAAACAAAAAATATAAATAGAAATCTCTTCTAGATTATTAAAAAATACTTTTATCAAAAGAAAACTATTATTTAAGTGGCTGCATATAAAGAATACTATCTAGCTTTATTATTAACATCATTTGAAAAAGGTTTTATCTTCTTTTTTTTTTTTTTTTTTTGCCATGAAAAAATGGTTTTATCAAGTATGCTATGCTTGCATGTTTGACTAGGTCAACACGAAAATGAGAAGCCCTTCTTTTTTTTTGATAACATTGAAAAAAGAAAAAACTAGTGCTCTATATCATAACGTAAGGCATCCGCCAGGAAACCAGGAGGGGCCACAAAAGTTACAGCACCCAAAGCCATTCCAAGAAAAAACTTTGCCAGTTCATTCGCTACAGAATTTGCTTCCCTACCACACCATTTTAAAGAAACTTCCCAGTTACGTGCCATGAGCTGAGAAATCTCCACTAATAAGTCAGCATGAAGATGAGTATCATCCCACCCTGTATTAACCAGATCTACTACCTGTCCACAATCAGATTGGATTACCACTCTCCTCCAACTCGAATCCCATGCATGCTTCAATCCCATAAGAATACCCCATAGCTCCGCTTGCAGTCCACTCCCACAACCTAAATTGTGACTGGAACCATCAGAAACAAACATGTGAATATCATCGATACTTGTGTGTATGAAAAAATCATTGATATCTGTAACCAGAGTTTTCCATCTATTTAATTCAACAAAAGTGAAATGGGCACGCCTTGTGCCTACCACAGTGCTATTACGCGTTTATACTATTCCAAGTGGATTTGGTCTCGGCTAAGCTGATTTGGTGATAGGTGGATGAAGGATGAATAATTCAGCCCGGCTCAAGCTAGTGAAAAGTTTTGTGTGCTAAAAAAAAGGAAAAAAGAAGAATTAAAAAGACATGAAAGGCAAGAGACGAACTGACATGACAACTCAAAGTTTGATCATTTCAAACTTTCGGGAGCCATATAAGGCGTACTTATCGCGACTTCGGTTTTTTTTAATTACAAATAATTAAATTTAACCACCAAAGTCTTCCCATACCTGGAGTGATATAAGTTTGATTGTTTGGAGTCTTCTAGAAGATGACCATAGCCTTCTTCAACTTGTCATGAAATATTAAAATTTGAACCACAAATCTGAATAAGCAGTTATCTAACCTTAGTCCTATATGCCTGCATTAAAATTAGTAAGTACTCCATCCAATACATAATATAGGATCTAATCGTGGAGTTGGTCTTGATCCTAAACATAAGATATATTTCTCATTTTTGTCATTTTTTTCCTAATTTATCCATATTGATGCTCCTTCAATCATAATCAAGTAAAAGTGAGATTGGGGGAATTAATAAAGATGATTTGGGTGTTTTAAAAAAAAACATGTCATATTAACTACATTAACTAACTTCCTTATGCCTGCCATAGTGCTATTACGCGTTTATACTATTTCAAGTGGATTTGGTCTCGACTAAGCCGATTTGAATATTAGTTACTTCGTAAAGTTTACGTAATGACTTATGAATAAGAATATAAAAATATACTTTCAATTATATCCGGAGTTTTCCATCTATTTAATTCAACGAAAGTGAAATGGGCAGCCCGCCATAGTGCTATTACGCGTTTATACTATTTCAAGGGGATTTGGTCTCGAATAAGCCGGAAATCGGTGGATGAAGGATAAATTGTTCAGCCCGGCTGAGGCTAGTGAAAAGTTTTGTGTGCTAAAAAAAAAGTAAAAAAGAAGAATTAAAAAGACATGAAAGGCAAGAGACGAATTGACATGACAACTCAAAGTTTGATCATTTCAAACTTTCGGGAGCCATATAAGGCGCACTATCGCGACTTCTGTTTTTTTAATTAAAAATAATTAAATTTGACGACCGAAGTCTTCCCGTACCTGGAGTGATATTAGTTTGATTGTTTGGAGTCTTCTAGCAGATGACCATAGCCTTCTTCAACTTGTCATGAAATATTAAAATTTGAACCACAAATCTGAACAAGCAGTTATCTAACCTTAGTCCTATATGCCTTGCGTTAAAATTAACAAATGCTCCATCCGGTCCATAATATAGGATCTAATTATGGAGTTGATCTTGGTCTTAAACATAAGATATATTCTCATTTTTGTCAATTTTTCCCATTTTACTCATATTGATGCTCCTTCAACTATAATCAAGTAAAAGAGAGATTAAGGGAATTAAGGAAAATGATTAGGGTGTTTTAGAAAAAACATGTCATATTAACTACGTTAACTAACTTCCTTGATCTAATTAAATTAGCAAAATATGTCTTATCTTAAAAATAAGAGGGAGTACTGAGGCATATAGAAAGGGCACAACTAGTTGTGATAACCCAAATAGGAAAAATAAATAAATTAAAAGTTAAGTTAAATTATAACGGATTTTGAAACTTTTTTGATAAAGTTATTAAGATATATACCCTATACCTAGTAGAATCCTTCTAGTATTCCAACAACTCTTAAAATGATATAATTTAACGTTTACCTAGAATATCTTTTAATTGATTATGATGTAGATCTTTAGTAAATGTTAATAAATCTCAACATAGTAGAAATTACCTTATGAAATAATTTAGTAAACCCCTTTTTAATTCTAGTGGTATTATCAAGAAATAACAACCACTACCACAATAAGATATTATTTGAATTTTTACCAAATATCGATCTCCCATAATCCCTAAATATCTAATCTCCAGACTACTCCTCCTCAATCATCATCATTCACATGGCCGCCAAAAAGCCTCTGCCTTGCAAGTGACTTCACAGTTCCTTCTTTCCCTTATACACCGCTTCCTCTTGCTCTCTTCCACTTTGCCTTTCATTATTTCTTCCTCCAGCTCCATGCTGAATTGACCTCCTCATTTCCTCATACATATGGCACTGCTTGAATCAATTCTTTAATGCTATCCGGACATCCATAAGGTGATACTCGTGAGAACTTCTTAAGAAGTATTCAATTCTAGACCTAGTATGGTTAAAAAGGGATCTATACTACCGATGCTATCAGTCGAGAGCATAAATAGCAAGGTGGCATCATTCGTTTCACTTTTGCTATGCTTTTAGCCGTAAATATATGTTCCTTGTTTTTATTCTGGTTTGCTTGGGAAGAAATTCCAAATCTTCTTACCTTTCCTAAACACTTTTTAACTGTGATTAGTATCAAATTCATTTTATCTTAGAATTTTATAAGTTGTTGACTTAATTATTGTGATGGTATTTGTTAGTGTGGATATTCAATTTATACTTTTTGTGTTCCACTTTCCTACACCTTTATTATAAATTTCAGTTGACATGTATTTTCTTATTTTTTGTCTTGCTAATCAGCATTGTTTTCAAATCCTCCTTTAAGTTTTTCAAAATATGAAATTGATTTATTTTTTTAGGAAAAAAATGTTTTTAATTACTTATTTTTTTACCTTCTTTTCAACATCTCTTTTTGATTAATTAATTGAATTTCAAACTTTCTTTATGATTTCAAAAATTTGACAAATTTATTTTTAAGAAGGAAAAATATTTTTGGGAGGTATATGATATATGTATGTATGTATGTATAAGTACATGGAATGTATATAAATCGAGAAAGTTTATATATGTGTGTGTGGGATGTACATATATATGGGTGAGGCGGTGATTCCTCACCATGGTTTATGTTGATAATTGGTTTATGAGATAGATGGATATAAAAATATAAGTGGGACGGTTATTCCCTACCAAAGGTTATATGTATATAATATATGATATATATGTATTAGTGAGATGGTTATCCCTCACAATGAGTATATGGTATATGAAATAGAATATACGTGAGATGGGTTATTCCTCACCATGAGTTATATGATTATGACATATAGTATATAGAATAGTATATAGGTGGGACGGTTATTCCCCACCAGGATTGATATTGAGTGATTGTGTTATATTAAAAAATTGTGGTTGAATATTTGATTTTAATTATTTTTTATTTATTGAGATAAGGAATTAGTGAACTTTTACCCTCATTTTTGGTTTTCAACTTCACATTTGAATTTTGTTATATTTATTTATTTGGAGGAAAACTTTTTGCAAAAAACTTGGGGCACCTTTGCTTCTCTCCGCGTACTTTGTTATTTATGTTCATACTAAGTTAGTGGTAGATTCATTTGTATCAAAAAAAAAAAAAAGTTAGTGGTAGATTCATTCCTCTCTCTATATTTTTTTTCTAGATGAATCAACTAGTGAGATTGATTGTGATCAATATGCTTCATAAACTTCTGAAGTCTATTGTAATGTATTGGTGAGCCTCAGGGGATTCCATGATGTCATGACTACTGGGATGGAGTTAGAGTCATTGTGTTATGTAGCTGATGGGATAACATGTATATCCCCAAATTTAATTGTTGTGGATTTGTTCTCTCATTGCAATTTTTATATGGAAGTTCAATAAATATTGTTATTGTTTTGTAAATGTTGGTTCAGTCAGTGTACTTTGTTTAAGGCCTGCCAGGCTAAGTATAATTATTTGGTTTAGTATATGGTTCGATCACATTTCGGATTTTTGGTCAGGACACTTGTGTTGTCTCTATTTTGGGAGCCTTTATTAACTACTTAGTAGTACCCAGGATTATATTCAAATGCATTTAGATATAGCGCCTTGTCCACAGGATATGAATATACTAGGGGCCTAATTAAAATTTTGAAGTCAACATATTTGAGCGCCAAAACCTTAGTTATGTCTACTTTAAAGTACAACATTTTGGATGTAAAATATTGAGGCAAAACACTTTTATTCTCAAATAATTATCATCATTACTATAGATTCACACATATGTAAAGCTTAATAAATAACGGTTTCAGTGAATAAATGTCACATATGTCAAGGTGGAGGTTATGCAAGATATAACGTTTCTTAAAAAAACAATAAAACCATAACGGTCATAATAATTAACCATAAACTATGAATGAGAAATATTACGTTTCTTAAAAAACAACTGCTAGGTAGCACTTTCAAATGATCTGTTTTCCCCAACTATTCTTATTTAAAGTACTTTTTCATAAATCTCTAATTAAATTCACCTATTTTAATTTTTTTGCCTGTAATATGGTGGTTGATATATGCAACCATGCACACATTAAAATTAAAAAAAAAGTGAAATAAATAACAGTTAAATCAGGAATAAAAGCTGCTTGAAGGATTCAGAGATCTAAACTTGTCAAATCAGATACTGCTTAGTGGCTACAGTTCTAGTCAAGAAGAAAGCGACCTGAGAGATGAAATTGAAGAAGCTCAAAATGCAGGATGAGCGAGCGAAGTCAATTAAGGTCAAGATTAAGCAGGGAGAGACTCAAGAGTATGATCTTTCACCTAGTCAACTAGTCAGTTATAAAAAGAGAATATATGTTCCACTAAAGGCTGAACTGAGATGAAAAATCATGGGGAAGGCACACAAGAGCAAAGACACTCTTCACCCAGGAGTAGTCAAGGTGTATCATAGCCTGAAGTCATTATACTGGTGGCAAGGAATAAAAGGTGATGTAACCAAATATGTTGCATGTTGCTTCACATGCCAAAACGTGAAGGCAGAACATCAAAGACTATAAGGACTTCTACAAAGTCCCAAAATTCCTAAGTAGAAATGGGCAGGTGGTACCATGGATCTTGTGGTAGGTTTCCCTAGAATGAAGAACTACAATGCAATTTGAGTAATCATTGATCGACTAACGAAGTCAGCTCATTTCATATCGATCAATGCCAGTTATTCTACTGACAAGCTAATAGAGATACACATAAAGGAGATAGTCAGACTCCATGGTACGCCAAGCAGTATTATATTTGACAGAGACCCTCGTTTCACTTCAAAGTTCTAGAAGTCTCTACATGAAGCTCTGGGTACTAAATTAAAGTTCAGTACAGCCTATCATCCTCAAACTGACGGACAAATGGAAAGAACTATATAAATGCTAGAAGATATGATGAGAGCGTACGTATTAGATTTCAAGCAAAGTTGGGATCATTTTCTTCTACCCACGGAGTTTGCGTACAGCACCAGTTATCACGCGAGTATTTAAATGGCTCCTTATGAAACATTGTATGGAAGAAAGTGTCAATCACCACTTCGCTGGACTGAATTGACTGAGAGGAGATTGTATGGGTCAGACTTGGTCGATCAAACCACAGAGCAAATAAAAGTTATTGAAAAAGGCTTCTTGCGGCACAAAGTACATAGAAAAGCTATGCCGACAAGAGGAGAAGACCTCTGGAATATGGGTTTGGTGAACACGTCTTTCTAAAAGTTTCACCAGTCACAGGTATCGGTAGGGCAATGAAAATGAAGAAGCTGAGCCCTAGATATCTTGGTCCTTTTGAAATATTCTTGACAATTGGACTAGTGACATACCGGATAACATTACCCCCAAATCTAAGCAGACTACATAATGTTTTTCATGTCTCACAACTAAAGAAATACCAGTCAGACTCTAAACATGTTATTGAACACGAAGACATTGGTGTGCAAGATAACCTTACATATGAAGTTGAGCCAGAATGAATTATCGATCATCAGGAGAGATGGCTTAGACATAAAAGCATACCATTTGTCAAAGTGATCTGGAAGGGATTGTCTCCTAGGGAAGTAACCTAAGAAGTGGAAGAAGACATGTAGGGGCAATATCTAAAATTTATACCTTAAGGTATGTATCGAATTAATGAAATTTATTTACAGGTGGAGAATTGTAACATCCCTAAAATTAGTAAAAGGGTTACTTTTCCCAAAAAGAAAATTTAAATGGTGTTAAAGATTAATTTTGGGATTTAAGGGCTTATTTTCCCAAAAATTTGAGGAAATATAGTTAGAGGTCATAATTTGGCTCAATTTTTAGGAAAATTATTTGAAGCTTATGAACTAGTTAAGGAAGAAAATCCTTAAAAATTATTAAGGATAATTTATGAAATTAGATAATGAGCCAATACCGATTTAGAAATTGAGAAAAAGTTGGTAACTTTATTATTTGGACTCAAAAATTGGAATTGCACTAAGGATAAGCCAAATTATGGAACCTAAAGAATTTAAGGAATCTTAAATTAGATAAAGAAGAAAATTAGAGCCTAGTTGGTGTGATTAATAGGATAAAGATATACTTATATATATATATATATATATTAAAACACACACCCACTCTTGGCTCTCTCTCTCACTCACACGTCCTCATCTCACTCTCATTTGGCCACATAACCCAACACCTCACTTAAACACAAAACACTCCATCAGCCTCTTCATTTAACATGGCCAGAACAAAAGAAAGAAAGAGAAGAGAAGAGAGGGCGAGATTGAGAGTCGGAGAGCAAGAGAGATCACCAAAAAAGAGGAAGAAGGAAGCTCCAATCCCACATGCAACACCATAAACGTGTATAGGTGAGTTTCCTACACCTTTAGCTTTCTTTTACTGTTTGGACTGAGTGGATTAATGGCTGTTTTGGGTGGTTGGAGTGAGAGAAAAGTAGCAGGAAAAGTGCTGTCAACCAATAAGCTTAAAACCAGAGGCTGCATGTCGGTTTTGGGGAATTTTTGGGCTTCTTTGGTGCTGTAATTAGATCATTGAACACAGGGCACATGTGTAGGAGTATGTAGGGTCAAATTTCAGTAGGTTTAGAGTCTAAAACTGGGACTGCATGTCAGTTTCTTCATCTCTGTCATGTTGCCGGAAAAACAGAGGTTCTACCAGAAAGTTTTAGAACCTCAAACAAAGTCCATAGATAGAATTTTCTTTGGTTTCTTTGAGGTATTGAAATTTTAGTATGTGTAGTAGTAATAGAATCAATAAGAACACAATTTGGAGTGAAAGTGATAGAGTTATTGAGTGATGAAGTTAAACTGCCGAATCTATGTTTTCCAGAGAGACAGTCTGTTTTGTGCTCTATTTTGATCAGTCAAAACTTGTCCAATGTTTATGAAATTTTGCAGAAAAATAGTACTCATCCAAATCTTTAAAATGAGTTCTAAAACACATCAATTGGATATCTAAAGAGAAAGTTATGATTTTTCGAATTTTGGTCAGAAAACAGGGAATAATCTGAGTTTCAGGATTCCAGTAGGAAAATGAACAAATTTCATAAGGTTGATCTAGTAAATTGATTGTGAGATTATTTTTTCCTTAAAATAGGTATTTATATATTTCCATTGAGTATTAGACCTTAGGAATTGGATATGTAAATCATAAGTTATGAATATTTAAAGTTTAGGTATAAAATCTAGAAAATTCTAAGCTCTTAATAAGGCGGTCAGATTGGTCATGGATTTTAGGAACTTGGGACCTTTTGGGAAGTATTTGTCTTAGATAGGGGACTTCAAGAGCTTCACATAGAAGCTGGAACCACCTCATTTGGAATTTTATAGCCTAAGATATGATTTTTTTGAAGTTACTTAAAAATTGAGGCATAATTGAGTTTAATTCTAAAATTTCCAGTTTTAAGGGAAATATAATTTAAGGATTAGGAACATGTTTGATAGAGCAATTGAACCACATTGAGTACCTAAATCACAGTATGTGAAAAGCATATAGAAAGTCCTAAATTAGGAACACTTTAGGCACAAGCATGAAAGAGTATTAAAGATAACCAACAAATTCAAAATAAAGGACAAGAATTATGAGTCGATCAAGAATAACATAATCTTTATTATGTTGATAAATTGGAGTAAGTAATAACCCCTCTTTTCATAACTTTAAATTATAGGATACGATATTTACTCAAGCCCTGAGAAGACTCAATTTAAGGAAGGTAAAACCTAGGAAAGGCAGTCAGGTAGTAACTCTTTCTCTCATATATTATGTATTGTTCTACATGTATGTGTTTATTATTGATTATATTCGTTTTATGAATATATGGAATGATATTGGATTGTGTCCTAGGGTCGTAAGTCCTGATGTGTATTGTTTCATGGGGTGTAACCCTAGACTATAAGACCTGATATGCATTCAGAGTAAGGCTATAAGACCCAATGTGCCTAGGGCATGGGGTGTATCCCTAGGCTATATGACCTGCTATGCAATCTGAGTTGTGATGGACTATGTGTCCCGAGGCTGCAAGTCTCGATGTGACTAGGGCATGGGTGTATCTTGGGCTGTAAAACCTATTATACCAGTTGTGTTGTATTGAATTGTGTGTACTGCTATTGATGTTGTGCTGCATCATGATTGCAGAATGCTTAGTCATATGATCGTTTGTTTAACATGCTTTGTGAACTTGCATGTTATGAGTGACTGCTATTACTACTGAAATTTTCTTGAATCTCACCCTTTCCATTAATGATATACAACGAAAGCAAGCAGCTCAAGGGACAAGGAGGTAGTGATCGCTGAAAAATAAGAAGGTGGAGGAGAAGAGTTTATTTTATGCTGGTTACTTGTATACTATTTTGGATTAGACTTAGGTATTTTGGTAGCCTCATGTGGCTATGTGGGTTGTATATATATGTATATACATAAACATAGTAAAGATAATACACATAGTAGTAGAGGTAGCATAGCATGCATAGTACGGGGTATTCTTAGTTGATTTTATATACATAATGAAATGGTAATCACATCAAATACGATAATTAAGCTAGGATTGGCCAATTGTATGTTAAGCGCCTATAGTATAATAATCAATATACTAGTATATGAACATAAAAGCACTCTAATAATAATAAATGGAGCTAAAGATTGATGAGTCATAATAAAGTTATGAACCACTATATAACTATTTTTGAAAGTTTTAAATTTTTCAGAAAAGCCCATTCAATTACAGGTTCAAACCCTGTGCTTGGATTGGATTTTCAATTACTTTCAAAGGTGTTTTAGTCCTTGGATTAAAACATGGTAAGTGATTCAAATTCATTATATATAAAACTCATTTGGATAAAGACAAAATAGGGTGTTACAGTTAGAGTGTTTGTAAGCTAATGAAATGGTTTTGTTTCAATGATGTTTGTGAAAAAGGTCGTGCTGCTCATATAATACAAATTTTAAGAGTATTTTGCAAGAAAGACCCCATTGTTTGAAGCTTCCAAATGTTAAATAAGTGCCCTGAATGATTAAAGCATGTAAAAGACTCTAAAACGATGGTTAAGACAATGTTCTTGAAGTTAGAAAAATTTTCAGAATCTTAACAGTGGGGCTGTCCGAATTTTAGAAGACATTGAATGAACAAATGCTAATAAAATGTAAGATAAAAGTGTGTTTTGATGTATGAAGATAATTACTAGTTGGGCTTAATGTTAAGAAGTTGAAATCTATTAAGTGAATGCCTACTGTTTTAAGGTATTATGATGAGGAATGATAGTTATAAACTAGGGGATCATACATATATCACTTCTAAAAGGTTCTGCATAATGTTTAGAGGCAGTAGTGTTTAATTACGCAAGTTTTTGCATTTTCCCCTGTTTTTGGACAGCAGCTCATTGAGAATGAAAGAGCTAGAATTTCCTAATTTGGAGATCAAAACAGATTCCCAATGCAAGAATAAGTAGGAATATCATGAGGGAAGGATTTAACATGCAAGGGATAAGTTAAGAATTTAAGACAAAGAAACAAAGTTAGAGAACTAAATAAAGAACGAGATTTTGGGGTTATGGGAAGAGATTAATTATGCAAAGTAAGTATACTAAAGTTTGTGTATCGATCTTCCTTTACATGAATGTTTAATAGGATTTGTCAACTACTATCAAGGAAAAGGGCAAACAAAACCAAAGTAGCCAAACTACCAAGAAGAGGTAACTTGGAAGAAGAAGCAAAAGGTAGTAAAATTTACTCTTATGTAGCTTGTTCTTGGTTGATTGCATGTTTATTTGTCATGTATGCCTTTGAACATTTTGTATCCTTACTTGAGTTTGTGTCATGGCCATGTGTATGTACTTGTAAGGTGTTGTTCTTGCATTGGCTAATTACATGCTTAGTTTATTATCATTGCACATTATATATTGAGTTGATGTTTTGCTATTGAGATTCTCCCAAATCTCACCCCTTTTTTCCCATGTACCAACAGTAGGGAAAAGTTCTCCTAAAGGAGAAAGCAAGCTAGTGGAGGAAGTTTAGAGGTGGAAGCTTTTGAGAAGCTTATTTTGATCTTTATACTATTAAAGTTGATTTTGTTTAATGGTTGTTATATATTTTATTTAAGGTTTTCATAAGTTAACCATTTATTTTGGTATGTATCTATCCTCCATAAGGAGGATCATGAGAACCAAGAAAAAGACAAGGTAAGTTCTATATTAAAGCATAGCTAAAATGAATGAAGTAGATAATATTAGTTAGCTACTATTTTATTGATGAGCCATGGTCTTGGGAGAGCAATTTGATAGGGCAAAAGTTTTAACCCGGTTTATGAAATTTGGCCATGTTATAGTACACATCCAGACCTTTAAAATGAGTCATCATTCTTAATTTTTGGATGTGTATTTTAAGAGATATAATTTTTCTATTATTACCCAGGAAACAGGAAAGATGCCGTGGAAATACCCTGTCCAGTTTTGAAAAATAGGTGTTTTTAGGCCTAATGGCTCAGGAATTATCCCAGGTCATAATTTTTCATCAAAAAGCTCTTAAATATCTAGAAATAGAACTTTGAACCACTAACTTTTGAGATACAATGAACTAGTTATGAAATTCCAAATTTTCAGGAAAATGCATTATCTTCTGGTACCCATTATCTGAGAAAGAATATCAAGGTTTTAGTTTAACCATTGATACTATTTGGGTCACATGTAGTTCTTAAATGGCTAAACAGCTATGATAAGTGACCCTACAGTGAGGTGTTACAAGTTACGGGTAAAGAAGGGTAATTTTTGAAAAAAAAAATGCCCCAAACTTCAGAAAATTGCTAAAAATTCAAGATAGAGAAAAATGTTGTTGACAGGATTCCTTGTGATGGGATAAACATCATATCTCTATTCTGATGGTGGTCGACGAATTTTATATATTTAACCCAACAGATACAACTAACCCAAGATATGCCAAGGAGGAGAACTACCTCAGTAATATAACATCCAACCTTGTTACCTCAATTCAAGAAGAGAAATATACTTATAGGGAGGTGTTCCTTGCGTTGGAATCATTATTGATGCCAAAACTGCAAAAAAGTCCCTCCCGTTCACATTCATTGGGAACACATGGGTCACCTTGCCAGTCTACTTGGAGATTTTGTATGTGCTATTGATGTCCAAGATGGCTTCCACTATTATTACCAATAATAATAATAATTAGGGTCTTAAAATGTCAAAGCTAAATCACATAACCA